>JANAVB010040619.1:30525767-30606578 GCA_029216955.1 Iris pallida
TGGTGAAGGAGACTGCAGAAAACATGAGATGGCACAGATGGGAACAAATTGAAGGAGTATTGGCTCACCCATCTGATAGAGAAGCTTGGAAGCACTTTGATCGAGAGTATCCAGATTTTGCTTCGGATCCGCGTAATGTCAGATTGGGTCGCTCCTCCGACGGTTTTACCCCATTCAGAATTTCGGGGTCCCAATATTCGTGTTGGCCTGTAATCGTCACTCCATACAATCTACCGCCTTGGATGTGAATGAAGACTCCGTATATGTTTCTCACCGTTATTATCCTGGGTTCGAACAATCCAAAGTGGAACATCGATATGTATTTAAAGTCATTGATAGATGAGTTGAATCAGTTGTGGGAAGTAGGTGCCAACACCTATGATGTTTCCAGAAAGCATAATTTTCAGATGAGGGTCGCACTGATGTGGACCATCAACGAAATTTTGGCTTATGGAATGTTATCTGGATGGAGCACTCATGGTCGTCTCTCATGTCCGTATTGCATGGACCGCACGAAAGCTTTTCGTTTGAAACACGGAGGAAAACCGTTCTTCTTTGATTGTCATCGACTGTTCCTGCCAAAGGACCATCCATTCCGGAGGAACAAAAATGCTTTTCGTGCCGACATTGTGGAGAAGGTCAATCCATCGCCAAGGTGGACCAGAGACATGATATGGAAGGAGGTTAAGGATTTTTCAAGTGCCATCGAAGAGCCTACAAAGGGATACAAGTGTGATGAATTTGGCCGCACTCATAATTGGACGAAAAGAAGTATATTCTGGAACCTGCCATATTGGAGCACCAATCTGATCATACATAACCTTGATGTCATGCATATCAAGAAAAATGTGTTTGATAGCATAATTAATACTGTGATGGACGTAAAGGAAAAGACGAAAGACAATTCCAAGGCCATGTTGGACTTGGAAGATATATGCAGACGTCCTGCATTGCATTTAATAAAGAAAGGTAATGGAAAGTATAAGCAGCCTAAGGTAATTTTCTCTCTAGACAGGGAGGATAAAGGAAGACTTTGTAGGTGGATTCAAGGCCTAAAATTTCCTGACTAATACATGTCGACTTTAAGAAGATGTGTCGACCCGAAGGAGAAAAAACTGACGGGTATGAAGAGCCACGACTGTCACGTATTTATGGAGAGGTTAATTCTGATTATATTTCAGGAATTATTACCGTTGGTCATTTGGGATCTGTTGACAGAGCTAAGCATATTCTTCAGAGATCTTTGTTCTACTAAGTTGCTTGTCGATCGTCTAGAAAAGCAAGAGAAGGACATTGCAGTAACATTGTGCAAGCTTGAGAGGGTGTTCCCTCCTGGGTTCTTCGACTCCATGGAGCATTTGCCAATTCATCTTTCCTATGAGACACGTGTTGGTAGGCCTGTCGGTTACCGGTGGATGTACCCGTTTGAGCGGCATTTAAACCACCTAAAGAGAAAGGTAAAAAACAAGGCTCGAGTCGAGGGTTCTATTTATGAAGCCTATGTTCTCGAGGAGATTACAAACTTCTGCTTGATATATTTTAAGCCACATGTTGCTACTAATAGAATAAGAGCTCCGATAAACAACGATGGATATCTTGAATCTAATGATGCAATACTGAAAGTTTTCAATGCTTTCGGAAAGCCTTCGAGAAAAATAAAAAAAAGCTATCTGATTGACGAGGAACTAAGGACTACTCGGTTATATACATTACTCAACTGCGACAAAGAAGAAGTTGAAAAGCTTGAGGGATAAGTAACTAATTTGATCATGCATGTAATATAGTATCCAATATTATTATTACACTAATTGGTCGATGTGTTGTTATTTTCAACATATTTAATGATGTGGTGAGGTCGAGTAGACAGTGCATAACGGATGAAGAACTGGAACAGGAAATAAGATGTCATTTCCTTCATGGTTGATACATATGTAAGATGCTCAGTAATTACTTTTCGTATATGCATATTGCACAGTAATTAACGGAACGCTGAATTAATTTCTTATCTTGTGGTATTTAGGTCGATCATCCGGATGCAATACTAGAGAATTAGTCTATTAGAACTCTAGCCAAGGGGCCCATTTATTTTGTCAAAATCTGGCCAAGCTATTGTGTGAATGGGTTTAGGTTTAAGTCAAAAAATGCTCCGATCAGAGAGAACTTTCCGGATCTTGATTCGACCAAAAATAGTTGTTTGTGTATTCGATCTACAAACTATAAAGATATCGATCCGGGCAATAATTTCTATGGCGTCTTACGGGAGATTGTAGAATTGACATATAACTACGGCATAGAGCCGGCTAGGATCATGTTGTTCAGGTATGATTGGTTCGATCCGATCCAAGATAAAGGTTGGAAAATTGACAAGCATGGTCTTGTGGATATTAACTACCAGCGACGATATCCAGGATACGAACCATTTGTCCTAGCAAGTCAGGCTCAACTAGTTTACTTTACTACTTATCCTAGACGGGGAACAACTATGTTAGACTGGTAGGCAGTATGCAAGACTAAAGCCAGAAATACCTACGATGTTGACGAAATAGTTTATCAGGAGGACGAGCTATCTCTCGTAACAAATACAGTTGATGTGGACACAACGGAAGTTCCATATTACCCATCTAATCGTGTAGAAGAGGTAGAAGTATCCGAAGAGAAAAACGAAGTAGATAAAAGTGAAGATGAGGAGGAAAAGAAAGATGAGAATGTGGAAGGCAAAGAAGATGAATTTTCAGAAGATGATTGAAAATAAAATAAAATGTAAAATATGTTTAACCACTAATTAGTTTGCATACAACAATAAGTCTTCCACATTACACGTCTAATACTGTCATTTTTTTAATCCCTAATTAACCTCCATGTTTCCATCAATCTTACCAGATGGCACCTATGACCCGAGCACGTCGCTTGAGAGAGGCACAGATGGCTGCTGAGGAGGCAGTGGTACCTCCTGCTGAGAAGGTAGTGCTTTCTACTGTTGCTGAGGAGTTAGTAGTACCTAAAGCAGAGATGAAGGTCACGGAAGAACTTCCTCCTACTATTAAGGAGGGAGTGATTCCTAAAGTCAAGATAGCTGTGAAGGAGGAGGTGGCACCAGAAGGTAGTTGCACCAAGGGTTCCTGTCATCCAGCTCCTATGGATACTGATTTTGCTGGTGTAGATCATACTTATGCACAGTGGCTGAGGAGGGAGATCTCTCTGCGCCTGCGTAGAGGGTAGAGCAGTATGATATGACTTTTGACCGGATTTGTTTTCGGTAGACTTATTTCTGGGTTAGACTTGGATGTTTTTACCACTCTTGATATTTTTTATTTTCTAAACATGGTTATTATCTAAACTTAGATATTTTTGGATGCTATTATTTAGACTTGGTTATTATCTAAAAATTCAATGGAGGGTTGCTCCGGGTCTATTTTTATAGATTGTGATATGTTAAATGCATGATTATTATCTAGAAATTCAACGGAGGGTTGCTCCAGGTCTATTTTTATAAATTATGATATGTTAAATGTGTGTTTATTATCTTGTAGATATATATTTATATTAGGTATAGTAGGACGCAGAGGATCGTACCCACGTGGCCGTAGAGTATTCCATGGAGGTAGAGGTTCCACCAGTGGACATCGAAGTGGTGCTCCGTTAGTGGATGACGGTACCGGTCCCTCGTCTCCTAGTACTCCAGTATACCAGCCACTCAAATCTCAGTCTACGTCGACGGTACGTGGCGGTACTCCTGGGACGGATAGTTCCAGGCCTAATACTATCCCGTCTAGCAACGTTCCTCCTGCGGATGGCACTATGGATACGGAGGAGCAGGTGGAGGAGGCCATACCTATGCCGTCTTTATATGATCTGAACGATCCCCGATGTGCCTCTTCAGACGAGACGAGGATGAAGATTTGGTCCGACGGGTCTACAAAGTAATTTAATTAGTTAACATTTATATATACTTATATCTATATATTCATGAATTTAATTATCATTTTGTAGATATCGTCCCCCGTCAGTTCAGAGGGCATTGGGGCTATTTCTGAGGTCCAACTATGGGGACCCTTGGATCATATACTCGGATGCCTCGGACGAGAGGAAGGCATTCTGGTTTATCCACTTGAAGGTAACTAAAGTATATTACTTTTAGTATAAATCATCTTTTATGCATATTATATAACTACCTAATTTAATTCTTGTAGAAAATATATTTTTATCCACCACACCGGGCTGAGACGATCGAGAATCAATTCCCTGTCGTTGCTGCCAAGTTGATCCGGGATGCGATCGACGACTAGAAGGCTCGAAACTGCTCTGAAAAATCGATCCAATATTGGATCACGTCCGAGCAGTGGACTGTCGTGAAGGCTAGCTTCGACGCTCCTAGGTACAAGGAACAGTCGAAGAAGGCGAAGGCGGCTAGGACGAAGCAGGGAAGTGGTGTGTTGGCTCAATTCCCATGACGGAACATTTTCGTCGCCTAGTATGTGTTTTACTGTAATATATTATTTTAATGAAAGTAAGAATAACATTTCAATGACAAACATATTATTATAACAAATAAAGAGGGGTTAGAACCGCAACAGAGCTATGTAAGTATTATGACACACATTGGAAGGACAGAAAGCTCATCGATGATCAGGCCACACAGAGCTATGTAAGTATTACTTTATGTGTCACTAAATTTATTATAACTTAAGAAATCTGCAATATATATCCATAAATGTGAAACAAGAATAGTAGTAAATATTATGCTTATCGAGATACGCACTTTTCTAAGAGGAGTATTGTAGGCTAGAGCGTGAGATATCTAATTCATCTACGGATGGAGGGGCTGGTACCTCCTCGCAGCCCCCTCCGGTTCGGACATTCGACGAGCTCTGTATGACCGTCATTGGTGGTCTTCAGAGGGGTACGTACTACGGTACGGGATTCTACGGTACCTTTATGGCGATGCAGTTATCTAGGGCCCCCTCTGCCAGTGTGCATTCCCCACACCCCTCACAGGAGTCGGTTCGAGTGGAGGAACTCCGTCGCCAGCTTACTGAGCTCCGTGATGAGCTGTTGCGGAGGATTACGGAGGAGCCCTCTCAACTGCAGACGGACGAGGAGGCCCTCACCACACGATTTGATATGCTCGAACGCACCATTAGGGAGACGGGCGAGAGGACGGATCGTGATGTTCAAGCGGTGGAGGAGAGGGCGGATCTTGCCGTTCACGCGTTGCACGGGTCGCAGATGGCAATTGGCAAGCAGGTTTCGAGGCTGGTGGCTGTTATGGATTCCACCAACTCCAGAGTGCTAGCCATTAAGCCGATACTTCCTGGTCGTGCGTTGGCATTCATACCGACTGTAGTGGTTCCACTGCCTCCTCTTCCTTCTACTGATGAGTCGTCACCGATGATGCCGACCCCGGCGCAGTATAGGTTCATGATGTCCCAGAAATCGGGACTGCCTACTCCTCCTCCTCATTCTCGTCCTGACCAAGCGTAGTAGTCCTTTAGTGGACTTATTCATTTGTTGTGTTGGTGACCCATTGTTGGGTCTTTATGTATTTATTTTATATACTTACAATTTGTGTTATGTTATGTTGAATATTATCGAACATACTTTCTATAGCTGTTTGTAGTGGATTTGTATCCACCCGGCTATTGCACGTCTTTCTGATCGTTAGATTCAATTTATTTGATTATTGGTAGTTCTTTTTTCATCATTTGTCTCTATATTGGTTTACTGTTGTTGATTGTTCCATCGAAGGGGTCTACGAACCCAGAAAATTCTACGGAGGGTTGCTCCGGGTCTATTATATGCAAATTGTCACTCTAAATGCAGGTACAATGCTTTATAATGTAATTGTCATTTATATAAAAGCATACATCATTCTATTTTTTTCATTTTTTTTATTTAGCGACGTTTAGCGACGCTTTGCGACGTAGGACAACATCGCTAACGTGTATCAGAACATCGCTAAACTGGGAATTAGCATGTCGCTGAATGTCACAAAATGTCACCAACATGCTAACGTGGCCAACATTACAGGTCAGCAACTTTAGCCAGTCCACGTCGTTGTCTTCGTCGCTAAGTTCATATCATCACGTCGCTATGCAAGTATCATAACGTCGCTGGTTGTCGCCAAACGTCGCTAAAATGGTGACATGGCAAAACAAAATTGCCAGATATCGAGTCGTTAAACGTCTCTAAACTTTGCAAACAATGTTGCTAACTGTTAAAAGTCAGCGACTATTAGCAATGAATTATTTCGTCGCAGATTAGCAACGTTATGTCAGTAAACGTTACTACTTGTGAAAAAACCTAGCGATGTTCTGCGTCGCAGAAATACATCGCTATAGCGACGAAAGGCGACGTATACTTCCTGTTAGTGACCATGTTTTACGCGATATCGTCCAAACGTCGCTAAGTGCGTCACAGATTTACTTTAGCATTTTTTTATGTTTAGCGAAGTCTTCTGGCGTCGCTAATGTGACATATTTTGATAGTGATCAAACTTCCTATTACGCTTGCATACTCCAGCTGCCTAACGCTTTCCCTTGAATTAGACTTCAACTTTAGATCACACTTGTAAGTCGTGTCGATCATTCGAAGATCCTGATACCCGTAGCGTGTGATCATCTTCTTAACATAATGAGACTGTGACAGTGCCAGTCCAGTGTCTGTCCGGATGATCTTGATCCCTAAGATCACACCAGCTTCCCCCAAGTCCTTCATACTGAATTTAGTTGAGATGAACTTCTTTGTCTCCATAACACAGCCCACATCCGTACCTAGGATCAGTATGTCGTCTACGTACAAACAAACGATTACACCTCTTCTATCAGCGAACTTTATACAAATACACTTGTCCGTCTCGCTGACCCTGTAGCCATTTGACCTTATAACCTTGTCAAACTTTTCATGCCATATCTTGGGAGCCTATTTAAGATCGTACAAGGATTTTACTAACTTGCAGACTTTGTCTTCAAGACTCTTGACGACAAATTCCTCTGGCTGTTGCATGTAAATCTCTTCGGTCAGCTCGCCATTTAGGAAAGCCATTTTTTACATCCGTCTGATGTATCACCAACTTATGTATTGTTGCGACAGCAATCAACATTCTGATGGTGGTCATCCGGGCTACTGGAGCATACGTGTCAAGGTAGTTGATCCCCTACTTTTGATAAAACCCCTTGGCTACTAGCCTAGCCTTAAACTTGTCAATAGTTCCATCTGCTTTCATCTTCTTCTTGAAGATCTATTTACATTCGATGGTTTTTGCTCCTTCAGGAAAATCAACCAACACCCAAGTGTTATTAGAGGTGATTGAATCAATTTTATTGTCTATCGCCTCCCTCCAGAAAACAGCATCTCTGGTCTTTATCACCTCAACATAGGTAAGCGGATATGCTTCCACATGATAGGTGACAAAGTCATTTCCGAAGTCCTTCGGCCTCCTCACTCGCTTAGTTGATGGCTCAGCAAGCTCTGGTTTAACAGTTGTTTCAACAACTACTTCTTTTTTTACTACATTCTCATTGGAAGCTTCAGTTTCCTGCACACCCTCATTATTCTTCGAAATATCCGCAAGAATAATGTTTTGTGCCTTACAAACATATCTTCAAAATATTATGCGTTGCGAGATTCAATGATATAGTTTGATTCAATATCAAGAAATCTCCGAGCATCACTCTTCTCGGCATAACCCAAGAAGATCGTCTTCGTCGTCCTTGTCCCGAGCTTCTGAATCTTCAGATCTGGAAGCTTCACATATGCCAGACACCCCCACACTCGAATGGTATTCAAGTTAGGTCTGACTTTGAACCAAAGTTTATAAAGAGTAACGTCTGAAGTTGCATGAGACACTCTATTTAGAATAAAAGTGGCCGTCAATGCAGCTTCTCCCTAGTAGCATTTTGGAAGACCCGCAGTCAACAACATTGAGTTTATCATTTCTGTCAACGTTCTGTTCTTCCTTTCTACTACTCCGTTAGATTGAGGATTATATGGAGTAGTAGTCTCGTTGATAATTCTATATTTTTTGTAGAACGAAGCAAATTCATTAGACCAGTACTCTCTACCGCGATCACTTCTTATTCTCTTGAGTTGTTGTCCAGTTTGCCGTTCAGCCTCGGCCTTGAACTATTTGAACTTCTCGAATGCTTCGCCTTTACCCTTTAGTAAGTAAACGAACACGTACTTTAAGAAGTCATCGATGAAGGTTATGAAATACTTCATCCTGGCCTTTGTAGAGAACTGTTTGATGTCACAGATATCATAGTGTACCAACTCCAGAAGATCTGTGCTTCGATTAACCCGAAGAAAAGGTTTTCTTGTGATCTTCGTCTGAGCACATACTTCACATTTTTTTACCTTACCCCCACATTGGAGATAAGTCCTAGACTAGACATTCTATTTATTCTTTACAATGAACATGTCCCAGTCTATTATACCACAACTCAAGAGTATAAGGAAAATAAGCGATTGCATTAACAACATTAAACTAATTTACAAGCTAAACTTTAAATATTCCTTTGGTATAAAACACTTTTCTGAAGTATGTTCCCTTTATGGATATCACCATCTGGCTAAGATTGATGTCCATCCGTAGGCCTGCATTACAGAATAGGCCTCTAGAGATCAGGTTCTTTACAATAGCAGGTACATGCTTAACACCTTGAAGCATCAGAAACTTTCCTGAAGTCAGCTTCAATACCACCGTCCCGATCCCTCGCACTTTAGCTTGTGCCTGGTTCGCCACCATAACAAATTCAGAAGTTAGTATGTATGTGGTGAACCATTCCTTACTTAAGCAGATATGATAGGTGGCACCAGTGTCTACCCACCAGTCAGAGTCTGGCCCTACAGCAGTGACCTGAGCAATAATTGTAATAACGTCAGTGATCATAGAAACCTTACTAGGCTCACCTTGCTCTGATTGCTTGGGCTTAGATTTGCATTCACTCTTGAAGTAGCCCTTCTTGCCACACTTAAAACAAGCCAAATGAGACTTTGGCTTCTTTTGCTTGAAGGCAATCCCCTTCACTTTCAGATTATTGGGGTCCTTCTTCTTATTGTGGGAAGTTGCCTGCTTTTGCTTAGATTCTTTGGTGTGAACCAAATTGGCGTTAGCCATCTGATTGGACAAAGCGTCCACCTTCAGTTGAGCCCTCATCTGGTGTTCAACATAGATTTCTTACAGGAGATCTTCAAGACTTATATCCAATTTCTTCCTATGCATGTTTGTATAGAACTTGCTCCAACCAGCAGGGAGCTTGGAGACGATCCAACAACAAACTTATCGATTAGGGGCATTGCCTCATCTTCCAACTTCTGTCGCAGCTTTAGGAACTCCTTCACCTGCGGCAGCATAGTCTTCTCGTCTTCAAAGAGTCACTTGTGATATTTTTCAACCACAAATATCTTGCTCCTATGTTTATCATCTTGTGAGATCAAGCTTTGAGATTGTTAGTCCCGGGGCATAATTTTTCAATAGAAAACTGAAATTATGCAAGACTTCGAGGAAGGTGCAAGACAGAGATCCTTGGAGGATTCTGAGAGACAAAAACTAATATGTTACTTCGAAAAGACACAAAAGAATTCATAGTAGCATCAGCGAAAGTCCACTAACTTTCTGATTAGATCAGAAAAGCTCTCGTTCAGAACGAATTGCAAGCGGATGAACAGAATGATGAAATGACATGCTGGAGTGAATGATCACCGACGCTCAAAGCTTGATTCGTCCCATACGAACAGCTTCCAGGAACCAGCAAGTTCGATGGAGAACTTCGGAACACTCCGTTCTTCTAACTCCTTAGACGGCGCAGAACTCTGCTCTCAAAGTGCCTCTCTTCTCTGCTCCGAACTTAGAGAATTTTGTAAGGAAATTTATAATAGTTGTGTACTGTCTCTGAGAGAGAAAAGAGGGACTTTATATAGGTGCGTCCAGTAACCGCTCGGAATACAGAACGTTCAGGACGTGGAAAAAACTACTCAAATCGTGCACAAACACGATTGACCCAACTGGCGCACAGCGCACGCCAACTAGCACATAGCGCGGGCAAACTGCGCACAGCGCGCACAATTGTACATCGTTGTGCCAACTATGCCAACTATGCACATGTGCACTACGCCCCAACTGCACGCCATTTGGCAGCGCCATTAAGTTGCACCAACAAGTCGCGCCAACTTGCATGCCACTGGGCCACGCTACTGCATAGCACCAATTGGTCGTACCATCTGGCCGCACGTTCGGGCACGTGATCGGTTGCGTAGAGGCTCGTCCAACGAGTGTAACTTAAGCGCACTATGCCTAGCGACGATGCTGACGTGCTAAGTATAAAGTGCACCAACAAAATGCCACATTACGCCTCATGAGCCCAAGTCTGAGTCCGAGTCAGAGTCCGAGTCCGAGTCCGAGTCCGAGTCGCTAAGCCCCTACGGGGCTTAGCTCCAATAGAAATTAATCCCCAAGAGCAAAAAGCATGAATGCTTTACCATGGAGTCTTAACCTTACTTCCTAAAAAAATTACCCACATGGTTCCCTCCTTAGCGTCACCACCCCATGTGCACATCTCAACAACATACCAAGTATATATTGAGATACAACTTATGGTGCTTTTCTAATATGGGACTAAATAACACTAGGCATGTGTTAAGAGCAAGCTCTCTCTAGATGTTCAAGAAAAAGCTCCAACATTAAATGGTGTATATTTGTTGTGTCAAGGGTTTTGGCTGAGGGCTATGATCCATATTTAGACATCACCTTAATTTCTTGCACTTAAGTTTGGTCAGAAATCAGGTTATAACCTCTAATATGGTGTCGGTTAGGGTCGGGTCAAGCTAGTGCTATTCTCGAACCTGTCAGTCCTATGCATCCAGGTTTTGGACCTAGATGCTACTTATATCTGCTTCTAGGTCCAGGTTCTTTGCAAAGTCTCCATACTAGGGGCAAATCCAAGAGCTTTTATTAGAGGGGGTTCCTCTATATATAGGAATGTACAAGATCAAGTGTACTGAAAAATAAAATTTTCATTTCGAAGTCATGTAGCCCAATGGTTGAAATTTTTTTCCTTTATCATTAGATACATGGTTCTAATCCTTAAACTAAATACATTTGTACTTTTATTTGTACTATACTTATGCTTTAATCTCAAAAAACTATGTTAAAGTTGTCCTAAATAATTATATAACTTAACTATTTCTACTAGCCATCAACTTCTACTTCCTTGATCCTTCTTCAACCAAACAAGCTCTAGATCCTATTAACAAGTACTCCTTCCCACAAAGTTTGGTTTGCTTCTTTAAGCTCCTAATAGGCCGGAGATGACAATATATTGAGTATAGAGGATGGCGTAAACAAATATTACATTCTTTGACAGGCTTTCCATACTTCTAAGAAAACGAAAATAACTAGTAGATAATAATCCATACATCAACAAATAAACAGGTAAAAAATGTTATTCTCGAAACAGATCTTAGATGAAAATTCTGATCTCTTAGTGAGACAAGGAGATGAATACTCGTTCTCTTTATGAGATACGAGGTTGATGACTCGGTCTCTTTGTGAGAACTGGAGTTGATGAAGACAACTTTGCTGGGGTAATGAAGATCACCATCGCTTAAAGCAAGATTCGCCCTACCGCGATATGCTCCCAAGAACCATCAAGTTTGAAAAAACTTCTAGAATGCTCGTTGTCACCTCCTTTCACAACTCGCTGAACTCCAATGGACTCTAATGGCAGCGGCAACGCAATTATCTTCGTCTCTTAATTTCTGAGTTAGTCGTCAATAAAGGTACGAAGAGAGTATTTATAGAGTTGGGCTGAAACCCTAATCTCTAGTTTTGGCCGTAACTGATTATGAAAAGATAGGAGCAAATAATGGAAAGATTTGAATGAATTAAATTCAAATCCCACAAAAGATGGATCTGAATAATTGACTCAATCTTTCCACAACCGCTCTAATCTTCCAATCAGCAACATCATGTGCCACCTACGCCCATGTGCCCACTCAGCACGTCAGCCCATACGCCTGCACGTAGCTGCACAGATGTGCAATACCGTAAGCGCTGTAGCACAGCAGCGTAGCAACGCATCAGTACAGCAGCACAGCCCCGGAGTAGCGTATGTGTGCATATGCATAAATGCACATAGCCATGCTTAGCCCATGCATGCCCCTGCTCATGCCACTGCGCCTGCACATGCGACTCGCGTATGAAACGAGCACACGAGCGCATCAAATAGTGCACAAAGTGCCTTGTGCCATGCGTCGATACTGACGTGCTAATTGTAAAGTGCGCCAACAAAGCGCTAGTTTGCGCCCTTGAGCCCGAGCCCAAGTCCTAGTCTGAGTCGTTAAGCCCCTTCCGGGCTTAGCACCATAGGGAAATAAACACATAAGCATGATAAAAAGCACGAATGCTTGTTTGTGGAGTTAGCCTTCTTTTCTCTTGAAAAACACCCCCATATGGCACCCATGTGCCTCTCCACACCTCATGTGATTCTCTCAACACAATCAAAGTTCTATATAGAAATACAATCCATTTGGCCTAGGCAATGTGGGACTATCTTTCTAGTGTCTAAGACAAAAATACCAATAATCCTCCATATATCTCTATATATGGGTTGAGCATTCCCCACATTGACTGTCTATCATGTATTAGGATAGATGTCACTACGACTTGAATCTTTCCGCATGGGTTAAATAATAGCATGATACAAGAATAGACTAAGCCTTGAATTTTGCACCATAACTATAATTCTTCTCACTCATATAATGACATCAACTGTGCTTCTGGCTGCACATTAAAGGCCTTGTGCCAGTCTAGTTTCAGAGAATGTATCTTGGGTGTCTACAAGATTTTCCTCAAGAGACGGCCTACATCTCTATACATACACTCTAGGTGAGTTCTTTTAAAGAGCCTTTGGCATGAAGCCTTTTGCTTCCTTGCAATGCTACACTGCTATGACATGGCTTAAAGCCAAGGCTCAGCCTCATGTTGTGTCATACCACCTGTAGCATGAGGCCCGACCTCTTTGTAGTCCAATCTACCCAGCATGAAGTCTTTTGCTTCCTTGCGGTGTTATGCCGCCGTGACATGGCTTGCAAAGCCGAGGCACTGCCTCATGTGGTACAATCTACTGTAACACGATGCCCAGCCTCTTTGTAGTGTTGTCTACTGCTCTTCATTTTGTTATGCCCTCTTGCCTATATGCGGTGCTATGTCGCTGTAACTTGGCCCGAAGCCGAGTCTTTACCCTCACTAGGTACCTCATGTGGTGTCACCCCACTATAGCATGGAGTACTACGCTTCTTTGTAGTGTTATGCTACTCGTGCTTCCTGTAAAGTACGTCGGACAGCCCAAATACCCGAGAACTCATTAAGGCTTCCAAGCCATCCTCCTACAGGACTTTGTTCTATACACAAAACAAACAGTAGACAACAGTGGTTCTAGGTTCATAATCCCACAACGTCCCAAGGGATTGCCTACTTATAGTAGTTCTGGGTCTGAAATCCTGCAATGTTCCAAAGTGTCACGACCCTCTCCCGAATAATCGGACACGAGTCGGACACGTCCAGCCTTCATCGTTAGACACGATGAAGTAAGTTGTACCAAACCTCTAGAGAAATCTAACCAAATAAACATGAATATATACAATCACAGCATCTATAAAACGTTCCCAGAATAATCACCATAATCCACAAATCCATATATCAAAATTGTACTAATCATGAGGAATGAAATGTATAATATCTAGGTGTCACGCCCCAGAACCAGAATACTGGAGAGCATGGGCGTACATAGCCAGCTACGTATATTGAAATGGAATCCACCTCGCTATACGGTCATGGCTGTCTAGATATGAGGGTTTACTATAAGCCAACGGTCTCTTAAGGTCAAGCCTATTGTCTCAATCTCAAGCAAGTAATATAGTTACAAGATGTTAGATCACCAAATATACAATAAAAGGCGTCCCAAATATTACATATTCACCTGATCATGAAGCTAGTCGTACAAAATGCGAGGACTAGCAAGAATTAAGTCATACATGATCAACCCTAGGATTTGTTAATCATATTACAGCCCGTAGGCAGACAGTAAGTAAATATGCATCGAGCTAACAGGTGCTCGTCGGCTAAACGCCTCAAAAGAATAATTTTACAATATAGTGAGCGAAACAAAATGGAAAACCCATTCGTAGCCCAGGTTTCTTCTAGTTGCCACCATCGGGCTGGAGGTTCGGTAGATCCTCGGGTGCTGCTCCGAAATCTGGCCACACAAAACCAGCTGGGTCAAACCCCAGAAAGAGCAAGTACCATAAGGGAGGCCAAGAAATAAGAACAAAAACCAGCATATCAGAACATAAAAAAATAGAAGAAAAGTACAAGTAATAAAGAGTACAACAGGACAATAAACGGCTAGGGACGTGGAACCCTTCCGGGAGCCAGGTTACAACCCGTAAACCAAACAAGGACCGGGGTTGTAACCCTTCGCCTGAATAGCACTTTGTCTCTACCCATTTATTGTTAAAGATAAGTAAAACAATCATGTTCAGGAGTACCAGGTACTGGGACTAGAAGAGACTTAGACAAGGCTGGACACCATCCATTCACAAGCGGCCAAGCAATTACTACGGCTTACTACTTAACTAACTAGGGTTATCACAAGCCTAATTACTAACAAGATACAAATGAGAAATTCCCAGTCTCAAGCCCTGCAGACTATCAAGTTATCCTTCCGCGGGTTGAGAGTATGGTTGGGTACATCGCCCAGGAGACGATATACCCTTAGGTGACTTAGAGGGTGCAACACATGACAGTGAGCTGGAAATGCGCCCTACTCGTCGGCAGGCTACAAGTCCGTTTAAAGCGCCCAGATAACGAGATCGCCTGTGACTGGAAATTCTCCATGAACTATATTTTGATCTAGTCATTAGCCTAATCCATATTCAGTACGAATCCCTAACCGTGGTAACCAGGGAGTCACGTCCTAGACATGATGCAAGACAAGACAAGACAAGTAGATTGCACAAGGCAGCAAGAATGAACACCCACGGAGTCAGAGTTGATTATACGAGTCAAGTTAGCCATCGCAACAGCATCAAGTCAAGTCAAGTTACAAGTTACAAGTTACAAGTCAGAAGTGCGCCGCCATAGGCCACTATCAAGTTGTCCAGTTGCAAAGATAAATCATGGATCACAGGTCACAAGTTAAGAGCATACCCGATCGGGTCACTACTAAGAAGATCAGAAAGTACTAAAATCATACTTCACAAAAATCACGAAAACCATACTAGTCATAAGCAAAACACCAAAAACCGTGCCCGGTCGTGTTGGGTCAAGACAGTCGTGTTGTGTGAAACAAGATCTCAAAACTCCAATCCACAAAAGAGAAGCCAAGTCCATGGAAATAAAACCAAACCATCATGGACAAGTGGGTTGCACAGGGGGATCAGATTGCGCTGGGGGAATAGACTGCGCAGGGAAATGAACTGCGCCGAGGTTTGGTTACGCTAGGGTCGGCTTGCGCTAGGTCGGGTTGCGCTGGGAGCGAGCTGTGCAGGATATGAGCTGCGCAGGATTTGGGTTACGCTGGAAGCGAACTACGCTGGGGCAAGCTGCGCAGGGGTGAGCTGCGCTAGGGTTGGGTTGCGTTGGAGCCAAGCCGCGCTGGGGAGTGAGCTGCGCGGCTGTCAAGTACACCAATAGAAGGAAGACGCTGGAGCTAAAGAGCGCCAGCGCAGGTCAGCCCAGCGCAAAGCGTTGGCCGATGAGTCGCGCAGTCCGGCCTTGCGCTAAAGAGCGCAGGCCGAGGGTCATCTTCTCCATAAGGCCGAGAGGAAGACCCCAAGAACCCTAAATTTTAAATCTTCATAACTTGGCCAAAACAAAACCAAATTTGGATTTTCAAAGTTCTAACTTATGTATAATTGAATTCTCTTCCACATGGAAGCCTCAAAACAAGGAAAAATCTAAGTTTAATAGATCAAAACCAAGAAAATTCGAAAATGGTTAAAACTTAGATATAGAAAAATGGAAGCTCCAAATCATAAAATGCCAAGTTCTAATGTTGTTCACCATGGCCTAGCGAATGGACAAATAAAATGGGGTGCTTATTTGGTGGCAAGGTGTACTTGCCTATGGTGTTGGTGTTGTGTGGAGGAAGGAAGAAGAAGATGAAGAAATTAATGGAAGTTATGAGGAGAGAGAAAGTTAGGTAGGATTTTAATGAGGGAGGGTATGTTGTATTGAGGGTGGAGGTTTAGCTAAGTGTGGTCCAATGCATACTAAACCAAACCAAACCAATTCCTTCTCCATAAATAAAACCACGCCAGGTCCAAAAACCCATTTTATGAGAAAATCAAAATCCGCAAGTTAAGCCAAAACACAATTACAGGCCAGAATCTGAGAAAAATAAAATACAGGTCCGAAATACATATACGCCTAATCAAAATACGTATTCCGAAATACGGGCATTACAACTCTACCCACCTTAAAAGAATTCCGTCCTCGGAATTTAAATCAAGATGCTTAGAGATGTAAGAGCCCGCTATACTATCCACAAATAAGCTACACTAAGCAAACAATCAACCAATCATACATGTAAGCAAGGGATGGCAAGCATAAGGCATAAGAAAGACATTATACCTTACGAGTCAAACAAGTCGGGATACCGCGATCGGATGTCGTCCTCACGCTCCCACGTTGACTCACCTAGAGAGTGATGACCCCAAGCAACATGGAATAAGCTAATAGTCTTGTTCTTGAGTATCTTTTCTCTCTGGTCTAATATAGACACGGGCCTCTCCTCATACGAAAGTTTGGTACCAACAACCAATTCCGAATGGTCTAGGATATGGCTCGGGTCCGGGATGTACCGTCGTAATTGGGACACATGGAATACATCATGCACCTCACTTAGCGACGGCGGAAGAGCGAGACGATAGGATACATCTCCTACTCGCTCCAGGATATCGAACGGCCCTATATACCTAGGACTAAGCTTTTCCCGTGCGCCGAAACGAATGATGCCACGGTTAGGCGAGATCCTAAGAAATACATGGTCGCCGATAGCAAACTCTAAGGGACGTCGATGAGCATCGGCCCAATGCCGCTGGCGATCTTGGGCCACTCGAAGACGATCTCTGATTCTTTTGACCACCTCAACTGTCTGAGCAATCTTTTCTGGACCAAGCATCTGCCTCTCTCCAACATCATCCCAGGCTAACGGGGATCTGCACTTTTTACCATACAGTGCCTCGAACGGAGCCATCTGAATACTGGCCTGAAAACTATTATTGTACGAGAATTCTACCAGGTGCAGGTGATCCTCCCACGAACCACCGAAGTCGAGGGTACAAGATCTCAACATATCTTCAAGAGTCTGGATCGTGCGTTCCGACTGGCCATCTGTCTGCGGATGATAAGCTGAGCTAAACTGAAGATGAGTCCCCAAAATCTCCTGCAGGCTACGCCAAAAGTATGACGTAAATCTTGAATCCCTGTCCGAGGTGATACTAACGGGCAACTCATGAAGCCTGACAATCTGCCTGAGGTACATTTCTGCCAGCTGAGCCGTAGACTGTCCAACTCTGAATGAGAGAAAATGAGCCACCTTCGTGAGCCTGTCGACTATAATCCAAATAGCATCTCGACCAGCTGGGGATCTAGGCAATCCAGTCACAAAATCTATGGTTACGTGCTCCCACTTCTATTCTGGAATCGACAAGGACTGAAGAAGTCCAGCGGGCCTCTGATGTTCAGCTTTAACCTGTTGGCAAACCAAACACCGAGAGACAAACCGGGCTATCTCCCTCTTTATGCCATTCCACCAGAAGTGTTGACGAATATCACGGTACATCTTCGTACCACCGGAATGAATAGAATACTGAGAACTGTGAGCTTCTACCATGACCTCCTGTCTGATATCTCCACTGGGTACATAAAGACGAGTGCCGTGTCGAAGTGTACCATCTTTATGAATACACAACTCTGGCCTTCTTCCTGTCTCACACTCTGCTCTGAGTCGCTGAATCTTGGAATCTGTAGACTGCGCTCTCCGGATCCTTTCAACTATGCTGGACTGAACTTGTAGATTAGCCATCAACGCCACGTTGGTAGGAAGAACCACTTCAATTCCCATCTTCTGAAGATCTGCCAATAACTCTGGTTGTGCTGTTAGGAAGTAAACTTCGGCTCTCCTGCTCAATGCATCTGCTACAACGTTGGCCTTCCCTGGGTGATACTACAAGTCCACATTGTAGTCCACCAATAGCTCGAGCTATCTTCTCTGCCGCATGTTAAGGTCCTTCTGGGTGAAAACATACTTCAAGCTTTTGTGATCAGTAAATATCTCCACTCTGTCTCCGTACAAGTAGTACCAACACAACTTAAGCGCAAACACTACTGCTGCCAGTTCCAAGTCGTGAGTCGGGTAATTTCTCTCATGATCACGAAGTTGTCGTGACGCATAAGCTATTACCTTCCCATGCTGCATCAAGACACACCCCAATCCTCTGCCTGAAGTGTTACAATAAACTGTGAATCCTCCGGTCCCATCTGGAAGTGTGAGAATGGGAGCCGTTACCAAACCTCGCTTTAACTTCTCAAACGATTCCTGACACTCTGTTGTCCAAGCAAACTGCACATCCTTGCGGGTCAACTGGGTCATCGACGCTAAAATCCTTACAAAATCTGAAATGAATTGCCGGTAGTAGCCAGCTAATCCAAGGAAGCTGCGAACCTCTGCCACTGAGCTAGGTACTGGCCACGTCTCGATAGCCATAATCTTCTGGGGATCCACTTCCACTCCTCCTCGGGTAATGATGTGACCCAAGTACGAAATGCGGTCGAGCCAGAACTCGTATTTAATGAACTTGGCGTACAACTGATGCTCTATAACCGTCTGAAGGATGATTCTGAGATGCTGCTCGTGCTCTGCTACGCTCTTACTGTAAACCAGGATATCATCTAGGAACACGATCACGAACTGATCCAAGTAAGGCATAAAAATGCGATTCATGAGGTCTATGAATACGGCTGGCACATTGGTTGCTCCAAAGGGCATAACAAGGAACTCCCAATGTCCATACCTAGATCGGAAAGCCGTCTTCGGGATGTCCTGCTCTCTGACTCTGATCTGGTGGTATCCTGACTGCAAGTCTATCTTCGAGAACACTGAAGCCCCTTTGAGTTGATCAAATAAGTCATCTATCCTCGGGAGAGGGTATCTGTTCTTGATTGTCATCGAGTTCAAGGTACGATAATCTACACATAACCTGGACGTACCATCCTTCTTTTTTATAAGAAGCATCGGGGCTCCCCAAGGCGATCCACTTGCACGAATGAATCCCTTGGTCCTGAGTTCTTCAATCATCTTGTACAAAATCTCCAACTCTGAAGGTGCCATCCTGTAGACTCGCTCTAAAACTGGTGCTGTCCCGGGGATCAAGTCTATAGTGAACTCGATCTCCCTCTCTGGCAGTATTCCTGGAAGTTCCTCTGGGAAGACATCTGAAAACTCTTCAACTATCTGGGGTAACTGTACCGCTGCTACTGCCATCCGTAATACTGGGGGAGATGGCTCTATTGCGCCTCTGGAAAATAAAAACTCTGGCTCGCCTGGAATACTAAAGACAACCCTGCCAACATGGCAGTCTATCCTAGCATACTGGTTCCTCAACCAATCCATGCCTAAGACTACATCATAGTCTGCCATAGAGAACTCTATGAATCTAGCGGGGAACTCTCTACCGCTAACTACGATCCGACACAAGGAAAACACTCGATCTACTCCCACAAGACCATTACCAGTAAGTATATTGAGCCTCACTGATAATGACTCGGGCTCCAATCCTATCCGTGTCGCGAATCGTACAGACATGAATGAATACGATGCACCAGAATCAAATAATACCGATACTGGAGAGGAGTTGACGAGAATAGTACCTGCCACTACCTCACCTGGTGCAACTTTTTTTTCCATAGCCATCATCATTGCCTGACCTTGTCCTTTGGCTGCAGGTCCTCTCTGTTGTAAACCTCTCTGACTGCTCTGCACTTGGGTTTGGGTGTACTGCTGCTGAAATGCCTGGGCCTGAAGCAATAATGGCCTCGGGTACTGCTGTTGCTGCATAGGTGCTGGTCCCCTAACCGATGGACTGGTTAGGTTGGAAGAGGACGAACTACCCCTATTCCGGCAGGCTCTTATCTTGTGATCTGCCGCTCCACAAGCCAGGCACAATCCCTGCGCCCTGCGATAATCTGCTAATACGTGCCCTGGCTTCCCGCAATGAGAACATCCCATCGCGGAAGTCTGCTTCTGCTTCTGCTGCTGTGGGTACGTCGGGGTTGAATGCTGAACCGACGTTACTGAGGTTGCCCGCCTCGGGGTTCCAATGGTCAAACCCCTAGCTGCCGGGGCTGGAGCTGATGATTGGTGCATCTGAATGTGGGACCGCTTCCTACCTCCGGTCCTATCCACGATCCTCTGGGAGGTGTACTCGTGTCTCCTAGCTGCCCTCAATACTGCATCGAACGTCTGGTGCTCGAACTGCTCAACTGCCAACAAGATCTCCAAAAGCAGCCCCTACTGGAACCGCTGGGCCCTATCAAACTCGGTTGCCACCAAGGTGGGGGCAAACCTACTGAGTCTAGAAAACTCAGATGCATAACCGTCGACCGATCTGCCTCCTTGCTTCAAGTTGGTAAACCTCGTCTGTAGGTCGTACCGAGCCACAGCATCAAAATACTTCGTCTGGAATCTTTCTCTAAACACTGCCCAAGTAATACTATGCCAAAATATACATTTTTCGACAGACCAAAACTGTCGTAAATCTTATTAAACGACAGTTTTAACCTGTCAGAACATCCGTCGTTAATAGTGCGTCCCAAAATTTAAACGACAGTTTTGGACTGTCGTTTTATAGCTAAATAAAATGACAGTTATTATCTGTCAAATAAAAATGACTGACTAAAACTGTCAAATAACCTGTAAATTGGGCTGGCAATATTTTACTTTTTCAACTGGTAAGTTCTATCTTTCTTTTTGGAATCATAATTAAAAAAAACTCAATTTATTCATATCAAATCTGTTTAAACATGTTTATCCTCTATATAAAACTCAAATAGATCTGGAAAAAAATTCATATGAACATCAACAATGAAAAAACTCAATCAAAATTGTATTAACTAATAAATGTATTAAGTTTGCATAGCAATATTCCATCAACAAACAAAAAGTAACTCCAATGTTGCTAACGGTTTCATTCTCATGATAAACCAAAAGAAGAGAAAGTTATTGTTAGCTTACAAGCTCAAGTACAGTACAAAAAAAGAGAATTTTCAACCTCACAGACTGAACTTAATATTTTGTCCAATTGATTATTTCGCCAACAGTAATATCATCAAACTTTTCATTTTTATTGAACATATCATTGCCATCAAAAAATTTATCAACAATGATATTACAAGCTTCATCATTCAATGCTACATCTGTATTCACACGTCCAATAGCAATGACTTTCTTTCTAAATTTTCAAAAGACGAGTCTTTATAGGGCAAAGTAGCCTGATCATGTCCCTACATATTCAAAGAAATTATATAAAGTTACATACCTATATAACAAGAATAGAAATAAATGACAAGAAAAAAAAACATAAGTACAACCGTAGACATCTTTCTTAAAGAGTATATAAAATGTCAACTCAAATTGATCAACAACTATAAAATGAGAGTCTGGGTAATTCTTGGTATATGATAATCATTTGCGAATTTGTGGAAATTAATGCGATTGTTATATATTTTTAAGACCTAATGTACGTTAAAATGCTCCGAAGGAAAAAAAAAATAAAGTTCTTGTTTTGTTGTTTTGTTTTGTAACCTAATTAATAGCAGTTCTCAATATACAAACAATTGGTAAAAGAAAGGTAATTTCACATGCAGTAATCTCTGAGAAACATAACACATGCAAATATTAACAAAATCGAAAGACTCAAGAATGTTATAGAATAGCAGAGAATTAGCAGAATAGCAACTATAGACCAATTATATTAACATCTTCACTTGTACCTAAAATATATCCTAGAATTAAGGTAAATTTGAAGAGAAGAAAGATCGAAGGAAAAAGTTATTACTTTCTTGTATGGACCATAACAATTTGCAGTACTTTACCCTTTACTTTGAGAGCCTTAATTTTTTTTCCCTTGTAAAAGCGTAACACATATTCTCTATACCAATCTGAGCTTGGATAATGTAATACTAGAAACACAAGTGTATTTTCTTCTTTTTGAAGTTTCATGAGAATCATTCTTCCTAAGAGTTTGTATCACTTGGCCAAGATCAACATAAGCAAATCAACCTAAGCTCTTTATGGTTAGGAAAATAATAACAGTAAAAATTACGTCCATGTGCCATGAGGCTCCCGCTAATGCAAGACGTGTCTAATGCAAGACGTGTGGAGGGTAAATTAAAGACATGCAGAACTTTACCCTCAATACTTGATGATACTATTTCTGTGGCTTGAACCCGATTCCTCCAGGAAAACAATGACAGTGGACAAACTATACATAATTTAATATTCTATGGAATTGATGAACAAAATCTAACCGAGACTTGAGGCTAATGCTACCGGAGGGAGAAGCTACACCATGTCACATTTAAAAATTATTCTTGCAAGTGGAAAATTACAAATTCAGATAAAATAATCAGAATTTGTAGATGACCCTCTACTGTAGCAATGCATGAATGTGGATAAGGATGACAAAATTATTAACACATTAGAACAATGTAGAAACCACTACTAGTACCCTGCTTGTACTGGAATATAACAGATCCTCAAGCTAATCATCCTTCCATATAGCAACGTCTATTGGCTTTTATGAGTATGTGAAACAAGGTGCCATTACAAGCACTATAGCATCATTTACTTTGTAACGTCCTCATTTCCTCTTCTTCTAGATTTCTGACATCTTTCTACTTGATGCCTCGAATATCAGAATATCTTGATTCACTGTTTTTATAAATTTTTTCTTCCGGTCCTTAGTTCTAGTAGCCGTTCAATATTGACTTTCAGCTTAACAACTAACAGTTCAAAATCATCATCAATTCGCCCTCGATTTTTAAATACAAGATGCATTTTTTTTCTTTTGAGTATCAGGTCATTATTCTTAGTTTCTTTATTATTATCTTGATAGATCTTCTACGTTTGACAAGCACGGGAAAGACAAGTACTGGAAAATGGTGTCCAAACCCGTAACCATGTTTGTATGTGTACGACATAAGTGACTTACTCTACGTATCTGAATTGTCCATATCTTGTATCCATATAATGTCCTTATCTGTATTTGTGAAACACTAAGTTGGACGGACAAGGATAGGACATGGTAAGGACATGGTAACACAGACACAACACCTACTATCCAAGAGTACTTTATTGTCCTATACTTAACATTATGTTGCACGGACACGAATATGACACCACACAATGAGGACACGGTGACACAGACACCACCTATTTTGGTGTCCTAGAGTATTTTGGAGTGTCCAGGTTGTGTCCAATATATGTCCAGTACATGTCTAACACGACATGATCCACATTTTTGGATTGTCCGTGCTTTCTAGGTGTAACATATTATATCCTTACCAAAAACTAGCAAAAAATAAGAACTACTCAATTATAAATGCACAACTTCAGTATCCAAGTGCAAACTTCAAACTTGATCAATATTTGATTTTCGAAAATAAAGTATAACAAGTTCACCTGAAGTGAGTGAGTGAATATCCTATGAATACCACCAGAGTTTTCTTCTTGTCAACGTTCTTGTCAACCCATCTAGCCCAAGTAGCAACGTTCTTCCATGACCTTTTGAACTGGATATACACGGTCACCTTCTTGATAGTACTCGATTCTGATAATTTTAAGGTGAAATAGAATGGTTTAATTGCAAGAACTGAAATCAGTAATTTGAAATTCTCAATAAAATAATTGAACTTGGAACAAATCAAGCTCTTACAAATTTATAGACAATCAGTATGGCTAAAAAGATTGCACATGTTCAACACGGATATAATGCAGTAGCTATAACAGAAAATATGGAATTTTGAAAGTGAAAGAATGTGAATGATTACCCTCAAAATGTTTTATCGTGATTCCACCAATGGCATGTATTGAAAACTATTATGTCGGCTCCTCTGTATGTAGGTGTTGTTTCATCCAACAAGTCTAATCTGAGCTTCTCATCCTCCAACCTATTTGCATTTTTTATGAAACAGTTCTCTAACCAGAAATAGGGCTCTTACATAATCGACAGAGCAGCCATAATCCTACATTGTAAAAGCAAGGAAACCTGAGTCTAAACTATAAATATAGGAAGTTCTCAAATTTAAAAATGAAACAAACAAGAAAGAACCTTTCTACCTCAAATCTGAATGAGTAATATCCTTTTGTTTTGAAGTCATGTCTCCCTGAGACCTCATAAACTTTATTTTTTTCTTTTAGCACTGTGGTGGAGTATGCACACCAGAGATTACCACATATTCCGATTTAGCGAATCACCAAAAAAAGTTAACATTTCCCTCTCAATCTTGCTAGAAAATTAGTCGCATTCAAGATATCAGAAGCAAAGCAGATCAATTGGTATCCTTCCTATAAGTTATAGCACAACAACTAATAAGTGGGTTTTGCATTCAAAATCAATCGTAACATCTTAATGTACTTTCTCTCTCTCGCAAATTAAGAAGTTGAGAAGTTTAGATTGGTTTGTACTGTTGAAGTACCTGTGTACCTTTGAGAATTGGAAAATATGTAGGTACACTACTAAAATATGCTTAAATAGCAACGTATATTAGCGACGGCGGAAATACGCGTCGCTGATAATTGCATATAGCGACGTCTTGTGCTACACGTCGCTGTCCGTCGCTGCGTAGCGACGTTCAACGACATAGTATAATTTACGTCGCTGGCTTGCGACGTTTAGCGACGTATCATGTAGGCGTCGCTGTTTTATTTCATATAGGGTTCCTGGCCCGATCGAAATCCTAAAATTTTCACCCAAAAATTTATTCCCGCTCTCCCCTCTCCCCCTAGCGAACCCTCAGCCTCCGGCGACCACTCCCTCCGGCGAGACCATCCCCCTTCTCCCCCCGGAGACCCCGCTCGCCAGTTGACCCCTCCCTCCGGCGACCAGCCTCCCTCCTCCGACGAAGGAGCCTTCCTCGCCGCTTCCTCCTCCGACGAAGCCACCCTCCTCGCCGCCTCCATCCTCCGACGAAGCCACCCTCCTCAGGTAAACCCTAACCCTAGCCCTAGCTATCTAGACACAGACACGGACACGAGAACTCTAACCCTAGCTGCTGGGGTGGTCTTTCTGTCGAGGGGGGAGAGAGGGATGGGGTTGGGTGCAGGGGATGGGAGGGTCTTACTGTCGAGGGGTGGAGGGAGGGGTGGAGGTACCCGGGGGGTTCAGGGGTAGGGGGGGCATGGTTGGGGTGGGTGCAGGGGGAGGGAGGCAGGGGAGGGAAGGCAGGGGAGGGTTGGGGTGGGTGCAGGGGTATGGGAAGGGGGGGCAGGGGAGGGGGGAGAAGGGAGGGGGGCAGGAGAGGGTTGGGGTGGGTGCAGGGGTAGGGGGAGGGGGGCAGGGGTGAAGTGTATATTTTGGTCGAACACTTAGGCGCTTGTACGCACATTCACTACCGATGAGGGAGAGAGAGAGAGAGTGCGAGTGGACTGCAGTCCATATCGCTGCTGGTTTGTCTTGTGATATTTTTATTTTTTTTTTCTTTTTCATGTTTCTTTTCCATGATTGTTGTACGTGTACAGTCTGCCACTTTTCTTTATCGAGTACGATTTTGTTGCTTCTCTCGCTCTTCCTCTTGGTCTCCATTGAATGCTGGTCTACTGCCATTAATATTGGTCGATAGATTTCTCTGTCACATATTGCAAGTGGTACTAAGAAAAAAGAAAAAGAAAGAAAGGAGAGAATAGATGTGACTCAAATGGACCGAAGTAGGTATAGTAGTAGCAGTAAGAGCGGGACATGAACCGGGCTCATGACATTTTGAACTTTGGAAGACAATGCCATGTTAACTACTTCCTTTCCTTGCTTATGTTTGTGATTTATTATGATATATAATGGTGATGTTAATTCTTTCCAAATGTTAGGATCGTTACAAATCTTGTTGGCTCGAAAAGAAATTTTCTTCGTGCATGCCTACTTCACATTATAGGATTTTATTTTTTGTTCAAGGGATTCACAAAATGTAGGGATATATACCATTTGAAATTCATTTGAAATTCATTTGAAATCCATTTGAAATTCATTTTAAGAATCTGAAATGTTGACGATATATACCCAAGGTTCACAATATCGGTATCGGAATCGGTATCGGACTATTCCTATGAATATTGGTATCGGCGATACCGGTAGTATCGGCGGTATCGTATCGGAGTATCGAACTTTGGTATCGAAAAACAAATAATTATTAATAAATTATTTACATTTAAAAACATATATTTTATACATTTAGGCATAATTTTAAGTATTTCAGCGTTATTTCTTAGTAGTTTTGAAATTATATGAAATAGTAGTCACCCTTACCGATTGGTTTTGCCGAATTGACCGGAACAAAGACCCCCAATGTCTGTATCGGTCAATATTTGGTATCGGTCTGTATCGGATCGGAACATGCCAAACCGTATCGGTATCGGCCTGTTGGATAATATCATTGTTATTAGTAACTGTCCAATGTCGGTATAGTATCGAAACATGCCAATGTCGGTATCGGTCTGTATAGTATCGGTATCGAAACATGCCAATGTCGGTATCGGTCAATATTTGGTATCGGTATCGGTCTGTATAGTATCAGAACATGCCAATGTCGGTATCGGTCAATATTTGGTATCGGTCTGTATCGGATCGGAACATGCCAAACCGTATCGGTATCGGTCAATATCATTGTTATTAGTAACTGTCCGCTACTAATGTGTGTCCCATAATAAGACATTATATACGAATTTGTGCCTGTTGGATAATGTGTGTCCATCTTTGCAGAATTATTTTTAAATGGATATGAATTACTACTTGCGGAATTGTTCATGGATGTACAATCGTCGTCCTGATGGAGCAAAATTTTCAATATAAATATATTTTTAAATGTATATGAATTATTTATAGAGCAAAATTTTCAATATAATTTTAATGTTAAACGATGGTTTTAATTCGTCAAAAAAGTAACGACAGCTTTAATCCGTCGTTGTCGGACAACTTTAAGTGTCCCAAATCGTCTATTTTGGTGTAGTGTAACCGGCGCTGCTAATCCCATGGCCTGTGCCGCCCACCAACTGCGAGCTAAGTCTAGCAACTATAGGCGTACCAACGCCACCTTCTCATTCTCAGGTGTCCTAGCTGCTTCCAGAACCACTTCGGTATCCTTAAGCCAAGTGTCTGCGGCAATCGCATCTTCGCTACCGTCGAAGAAGGGAGGGTTCAGGCCCTTGAAGCTGTTGGCTGCGCTGTTCCCTGGATGACCGCCTCTGGTCAAAGCATCTGCCACTGCCTGGTGCAAGGCATCTCCGCGACGATCCTGGGAAGCTATCAAGGTCCTGATGAGACCTACCAAGGTGCCATCATGAGGCTCGGCAGGTCGAACGGGCTGAACTGGTGGCTCTCCTCCAGTAGGCACGACTCTGGAGGCTACTCTGAAATGCTGGGCTTGATCTCCGGGTTGCTGGTCCACGGGAGGTGCTCCACCTCGCTGATCGGTGGGGTCAGGAACAATGCCGCTGAAGAAGACGACATAGGAAACAATAAGGAAGGACCAGGACAGATCAACGATACAAGCATGTGATCAAGTCAAGATTCTCAGGGATTTGAAGATACGAGCAGAAATCAAGGACGAATACTGATTGAGACATCTATTAGGTAAACCCACACATTCTTGAATGCCAAGACCTGCATGGGCCACCACTTAAACCATGTCACGCCCCAGAACCAGAATACTGGAGAGCGGGGGCGTACATAGCCAGCTACGTATATTGAAATGGAATCCACCTCGCTATACGGTCACGGTTGTCTAGATATGAGAGTTTACTACAAGCCAACGGTCTCTTAAGGTCAAGCCTATTATCTCAATCTCAAGCAAGTAATATAGTTACAAGATGTTAGATCACCAAATATACAATAAAAGGCGTCCCAAATATTACATATTCAGCTGATCATGAAGCTAGTCGTACAAAATGCGAGGACTAGCAAGAGTTAAGTCATACATGATCAACCCTAGGATTTGTTAATCATGTTACAGCCTGTAGGCAGACAGTAAGTAAATATTTATCGAGCTAACAGGTGCTCGTCGGCTAAACGCCTCAAAAGAATAATTTTACAATATAGTGAGCGAAACAAAATGGAAAACCCACTCGAAGCCCGGGTTTCTTCTAGTCACCACCATCGGGCTGGAGGTTCGGTAGATGCTCGGGTGCTGCTCCAAAATCTGGCCACACAAAACCAGCTGGGTCAAACCCCAGAAAGAGCAAGTGCCACAAGGGAGGCCACGAAATAAGAACAAAAGCCAGCATATCAGAACATAAGAAAATGAAAGAAAAGTACAAGTAATAAAGAGTACAACAGGACAATAAACGGCTAGGGACGTGGAACCCTTCCGGGAGCCAGGTTACAACCCGTAAACCTAACAAGGACCGGGGTTGTAACCCTTCGCCTGAATAGCACTTTTGTCTCTACCCATTTATTGTTAAAGATAAGTAAAACAATCATGTTCAGGAGTACCAGGTACTGGGACTAGACGAGACTTAGACAAGGCTGGACACCATCCATTCACAAGCGGCCAAGCAATTACTACGGCATACTACTTAACTAACTAGGGTTATCACAAGCCTAATTACTAACAAGATGCAAATGAGAAATTCCCAGTCTCAAGCCCTGCAGACTATCCAGTTATCCTTCCGCGGGTTGAGACTATGGTTGGGTACATCGCCCAGGAGACGATATACCCTTAGGTGACTTAGAGGGTGCAACATATGACAGTGTGCTGGAAATGTGCCCTACTCGTCGGCAGGCTACAAGTCCGTTTAAAGCGCCCAGATAACGAGATCGCCTGTGACTGGAAATTCTCCATGAACTATAGTTTGATCTAGTCATTAGCCTAATCCATATTCAGTACGAATCCCTAACCGTGGTAACCAGGGAGTCACGTCCTAGACATAATGCAAGACAAGACAAGACACGTGGATTGCACAAGACAGCAAGAATGAACACCCACGGAGTCAGAGTTGATTATACGAGTCAAGTTAGCCATCGCAATAGCATCAAGTCAAGTCAAGTTACAAGTTATAAGTTACAAGTTACAAGTCAGGAGTGCGCCGCCATGGGCCACTATCAAGTTGTCCAGTTGCAAAGATAAATCATGGATCACAGGTCACAAGTTAAGAGCGCACCCCATCGGGTCACTACTAAGAAGATCAGAAAGTACTAAAATCATACTTCACAAAAATAACGAAAACCGTACTAGTCATAAGCAAAATACCAAAAACCGTGTCCGGTCGTATTGGGTCAAGACAGTCGTGTTGTGTGAAACAAGATCTCAAAACTCCAATCCACAAAAGAGAAGCCAAGTCCAAAGAAATAAAACCAAACCATCATGGGCAAGTGGGTTGCGCAGGGGGATCAAATTGTGCTGGGGGAATAGACTGCGCAGGGGAATGAACTGCACAGGGGAATGAACTGCGCCGAGGTTGGGTTGCGCTATGGTCGGCTTGCGCTAGGTTGGGTTGTGCTGGGAGCGAGCTGCGCAGGATATGAGCTGTGCAGGATTTGGGTTACGCTGGAAGCGAACTGTGCTGGGGCAAGCTGCGCAGGGGTGAGCTGCGCTAGGGTTGGGGTGTGCTGGAGCCAAGCCGCGCTGGGGTGCGAGCTGCGCGGCTGTCAAGTGCACCAATGGAAGGAAGGCGCTGGAGCTAAAGAGCGCCAGCGCAGGTCAGCCCAGCGCAAAGCGCTGGCCGAGGAGTCGCACAGTCCTGCCTTGCGCTAAAGAGCGCAGGCCGAGGGTCATCTTCTCCATCAGGCCGAGAGGAAGACCCCAAGAACCCTAAATTTCAAATCTTCATAACTTGGCCAAAACAAAACCAAATTTGGATTTTCAAAGTTCTAACTTGTGTAAAATTGAATTCTCTTCCACATTGAAGCCTCAAAACAAGGAAAATCTAAGTTTAATAGATCAAAACTAAGAAAATCTAAAAATGGTTAAAACTTAGATCTAGAAAAATGGAAGCTCCAAATCACAAAATGCCAAGTTCTAATGTTGTTCACCATGGCCTAATCTAGCTAATGGACAAATAAAATGGGGTGCTTATTTGGTGACAAGGTGCACTTGCCTATGATGTTGGTGTTGTGTGGAGGAAGGAAGAAGAAGATGAAGAAATTAATGGAAGTTATGAGGAGAGAGAAAGTTAGGTAGGATTTTAATGAGGGAGGGTATGTTGTGTTGAGGGTGGAGGTTTAGCTAAGTGTGGTCCAATGCATACTAAACCAAACCAAACCAATTCCTTCTCCATAAATAAAACCACGCCAGGTCCAAAAACCCATTTTACGAGAAAACCAAAATCCGCAAGTTATGCCAAAAGATAATTACAGGCCAGAATCTGAAAAAATAAAATACAGGTCCGAAATACATATAGGCCTGATCAAAATACGTATTCCGAAATACGGGCATTATACTAGGAGTAAAGCTAACAGTCTAAAACCTGAAAACTCAAGCTAACTCATGTCTCCATCCTAACCTGAAAACTCAAGCTAAGTCATGTCTCCATCCTACTCAGCTAATATCCTGAGCTCTGGTCCATAGGGTAGACCAATATCCTGCAAGCACCTGCAACATATCCTTGTCAGGAGCGAAGCTAAGTATATCCAAGAAAATGAACATGAACCTCATGGTATTAATCAAGAACAGGAAATATATATAAGTACAGGAAATGAGACAAGACATGAAACTGAACAGGAAATACTGAAAGTAAAACAGGAAACATGGTAAGAGTCCTGAACATAAAATACAACCATGAACATGAAGTACAACCTGAACATGAAATACAACCTGAACATGAAATACAACCATGAATCCTGAAATACAACCTAAATCCTGACATGTGCAATATTGAAATACATCTATATTGTGTGATCGGCTTGGGTAGATACAATAAACATGAAATGGTACAACTTTGGTCCCGCGTGCACGATGCGGGACCCAAGCTATTCACATGAATAGTAATAGGGTTTGATCGTATATCTATAGTATTTTCCCTCCCAGACACAAGTAATACATGAAACATTAAACCAGACAATACCGTGATATATCGTGTCAATCAAGGAGATTCAAGAATGAACATGCAAGACATGAGAAATGAATAAATTCGAGGAGTATACTTGCCTTGCTCTGGGTGATCGAGAAAGGGTAGTAAAGCTAGAAATCCCCCTGTTTATAATTTCAATTGATAAGTTGACAATATAGGTAGATATTTCTAGTCTAGAAAAGGTTACTGAACATAAACCCTAGTTTTAAACTAGCTAGCACTAACCTACCTTAAAATGAAGTAACATAATATCTACACATAACCTAAATCATGAAGCAATCTATCACCATTCCTACATTTGAACTATTTAATATTTTAAATACACTAAGGCAGTGAACTTGAAATCCAAGTTCAATTGATTCAATTCACAAGTTCAGAGTTATCTTGTCCACCTAAAACATTAATATATAATATGGATAGTCATAGGATAGCATAAATAAAGTCAATTTAGAAAAGTAATAAACTGGTTAGGACATAGAGGTATCCATACTCTAGTATGAACTATATGTCTAAATACCTAGCTAATAGGGGTTGACAGTCTACAATGACTCTCAGTCTTGCACAGGACTTGCTTATTCATAATTCCTCAATGTGCATTGCACAGGGACATAGTCCACTGTGGTAATATGGACTACACTCATTCAGGTAAAAGAACAGGGCACTTGATAGCTTAGGTTTAATTCTAAGATAAGACAGTTACAAAAAATCCTCAATCACTAAATAATGAAATCCTGGGTCAATTGAACTACCAGTTTTTGTAGGACTGATACAACAGTCCAGTACTCAGGCTGGTACATATCAGTCTAAACCTAAGACTGATTTAATCAGTCCAAATAATGTTCAAGCCTAAACTTGCCTACATAGACTCAAGGATCTGTATCAGGTTCACATCCTAGTTTAACTCGAAAACATTCACTCTATTACAATATATATTCGACTAATCCCATCAAGTCATAGATTGCAGCCCTCATAAGCAATAATTTATTGTAAGACTAAAACAAAATCAGAACTGAACACAGCATACATTCCAGGAATGCAGGTTCAAACTGAACTTAATACCCAGGTGGAATCAGTTCTAAGCAAAGAAACTTCCTGTGACAGATGACATATCCACACTATATTGCTCTACAGATGACAATGTCTTCATGCCAACCTTTAGGGTTCAGTCTTGGTGACACACCAGTAACAATTTACCTATTGACAGTAAGGGTCGAGCTCACAACCATTCTTAAGTTCTTATTAGAAAATCAACTTTGCACCCAAAGCTACTAATTAGTTCTCGATTTGTTTTAACTGAAACTCAATCCTGTATGCAACCATGGTTCAGAATTCAATTGATTCATAGTGTAATCAATTCTTTAAATCAGACATCCCCACAGAAATGATATCATAGAATCTGAGATATATAAATATACCTGCTAATAGAGTTACTCACTGAACTTGTTAAGACTCATAACCTATCTAATATTCATCCTCACTTTACTTCTCTGAAATGTCAGTTATCCTAGGATACACCAGGCAAAGTTAGGCTATTTCCCCATTCAGTGACACTGCTTGGTTCTTAAGGACCAGCATCTGTATGATACTGACAATCTCAATCTGATGTATTCATCAACCACAGGTACTCGATACCTTGCCCTATCAATCATTTAAAATGCTCAAAATGGCAAGATGCAATATTTGTTCAATTGGTAAGCACTGGTATGATCCAGGGATTTGATAACTATGGGAAAATTCCTCTTTGAAACAGAACAGTGGCATGAGTCCTAACTCAACTAAACCATTTGCTAATCTATTCCCAAGTAACATTCACACAATTATAATAACCTCAGTGGTTCAAATAGAAGAATTGAAAAAACAACCTATTCCTAGTTCACTGCCCTAAATGCTGTTCGATTACACAGTTAAAGAGGATTTCTCTATGATACCCCTAACTGAATTATGATTCAGCCTAAATTCTAAAATGGCATTCATCTAGCTGATATACTAAGAGTGCAAGGAAACTCAGTACATAAGTCTCTAACTACTGCTGCTCTGCATGATGTATGATTCGAATCATAAATATCAGTCCTAGCTCAGTTTATTGATCAGTACATCAATTCCTCATGAAATCAGGAATGTCAAGAAAACATCACAAACTTATGCTCAGTCCTAGCTCCTCATACACATATTTCCATACTCCACCCATCAATCATGATAAATATAACCCCTCAATCCTTATGGTTATGCATAATAATGATCAAAATGATCTAGCAGCTAACACGAGAAAGAGGCAAATATTTACCTGATCGAAATAAGGCAATTCTGTCCTGTGATGAAGACATAAGCTCTCCTGGATTTGAGATTCCTGAGTCAACCATTTCAACAAACAAAAATGTTTAGTAATCCTAAGTCCATGTTCTGCATCTCTCTTGCTTCCTGAGGCTGGAGAAATGCATAACATAGCCTTAGATCTTTCCTAGATCATGTTCTGATCACTACTCAAAGGAAATTTAGAGAAACGAATGATTCTAAATTTAAACACTCAATAAATATATTCCTGGCTCAACATGACCAAAGACTAAACTTCTAAACCTGCTAAATAGAAATCACCACCAACTTACCTAGATTAAGTTCGTCGAGCTCTTCCGTCGATGACCTCCCCGCTCAATTCTACTAGAACTAATTTGAAATTCCTTGAGAAGAATGAAGACGATTCGTAGTTCAATTTCCAAATCAACCAAAATATTCAACAGAAAACAAATAGGGAATGTCGATCCTACCATTACTGATTAATCTACAGGAATCACCAATAACGATTAGCACTCAATCGGACAGGATCGATCTAAATTCTAATGGCCAGAAAATAACTGATCAAGAATTGGCTTACTAGAAAATGATCGATCGAAATTGAATTGAAACTGAACAATATGATCATCAATTTGATCAAATCGATCAAGAGACAAAAAGAAAAGATCAAGGGAACACTCACTGCTCTGCACACCGTCGGTTACTTCGAAGAGGGAAGTCATCGTAGAGGAATGCTAAACCACCGTTCCTACTACTGTAGACCCATCGATCGCCTGAGCTCCTAACGCCATGGCCGCTCCTCCTTTCTCAGAAGCTCTGGATCTCCCACTTAATAAAAGAAAATTGTAATGATCGAATGGGAGTGGAGTGTTGTGCTAGTTTATATAGGCAGTTGCTGAATTCAAAAGAGGGAAATTGTTGGAGGGAAAAAAGATTGAGAATTTGAAATTCTGTTAGCAAGCACATGGCTCCATTATGAAGAGAGGGAGAAGGAGACACTGCTCCTCTAACAAACTAATGTTTTAACAACCTACAGCTCGGCTACATGTATGGCTAACTAAAATGGTTAGTTGTAATGGGCTATCTAGATAGGTTAAATGAATGGTTAAAGAATGGCTAATGAATGGGCTTTAAGTAAACCTATACCTGTTTCAAATGGCTGAAAAGAAAGCCCACTCAAAAGTGAGAAAATAATAATAAGCAAAAGATCTTCTTCTTTTTTTTTAAATGATTTAACCATATGAATTTAAAATATTATAAAAAAATAAGAGGTGGAGTTACACAAAGGGATTGCCCACTAATAGTGGTTCTTGTACGTGACCCCGCGATATTTAGAGGACTGCCCACTAACAGTGGTTCTAGGTCCGTGCCCCCACAGTATACCAAAGGATTACCTACTGTTCCTGATATTCTTCCAGTCAATGGTCCTTCTTTGAACTAAGCTATATGCCTAGTAGATTTCTCTTTAGACTAATAGCATAAAACTTTATCGTAGAATTACAAAGACACGATATCATAGTGTCTTCAAGCCTATTTTACATGTTATATTCTCGACCAGTTGACGCTTGAGATCTTTGGTGAACTGATCTGCCAGATTCTCCTGGCTTCGAACATCAACTATGATAATAAATCCTCTTTTAATAAGATTATATAGGACCCTGTACCTTAGACGCATAGTCATCTTCTTTCTATTGAAGAGGTCATTCGATGCCACCGCTGCAGTCATCTGGTTGTCGTAGTATATCGGTACTACCGGTATCTGCAAACCAACCGTTGGAAGATCATACATGAGTTTCTGAAGCCATTATGCTTCATCCGCTGCAGCCACCAGTGCATAGAACTCAGATTCTATAGAAGAGTGTGACAACATAGTCTGCTTCTTTGATTTCAACGATATAACAGCTGTACCCATGGAGAAGACATATCTTCCTGTGGACTTTTCACTCTCTACTTCCGAGCACCAGCTTACATCACTGAAGTCTTCTACTACTTTTGGATCTCCGTAGTAGTGCATTACATACTTCTGACTCCTCTTGAGGTATCTTATAAGCCTCTTCATAGCTTTCCAGTGCTCTATACTTAGATTTCTCGTGAACTGACTCAGCATCCCAACGACAAAAGCTATGTCAGGCCTTGTGGCAGTAGTTGCATACATTAAACTCTCGATGATGCTTGAATACCCCATTTGTCTGACGCTTTCCCTTGGATTTGGCTTCAGCTTCTTGTCACACCTATATGGCGTATCGATCCCTAGAAGAACCTGATACCCATAGCATGTAAGTATCTTCTCAATATAATAAGACTATGATAATGCCACTCCAATTTCAGTCTGGATGATCTTTATCCCTAGGATAACATCAGCTTCCCCTAAGTCCTTTATGCTGAACTTAGACGAGAGGAACTTCTTTATCTCTATGATATTTGCTAGATCTGTACCCAAGATCAGCATATCGTCCACGTATAGACAAACGACAACTCCTCTTCCGTCAGCGAACTTTGTGTATACACACTTGTCCGTCTCACTGATCTTGTAGCCGTTTGATCTTATGACTTTTTTAAACTTTTTATACCACATTTTGGAAGCTTGTTTTAGACCATACATAGATTTTACCAACTTGTAGACTTTATCTTTGAGGCCCTTGACGACGAATCCCTCTGGCTATTGCATGTAAATTTCTTTATTCAATTTACCATTCAGGAAAGCGATCTTAACATCCATCTGATTAATTACCAGCTTATTAATTGCGCTCAAAGCAATCAACATCATGATGGTCGTCATCTATGCTATTGAAGCATATGTGTCAAAATAATCAATCCCCTGCTTCTGAGAAAACTCCTTGGCAACTAATCTTGCCTTGAACTTGTCAACAGTTCTATCGTCCTTCATCTTCTTCTTGAAGCTCCATTTACATCTGATTGCTTTTGCTCCTTCAAGAAGATCGACCAATACCCACGTGTTGTTGGAGTTTATCGAGTCATACTCATCATTAATAGTCTCCTTCCAGAAGACAGCGTCTCTAGTCTTTATCGCCTCATCATAGGTAACCGGATATGCTTCCACATGATAGGTAACAAAATCCTATCTGAAGTCCTTTTGTCTCCTCACTCGTGTAGACAATGGTTCTACAAGTTCTTGTTTAATAGTTGTTTCTGCAACAACTTTTTCTTGGACTACATCTTCGTAAGGAACTTGAGCCTCCTGTGCACTCACACTATTCTCCAGAATGTCCACGAGAATTATGTTCTTGTGCCTTGCAAATTTATTCTCAAAGAATTTTGCATCACGAGATGCAATGATATGATTTGACTCAATATCAAGGAACCTTCGAGCATCACTCTTATGAGCATAACCCAGGAATATAGTCTTCGTAGTCCTTGTTCCCAGCTTTTGAATCTTCAAATCCAGAAGCTTCACATACGCCAGACACTCCCATACTCGAATGACATTCAAGTTGGGTCTAACCTTGAACCAGAGTTCATGAGGAGTGACTTCCGAAGTTGCATGCGGCACTATGTTCAATATGAACGTAGCCGTAAGCGCTGCTTCACCCCATAAGCAATTTGGAAGACCCGCAGTCAACAGCATTGAGTTCATCATCACTGTTAACGTTCTGTTCTTTCTTTTTGCAACACCATTTGATTGAGAGGAGTATGGAGCTGTCGTCTCATTGACAATTTCATGTTTCCTACAGAACGATGCGAATTCATGAGACCTATACTCTCCACCTCGATCACTTCTGAGTCTTTTGAGTTATTGTCCGGTTTGACGCTCGGCTTCAGCCTTGAAGTCCTTAAACTTCTCAAATGCTTTATTTTAAACTTGAGCAGATAAACGAACGTGTACTTTGAGAAGTCATCGATGAAAGTAATGAAATATTTCATCCCGGCCTTTGTGGAGAACTAGTTGAAGTCACAGACATCTGATTGCACCAACTCGAGAAGATTTGTACTTTGATTCATCCGCTTAAGCGATTTTCTAGTGATTTTTGTCTGCGCACATACCTCACACTTCTCCAACTCCTTACCCCTACATTTGGAGATAAGCCATAGACTAGACATCTTGCTTATTCTTTTACAATGAACATATCCTAATCTATTATGCCACAACTCAAGAGAGAAACCAGAAGAAGAGACTGCATTTATAATCTCCATTGGAGTTACAAGTTGAAGTTTGAACACCCTTTGGTATAAAAGGTCTTTCTAAAGTATGTTCCGTTATATGACATAACGACATGACCAGCATTAATGTCCATCCTTAAGCCTGCGCTGCGTAACAGACTTCATGAGACCAGGTTCTTGGCTATAGCAGGTACATGCTTCACCTTCTGCAGCGTCAGCAGCTTCCCCGAAGTCATTTGCAATACCATCGTCCCGATCCCAAGAACTTTAGCTTGTGTCTGGTTCGCCACCAAAACCTTCTCAAAAATAAGTTGGTATGTGGTGAAGCACTCCTTCTTTGAGCAAACATGACACGATATCCCAGTGTCTGTCTACCAGTCCGTGTCAACACTAGCTGAGTCAACCTGCACAATCCTAGCAACAAAGTTAGCCTCAACCTTGCTCTTTTTGTTTTAGTTTTTCCTTACAGTCCCTCATCCAGTGGTCTTTCTTGTCATAGTTGAAACAAGTCCCAGGTTCTTTGGACTTGGGCTTGAACTGAGCCAACTTTACCTTCAGATGGTGAACGTCTTTCTTCTTTTGATAGGAAGCCTTTTGCTTTCCTTTAGAATTTCCTTCTTGTACCATGTTCGCCTTGGCCATCTGCTTGGACAAGGTGTCCACTTTGAGTTGAGCCCTCAATTCGTCTTCCACATGTATCCAGTGCAAGAGGTGCTCAAAGTCCACCTCCATCTTCTTGTGGTACATGTCCACGGTAAAATTGCTCCACCCAGGTGGGAGCTTGGCGACAATACCCTCGATGATGAAAGCATCAACCAAGGGCATGTCGTCATCTTCAAGTTTCTGATGTAACTTGAGAAATTCTTTGACTTGTGGCAACATGGTTTTGTCATCCTCAAACCGCATCCTCTAGACCATTTCGGTCACAAGGATTTTGTTTTTGTTCTCATCTGCCTTGTAGAGATTCTCTACAGATTCCCAGACATCCTTTGCATTAACCGTCTTGTTGTATGACTCCGCCAGAGAGTCCTCCATAAAGTTCAAGATCAACAACTCACAGAGGTTGTTATCTCGCCTCCACTTCGACTGCAAAGTTGTGACTTCAGCAATCCTTCGAGTATTTTCATCCTTTGGAATCAAAGGCTATGGATCTGTCAACACGTACTCGACGCTCACGAGTTAAAAATTAAGGCTGACGTTTCTCTTCCAAACTTTGTAATACTTTCCGTCAAACTTCTCAAGTTTGTTAAAACTTGTGTTGAGAAGATTTGCACAGTTGTTTTCCATCAGATCGGAATCTTGCTTTGAGATCGTTATTCCCAAAACAGATCTTAGATGGAAATTTCGATCTCCTAGTGAGACACGGAGATGAATACTCGTTTCTTTATGAGATATGAGGTTGATGACTCGATCTCTTTGTGAGAACCAGAGTTGATGAAGACAACTTTGCTGGGGTGATAAAGATTACTGTTGCTCAAAGCAAGATTCGCCCTACTGCAATCTGCTCCCAGGAACCAACAAGTTCGAAAAACTTCTGAAATACTTTTTGTCGCCTCCTTTCATGAACTCGCTGAACTCCAATGGACTCCAATGGCAGCGACAACGCAACTCTCTTCATCTCTTAATTTCTGAGTCATTCGTCAATGAAGGCACAAAGAGAATATTTATAGAGTTGGGCTGAAACCCTAATTTCTATTGCTGGTCGTAACTGATTGCGAAAAGATAGGAGCGAATGATGGAAAGATTTGAATGAATTAAATTCAAATCCTACAAAAGATGGATCTGAATAATTGACTCAATATTTCCATAACCGCTCAAATTTTCCAATCAACCAGATCATACGCTACCTACGTCCCTGCATCCACTCAGCCCATCAGCCCGTGCGCCTGCACATAGATGCGCAGTAGCACAGACACGCAACACCACAAGTGTGCAGTAGTACAGTAGCGCAGTCCCGCAGCAGCGCATGTGCGCATACGCGTAAACGTGCATACGCGCATGCCCCTGCGCATGCTCCTGATTATGCCCCTGTGCAGGCTCCTACCCATGCGACTTGCGTATGAGACGAGCGCATCAAATAGCGCACAAAGCGCCATGCAACCCCGCAGCAGCGCATACGCATAAATGTGTGCGCCAATAGAGTGCCACTTTGCGCCCTTGAGCCCGAGTTCGAGTTCGAGCCCTAGCCCAAGTCCGAGTCGGAGTCGCTAAGCCCATTCGGGGCTTAGCTCCATAGAGAAATAATCCCATGAGCATGACAAAAAGCATGAATGCTTGTTTGTGGAGTTAGTCTTCTTTCCTCTAGAAAAACACCCTCACATGGCACGCACAACGCACCCATGTGCCTCTCCACACCTCCTATGATTCTCTCAACACAAGGAAAGCTTTATATAGAGATACAATCAACTTGGCTTAGGTAATGTGGGACTATCTTTCTAGTCTCTAAGGCAAAAACACCAACCATTATCAAACTTAATGACGAACGGTTGCATAAATTTTCCTTCTGCTGGGTGGGCCCAGCACCATTTGAACTCACCTAAAACTATGGTTAATTAAAATAGGAGTAGTCATTTTTTGAGCTGTGTACATAGCACAAGATCTGTCATATTTCTAATATAATTGAAATCTTATGTATATCCGGCTCTAATATGATATTTTGAAAAATGGTAATTAGTTTCCAGAATCGCTCCCACTGGAATTCGAACTCCGTCCACAAGGACCACATGCCTCCACACTAACCACCTAGGCTAACGGTCATTCAAGAAAAATATCTCCTATCTTAACCATATTATATATATATATATATATATATATATATATATATATATATATATATATATATATATATATATATGATTTTCCCAATAGAATATAAATCTGTCATGTAATGCACGTGCTTAAAAAAAAAATTAGAAACTTCATATATATATATATATATATATATATATATATATATATATATATATATATATATATATATATATATATATATATATATATATATATATATATATATACAGATTTATATTCTATTGGGAAAATCATATATATATATATATATATATATATATATATATATATATATATATATATATATATATATATATATATATATTATGTAGGGATCCGAATCAAGAGCCCCGCGGAAATCCCGTCCACCCTCGACCGTTGGATCGAGCGGGAGAGAGAGGGGGTGGGGTGCCCGCTCGATCCAACGGCCTAGGTACGACGGGGCTTCTGCGGAGCTCCCCCTGCTGGACTTTTGATTCGGATCCATTTTGTAGTTAGCTAGGTTAAATATAGTTTAAATATTGAAAATATTATTAATTAAACTTTGTTCTTTGTGAACTTTGGATATATGTTTAGATAATACCATGTAGTTAGTTTAAATATACTTTAAGTATTAATATATTTTAATTTTAATTTGTTATATATATATATATATATATATATATATATATATATATATATATATATATATATATATATATATATATATATATATATATATATGTAGAATTTTGAATATATGTTTAGATAGTTGTAAGAATTTTAAGTTATTTTTGTAGTTACTTATAAGAATTTCTATATTTTAAAAAAATATATTATTTTACGCGAGTATATGGATATACATAAGGCATGTATGGTTTAGTTAATTATAAGGATTTAGTTTTTTTATTAATTAGGTTGAGGATTTACAAAGGATGATTTACGTTTGCCCAAGCCACATTATATACTAGAAGATATATGTTATATAAAAATCATAGTCACAATCATATGTATCATACAATCATACGTGCTTTATGAAAACACATTGAAATTTATAATGCCACAATGTGATTTTGGGAAAGAAAAAAAATTGACTAACCCTCTGAAGATATTAATCAAGCACAAAATTTTTGCTCCTAGCGTGGTGTGGATACTGATGAGAATATATGGCCACATACATACATAGCCATGTATCATACTTGAAATGTAACAATTAATTATATATTTAAATGTAATAATTAATATATTTTTTTTGAAATCCCAATTAATCATATATATCACTATCAGTAGTCAGTACTTGGTAAAGTGAGTAAGCTATATTCCAATGGATTAAATTAGTGATTAGTGGGGCTATATTCCAATGGATTAAATTAGTGATTAGTGGGGGGCGCAGGGGATATAGCAGGACTACCTCTTTGAGATTAGAGATATACCATTTGCCTATTATACGCTATTTGTATATACACATAAATATAGGAAGTTGTAATTATCAAAAAAACTTTTACAACAATCAAGGATTTTTAAAGTGGATTACAAAAATTATTCTTAATTCATAAGAGAAACTATAAATTTTATTTTTTTTAAAGATTGTAATCAATTGAGGATAGTATTGATAATCTACCTTAAAAATACTTGAATCTTGTAAAGGGCTCCTTGGCAATTACATTCCCTAAATATATTATTACTTGTTAACATTTGATGATTGTCAGATAACTGTGTAGGACCAATTGAATTCGAACGATGATTATGGTTTGGTGAGTGCAGGGTAATTCTCTTCGGTGCCACTTCGACGCCTAAGTTATTTATATGCTAAAAAGTTTGACATAATTTTAGAACAGAAAATACGTGTTTACTTTTTAGAAGGAGATGATATATATAGGCCTTTATTGATAACCTTAAATTGCTTTCATGCTTTTTGAGTTGGAGTTTATTGAGTCGACGATGATATTTTTTTTTTTGTAAATATTTGATAGTTATATTTATGATCTTTCACCTAATTGACGTGTGAGAGAGTTTGGATTTGGACTGCGAGCTTGGATTTGCACTTGTAATAGAAAATTGGCAGGCCCAAGCATGGACATCTGGGCCTGGATCTCGACATATATACCACCTAATAATATCGAGATGTTTCTGTCCTAGAAAGTGGAATTATTTTGCGAGATCCTTTAATTTGAATGGAGAGGTCACGTGGGTATCACGAGAACGGAATTGGGCCTAGGGTTCTACACCCGTTATAAGGTTAGAGCTGAGCTCGGACCCGGAAATCCGAAACTGGGCCGAGGGGTGTAATATCACCATGCACGTCATCTGAGAGCATCTGCACAAGTCTGAAAACAACGATTGAACATTTCATAAATTCCGCAAAGAGAAGTCTGCGTGTGTTGTCTAAATTTACTAAACCACTATAGAAAACTCACTAGAGTGTCTTTTTCCCCTTACCAAAGTTTTATTGTATGGTGATCATACAATAATACCGAGGTGTGGCGTTCCCTGGTCATTTGTTGGATTTTTTTTTTTTATAGATATTTTAGCAAATATTTTCAGTCAAAATATAGAAAATAGTATATACTCTCACTATTTAAAAGAACTAGCAAATGTCCTGACTATTATGATATATCTTTGGCTTTTTTTCAAGTACAAAAAAAGTTAATTAAAATAAGGTTAAAATTCGTGTATATTCTTTTTTTTTTTTTTTTTTTTAAGGTTAAAATTCGTGTATATATACTAGTGACTATTAACGAGGGAATCACTCTTATCCCCGACGTAATCGTTTCCTCAGTAGCATTGGATTTACTACAACCGTTCTGCATCTACAGCTATTTGTGCCAGCTTTCAACATACATATATGACATGTATGATCGATCGATTTGTTGTATGCATCAACATACCCTACCATTACAAAGGAGGAGATCAACTGTCCCAATTATTCAGTTCCATTCTCTGATCCTTTTCTGTAAATATTTTCTTTTTTAAACAACAGTGAGACCCACCAAGCTGTTAGGGACCGGAGATAGAAAATAATACTGAATAACAGAGACATCTGATATGCTCTGCCATTACAATCGTTACAATTCCGGCTTTGAAATCGTTCTAGCCTCTAGGAGTACTCGGTCTGCTTGACAAAAGGGAAAGTTCACGCCCTTGTCAAGCTATTCAACTTTTTAAGAACAAAACTATTGGCTACAGCCTACAAGGAAAGGAAATGTCCCTGAAAGCTATATAAAGCTTTTGCATGATGCATTGCGACACTAATGGGTGACCTTTACAAAAGGTTGAACATTTCAAAAAGAGTGCAACACTGTGCATGACTAACTTAGACATCCAATTAACTATAGATGCAATGATAGAGTCAGTTATATCCATCTATCTAACCGAGCTCGGCTGGCTCTATTGGTCAGCGAAAAGAACTATAACTTTTCTAGCTAGGAAGACAGTCTACAAATCGAATCGTCGGAAAGGCAGGGGCGGATTGTCACAGACGTAGTATTTTTGTTAGCACTTCGTCTCGTGCAGCGTACTATCTTTCTTTTCGAAAACTCGTACAAGCCTTCCCAATCCGACTTAGCTGGAACGCTAAGAAAATTAAGAAGAGTAGAGCAAAAATAAGACTCGCAAGAATTCCTTTATTGGTTGGAGAATGCTTAGAAGTTTTGGTGGTTAGGAACAAATGAGACATCCCCCTTATTTATAGTGCTCATAGAGCTTTACATGAAAACTTCTGGAAAGGAATATTACAGAAATTATTCTCCTACTAAATAAGGACAAAGAAAACTTCTAGTGCATCCAGAAAGATCATGATACATCCGGAGACTTCTGGAAGATTTTCGGATCCTCTGGAAGATTCTGGGACCTTCTGGATAGTCCCACCATCTTCTAGAACGTTCTGGAAGCTTCCCACATAACCTTGGTCCGTGGAAAGGTTAACTTAGCCTCGGGCGGGGCACAACTCTTCGGACGTTACATTCTCCCCCGCCTAAGGCGTTGACGTCCTCGTCAACCATGCTTGCTGAGGAACACCTGGACCTCGGCCTCGAACTGATGCAGCGTATTAGCAAGTTTCCAGCTAGATTCGCCGTGCGACATGCCCTTCCATTGGATGAAGTACTCCACATACGGGGACACGCTTCGCCGACGAATGGTCCTCTTGTCCAGCATGGCTTCCACTTCCTTGTTGAAGGACGTAGTCATGCATGGTCGCCGTAGGTCGCTTCGGAACTTCTCGCTGGGGATCCTCCAAGTCTTCATGATAAGGCTTCAGGCAACTCGTATGGATGACTGGATGGATTTTCAGCTTGGCGGGGGGCTCGAGCTTATAGGCCACCTTGACTACCTTCTTGAGCACGGGGAAGGGGCATTCGTACTTCCAAATTAGTCCTTTGTGCACTTTCCGGAACACTTTCAACTGTTGCGGTTGTAGCTTGACCATCACCATGCCCCCTCCTTGTACTCAATTGGCCTTCGCCTCGCATCGGCCCATTTCTTCATCTTTCTCGCGGCCTTCTCCAGAAATGTCTTGGCAATGTCCGTATTTGTCTTGAAATCTGAAGTGAACTGGTTGGTCGCGGGGCTTCTACTCGAGGACCCCGCACTCAGAGTGTGTGGGACAAGCGACGGTCGACCCATCAGCAACTCGAATGGGTTGCTATGCGATGACTCGCTCTGTTGAAGATTGTAGCAGAACTGAGCGACGTTGAGGTGGTGCACCCAATCTCACTGGTTTGCATTAACAAAGTGTCGTAAGTACTCCTCGAGCAGAGAATTGACCCACTCGGTCTGTCCGTCCGTCTGCGGGTGAAAGCTGGTCGAGAAGTGCAAGTCTGTCCCGAGGATTTTGAACACTTCCATCCAAAACTTTTCTATGAAGCAGGGGATCTCGGTCGCTGACAATGTTCTTCGCGATGCCCCAAAACAATACGACGTGGCTGATGAACAGTTGTGTAGCCTCCTCTGTTGTGTTGTCCGTTGAAGCAGCAATGAAGGTCGCATACTTGGAGAACCGGTCCACCACCACGTGAATGGACCCAAGCGTCCCCACTTTTTGTCACCCTCATTTTCCGTATTTCGTATTTTACTCGTATCTGGATTTTGGCATGTATTTTATTTTTCTCGACTTGTGGAATTTCGGTATTTCTCATATTTTGGGTTTTGGCATGGCTCAGTTTTAATTGGGTTGGTTCGGTTTGGTTTGGTTTATAGGTATTGGATCACCTTAACCTATGCTACCCCCTCAACACACCACAACTTCCCCTCTTTATAACCCCCACCTACCACTCTCTCTCCTCATAACTTCCACCATTAATTTCCTTCTTCTTCTTCTTTCCCTTCCTCCACAACTCTCCTAACCCTAGGCAAGTGCACCTTGCCACTTCATGAGAGCCCTATTTTCTTGGTTCATTTGCTAGATTAGGATATGGTGATCAACATTAGAACTTGGTATTTTGTGAATTGAAGTCTCCATTGTTCTAGATCTAGGTTTTTCCTATTTTTGGATTTTGCATGGTTTGAGCTATTTTGGTTGGATTTTATGGGTTCTGGTGTTTCCATGTGGAAGAGCATTCAATTCTACCCAAGTTGGAACTTTGGAAATCTGGATTTGGAGTTCGGATGGCCAAGTTATGATGCATTGAAGCTTTAGGTTCAGCCATGGTGTTCTTGCTGTTTGGAGAAGACAGTGAGCAGTGTGCAGAGCTGTTTAGCTTACATACACTGAGCTACGCACGCTCTTTAGCGCTGCGTACGCAGGCTTGAGTACGCTTCCTATTGGAAGCGTGTCTCCTTGAGCGTGCGTGACTTTTCACGTACACTGCTCCCTTGAGCGTGCGTGACTTTTCACGTACACTGCTCCCTTGAGCGTGCGTGACTTTTCATGTACGCTGCTCCCTTGAGCGTGCGTGACTTTTTACGTACACTGCTCCCTTGATCGTGTGTGACTTTTCATGTACGCTGCTCCCTTGAGCGTGCGTGACTTTTCACGCACACTGCCCCTTGAGCATGCGTGACTTTTACGCACACTGCTCCCTTGAGCGTGCGTGACTTTTCACGCACACTGCACCCCTGTAGCGTGCGTGACTTTTCACCTACGCTGCTCTCTCAGCGTGCGTGACTTTTCACCTACGCTGCTCCCTGTAGCGTGCGTGACTTTTCACCTACGCAGCTCTCATACGTGCGTGACTTTTCGTACGCTGCTCCCCTGCCCCCCTTGCTTAACCTAGGCTCTTGGAGTTTGGTCTTATTTCTTTAAGCTTGGCTCTTCTATTGTCCTGTATATTGATATTTTATTAGATATTTTACGCCCATTTTATATCCTTACGCCATTTGTCATGAACTTGATTTTACTTAATATGTTTGGAATGACTATTGTACATGGCATGGTATGACAAGGAACTAGCATAACACGACAGTAACCCGTAGTGGTGCACTCCTGACATGACCAACCTGACATGATAGTGGCCCGTCGTGGCGCACTCCTGACAAGTACTCTGACATAATTTATCTTGATAACTCAACTTGACTTGCCTTGACACCATGGGTGGTTCTTTCTTGCTTGATTGTTAAATTCACTTGTCCTGTCTTGCATCATGTCTAGGATGGGACTCCTGAGTACTACGGTCAGGAGTACCTACTAAAATGGATTAAGGTTAATAACTAGAATAACACAGTAGTCATGAAGAGATGACACAGCTACAGGCAATCCCGTTACCTGGGCGCTCTTGGGATCTGTAGCCTGCCGTCGAGTAGGGCACATTTCCAGCGCACCGTCGAGTGTTGCACCCTCTAAGTCACCTAAGGGTACATTTGTCTCCCGGGCGATGTACCCACCTGAATTCAACCCTAATCTTTCGTCCTGGGTAGCCTGGATGGTCTGCAGGGCTTATGGCTGTGGAACAATCTCACTGCATCTTGTTAGTAATTAGGCCTGTGATAACCCTAGTTAGTTAAAGTAGTAAGCCGTAGGATATGCTTGGCCGTGATTGATTGAATGAGGTATAACCAGTCTAGTCATGACTTGATCCCATGCAAGATTGCTTCTTGTCTTGATTACTTATATTACTTATCTTGCCGATAAATGGTGGGAATCCAAGCTTTGTTCAGATGAAGGGTTACAACCCCGGTCCTTGTTTGGTTTACGGGTTGTAACCTGGCTATCGGAATAGTTCCATGGTTATCTCGTCGTATATCACCCTGCCATGTTTTCGTAAGTTTTGATTTTAATATTAGATTTTCTTGTGCTGATTGCTGGCTTTTGTTCTTATTTCGTGGCCCCCTTGTGGCACTTGCTCTTTCTGGGGTTGACCCAGCTGGTTTTATGTGGCCAGATTTCAGAGCAGCTCCCGAGGATCTACCAAGCTTCCAGCCCAATGGTGACAACTAGACGGAACCCGGGCCAAGAGTGGGTTTTCCTTTTTGTTTTGCCCACTTTAGTGTAAAATTATTCTTTTGAGGCGTTTAGCCGACGAGCACCTGTTAGCTCGCTGCACTTTTACTTACTGTCTGCCTACGGACTGTAAACATGATTAACAAATTCTAGGGTTGATCATGTATGACTAAACTCTTGCTAGTCCTAACATTTTGTAACGACTAGCTTCATGATCAGCTGAATATGTGATATTTGGGACGCCTTATTATTGTATATTTAATGATCATACATCTTGCGACTTTACTACTTGTGGTGATTGAGACACTAGGCTTGTTCATGACCATAAGAGACTGTTGGCTTGTAAAAAAACCCTTACATATCAAGACAGCCGTGACCGTATATCGAGGTGGTTTCCATTTCAATATACGTAGCTGGCTATGTCTGCCCCCGCTCTCCAGTATTCTGGTTCTGGGGCGTGACATGGTTTAAGTGGTGGCCCATGCAGGTCTTGTCAATCAAGAAATATGAGGGTTTACCAGATAGATGTCTCAATCAGTACTCGTCCTTGATCTCTGTTCGTATCTTCTGAATCCCTGGATTCTTGCCCTGATCTGCTTATATCATTGATCTGTCCTGGTCCTTTCCTTATTGTTCCCTGTGTCGTCTTCTTCAGCGGCACTGTACATGGTCCTATCGATCAGCGAGGTGGAGCACATCCCGTGGATCAGCAGCAACCCGGAGATCAAGCCCAGTATTCTGGGGTAGCCTCCAGAGTTGTGCCTACTGGAGGAGAGTCACCAGTTCGGCCCGTCCAGCCCGCAGAGCCAGATGATGGTACCTTAGTAGGCCTCATCAGAACCTTGATAGCTTCACAGGATCGTCGAAGCGACGCCCTGCACCAGACAGTTCAAGATGCTTTGACCCGAGGCGGATATCCAGGGAACCAGGCGGCTAACAGCTTCAAGCGATTGAACCCTCCTTTCTTCGACGGCACCGAGGATGCGATTGCCGCGGATACATGGCTTCAGGATACCGAGGTGATTCTGGAAGCAGCTAGGACACCTGAGAATGAGAAGGTGGCGGTGGTATGCCTGCAGTTGTTGGACTTGGCTCGCAGTTGGTAGGCGGCACAAGCCATGGGATTAGTGGCACCCATTGCTTGGGCAGTATTTAGAGAGAGATTCCAAACGAAGTATTTCGATGCTGTGGCTCGGTACGACCTGCAGACCAGATTTACCAACTTGAAGCAAGGAGGCAGAATAGTCGACAGTTATGCATCGGAGTTTTCTAGACTCAGTAGGTTTGCCCCCACCTTGGTGGCGACCGAGTTTGATAGGGCCCAGCGGTTCTAGCAGGGACTACATTTGGAGATCTTGTTGGCGGTTGAGCAGTTCGAGCACCAGACGTTCGATGCAGTCTTGAGAGCAGCTAGGAGGCATGAGTATACCTCCCAGAGGATCGTGGATAGGACCGGAAGTAGGAAGCGGTCCCACAGTCAGATGCACCAATCATCAGCTCCAGCCCCGACAGCTAGGGGTTTGACCATTGGAACTCCGAGGTGGGCGGCCTCAGTAACGTCGGTTCAGCATTCGACCCCGACGTACCCGCAGCAGCAGAAGCAGAAGCAGACTTCCACGATGGGATGTTCTCATTGCGGGAAGCCAGGCCATGTGGTAGCAGACTGTCTCAGGGCACAGGGATTGTGCCTGGCGTGTGGAGCAGCAGATCATAGGATAGGGGCTTGCCCGAATAGGGGTGGTTCATCAGCATCCAATCCTTCTAGCTCTTCGGTGAGAGGACCGACCCCAGTACCAGTTCAGCAGCAGTATCAGTCTTCGAGGCCCTTGCCGCCTCAGTCTCAGGCATTCCAGCAACAACACCCCCAGCAGTATGCACAAGCCCAAGCTCAGACCCAGAATAGGCAGAGAGGTTTCCAGCAGAGGGGACCAGCAGCCAGAGGACAAGGTCAGGCCATGATGATGGCTATGGAAGAAGAAGTTGCACCAGGTGAGGTTGTGGAAGGTACTATTCTCGTCAACTCCTTTCTAGCTTCGGTATTATTTGATTCTGGTGCATCGCATTCATTTATGTCTGCACGATTCGCGACACGGATAGGATTGGAGCCCGAGTCATTATCAGTGAGGCTCAATATACTTACTGGTAATGGACTTGTGGGAGTAGATCGAGTGTTTTCCTCGTGTCGGATCGTAGTTAGCGGTAGGGAGTTCCCCGCTAGATTCATAGAGTTTCCTATGGCAGACTATGATGTAGTCCTAGGCATGGATTGGTTGAGGAACCAGTATGCTAGGATAGACTGCCATATTGGCAGAGTTGTCTTTAGTATCCCCGGCGAGCCAGAGTTTTCGTTTTCCAGAGGCGCAGTGGAGCCATCTTCTCCAGCATTACGGATGGCAGTAGCAGCAGTGCAGTTACCCCGGATAGTTGAAGAGTTTCCAGATGTCTTTCCAGAGGAGCTTCCAGGAATGCCGCCGGAGCGGAAGATTGAGTTCACTATAGACTTGATTCCTGGGACAGCACCAGTATCAGAGCGAGTCTACAGGATGGCGCCTTCAGAGTTGGAAATTTTATACAAGATGATTGAAGAACTGAGGACCAAAGGATTCATCCGTGCAAGTGGATCGCCTTGGAGAGCCCCGATGCTTCTTGTGAAAAAGAAGGATGGTACGTCCAGGCTATGTGTTGATTATTGTACCTTGAATTCGATGACAATCAAGAACAGATACCCTCTTCCGAGGATAGATGACTTGTTTGATCAGCTTAGAGGGGCTTCAGTGTTTTCGAAGATCGACTTACGGTCGGGATACCACCAGATCAGAGTCAGAGAGTAGGACATCCCGAAGACAGCATTCAGATCAAGGTATAGACATTGGGAGTTCCTTGTTATGCCCTTTGGAGCGACCAATGCGCCGGCCGTATTCATGGACCTCATGAATCGTATTTTCATGCCTTATTTGGATCAATTTGTGATCGTGTTCCTAGATGACATCCTGGTCTACAGCAAGAGTGAAGCAGAGCATAAGCAGCATCTCACAGTCGTCCTCCAGACGCTTAGGGAGCATCAGTTGTACGCCAAGTTTAGTAAATGCGAGTTCTGGCTCGATCGTATTTTATACTTGGGTCACATCATTACCCGAAGAGGAGTGGAAGTGGATCCCCAAAAGATTATGGCTATCGAGTCATGGCCGGTACCCATTTCAGTGGCAGAGGTTCGCAGCTTCCTTGGATTGGCCGGCTACTACCGGCGGTTCGTTTCAGATTTCGCAAGGATTTCGGCACCGATGACCCAGTTGACCCGCAAGGATGTGCCGTTTGTCTGGACATCAGAGTGTCAGGAATCATTTGAGAAGTTGAAGCGAGGTTTGATGACGGCTCCCATTCTCACCCTTCCAGATGGGATCGGAGGATTCACAGTTTATTGCGACGCTTCAGACAGAGGATTGGGGTGTGTCTTGATGCAGCATGGGAATGTAATATCTTATGCGTCACATCAACTATGTGATCATGAGAAGAATTACCCGACCCACGACTTAGAATTGGCGGCGGTAGTGTTTGCTTTGAAGTTGTGGAGACACTACTTGTACGGAGATAGAGTGGAGATCTTTACTGATCATAAGAGCTTGAAGTATGTTTTCACCCAGAAGGACCTTAATATGCGGCAGAGAAGATGGCTCGAGCTACTAGTGGACTATGATATGGATTTGCAGTATCATCCCGGGAAGGCTAACGTTGTAGCAGACGCATTGAGCAGGAGAGCCGGAGTTTATTTCCTGACGGCGCAACCAGAATTATTAGCAGATCTTCAGAAGATGGGAATTGAAGTGGTTCTTCCAACCAGTGTGGCATTGATGGCCAGCCTACAGGTTCAGTCCAGCATAGTTGAGAAAATCCGGGTGGCGCAGTCAACAGATTCCAAGATCTAGCGACTCAGAGCAGAGTGTGAAGCAGGAAGAAGGCCAGAGCTATGTATCCATGAAGATGGTACACTTCGGCACGGCACTCGTCTTTGTGTACCTAGTGGAGATATCAGACAGGAAGTCATGGAAGAAGCCCACAGTTCTCAGTATTCTATTCATCCGGGTGGTACGAAGATATACCGTGATATTGGTCAGCATTTTTGGTGGAATGGCATGAAGAGGGAGATAGCCCGGTTTGTCTCTCGGTGTTTGGTTTGCCAACAGGTTAAAGCTGAACATCAGAGGCCCGCTGGACTTCTTCAACCCTTACCGATCCCAGAATAGAAATGGGAACATATAACCATGGATTTTGTGACCGGATTGCCCAGATCTCCGGCCGGCAGAGATGCTATTTGGGTAATTGTGGACAGGCTTACCAAGGTGGCACACTTTCTCCCATTCAGAGTTGGACAGTCGACGGCGCAGTTAGCAGAGATGTATCTCAGGCAGATTGTCAGGCTTCACGGTGTGCCAGTCAGCATCACCTCAGACAGGGATTCAAGATTCACACCACACTTTTGGCGCAGCTTGCAGAAGAGTTTGGGGACTCGCCTTCAGTTCAGCTCAGCTTATCATCCGCAGACGGATGGTCAGTCAGAGCGCACAATCCAGACTCTTGAAGATATGCTGAGATCTTGTACCCTTGACTTCGGTGGTTCATGGCAGAATCATCTGCACCTGGTGGAATTTTCGTACAATAACAGTTATCAGGCCAGTATCCAGATGGCACCCTTTGAGGCTCTTTATGGCAGGAAGTGCATATCCCCGCTAGCATGGGACGATGTCGGGGAGAGGCAGATGCTCGGACCCGAATTGATTTCCCGAACGGTTGAAGTGGTCAGGAAGGTCAGAGATCACCTCCGAGTTGCCCAGGACCGCCAGCGCCATTGGGCCTATGCTCATCGGCGTCCCTTAGAATTTGCTGTCGGTGACCATGTATTCCTTAGGATCTCGCCTAACCGCGACGTCATTCGCTTCGGCGTGCGGGGAAAGCTTAGTCCTAGGTATATAGGGCCGTTCGATATTCTAGAGCGAGTAGGAGATGTATCCTATCGTCTCGCTCTTCCGCCATCGCTAAGTGAGGTGCATGATGTATTCCATATGTCCCAATTACGACGGTATATTCCGGACCCGAGCCACATCCTAGACCATTCGGAATTGGTTGTTGGTACCAACCTTTCGTATGAGGAGAGGCCCATGTCTATTTTGGATCGGAGGGAAAAATACTCAAGAACAAGACTATTAAATTAGTCTGTGTTGCTTGGGATCATCACTCTCTGGGTGAGTCAACGTGGGAGCGTGAGGACGACATCCGATCGCGATATCCCTACCTGTTTGACTCGTGAGGTATAATGTCTTTCTTATGCCTTACATTTTCCCTTCCTTGCTTGCATTGCATGATTGTATGATTGAACTGCTTAGTATAACTTGCCTGTGCTTAGTGTAGCTTGTCGTGGCAATCTCTAGCTCCTTGATTAAATTTCGAGGACGAAATTCTTTTAAGGTGGGTAGAGTTGTCACCCTCATTTCCCGTATTTTGTATTTTACTCGTATCTGGATTTTGGCATGTATTTTATTTTTCTCGACTTGTAGAATTTCGGTATTTCTCATATTTTGGATTTTGGCATGGCTCAGTTTTAATTGGGTTGGTTCGGTTTGGTTTGGTTTATAGGTATTGGATCACCTTAACCTATGCTACCCCTTCAACACACCACAACTCCCCCTCTTTATAACCTCCACCTACCACTCCCTCTCTTCATAACTTCCACCATTAATTTCCTACTTCTTCTTCCTCCCCTTCCTCCACAACTCTCCTAACCCTAGGCAAGTGTACCTTGCCACTTCATGAGAGCCCTATTTTTTTGGTTCATTTGCTAGATTAGGACATGGTGATCAACATTAGAACTTGGTGTTTTGTGAATTGAAGTCTCCATTGTTCTAGATCTAGGTTTTTCCTATTTTTGGATTTTGCATGGTTTGAGCTATTTTGGTTGGATTTTATGGGTTCTGGTGTTTCCATGTGGAAGAGCATTCAATTTTACCCAAGTTGGAACTTTGGAAATCTGGATTTGGAGTTCGGATGGCCAAGTTATGATGCTTTGAAGCTTTAGGTTCAGCCATGGTGTTCTTGCTGTTTGGAGAAGACAGTGAGCAGTGTGCAGAGCTGTTTAGCTTACGCACACTGAGCTACGCGCGCTCTTTAGCGCTGCGTACGCAGGCTTGAGTACGCTTCCTGTTGGAAGCGTGTCTCCTTGAGCGTGCGTGACTTTTCACGTACACTGCTCCCTTGAGCGTGCGTGACTTTTCATGTACGCTGCTCCCTTGAGCGTGCGTGACTTTTTACGTACACTGCTCCCTTGAGCGTACGTGACTTTTCATGTACGCTGCTCCCTTGAGCGTGTGTGACTTTTCACGCACACTGCTCCCTTGAGCGTGCGTGACTTTTCACGTACACTGCTCCCTTGAGCGTGCGTGACTTTTTACGCACACTGCTCCCCTGTAGCGTGCGTGACTTTTTACCTACGCTGCTCTCTCAGCGTGCGTGACTTTTCACCTACGCTGCTCTCTCAGCGTGCGTGACTTTTTACCTACGCTGCTCTCTCAGCGTGCGTGACTTTTCACCTACGCTGCTCCCTGTAGCGTGCGTGACTTTTCACCTATGTTGCTCTCTCAGCGTGCGTGACTTTTCACCTACGCTGCTCCCTGTAGCGTGCGTGACTTTTCACCTACGCAGCTCTCATGCGTGCGTGACTTTTCGTGCGCTGCTCCCCTGCCCCCCTTGCTTAACCCAGGCTCTTGGAGTTTGGTCTTATTTCTTTAAGCTTGGCTCTCCTATTGTCCTGTATATTAATATTTTATTAGATATTTTATGCCCATTTTATATCCTTACGCCATTTGTCATGAACTTGATTTTACTTAATATGTTTGGAATGACTATTGTACATGGCATGGTATGACAAGGAACTAGCATAACACGACAGTGACCCGTAGTGGTGCACTCCTGACATGACCAACCTGACATGATAGTGGCCCGTCGTGGCGCACTCTTGACAAGTACTCTGACATAATTTATCTTGATAACTCAACTTGACTTGCCTTGACACCGTGGGTGGTTCTTTCTTGCTTGATTGTTAAATCCACTTGTCCTGTCTTGCATCATGTCTAGGATGGGACTCCTGAGTACCACGGTCAGGAGTACCTACTAAAATAGATTAAGGTTAATAACTAGAATAACACAGTAGTCATGAAGAGATGACACAGCTACAGGCAATCCCGTTACCTGGGCGCTCTTGGGATCTGTAGCCTGCCGTCGAGTAGGACACATTTCCAGTGCACCGTTGAGTGTTGCACCCTCTAAGTCACCTAAGGGTACATTTGTCTTCCGGGCGATGTACCCACCTGAATTCAACCCTAATCTTTCGTCCTGGGTAGCCTGGATGGTCTGCAGGGCTTGTGGCTGTGGAACAATCTCACTGCATCTTGTTAGTAATTAGGCCTGTGATAACCCTAGTTAGTTAAAGTAGTAAGCCGTAGGATCTGCTTGGCCGTGATTGATTGAATGAGGTATAACCAGTCTAGTCATGACTTGATCCCATGCAAGATTGCTTCCTGTCTTGATTACTTACATTACTTATCTTGCTGATAAATGGTGGGAATCCAAGCTCTGTTCAGATGAAGGGTTACAACCCCGGTCCTTGTTTGGTTTACGGGTTGTAACCTGGCTATCGGAATAGTTCCATGGTTATCTCGTCGTATATCACCCTGCCATGTTTTCGTAAGTTTTGATTTTAATATTAGATTTTTTTGTGCTGATTGCTGGCTTTTGTTCTTATTTCCTGGCCCCCTTGTGGCACTTGCTCTTTCTGGGGTTGACCCAGCTAGTTTTGTGTGGCCAGATTTCGGAGCAGCTCCCGAGGATCTACCAAGCTTCCAGCCCAATGGTGACAACTAGACGGAACCCGGGCCAAGAGTGGGTTTTCCTTTTTGTTTTGCCCACTTTAGTGTAAAATTATTCTTTTGAGGCGTTTAGCCGACGAGCACCTGTTAGCTCGCTGCACTTTTACTTACTGTCTGCCTACGGGCTGTAAACATGATTAACTAATCCTAGGGTTGATCATGTATGACTAAACTCTTGTTAGTCCTAACATTTTGTAACGACTAGCTTCATGATCAGCTGAATATGTGATATTTGGGACGCCTTATTATTGTATATTTAATGATCATACATCTTGCGACTTTACTACTTGTGGTGATTGAGACACTAGGCTTGTTCATGACCATAAGAGACTGTTGGCTTGTAAAAAAAAACCCTCACATATCTAGACAGCCGTGACCGTATATCGAGGTGGTTTCCATTTTAATATACGTAGCTGGCTATGTCTGCCCCCGCTCTCCAGTATTCTGGTTCTAGGGCGTGACACTTTCGGCATGGCGGAGATGAAATCTATTGATATGCACTTCCATGGTTTGCTCGGCATGGAAAGAGGCTCCAGCAGGCCCCCGGGCTTCTGATTGTCTACATTATCTTGTTGGCAAACAAGACAAGTGCGCACATAGTCCTCCACATGCTAAGGTTTGCTTCTGTCTCAGGTGTTCGGTCCACTTTGTATCGTGGCACTCCTTGAGCCGCTGTCTCCGCAAGCCACTCAACTTAGGCATGACCACCCTGTCGCCCTTGGTATAGATAAGCCCATCCTTCAGCCAGAACCACCTCGTTTTGCCCTCCTAGACAAGCTTCACTATAGCCCGTGTCAGCGAATCCTCCATGATACCCACTCGGACACGGTCCAGAATATCCCCTTTGAGCAAACACACCATTACGAGCTCGGCCTTCCTACTGAAAGCATCGGCCACCTGATTCTCCTTGCCGGACTTGTATCCAACTCCATGTCAAGCTCGGCTAGAAAATCATGCCATCTCGCTTACTTCGGGGACAGCTTTTTCTGGGACTAGAAGTAGCTCGTGGAAATATTGTATGTCATGACCACGAACATGGTTCCGAGAAGGTAGTACCGCCATGTCCTCAAGCTATGCACGTCCGCGATCATCCCCTTCTCTTGCACCTTGTAGCGCCGCTCGGTATCATTCAACTTGCGGCTCTCGAACGCGATGGGGTGCCCTTCCTGCACCAACATCCCACCGATGGCGAAGTCGAATGCGTACGTATGCACCTTAAACGCCTTGGAGTAGTCCGATAGAGATAGGACCGGCTCCTCCATCACAACCCGCTTCAGTGCCTCGAATGCCTCCTTGTATGGGGGCGTCTAGCTCCAAGTCCGATCCTTCTGTAGCAGATCGGTGAGAGGTGCTGCTGTGGCAGAGTATCCCCGAATGAACCATCGATAATAGTTTGCCAGGCTTAGTAATGAATGCAGCTCCGTCGACCTGGTGAGAGCCTTCCACTCCCGTATGGAATGGACCTTCGTGCCGTCCATCTATATCTTGCCATGTTCGATCCAGTGCCCCAAGAACGACACCTCTTCTTGTGTAAATAAGCACTTCTTCCACTTGACGAAGAGTTTGTTCTTCCTCAGCACTTGGAAGACGGCCTTTAAATGCTCAATGTGCTCCTCCATCATGTTTGAGTACATGACGATGTCGTAGAAATATACCACGAGGAACCAATCCACGTAGGGATGAAAGAGCTTGTTCATCAAAGTGTAAAAAGTTGCAGGAGCATTTGTTAGACCAAAAGGCATAACTAAAAACTCATATGCGCCATACCTCGTGACGTACACCGTAATTTCCATATCGCCCTCTGTAATCTGGACTTGATAGTATCCCGAGCGCAGATCAAGTTTGGAGAAGTATCTTGCACCTCCTAGTTGGTCGAACAAGTCCGCCACCAACGGGATGGGATATTTGTTCTTGATGGTTACCTTGTGTAGTATATGATAGTCGATGCACAAACAAAGGATTCCATCCTTCTTCTTCTGGAATAGCACCGATGTGCCATACGGGGCCTTCAACGGTCTGATGAAACCCGTATCCAGCAGCTTTTTGAGATGCCACTTCAACTTGTCTAGCTCGGGCGGGGCCATACGATATGGAGCCATTGCGGGCAGCTTCGTGCCTAGCTCCAACTAGATGGCGTGGTCTACCTCCCTCTGCGGAGGTAGCCTCTTTGGCAACTCATTCGTCATGACATCCTGAACTCCACAAGGACGTCATCGATCTCAGGCGAAAGATCTCATGTACGGGCATCTCCTCCGTCTTGAGCACCGCAAGGTAGGTCATCTCTCCGTGTCGCATCTCCTTCTTGAGTTTTAAGGCGGAAAGAGCCTTCCCCTTTGCAAGCTCACCTCGTGTAACTGTCATCATGCACGGGGATCTCTCTTACATGATCCCGACGACTCCCAGATGTGGCATTGGGACAGCCTTTGCCGAGGTAAGGAGGTCCAACCCGAGGATCATGTTGAAGTCGTCTAGTAGTGCAACCGTGATACTGGAGACACCTGTCCAATCTTCCACTTGGATCTTCAACCCTTTGGCCACCCCTTATACAGGACGGGCCTCTGAGTTGAATTCCTTTGTCTTGCTCGAGTCTTTTTGAAGGACCAGATCCAAGCGCTGGACCTCCGCGTCCGAGATGAAGTTGTGGGTTGTCCCTGTATCGACCATCGCCCTCGTGTTGTGGTCGTTGATCTTCAAGTCCACGTACATCAGCTCTCGACTCGGGGCTTTGATCACGACCATTTTGCTCTTCAAAGCGTTCAGTAGGCGCAGGGTACCCATGTGATTCCCCATCCTAGGCTCCTCATCCTCGGCCTTCCCACCTTGGACTGCGTTCACCATCTTGCATTTGTTGGTGCAGTCGCGTGCGAAGTGATTTCCAACGCATACGAAGCACTCGATCTTTTGCTTCGTCGGAGGCTTCGTAGGCTGCTTGTCCTTCGGTGGGGCGCCCTTTTTGTTGTTCTTCTTGACTCTCCCGCCGTTGAACTTGGTGGTGGTCTTTGCCTTGGACTTGGGAATATCGTTCCGCCGATACTCCATCAGCTTCTCGGCCGTTGCAATGACTGTGTTCAGATCTGACACGCATTGTATCTGTAACTCTTACGCCGCCTGTGGTTGCAGACCGTCTAGGACGAAGAACAGGCGATCTTCTTCGCCCATACTGGAGGTGGCAGGCATCAGGCGGGTGGACTCCACCACATAATCCTTGATAGACCCGGTGTGCTTGAGTTTTCGCAAGCTCCGCCTTGCGACATACTCAATATTCTCTAGGTAGAACTGAGACTTGATCTCCTTCTTGAGATCCTTCCTAGTCTCGATCGAACAGAGTCCAGTTTTTATCTCGATGCACCAGCCTCGCCATCACAGCATAACATCATCAAAAAAAATATAGGGATGCCTTGTTTACCTTGTCGGTCTCATCCTCGATATGAACCGCCTTCAGATACCGCTCGACATTCCAAATGAAGTTATCCACCTCCTTCGCATCTCGCCCGCCGTTGAAGGATTTGGGTTCTGGATACTTCACTTTTTGGGCTGCCTCCCTCCTCGGAGACGTACCACCAGCAATGGCCTTCTCGAGGATCGTCGCCTTGGTTTTCAGCTGTAACACCCACTTTTCTAAAATAAAGATAATTTTGAACTTTTATAATTTTGATTATTAAATATTAGGATTTAAATCATGTTAATGATTTTTGATGAATTTTAATTAATTTAATACTATTTAAAATATTGAATTATGATTTTGATGTTTAACTTGTGTAACCCTAGAATTGCTAATCCTAGAAACTAACCATGACCATGGGAGCCTAGTCATGTGATTAGAATTACAAATTACGACTTTTTTAGCCAAAGGGTATTTTGGTTATTTTGACATTTTTGTGAAATTAAATTTTTATTAATTAAATATTGTGCTAATCCTAAACCTAGAATTGCCCTAATCTAGATTGTTAACTATGAGCCTAGATATTAGATTAGAAGTTTCCATTACATGAAAAGGTTAGGAATATCTAGATATTATGTTAGTGAGATATTTTAGTTTGATATTTGTAGAAGGAAACCCTAATTTCAATGAGCCTTTGATTGAGGCTTGAATTGAACTTGCTAGAAGGCCTTAAACTTCAATTGAACCAACCCTAACCCTAACATCAATCCCTAGGCTTCCATCAAGAGTCCCTCCCTCTATTTAAACATCTCTTCTCATGTTCTTGCCTCTTTTTTATTCCTACACAAACCCTAATATTGTTCTTCCCCAAATTATCACCAATTCCTCATTTCTCCTCCAAATTGGACCAGACCAATTACATTGGACTCCCCTACAGTAGTAGAGGATGTTGGGAACTAGCTAGCAAGGATTTGAAGGCTTGGGACCATTGTAAGTTGGAGAAGAACCCTCTTCCTTAGGCCTTTTCATTGAGATTCACTCTCAATAGGTAAAACCCATGAAACTCATTCAAATTCCTGTTTCCTCTTCATAGATGCATACATCTAGGTACCAAGGACCTGTAGATCAAGTTTGGTAAGATTTGGTGTCCATTAGGTATGCGTGTCGGACACGTATCGGTGTGCTATTGAAAGTATTTGGTGAAATATCACATAGAAATGAATTTAAGTAAATTGTAAAACTAATTACATAAATTTGTAGATCTATATGTGTGGATTAATATTTGTGAAGACTGAACACGATTTTGTGTCGTCTTCATGTCCAAACTTGCATTGGACACGCTGCACGAGCCCCGTACCCGTGCCATGCTACCACCCACTGTTTTCTTACCATCTAGGCCACATGGACACGTTCCACTTGGCACAGAGGTGGGGGCCATCACTGTCAGGACCTCCCTCGAGTTTCACGATACCTCATGTCGTATCAGACACAAAAATGAGCCTGCATTGAACTTACAATGTCTGCACCCACGCGAACAGTGGCTTCTGACACGGGCTTCGTGTCTCTTCTAAACACGTCGTGGTGATGTGTCAGGGACTCGAATCCTTAGCCCTACACCTGGGATAGGTGTGGACACGAGCACAAGGCTCCACGTGGCGTGTGTCGTGTCCATGAGGGCTCGAACGCGCCGCACGAGCTCACTGTTATACATGTTTACTGATACTTTGTAATTTCCCTGTTTGGGCACTTTGTGTCCATTGTATGGACACGTGGACACCCTCCACATGTGCACACACATGTGGGACACCACTGCACACATTTTTTCTAAAATGTTTTAGGTTATTCCTATATTATTTGGTCGGGTTTCTCTTTACTGACAGTGAGTTTGTAAGTTGATATGTATAAACTGAATTTGTATGTTAACAGTTTAAACATGTAAAACTGTGAAATAAGTTCACAAACATGAGATTTGGGGTTTGCTCGAAACCTGGGATTTAAGTTGGTTTTATGGTTTGTTCACTGTATGTAGATTGTTTGGGTTTGCTTGATACAAACCTGAGAATTAGGTCCTATATGTTAAACTAAGTTGATGATAAAGTGATAACTGAGATTGAATGGCACATTTGAAAACTGAGACTTAGGTTTGTCATGAAAACTGGAATTTGAGGAATATGTTAAAACTTTGAGTATGTTAAATAAAATCTGAAATCTGAGAACACTCACTCCCTCTCTTTCATACTTTACTGCCACACACACACACAACCCTGAGATATACACTGTCCAGCCCCCCTGTCACAGTATACCTTTCTTTTCCCTCATGCATATATACACGTATGTAAGATTGTATGTAATTCATTCTCAGGTTTGTCTTGAATGTGTATCTCAGTTTTAGTTTAGGTTTCTTTGAATTCAGTTTTAGATGTTTTGGATTTTGTTGGTTGATTTGAGTATCTCAGTTTGAGACTGGAATTCTCAGGTTAGAGATTGATGATTAGTGTTAGCTTTTATATGTTTAGCTATAGTTTTGGGTTTTATACATGTAACCTGAAACTGAGATACTTGGGTTTTGAACTTAAACCGAAAACTGAGAATGTACTTTGAGTTTGGTTGTTAATGTATATGTCCACTGTTTATGAAAACTGAGACACACTATCATTTCCTCACTCTTCACTCCACACACACACTCATGCTATTTGACTCCCCCTCTTTCCCATCTATATAGGATTATATATGTATGCATGTTTTCATATAAGATATGTATCTATATATGTATTATGATGGTATGTATAATATATATGATATGACTTTGTATGATATATATGTATAGCTTGATGAATGTATATAATGTATATGATATTGTATATAGGTTGGTATAGTATTGTATATAGTTTACCTATAGGCTATCTAATATTTTGGCTTATTATATGGTATATTGTATAGGATTTTGGGTTAGGCTTGTAGTTGACTAACCTAGACTGGTTGACCATAGTTTGACTTGGTGTTGACCATAGTTGACTAGAGTTGACTTTTGACCTAGAATCATGTAGACTACATAGTATACTTCATTTATGACTCCTTGGATACATCATGAATTGTGTTGCTCTAAATAGGACTCAAATATCTCGCTTTGGACTTTATATTCTCACAGACATTCAGATCGCAAGCGAGTACATTCTCTGATCATTTTATACTTGTCAGGACTTATATTCTTGCTCTAGATCACTTTACTTGATGCTGTCACGATTGTTATCACGGATTGGTACTATATGGATCTTCTCTTGCGATGTTATCCCCCTTGTGTTCATCAAATACATATTGTGATGTGTATTTCATGAATATATTGTATTTATTGTACACTCCTATTCATGTATACTCATTGTGGATCTTGTACTCTCATGATAACATGAGTTTCATAGAAAAACTATTGTATATGTAACGTAACTTGATTGGATCCTTGTGTATTGATTGGAGAGGGTGAGTTGGAAATGGTTATGTGATCGAATTTCCTATTGTATAAAATATTGTATATGTCCATTATGCCCTCACATATAATGGAGTCCCATTTATTGTATAACCTAACCTGTTTACATAATCATATTGTGCTCTAAATCACTAGTCACTTACAGTTCTTACTTATCATGTATATATTTCCAGTTTACAAATATATCTCATTTTTATGTACATCTTCTTACAGTTCATGTATCTTACAATTTTGCATGCTTTATATTTCCTGCCATGATATGAACTGCGTGAGATGTATTGTGCTCGCTCTTGTCCTGACTGGACCTGTTAAAAATATTACAGATGATACTGAGTACTTCTGTCCAACCTATTATGGAGCCCATCTAGACGACACCTATGAGTTGGACCCACAGGAGGATCCATCTCTAGCTGAGGACGTCATCCCTACTACTTAGACTAGATTAGCTAGGTTTTATATTTGTATTGACTTCTGAGTTTGTATTATTTGGATGTTTGAGATGTTGTGGCGTTTAGACACATAAACTTATTTTCTTCTGATTGTATTTCTCTTTAGTGATTTTCAATCTATCATATCATACTATTTCCATCTCTAGATTTGTGATTTAGTTGTACCTTCTGAGATTATCCTCCGTTTGGAGAGTATACTTTTTTAGATTCATTTATACTATTAGATGTTGTAACCTAGGACAGCGTTCTACCGCCGACACTGCGGCGTAGGCTGGACGTACCCACTTCTCGTTCCCCTACACTGGGTGCGGGTCGTGACATCAGCTCCTCGCGCAGTTCGGCAATCTTCGCCTTGGTAGCCCTCCTCGAACTCGGCTTGTATCCCACGAAATTATTTTCGAAACTATGCAATGGCATGGGCGACGTCAGTCTCCAACCCATGGACGAACTCATCGTGGGCTGTCTGGTTTTGCTCCACTTCAAGCTCGACGACCCCCACGCCTTTCTCCAGCATCTCCACACGGGATGCCAACTCGCCAAGGGCACGTTCCATCGACGGCTTCTTGCTCTTGCCTTTCCTTCTGGGTTTCGCCTTCTCCTTAGGCGATTCGGGTTGCTCCTCATTTTGGACAATCTCGGACGAAGACATGACGACGATCGACCTTTGCTCTGATACCATTTGTCACGGACTTAGTATTTTTGCTAGTACTTCGTCTCACGCATCACACTATCTTCCTTCTCGAAGACTCATGCAAGCCTTTCCAACCCAACTTAGCTAGAACGCTAAGTGTCACGACCCGCACCCAGTGTAGGCGCACGAGAAGTGGGTACGTCTAGCCTACGCCGCAGTGTCGGCGGTAGAACATTGTCCTAGGTCACGTACATCTAACATGATAAGGTACCGGTACAGTGTATACTCTACAAACGGAGGACAATACAAAAATTTACAGCTCAATCACAACTAAGGTAGAAGTACGATAAGATAAGAAAATTATCAAATGAAGTACAAACAGGAGAAGAAGTCTAAGTGTCTAAGATAACATCTCCACAAACATTAAGAATAACAACAAGTTGCCAATATATATACATCAATGTATCCAAATAAGACAAGACATCAAAATAAGATAGAATCTAAGCTAACTAGCCTAAACTATAGGGGCGACATCCTCTACTGCTAATGGATCCTGCTGAAGGTCCATGTCGCAGGTGTCATCTATGGCAGCTCCATAATAGGTAGGGCAAAGGTCCTCGTCATCCTCTGTAATATTTTCAACAGGTCCAGTCAGGACATGAATGAGCACAAAATCTCAACAGTTCATATCAAGACAGGAATATAAAGCATACAATAGAGTAAATTTCATGAAACGCTGAAAGAAGGTACATGTAGTAATAGAGATAGAACTGTAATATAAATAGTACTATAAGTGGACAACTATCAGTGACTAGTGATGTAGAGTACAAGATAGACATGTGAACGGCTTGAATTTGCACATGATTACACTAAAGAGTTTGCACATGATTACTCTACTTTGGAATTGTTCAAATGACTGCTTCTACTCCCCCGTACGCCAATCAATACACAAGGATCCAGACAAGTTATGTTATTGTATAATATTTCACATGGGGGCCCATATATGGGTGCACATGAAGTTATACATGAGGGCTCTGTGAACATGAGAGTACATGAATCACAAGAGTATACATGAATAGTGAAAGCACAGGAGTATATGATGAAAGTGAAAAGCACATGACATGATGTACCCGATGCTCCTGAGGGGGATAACATCTCAATGTAAAGATCCATATAGTACTAATCCGTCTTAACAATGTGACAGCGTCAAGTAAAGTAATCTAGAGCAAGAATATAAATCCTAACAAGTATGAAATGATCAGAGAATGTACTCGCTTGATATCCTGAGCAACAGATGTATACAGATGTCCAAACAGAGTAGATGAGTCCTATTTAGAGCAACACAGGTCACAACATGTCCAGAAAAGTAATACTGAAGATTACAATGCATTCTACATGATTTCTAGGTCACTCTAGACTGAAGTCAACTTTTGGCCAACTCTAGTCAACAATTCTAGTCAAACCAAGTCAACATCTAGTCAACTTGTCTACTAGTCTAGGTTAGTCAACAACAAGCCTAACCAAAATCCTATACCAATATATACCATAACATCACAAAATATACCATATCCTAAACGGGAATCTATATACTAGGCCTATACAAGTCTAAACCAACCTATATATAACAATACATATATATCTCATATACATACAAACCTATACATCACATATATCATATACAATATATACATTATACATACATCCCAAAAAATATATATACCTACATACACATGTATATACAATAACATATATACATAGATATAAAGAGGGGAAAGGGAAGGAAAGAAATAGAATGGTGTGTGAGAGCTGTGAGAGGAAATGAGGGACTGACAGTGAGACAGGGAAGGCACTATTGTGAAACAACCAAAACTGAGATAAATCTCAGGTTCCCACTCCAGCAGTCCACAACCCACTACCCTCAACTCACACCTCAAACACACAACAACCACAACAACCATAACATCTATGGATAGGTTATATATGTCACGCCACGCTCCCGTAGGAGCGATCGTCCTCGCTAAGGCGTAATGCCGCACGGGCCTAGGTTGCGCCCGTGCAAGGCCAAGTCCAGAAACGACCAATTTGAGCTAGGCCACAGAGTCGCACAAAGTGTCCCCATTTGCAGCAGAAAGTAAACGAACACAAAGTTGAAGTGAATTCAAACTCTTTATTGATTTTCAAGAAGTTTACAAGCGGCGCTAGACCGATATTACAATTCGCTCAAGCTCTCTCTCTGAAACATAAAAGACGTGCCAAGTGGCTTACAACATGGAATGATTCATGGTGATGTTTCGATACATTATGTCCTGTATATGGTGCTCCAGCTCCTTGCAATGCTCCAAGGCTCCAGAGATAGCTCCGCGCCTTAGCACGTTCGAGGAAAGCTCCGCATCCGCCGATGATACCTGCATCCTGCAAGTAGACTGTGGGGTTATCAGTATATTGTTATGCACTGGTGGGGAGGCTAGCTCGCCCACAATGCTATCATTACCAAACACGTTCGATTTACTTTTGTGCATCTCTATCATTCATTGTCTTTCTAATCTTGCCTTAGGATCGTTTTCGTGGCATATTTCATAACCTATCCCGTGTTGCCAAATTTAAGTGTCGCATGGAAATACATGCACGACTTACCCATACTTACCATCCGGCCTTCCCTGTTCAATGTAAACCAAGTTAGCCAACAATTCATATGAAATAACTTAACGTAATTCGAGTGAACTTTCAATGTCAAGGGCGTGTCCCTGCCTTGGGTTCTAGCACATGGTAAGCACGTTGTCTAACTCACTTGTATAAATTTCTCATTATCATTTGGTGTGTTACATTTCAAGCATATTCATAAGGCACATTATTTAGTTAACTTAGACTACTTTAATTTCAATGCAAGGACTTGCACGTGGATTGCCACCAGCAAAGCCTACTTAACTCTATATGCACCGGTCGCTGGCACCATAAGCCATTTTGGACATCCAAGCCGTGGTATTTCTCAACTAGCGTAGGGTGAGGACTGGCACACACCCCGTTAGTCTCTTGAAATACTCCTGCACTTACATCCCCCGGGTGGCCGAGTCCGCACCCAGGCAGCCCGTAAGCCATATTTTGATTCCGCCTAGGCCGACATATCCCCCCTTTAATCATGCCGCGGAATCCCTTTTTCTTTACGGTCACAGCATACGCCACCCCTCGCTCGTGCCGTTTGTCAACGACCATTTCGTATTAACTTGTCATAGGCTAACCCATAGCCACAATGCGTTATCGACCAGGTTGGCGTCCGTGCAGCGCGGGTAGCGAGCCCCGTTGCACGTGCCCGTCACACCTGTCGCTAACCATTCCTTTCCTTCTTATCTTTTATTCATTTCTTCATTTCTTTCTTTCACTTGTCCATTCGTTCATTGATTCAATTTCGTATTCATCCTTTCGTTGATTCATTCATTCACTTGTTTATTCGTTCATTCTTCATTTATACATTATGCAACATCCCGTACGGGAGTTGCCTTGGCGACCCATCGGTCCCATAGCCTTTCAATGTTGCTAAACTCTACTTGGAGCGACTATGTTGATAGTCTTCCCGTTTTATTATTGTAAACCATTTATTGTTTCATTGTTGAACGCATAAGGGACTTGAACGTAAGCTTGTGCCTTAGCACGAGCGTGGAGCGCGGTGCGAGAGTTCTCGTATTTTCTATGTTTCTTTCCATATTCTATACAAGCATACAAGATGGGATTAATCCCTTAGCTAGGTGCGTTGGGTCATTTATTAGCATGCACAGTGTTATCGCCTAGCGATTTCAGTGATAGTGTCCGTATTATTATGTGTCTAGGCTAAGCACAGACGGGTTCATCGGAGCCACCCACCTTAGCGATGTTCGTATCGGCCGAGCGATACTCTGAGCGCGCCTTTGATAGTCTAAGTCCGGATTCATCTTTGACGGGCCATTGTAAGTCTTGCATCGATTCGCATCGATACTTCATCGGGTCGATGCAACTCTTCGAGTCGACGGCTCTTTTGAGTCGTTACACTTGCCGTTTGAATCGGCGTTCCGCTAGGGCGGAGCGGGTCATTAATAATACACCACTCAAAACAAGTCTCGTCCTCGAGACTTCCTGAGTGCAGGTCATCCTACCGTTCCTTAACTCGTGTCGTCATATTTTATAGACAATTCTATCGAACGGCTCTATCGTTCGATGGCATCGAACCATGCTCGGTACCTTTCCAAGTTCCGTATCGCATACGTTTGGTCGATTTTTATTGGATAACTTTTTATTCATTTTAGAGTTGATGGCACTTATTCAATTCAAGTGTTTCTTCGACTTGGTTGCTTTTTCGACGTATCATGGGACTGAAATGGTCGCACGAGGTGCGTTGTAATTCGTCAAATACGAAGTCGTAGGCTGAGGCAAACTCACTTATTCGTTCATGTGCATCTCAACACCCACTTGCAGCTGTATTCGAGTTTATCATATCGCTGAGTTTGGATCGTGCACACATTTAAGGCGTCTCCCGAATACGTGCATTTCAACCAAGCTTAGCGACTAGCGAAGTCGGACAAGCTACTCGTGATAGTTTCGATTTGCCGATCGTTTTGCTAACTTCGATTTAAAACCGAACTCATGTGTGTATCACATATCGTTTATCTCGGTCCTCGAGATTATTCGATTCGCTTCTCAAGCGCTCTTGACAATGAAATCAATACGATTTCTTCTTAGCGAGGTCGACCAAGTCTAAGTAATTTCAGTCCGATTCAAGACCAAGTATTGCACTATCGTCGAGTACGTCTTCCGATCAACGATTCAATTCGTTATCCCAACTTTTACTTGCGCATCATCCATTCCTATCATTCGCTTTGTTTGGGGCCATTCTCATCGTCGTTCACGCACACTCCCTGTTCCCCGTCCTACTCTAAGTCTTGCTGCCCCAAGTCTATCGTCCGTCCGGACGATACTGTAAATCACACACGTTCAATCACTCGGCATAGGGTCGTCCGCCTATCCGCTAGGTCAGCTCACCAGGTCATAGTTACAAGTCACGTCAATGGCTCATCGTGCAAGATCGTTGCACGGCGCTCGCCCCAAATCCTATGGTCAAACCATTTGTTCGTTTGTACGGGTGTTTCTACCCAAGCTTGCGTCACTCAGATTTCTAAATATCAAGCACGATCACCTATTCGAATTAATGCATTCGTTGTGCGTATTCAAATCCATTCAAATCACCAACTCTAACCAATTCATGTATTCGATCACGAGGTCGTCTAGCTTTGACAATATATTGCGTCCCAATCTCACGCGAGTCCGATTATCCACGGTGGTTCATGAATCACCATGCAACACTCCCGCGGAATAATCATTCTCATCGGGGCGTAACTCTTGCTTGCGTCTAGACTAATTCGTTCTCGATACGCGGATTGGACCTACGCAATCCTCAAATTCAACCGTCATGCACGCTAAGTCATTCTCGAGTCCACCTTCGCGTCAAACCACAAGTCGAAGCAATCAGATTGCCACGCCATCCAAGTTCAATCACTCCCGCCGTATGAATCACCATATCAGCGCTCACGCGGAGTGATCGTCATAATTCCGACGCGACGCATGTGCGAGGCTGGAGTTGCGCTCGCATAAGACAAGAATGTCAACGTTGTGGTTGTCAATGAAGCAAATCCAAACATTCACATTTTCATCCAAACCAAATCAATTCGATAGTTAGACCGTCATGCGTTCAACTAGAAAATCCTCGAGCCACATCTATCTTTTCCTCGACACATTTTTAACATCCCAAGTATAGCATCCAACGGAACAATAACATTTGCACGACCGTCATTCGTCGAGTCAGAGTGCCCCCGAGTTATCGCATATCGATCTTTGATACGCCTCAATACCATTGACGATATGCGTAACCTGACGATCTTCCTTTGCAACCAATTTCGAGTCGTACGACTGATGCTATTGTCCGAGTTGGATATTCCACAATTTCCTTTAATATTCAAGATCAAGTTCAACTGCTATTCTTCAAGTGGTTTCAAGATCGTTGTTCAAACTCAAGTCATAATTCATTTGAATCAATCCGAAATCGTACGCGCGATCCTCTAAGTTTCCTCGATCAAGACCATTCATTTTCATTCATCGTGCCGAACTATTTTCTAACTCGCATTGCCCATTGACAAGTTGTACAGTGACATCTCGTTCGGGACATTCGAAGTCACGACCAACTAAGCGTGACGCGTTCTAAGGCTTTGCGCGATCGCATCGCCTCGCCTCACTGACATACTCGTTCTATCCGTAAATCCTTCAGTCTCGCTCGAACAATTTCTATATCGTCCATACACCACTCAGGGTTCGAGCCATACGATCTAGTCCTCAATCACATTTGCGTCATGCGCTAAGACATCCTTCAGATTCGTTCGATGAATCTCTAGCGTAATCGCTCACGTCGCCTCGACGTACTAAGTCGTTCGCACTAATTCTCAAAATCTAAGTCAATCTCTCGTGCACGCCTAAGCGTGAAGTTGATAGCATTCCTATCGATATACACTCTAAGTGTAGCTTGATTCCCGACCGAGCGGTACTTGATATCGCTCGCAACTCGATTGCACCAAAAAGTTGAGGTGCACGACACGCGGACTAAGTTGTGCCGTATAACCATCCCGTGCGGGCTATATTCAAGTTTACACGCTCACTTGCTAATGTCGACGTAGGACTATTTGGGCATGCACGCGACTTGCTAACTTAGCATGTGTTCTCTATCGAGTCATGTTTAACATCGTTCGGCACAAAGGCCTTCACCTATCGATCCCGTCCAACCGAGTACCCGTACGAGCTTTTGAAAATATTAGACTTATTGTATGGAATATCCCAAGGCACAACGAGCGAGAGCGCACACTTCTTTTGTTTCCAACCAAGCTTTCAAAACAGAGAGAATCGAAATAAAGTCCAAGGACGTGAAGCCGTGCTCTGATACCAATCTGTCACGCCCTGCTCCCGTAGGAGCGATCGTCCTCGCTAAGGCGTGATGCCGCACGGGCCTAGGTTGCGTCCCGTGCAAGGCCAAGTCCAGAAACGACCAATTTGAGCTAGGCCACAGAGTCGCACAGAGTGTCCCCATTTGCAGCAGAAAGTAAACGAACACAAAGTTGAAGTGAATTCAAACTCTTTATTGATTTTCAAGAAGTTTACAAGCGGCGCTAGGCCGATATTACAATTCGCTCAAGCTCTCTCTCTGAAACATAAAAGACAGTGCCAAGTGGCTTACAATATGGAATAATTCATGGCGATGTTCCGATACATTATGTCCTGTATATGGTGCTCCAGCTCCTTGCAACGCTCCAAGGCTCCAGAGGTAGCTCCGCGCCTTAGCACGTTCGAGGAAAGCTTCGCACCCGCCGACGATACCTGCATCCTACAAGTAGACTGTGGGGTTATCAGTACATTGTTATACACTGGTGGGGAGGCTAGCTCGCCCACAATGCTATCATTACCAAACACGTTCCATTTACTTTTGTGCATCTCTATCATTCATTGTCTTTCTAATCTTGCCTTAGGATCGTTTTCATGGCATATTTCATAACCTATCCCGTGTTGCCAAATTCAAGTGTCGCATGGAAATACATGCACGACTTACCCATACTTACCGTCCGGCCTTCCCTGTTCAATGTAAACCAAGTTAGCCAACAATTCATATGAAATAACTTAACGTAATTCGAGTGAACTTTCAATGTCAAGGGCATGTCCCTGCCTTGGGTTCTAGCACATCGTAAGCACGTTGTCTAACTCACTTGTATGAATTTCTCATTATTATTTGGTGTGTTATATTTCAAGCATATTCATAAGGCACTTCATTTAGTTAACTTAGACTACTTTGATTTCAATGCAAGGACTTGCACGTAGATTGCCACCAGCAAAGCCCACTTAACTCTATATGCACCGGTCGCTGGCACCATAAGCCATTTTGGACATCCAAGCCGTAGTATTTCTCAACTAGCGTAGGGTGAGGACTGGCACACACCCCGTTAGTCTCTTGAAATACTCCTGCACTTACGTCCCCCGGTTGGCCGAGTCCGCACCCAGGCAGCCCGTAAGCCATATTTTGATTCCGCCTAGGCCGGCATATCCCCCCTTTGATCATGCCGCAGAATCCCTTTTTCTTTACGGTCACAGCATACGCCACCCCTCGCTCGTGCCGTTTGTCCACGACCATTTCGTATTAACTTGTCATAGGCTAATCCATAGCCACAATGCGTTATCGACCAGGTTGGCGTCCGTGCAGCACGGGTAGCGAGCCCCGTTGTACGTGCCCGTCACACCTGTCGCTAACCATTCCATTCCTTCTTATCTTTTATTTATTTCTTCATTTCTTTCTTTCACTTGTCCATTCGTTCATTGATTCAATTTCGTATTCATCCTTTCGTTGATTCATTCATTCACTTGTTTATTCGTTCATTCTTCATTTATACATTATGCAACTTCCCGTGCGGGAGTTGCCTTGGCGACCCATCGGTCCTATAGCCTTTCAATGTTGCTAAACTCTACTTGGAGCGACTATGTTGATAGTCTTCCAGCTTCATTGTTGTAAACCATTCATTGTTTCATTGTTGAATGCATAAGGGACTTGAACGTAAGCTTGTGCCTTAGCACGAGCGTGGAGCACGGTGCGAGAGTTCTCGTATTTTTCATGTTTCTTTCCATATTCTATACAAGCATACAAGATGGGATTAATCCCTTAGCTAGGTGCGTTGGGTCATTTATTAGCATGCGCAGTGTTATCGCCTAGCGATTTCAGTGATAGTGTCCGTATTATTATGTGTCTAGGCTAAGCACAGACGGGTTCATCGGAGCCACCCACCTTAGCGATGTTCGCATCGGCCGAGCGATACTCCGAGCGCGCCTTTGATAGTCTAAGTCCGGATTCATCTTTGACGGGCCATTGTAAGTCTTGCATCGATTCGTATCGATACTTCATCGGGTCGACGCAACTCTTCGAGTCGACGGCTCTTTTGAGTCGTTACACTTGCCGTTTGAATCGGCGTTCCGCTAGGGCGGAGCGGGTCATTACAATATTTAACATAAATATATGAAAAAGGAAAGGAAAATCAGAGCAAAACCAATCCAGAAACCTTGAGTATCATGACTGTTCACAATGTTAAACCTAGGAATATCTCAAAGACAGTCACAAATATTAAAAGCCTGAGAATGAATTGTTCACAGTTCACAAACCAAATCCTGAGAATACATGAGTTCAAGCTCAAAACTGAAATCAAAAACCAAACCAATTGATCTCATAACCAAACAACCAAATGTATACATGTGAGAATACATCCCAGGCAACCTGAGATTGATATGTGACATGTTCACATAGGAAATCTGAGAATAAGTTCAACTTAAACAATTCTCAAACGACTCGATCAATGATCTTAAACCCAATACCACATCAACCTGAGAATCAAACATCTCATGAAACAACAGGATTTAAATCTCAAGAAATCATATAACTTAAAATCCCAACTTCACAAAATAACCAAAACCTGAGATACACCGTTCACATGAAAAATACCAATTTGAAATCAAACTAATGTAACAAAACTTGAAATAAAATAGTGAACCAAGTGTACAGTAGTTAGGACAAGTCCCACGTGTCCCAAAGAGTCCCCACGTGTCCATAAACTGGACACAAGGTGACAAAAACATCAAAAATACAATGTGTATCAGAAAACCCAAATAAATCAACCATTAAATGTGTACAGATGATTAGGCATGTTATATGTGTCATCGAGAGTGTGATTCGTGTCCAATAACAGTGGACACAATGTGTCAAATAGCACAGAACACACACAGTGAACTCGTGCACAGACAGCCTCGTACGGTGGGGATACGAACTCGTGTACTACGACTCACGGCACAAGACACCTCATGCTCGTGTCTAGGTGTTCGCCAGGGGTAGGGCTACGTGTTCGCGTCCCTGTATTGTGTCAAATCTATGTCGTCTCGCGTGTGTGAGTGCGTATCAGAGAGGCCATTTCCCGTGTGCGCACACAGTGAAGAACAAGTACGGGCTAGATCCCGTGTCCGATACGACACGAGAGTGCATAAAACTCGAGAGGTGGCCTGTCAGACATGGCCCCCTCCTCTGTACCAAGTGGCACGAGTCCATGTGGCGTGTCGTGTTCGAAATCGCAATCGAGTAGCAGGACACGCGTGCGAGGGCTCGTGCGGCATGTCTTGTCCAAATTGGGACACGAAAATGATACGACACGATGCTTAGTGCATGGGGAAATGAAAACATACATGTAGGGCTACAATCCTATTCAAATATATTTCAAAATTATAAACAAAAACCTCTTTGAGGCATTTCGTCAAACACATAAGCAATGACACTGATACGTGTCCGATACGGACACCAAACTAATTCCAATTCCTACCAAACTTCACCTACAACTAGGGGACACCTAGATGGATGTATCTATGGAAAGAAATCAGAATTTAGAGGTGATTTGAAGGAATTACCTATTGAGAGTCAATCTCAATAAAAAAGCCCCAAATTGTGAAGTCCCCTTCCTCAAACAATATCCAAATGAGCTTCCCTCCTTGCAAGCTAGTCTCCTTCAACCACTATTCCAGATTTAGAACCAATTACAAAAAATTGGGATCAATTTGGTGGAGAAATGGTGAGGAATGATGAAAGGGAAAAGAAATTAGGGTTTCCTAAAGGGGGATTTCTAAAGGAGGCAAGTGAGTGTTAAGAGGCATTATATAGGGGTGTTGAGGTCTCCATATGGCTGCCATAGCATGGTTAAGGTTAGGGTTTGGGCATGGAGAAAGGCTATGGGCTCTCTAGCAATCAATTCTAAGTCTCAACTTAAGGCCCAAACTAATTCTAGGCTAAAGCTAATAAAATATCTAACTTACAAATATCTAGATATTTTCTAACTTAGTTATTAAGTCTTTAACATTCTAACTAAACCTCCATGAACATCACTAACATCCAGGTTAGGTCAAAACTTGGTTAATCTATAATAAAAAGATTAGCACCATAATAATCAATCAAAATTTATTTTTTATTTAAAGTCAAAAATGACCAAAATACCCTTAGGCAAAAATGTAGAAATAAATCACTCTAATCACATGGTTAGGTTTCCATGGTCATGGTTAGTCTCTAGGTCAAGTAGTTTCTAGGGTTTCACTAGCAAAACACCAAAATCACAAATCACCCATTAAAATAGTTTTAAAAGAATTAAAAATTACCAAAAATCATAACATGATTTAAATATCATTATTAAAAGACTAAATTACAAAAGTTTAAAATTATCCTCATTTAGAAAAGTGGGTGTTACACTAAAGAAATTAAGAAGAGTGGAGCAAAGATGGGACTCGTAAGAATTTCTTTATTGCTTGGAGAATGCTTACAAGTTTTGGTAATGAGGAACAAATGAGGCATTCCCCTTAATTATAGTGCTCATAGAGCTTTACATGGAAACTTCTGTAAAGGAATATTACAGGAATTATTCTCCTACTAAATAAGGACAAATGAAGCTTCTAGTGCATCCAGAAAGATCATGACACATCTGGAAGGGTCCTGTCACCTCCGTTTTTTGTTATACGTATTTTCAGTATACATATACGGAATCTTGACCAATATTTTTACTTATCTTTGTTAGCCCAATGATTATATCTTGGTTTTGAATATGGCTAATCAATTAAGTTTAACATATCGACGTCACTAATATTCATGTAATCACTATCATGTTGCTACTCTAACTTAGCATTGTCCTAATGTTAGCATTATCCTAAATGTTCTATATCATATTGTTATGCTTGTATCATATTGGTTTCGTTTGTCTAACATGTATTTGTAGACATGCTGTAAGCATGATCAAGCTTTGTCAAACCAGGACATACGCAATAGAGAATTATTGATGGGCCAAAGACGGCAGTCATACAAGAAGATTTCTCTGAACCGCCTAACGACCTATCCGGGGCCTCGCATCGGGGGTTCCGCCGTCAAGTAAAAAAAAGGCGTCTCCAAGTCTGCACAAATATTTGAAGAAAGGCGTCATCAAAGGGCACTTGGTTTTCCTATTTCATCAATGTATTTTTCATATTTATTGAGTCTAGGAATACGATGTACACTGCATCGTACTGGCAAATAGGCTATCCAAGAAACGTTTTCAAAATACCCTTTCATTTTGAAAACAAGCCCACTTACAAAAGCCCAAACTACTTCCTAACTGTTTGACTTTTCAAAAAGCCCAAAACCAATTTGTAAAAACCCTGACAGAACTCCAACAGAACTCGGCCAGAGTTCGGCCAGAGTTCGATTAGTGAACGTTGCTTTTTGAACTTGGTCTTCCTATAGTTACGGATCCCAACGAGATTTTCTTATCGAGTTCTGTCCGAATTCTGCCCGAATTCTGTCAGAATTCTGTCTTTGGAAAAACTATAAATAGATAAGGATTTCGATCATTTCAATTCACTCATTCACTTTCATATCTCTTCTCTATAAGCCTACTACTTCTTCCAAAGTATTCTGAGCTATTCATTTTCAAATCCCAAGCCAGTTACAATCCTCTAGTCAATTTGCCAGTGCGGTACGGTCTAGAAGTTTCAGAGTGGTTGTAATCGGAGGCTTGATTGAAGTTACACACTTCACAATTGAAGTTGGTCGAGTACTTCGGATCAAAGCTCGCGTTGTAGAAGTTGCAAGAACTTCAGATGAAAACTTGTGGTAATTTTCCATAGTAGAACTGAAAGCTAGAGTTCTTCCGACTGGACTAGTCCTCACAAGAGGAAAATCAGTATACATCCTTGTGTTTGCGTTTGCTCTCTACTCTCTATTTTTTATTTACATATCTGTAATATATTATCTGTGATCTTGTTACTAACATTTTTAAATAGTTAATTTTCGCTGTCTACTCTATTCACCCCCCTTCTAGAGTATTGCGCTTTACAATTCGTTCCTACAATAGGTCCTACAATCTTGTCTTGCTAGCTAATTTTGGTTTAATCTTGTTTAGGTCCATCATGGCATATCATGGTTTGGCTTGGTTCATTATTGGTTTGAGTTGGTTTATTTCCCTTGGTTCATTATGTTGAACCCAACCCCTACCTACCACTACCCCCCTTTAAAAGCCACCTACTTTTCTCTCTCTCTCTTCATTATTATCCATAACTTCTTCTTCTCCATTAAAAACCTTTCCCCTCCATTGGCAAGTGCACCTTGCTTTCACTCAAGAACCCTTTTTGATGGTTCCAATGGCTTCTTAGCATGATTCTAAACCACTTTAGAACTTGGAAATTTTTATTTTGAAGCATGTACATTTGTAGATCTAGAAAATTACCTTTTTCAGAATTATGAAGTTTTGATCTATTTAACTTCTTCATTTGCATGTTTTGATAGTTCCATGTCGTAGAGAATTTCGTTCTACCCCATTTTGACCTAAGGAAGTCCAAATTTGGACTCCGGACGGAGATTTGGCGGAGTTTCGAAGTTTTCGGCCATGGTTCATTCTTCCCGGATTCGTCGGAAAGACGAACAGTGCACTGCTTGGGCGCATGGACTTGTCATGCGCCCAAGGCAGTCTCCCGACTCTAGTGGGCGTATATTCCATCATGTGGGCACATAGTGTGCCACACGTAGGCGCATAGACTCGTGTTGGCGCATAAGCCTTCACGACTTGTCACCTTGTATCATTCACCATTAGCCTTTGGCCACAAGGGGTTCAACCCATGCTTGGGCGCATAGGGCATACCCTTTGGGAGAGTGTGCCCCCTCCTAGTGGGCGCATACCTGTAGCCAGTATGGGTGCATGGTTTGTGCATGGCACATGGCCTTCACACGTAATGCACAAACACCTTTTTTTGGTCCTTGGCACTTGGCCACGCAAGTACTTTGGTCATATTAGCACTCATGCTTAGGCGCATAGCCTGCCCGTATGGGCACATGGGGGCTGCCTCCCTTGGGCGCGTAAGCCCCCTTCACTTGGGCACATTGAAGCCCATGACCCTCATGCTTTGGCTTCTGCAGGTTTTGGCTTATTGCATCTTTTGAGACTTATGATTTTATGCAATTTTCTTGCGATGGATCTTCATAACACAATATGACTCGTGCGTGCCATGGCTAGGCATGGCAAGACTCGACGTGGTATGACTTGTACAAGTCGCAGTACGACTTGGCACGACTTGGCACGATTAGCACGATTTTGTTTGATCATGGCACGGCTTAGCACGATTTGGTATATATGTGGCCTTCATGTAGGTGCATAAAACCCCGTGGGCGCATAGCCTTGGGGCATACAATGATTTAGCATTTTTCCCTTTTTGTCATAATATGTACTTTTCTCTATATGCTGCCATGTCCTTTGGCTTTATTACATTTTATGCTCTAAGCTATGTTGTCTTCCTTACATCGGTGGCCCGTTAGGGTGCACTCAGGATATGTCTCTTCGGCTTACATGAGGATATGCTATATGATCATAACCATGATATGTGAACACAAAATGATGAATGACATGTAATGGACCATGATTGCGGCCCATCGTGGCGCACTTCTAACAAGTAACAAGTACAAGTAACACGACATGATGGTGACCCATTGTGGTGCACCCCCGACAAGTAATCTTGACAGATAACTCATAAACGCTGTTGCGACGGCTAACTAGACATGCTAGTAAACTCTCATGACACCGTGGGTGATTGTATTGAATGTGCTTGTATAAGCTACCAGTCTTGTTTCGTATCATGTCTAGGACTTGTATCCCTGGTTACCACGGTCAGGAATACATACTGAATCTGACTAGGATAATGACTAGATTGGTCAAGTAGTTCATATAGAAAGATATTTCGGCTACAAGCAATCCAGTTATCTGGGCGCCTTCCTGATGGACTTGTAGCCTGCCGACGAGTAGGGCACATTTCCAGCTTACTGTCATGTGGGGCACTTCATGAAATGATTACTATCCACACTATCATGTGTTGCACTCAAGTCACCTAACAAGTCAAGATAACTCTTAATATGAACCTTGCATCTAGATAACATGGATACTCAGCAGGGCTTGTGGCTGTACGGATATCTCATTGCATCTTGCTAGTAACTAAGATTATGATAACCCTAGCTAGTTAACGATCAAGCCGTACTATTGCTTGGCCGTGAATGTTGGATGGAGTCCCATCTTGTCTAGTCTTGCCTAGACCCAGTACATGGTTATCTCTGGACATGCTTGTGTATTCTTTACTTTATCGATAATTGGTTAGAGACTAAGTTCTGTTCAGGTGAAGGATTACAACCCCAGTCCTTGTTTGGTTTACGGATTGTAAATTGGTTACCGGAATAGTCCTCTAGTTATCTTATCGTTTATCACCCTGTTTTCTCTAACTCATGTCTTATGTTATTTCATCTATGATTTTATGTGCTGATATGCTGGTTTTAGTTCTTAAGTGTAGCCTCCTTGTGGCACTTGCTCTTTCTGGGGTCTGACCCAGTTAGTTTTGTTTGGCCAGATTTTGGACTAGCACCCGAGGATCTTCCAGCCTTTCTGCCAGATGGTGACCACTAGAGGGAATCCTGTGTAAAACCCCTAAATTTCTACTACAATTTTTTTTATAAATATGGTATTAATTTTTGTACTTCATATTTGTACGTCGCGTACGAGTTTGCGTTTCGTAAATTTCTCGTCAAGTACGAATAAGTACGAAGTACATATTTTTATAAAACGTTTTAATTATATAGATGTAGAAAATATTTCAAAATAATAGATGATAAATATTTTATATTGCTTGAAGTTGTAAATGCGTCGTGCCGAGGATTGTCAAACTTTATTTTTAATTAAAAAAGGTCATTTGATTTTATGGTACTAGTGTAACTAGTAATTTAGAAAAACTGTGTTTTATGTAAGTATTATTTTTGCATACGAGTGTATATATATTTGTATTTTTGAAATTAATTATTATTATATATTATTTCGAAAAAGGTATATTAAATATGGGTTGATTTAATATGTAATTAATTATGGTGATTTAAGTTGGAATTTTTTTTATTAAGTTATTTAAATATATTTTAAATTAGAGGTAGAATCTATCTACATTGGAATATATTTGATTGAGTTACTTTTAAATCAATTTGAATTAAATAGTGGAAAATCTAAGGGGAATTAAAACTCTTCTTAGTCCTTATCTAGATAAGACTTTTGTAAACCCCCTGATTTTTCAAAATAAATATTTGTAGAATTTCTGGATTTTTAAATAACTATTTATTGACTCAGTATATAATTTGCATCATTTTACATATATTTAGTATAGTGCTCATTAGTGAATTTAGTATAAAAATATATAAAGCTATTTTCTAGTACATTAAGGATCTAAACTATATTATACAAAAAAATTCTCAAACTTTTAGGATTTATTTTATAACTTTTATAACTTTTTACATGTTACTTATATTGTACACTATTTACATAATATAGAATAAATGTCAATTTAGTATTAAATATTTCAGCTTGTATAAATGAGATTAGATAAAGGTTGTTTAAATTGATATTAATTCTATTTATTATCTATAGTAATTTCAAATAATGTTATAGATAATTTAGATAAATATGAACTATATTTTAAGTTAATCATAATCCTAAGTCTAATAGGAAAACATCCCTATCTATATCCTATCCTAACAAAGCAAACTTCAATTTATTTAAATCAAATCCTATCTAATTTAGGAGATAAATCTGAAATAAATACCTATATAAACCCAATACATCCCCCTTCTATCAGCCATAATTCGAAATTATTTTTAGTCCAATAGAAACTCTAAAATTCGTCATTAGAATTCAGCCCCGCATTTTAGTAGCAAGAGCAACATGGAATGACGATATCTCCTAGCTCCGAACTCCGTTTTGCCTCCAGTTTTTTTAAAAGAAGCGTATCAAGGAAGCTTTCCAGAAACATATTTGAATAGACAAAATTCGTTCTGTAGATTTCTACAAAACTGTTTGAGTATCTAGTGTCCCAAAAATAAACGTGTTTCAGTATTTTTGCGATTTCGGGAGATTCCGGAAACGAAAATGCGATCCGTTTAGTTTTTCGGAAAGCTAATA
>JANAVB010040619.1:30606591-30963651 GCA_029216955.1 Iris pallida
CTCTCTAGCAATCAATTCTAAGTCTCAACTTAAGGCCCAAACTAATTCTAGGCTAAAGCTAATAAAATATCTAACTTACAAATATCTAGATATTTTCTAACTTAGTTATTAAGTCTTTAACATTCTAACTAAACCTCCATGAACATCACTAACATCCAGGTTAGGTCAAAACTTGGTTAATCTATAATAAAAAGATTAGCACCATAATAATCAATCAAAATTTATTTTTTATTTAAAGTCAAAAATGACCAAAATACCCTTAGGCAAAAATGTAGAAATAAATCACTCTAATCACATGGTTAGGTTTCCATGGTCATGGTTAGTCTCTAGGTCAAGTAGTTTCTAGGGTTTCACTAGCAAAACACCAAAATCACAAATCACCCATTAAAATAGTTTTAAAAGAATTAAAAATTACCAAAAATCATAACATGATTTAAATATCATTATTAAAAGACTAAATTACAAAAGTTTAAAATTATCCTCATTTAGAAAAGTGGGTGTTACACTAAAGAAATTAAGAAGAGTGGAGCAAAGATGGGACTCGTAAGAATTTCTTTATTGCTTGGAGAATGCTTACAAGTTTTGGTAATGAGGAACAAATGAGGCATTCCCCTTAATTATAGTGCTCATAGAGCTTTACATGGAAACTTCTGTAAAGGAATATTACAGGAATTATTCTCCTACTAAATAAGGACAAATGAAGCTTCTAGTGCATCCAGAAAGATCATGACACATCTGGAAGGGTCCTGTCACCTCCGTTTTTTGTTATACGTATTTTCAGTATACATATACGGAATCTTGACCATATTTTTACTTATCTTTGTTAGCCCAATGATTATATCTTGTTTTGAATATGGCTAATCAATTAAGTTTAACATATCGACGTCACTAATATTCATGTAATCACTATCATGTTGCTACTCTAACTTAGCATTGTCCTAATGTTAGCATTATCCTAAATGTTCTATATCATATTGTTATGCTTGTATCATATTGGTTTCGTTTGTCTAACATGTTTGTAGACATGCTGTAAGCATGATCAAGCTTTGTCAAACCAGGACATACGCAATAGAGAATTATTGATGGGCCAAAGACGGCGTCATACAAGAAGATTTCTCTGAACCGCCTAACGACCTATCCGGGGCCTCGCATCGGGGGTTCCGCCGTCAAGTAAAAAAAAGGCGTCTCCAAGTCTGCACAATATTTGAAGAAAGGCGTCATCAAAGGGCACTTGGTTTTCCTATTTCATCAATGTATTTTTCATATTTATTGAGTCTAGGAATACGATGTACACTGCATCGTACTGGCAAATAGGCTATCCAAGAAACGTTTTCAAAATACCCTTTCATTTTGAAAACAAGCCCACTTACAAAAGCCCAAACTACTTCCTAACTGTTTGACTTTTCAAAAAGCCCAAAACCAATTTGTAAAAACCCTGACAGAACTCCAACAGAACTCGGCCAGAGTTCGGCCAGAGTTCGATTAGTGAACGTTGCTTTTTGAACTTGGTCTTCCTATAGTTACGGATCCCAACGAGATTTTCTTATCGAGTTCTGTCCGAATTCTGCCCGAATTCTGTCAGAATTCTGTCTTTGGAAAAACTATAAATAGATAAGGATTTCGATCATTTCAATTCACTCATTCACTTTCATATCTCTTCTCTATAAGCCTACTACTTCTTCCAAAGTATTCTGAGCTATTCATTTTCAAATCCCAAGCCAGTTACAATCCTCTAGTCAATTTGCCAGTGCGGTACGGTCTAGAAGTTTCAGAGTGGTTGTAATCGGAGGCTTGATTGAAGTTACACACTTCACAATTGAAGTTGGTCGAGTACTTCGGATCAAAGCTCGCGTTGTAGAAGTTGCAAGAACTTCAGATGAAAACTTGTGGTAATTTTCCATAGTAGAACTGAAAGCTAGAGTTCTTCCGACTGGACTAGTCCTCACAAGAGGAAAATCAGTATACATCCTTGTGTTTGCGTTTGCTCTCTACTCTCTATTTTTTATTTACATATCTGTAATATATTATCTGTGATCTTGTTACTAACATTTTTAAATAGTTAATTTCGCGTCTACTCTATTCACCCCCCTCTAGAGTATTGCGCTTTACAATTCGTTCCTAATAGGTCCTACAATCTTGTCTTGCTAGCTAATTTTGGTTTAATCTTGTTTAGGTCCATCATGGCATATCATGGTTTGGCTTGGTTCATTATTGGTTTGAGTTGGTTTATTTCCCTTGGTTCATTATGTTGAACCCAACCCCTACCTACCACTACCCCCCTTTAAAAGCCACCTACTTTCTCTCTCTCTCTTCATATTATCCATAACTTTCTTCTCCATTAAAAACCTTTCCCCTCCATTGGCAAGTGCACCTTGCTTTCACTCAAACCCTTTTTGATGGTTCCAATGGCTTAGCATGATTCTAAACCACTTTAGAACTTGGAAATTTTTATTTTGAAGCATGTACATTTGTAGATCTAGAAAATTACCTTTTTCAGAATTATGAAGTTTTGATCTATTTAACTTCTTCATTTGCATGTTTTGATAGTTCCATGTCGTAGAGAATTTCGTTCTACCCCATTTTGACCTAAGGAAGTCCAAATTTGGACTCCGGACGGAGATTTGGCGGAGTTTCGAAGTTTTCGGCCATGGTTCATTCTTCCCGGATTCGTCGAAAGACGAACAGTGCACTGCTTGGGCGCATGGACTTGTCATGCGAAGGCAGTCTCCCGACTCTAGTGGGCGTATATTCCATCATGTGGGCACATAGTGTGCCACACGTAGGCGCATAGACGTGTTGGCGCATAAGCCTTCACGACTTGTCACCTTGCATCATTCACCATTAGCCTTTGGCCACAAGGGGTTCAACCCATGCTTGGGCGCATAGGGCATACCCTTTGGGAGAGTGTGCCCCCTCCTAGTGGGCGCATACCTGTAGCCAGTATGGGTGCATGGTTTGTGCATGGCACATGGCCTTCACACGTAATGCACAAACACCTTTTTTGGTCCTTGGCACTTGGCCACGCAAGTACTTTGGTCATATTAGCACTCATGCTTAGGCGCATAGCCTGCCCGTATGGGCACATGGGGGCTGCCTCCCTTGGGCGCGTAAGCCCCCTTCACTTGGGCACATTGAAGCCCATGACCCTCATGCTTTGGCTTCTGCAGGTTTTGGCTTATTGCATCTTTTGAGACTTATGATTTTATGCAATTTTCTTGCGATGGATCTTCATAACACAATATGACTCGTGCGTGCCATGGCTAGGCATGGCAAGACTCGACGTGGTATGACTTGTACAAGTCGCAGTACGACTTGGCACGACTTGGCACGATTAGCACGATTTTGTTTGATCATGGCACGGCTTAGCACGATTTGGTATATATGTGGCCTTCATAGGTGCATAAAACCCCGTGGGCGCATAGCCTTGGGGCATACAATGATTTAGCATTTTTCCCTTTTTGTCATAATATGTACTTTTCTCTATATGCTGCCATGTCCTTTGGCTTTATTACATTTATGCTCTAAGCTATGTTGTCTTCCTTACATCGGTGGCCCGTTAGGGTGCACTCAGGATATGTCTCTTCGGCTTACATGAGGATATGCTATATGATCATAACCATGATATGTGACACAAAATGATGAATGACATGTAATGGACCATGATTGCGGCCCATCGTGGCGCACTCTAACAAGTAACAAGTACAAGTAACACGACATGATGGTGACCCATTGTGGTGCACCCCCGACAAGTAATCTTGACAGATAACTCATAACGCTGTTGCGACGGCTAACTAGACATGCTAGTAAACTCTCATGACACCGTGGGTGATTGTATTGAATGTGCTTGTATAAGCTACCAGTCTTGTTTCGTATCATGTCTAGGACTTGTATCCCTGGTTACCACGGTCAGGAATACATACTGAATCTGACTAGGATAATGACTAGATTGGTCAAGTAGTTCATATAGAAAGATATTTCGGCTACAAGCAATCCAGTTATCTGGGCGCCTTCCTGATGGACTTGTAGCCTGCCGACGAGTAGGGCACATTTCCAGCTTACTGTCATGTGGGGCACTTCATGAAATGATTACTATCCACACTATCATGTGTTGCACTCAAGTCACCTAACAAGTCAAGATAACTCTTAATATGAACCTTGCATCTAGATAACATGGATACTCAGCAGGGCTTGTGGCTGTACGGATATCTCATTGCATCTTGCTAGTAACTAAGATTATGATAACCCTAGCTAGTTAACGATCAAGCCGTACTATTGCTTGGCCGTGAATGTTGGATGGAGTCCCATCTTGTCTAGTCTTGCCTAGACCCAGTACATGGTTATCTCTGGACATGCTTGTGTATTCTTTACTTTATCGATAATTGGTTAGAGACTAAGTTCTGTTCAGGTGAAGGATTACAACCCCAGTCCTTGTTTGGTTTACGGATTGTAAATTGGTTACCGGAATAGTCCTCTAGTTATCTTATCGTTTATCACCCTGTTTTCTCTAACTCATGTCTTATGTTATTTCATCTATGATTTTATGTGCTGATATGCTGGTTTTAGTTCTTAAGTGTAGCCTCCTTGTGGCACTTGCTCTTTCTGGGGTCTGACCCAGTTAGTTTTGTTTGGCCAGATTTTGGACTAGCACCCGAGGATCTTCCAGCCTTTCTGCCAGATGGTGACCACTAGAGGGAATCCTGTGTAAAACCCCTAAATTTCTACTACAATTTTTTTTATAAATATGGTATTAATTTTTGTACTTCATATTTGTACGTCGCGTACGAGTTTGCGTTTCGTAAATTTCTCGTCAAGTACGAATAAGTACGAAGTACATATTTTTATAAAACGTTTTAATTATATAGATGTAGAAAATATTTCAAAATAATAGATGATAAATATTTTATATTGCTTGAAGTTGTAAATGCGTCGTGCCGAGGATTGTCAAACTTTATTTTTAATTAAAAAAGGTCATTTGATTTTATGGTACTAGTGTAACTAGTAATTTAGAAAAACTGTGTTTTATGTAAGTATTATTTTTGCATACGAGTGTATATATATTTGTATTTTTGAAATTAATTATTATTATATATTATTTCGAAAAAGGTATATTAAATATGGGTTGATTTAATATGTAATTAATTATGGTGATTTAAGTTGGAATTTTTTTTATTAAGTTATTTAAATATATTTTAAATTAGAGGTAGAATCTATCTACATTGGAATATATTTGATTGAGTTACTTTTAAATCAATTTGAATTAAATAGTGGAAAATCTAAGGGGAATTAAAACTCTTCTTAGTCCTTATCTAGATAAGACTTTTGTAAACCCCCTGATTTTTCAAAATAAATATTTGTAGAATTTCTGGATTTTTAAATAACTATTTATTGACTCAGTATATAATTTGCATCATTTTACATATATTTAGTATAGTGCTCATTAGTGAATTTAGTATAAAAATATATAAAGCTATTTTCTAGTACATTAAGGATCTAAACTATATTATACAAAAAAATTCTCAAACTTTTAGGATTTATTTTATAACTTTATAACTTTTTACATGTTACTTATATTGTACACTATTTACATAATATAGAATAAATGTCAATTTAGTATTAAATATTTCAGCTTGTATAAATGAGATTAGATAAAGGTTGTTTAAATTGATATTAATTCTATTTATTATCTATAGTAATTTCAAATAATGTTATAGATAATTTAGATAATATGAACTATATTTTAAGTTAATCATAATCCTAAGTCTAATAGGAAAACATCCCTATCTATATCCTATCCTAACAAAGCAAACTTCAATTTATTTAAATCAAATCCTATCTAATTTAGGAGATAAATCTGAAATAAATACCTATATAAACCCAATACATCCCCCTTCTATCAGCCATAATTCGAAATTATTTTTAGTCCAATAGAAACTCTAAAATTCGTCATTAGAATTCAGCCCCGCATTTTAGTAGCAAGAGCAACATGGAATGACGATATCTCCTAGCTCCGAACTCCGTTTTGCCTCCAGTTTTTTTAATAGAAGCGTATCAAGGAAAGCTTTCCAGAAACATATTTTAATAGACAAAATTCGTTCTGTAGGTTTCTACAAAACTGTTTGAGTATCTAGTGTCCCAAAAATAAACGTGTTTCAGTATTTTTACGATTTCGGGAGATTCCGGAAACGAAAATGCGATCCGTTTAGTTTTTCGGAAAGCTAATACAAAAACCTATACCATATCCTAACTTCAAAATTTATTAAATAAATGTAATAGGTGCAGTATTATTTATAATTAGATAATAGACTATTTTTAGCATCCGAAGTTGTTCCTACACCTTCCTCTTTGTGCGCTGATGTTGATTCGTCGCCAGGACATCATCTTACCTCACTCGGACATCAGGCAAGACACCTTGCCTTTACTGTTTAATTTCTTGCTTAATATCAGGCATGTTTTATTTCTTATAAGTTGTTCTTTCAAAACCGTATGTAGTTGCAAATTACTATACTTTAGTTTCTTTATGCATTTGACCTAGAGTTAAGGGACCACCTTTGATTGTGCCACATTCGTTGGCCGACACCTGCATGCCACGATGTCACGTATCTCTTATTGATTCGGACTTGCGTACCGACCGTACATCGGTGCGTACAGGACGAGCGTTAGGATATAACTGCTAATATAGTTGCCTAGAAGACTTAGCGGTTATTAGAAATATCGTGGTGTGGATTCAGCACGAGTAGTGCATGGGGAGGGGGAAGAAAGTTATTAGGCGCAGGGGCTTTCACACATTTACTTTTCTCTAGCTGCCATTTGTGACTCAGCCGAAAGCTAGTGTGCCGTGCATTTATTACTTTTCTCTAGATGCCACTAGTGCCTCGGTTGAAACACAAATGTGCCGTGCATTTAGTTTCCTCTAGCTGCCGTTAGTGACTCACCCGAAAGACTAGTGTGTCGTACATTTATTTATTTTCCTCTAGATGCCACTAGTACCTCGGTTGAAACGCTAACGTGCCGTGTTTCTAGTCTCGGGAGCCCTTGTGTGGAACATTTTCTTCAAAATATATTTTCACATAGAATGGTTAAGAACGTTTATTTGTGTAGTCACATATACTTTTCTGTTGAGCTTTATTTATTCAGTTATTGGCATGATATTATGTGTCTTGTTACGTCCCTCTGAGGACCTGGTTATCTTCCCAAGTGTGTGCTCTTGTCTTTCGCAGGTATTCTAACCATGGACATCTATATTTCTTCGAGGATGATTGCAATTGGATCGTCTTCGCTTCGTTCGCCAAACTTATTTCATTTTCCATGTCTTTTGTCCCTTGCTTGTTGGTAGTGGACTTATCTCCGCCCAACGTATTGTACAAATACATTTCCATAGATGATTATATGAATTCTTTATTTTCCTTTATTTTGTGGATGAGATTAGTCGTTATGGTTTCTACTACATATTACAGCTTATGTATACATACGAGGTTTCTATATATTGGAGTATACTTCGTATATATTCAGCTGTCATGTCTACGTTCCTAGTCCTACGTATTTTGGGACTGGGGCGTTACATATTTTTGTGGTGGCCCATGCAGGTCAAGTTTATCACTTCGGTTACGTTATTGTACCGATGTGAGCCTGCATATAGGAATAGAGTTTAGGATCTCATCCATATACTTGATCTCCTCCCTTGACTCCATTTCGATCTCTCAATCAACTTCCTTGATTCGTCTCTTGCTAGAACTCCTCACACCATAATCTTATCCTTTAATGTCGATTAGGAAGATGACTACACTGGTATATGCTCATAGGTCAAACACATGGATTACGTGGACAATTGATATGCATTGAGGTCTTATTTGAGTTATAAAGGCATTTTTAACCTTAAGGATTAGTTAATTCCAAGTTGGGTAGTAGCGATATTACCGTCTTCAAAGATTGTTAAATTTTTACTACTAAGTGGTGTACACAAGAGGATAGTAGAATTGAGAAAACAAATTGATTCCTAATTTTAGGATATTTATGACTCATGGTAGTTATATATTTTTGACAGATATGAAATCGACTTTGAGGAAGATTTCAAATTTTTTTTAAATTTTGTAATATGATCTATGATTTGTAAATTGAGTTATATTTTGAGTTAAAGTAGGATTACAAAAAAAAGGGGGAGGGGAATCTTAAGGTTTTAAATTGAGTCATACGATTTTCGATTTATAAGATTGCTAATTTTGAGTTTTAAGTTTGAGGTGATGATAGTAAAATTTTGATTTAAAATATTTTGGAAGATATGAAATCGAGTTGAGAAAAAATTTCAAATTTTAAATTGTGTCCTATGATTGATGATTTATAAATCTATTTAGATTTTGAGTTAAAAGTTGTGATTATGGATATCAAAAATTTTGGTAAAAAAAATTTATGGTTCATGAAATCTTGAGTTAAAGGTTGGATTGATAATATAATTGTGATAAGGGATACTTCAAGATTGATTTAAGGAAATTAAGTTTTTAAGTCGACGTCTTAGAAAGGATACAAATTATGGTAGATTATTTTTTTGAGAATATTATTGAGAAAACTTTTTGAGAGATTCGAACTAATAGATTTAGATATTGTATTGAGAGGCAACCAAGATGGATAGTAATTGCCATAACACTCATGACAATGATAGTAGTGTATACTCAAGAGTAGTTAGTCATCTACCAAACGATTTGACTGTATCTCAACATTGACTCATTCGACCGCCCCTCGTGACCTACTAACCGTTGCAATTTGAGAAATGATTTAATCGTTCCTTGACTATATCCACCTAGGAGACTATCTTCTCTCTGAAAACTGTGTCCCTAAATTATTCTACTAGATTCCTTAATTAATTTTATTTCATGCTTCAACTTGATCTTCTTTAATTTTTGTGCATTAATTGTCACTTCATGAACTCCCACTTTCTATTTTAGATCTTTTTGTGTCCTTTACCGTGACTTTGATATTTGGAGTGTAATACTAGCTGTTACCTTCCAATAAATTTCATATGTAAGACCTAGACGAGCTTACCTTCATGTAGGTATATCATGTCCCACTCAAACACGTCCCTTGGTACTCTATTTTTATGATATAACTTTTGGGTCACAAAGACTAGACTATAGCCTTTACCATGATACCGATATATTTTTCGACCAAGGATAGGGACTCAATCTCGACTCAATTCTTTCGATCCGATATATGATTTTGTTCTACTTAATTTCTTAAATGCTTAACATTGTGCTTTATCTTGATTGCTTGATCCATTGTCCTATCACACTACTAGTTTAACTCTTGTAAGTTAGGTAGAATACCTCATGACCTAACAAACCTTTGTCCTTGTGACCCATATTGATAAGTTTACTTAGACTATAGAATTCAGAGGACCCTAACTTATCTAGTCAACCAAGCCATAGATAAGAAAATACTAGGACGACTGCATAAGCCTAAACTTCGGGCAAGACTTAGATTTTAATGTATCTTCGGCTATTCCATCATTACTATTCCTTATTTACATTTTGACTATTTTATGATGCTAATTTAGCCTTAGTTTTGCAAGCTTATTCTTTTATCGAGCTTGTTCATGACATACGTGTTATTGGGGATGCCCACTAATACATTGTCTAATCAGAACCGGGGCATGATGGTCTGATCAACCTAGTGCACTTTGGTTCGCTTTCTATATATTGTTCGACGTGGATGGAGACATAGTTAAACTTGGCCTCTAGAATTCCATCCGTGTCTGCCTTGACAATTCTTTTTGAAAATTTTCAATAGTCTTTGAACCACTTATTCGTATTCGATAATATCTTCTTTGAACTCTTTATTATTTTCGTCTTTCGCCTATATTAGAAAGACAAACACTCATACTTGATATTCCCTTAGTTACCCACCCTCTATTGCCAAGATAGTTAACCACTGACCAACCAATGTGACTATATCCCTGTCTTGAATTACCTTTTTTCTCTACCCTAGATTCATTATCGTAACCTTTTAATCGTTCTTGAAACATGAAAATGATTCAAATCATTTCCTTAACCATACCTTAAACCTAGACGATTATATTCGCTCAAGAAACCATCTCTCCTAAATGTCTAAATTATTCTCTTTGACCTACTCAATTCCTTTCTATTCTCTAATTCGTGTTATTAAAATTTTAGTACCTTAACTAGCGACCTTTCTTCAATTCCATAACCATGATGTATTTTTACAAATATCAAAATCACGATCTTCCATTGCATGTTTGTGTCAAACGTCATTTTTTTGCCTCATCCAAAAATTTAATCGTATTTCGGTATTGATGAACTCTTTCTATCTCCCCTACCCTAGCTATTCCTAAATTTCGAGGACGAAATTCTTGTAAGTTGGGTAGAATGTAAAATCCCTAAATTTCTACTACAATTTTTTTTTATAAATATGGTATTGATTTTTGTACTTCATATTTGTACGTCGCGTACGAGTTTGCATTTCGTAAATTTCTCGTCAAGTACGAATAAGTGCGAAGCACATATTTTTATAAAACGTTTTAATTATATAGATGTAGAAAATATTTCAAAATAATAGACGATAAATATTTTATATTGCTTGAAATTGTAAATGCGTCGTGCCGAGGATTGTCAAACTTTATTTTTATTTAAAAAAGGTCATTTTATTTTATGGTACTAGTATAACTAGTAATTTAGAAAAACTGTGTTTTATGTAAGTATTATTTTTTGCATACGAGTGTATATATATTTGTATTTTCGAAATTAATTATTATTATATATTATTTCGAAAAAGGTATATTAAATATGGGTTGATTTAGTATGTAATTAATTATGGTGATTTAAGTTGGAATTTTTTTTATTAAGTTATTTAAATACATTTTAAATTAGAGGTAGAATCTATTTACATTGGATTATATTTGATTGAGTTACTTTTAAATCAATTTGAATTAAATAGTGGAAAATCTAAGGGGAATTAAAACCCTTATTAGTCCTTATCTAGATAAGACTTTTGTAAACCCCCTGATTTTTCAAAATAAATATTTGTGGAATTTCTGGATTTTTAAATAACTATTTATTGACTTATTATATAATTTTTATCATTTTACATATATTTAGTATACTGCTCATTAGTGAATTTAGTATAAAAATATATAAAGCTATTTTCTAGTACATTAAGGATCTAAACTATATTATACAAATTTTTTTCTCAAACTTTTAGGATTTATTTCATAACTTTATTACTTTTTACATGTTACTTATATTGTACACTATTTACATAATATAGAATAAATGTCAATTTAGTATTAAATATTTCAGCTTGTATAAATGAGATTAGATAAAGGTTGTTTAAATAGATATTAACTCTATTTATTATCTATAGTAATTTCAAATAATGTTATAGATAATTTAGATAAATATGAACTATATTTTAAGTTAATCATAATCCTAAGTCGAATAGGAAAACATTTCTATCTATATCCTATCCTAACAAAGCAAACTTCAATTTATTTAAATCAAATCCTATCTAATTTAGAAGATAAATCTGAAATAAATACCTATATAAACCGAATACATCCCCCTTCTATCAGCCATAATTCAAAATTATTTTTAGTCCAATAGAAACTCTAAAATTCGTCATTAGAATTCAGCCCCGCATTTTAGTAGCAAGAGCAACTTGGAACGACGATATCTCCTAGCTCCTAACTCCGTTTTGTCTCCAGTTTTTTTAAAAGAAGCGTGTCAAGGTAAGCTTTCTAGAAACATATTTGAATAGACAAAATTCGTTCTGTAGATTTCTACAAAACTGTTTGAGTATCTAGTGTCCCAAAAATAAACGTCTTTCAGTATTTTTGAGATTTTGGGAGATTCCGGAAACGAAAATGCGATCCGTTTAGTTTTTCGGAAACTAATACAAAAACCTATGCCATATCCTAACTTCAAAATTTATTAAATAAATGTAATAGGTGCAGTATTATTTATAATTAGATAATAGAATATTTTTAACATCCGAAGTTGTTCCTACACCTTCCTCTTTGTGCGCTGATGTTGATTCGTTGCCAGGACATCATCTTACCTCACTCAGACATCAGGCAAGACACCTTGTCTTTACTGTTTAATTTCTTGCTCAATATCATGCATGTTTTATTTCTTATAAGTTGTTCTTCCAAAACCATATGTAGTTGCAAATTACTATACTTTAGTTTTCTTTATGTATTTGGCCTAGAGTTAAGGGACCACCTTTGTTTGTGCCGCATTCATTGGCCGACACCTGTATGCCACGATGTCACGTGTCTCATATAGATTCGGACTTGCGTACCGACCATACATCGGTGCGTACAGGACGAGCGTTAGGATATAACTGCTAATATAGTTGACTAGAAGACTTAGCGGTTATTAGAAATATCGTGGTGTGGATTCAGCACGAGTAGTGCATGGAGAGGGGGAAGATAGTTATTAGGCGCAGGGGCTTTCACATATTTACTTTTCTCTAGCTGCCATTTGTGACTCAGCCGAGAGCTAGTGTGTCGTGCATTTATTTACTTTTTTCTAGATGTCACTAGTGCCTCGGTTGAAGCACAAATGTGCCGTGCATTTACTTTCCTTTAGCTGCCGTTAGTGACTCACCCGTGAGACTAGTGTGTCGTACATTTATTTATTTTCCTCTAGATGCCACTAGTACCTCGGTTGAAACGCTAACGTGTCGTGTTTCTAGTATCGGGAGCCCTTGTGTGGAACGTTGTCTTCAAAATGCATTTTCACATAGAATGGTTAAGAACCTTTATTTGTGTAGTCACATATACTTTTCTGTTGAGCTTTATTTATTCAGTTATTGGCATGATATTATGTGTCTTGTTACGTCCCTCTGAGGACCTGGTTATCTTCCCAGGTGTGTGCTATTGTCTTTCGCAGGTATTCTAGCCATGGACATCTATATTTCTTCAAGGATGATTGCAATTGGATCGTCTTCGCTTCGTTTGCCAAACTTATTTTATTTTCCATGTATTTCGTCCCTTGCTTGTTGGTAGTGGATTTGTCTCCGCCCAACGTATTTTACAAATACATTTCCATTGATGATTATATAAATTCTTTATTTTCCTTTATTTTGTGGATGAGATTAGTCGTTATGGTTTCTACTGCATATTACAGCTTATGTATACATACGAGGTTTCCATATATTAGAGTATACTTCGTATGTATACAGCTGTCATGTCTACGTTCCTAGTCCTACACACTACAAGAAATTGTATTTTTAGCAACATGTTTTAGCGACATAGGGTCTATTATGTCTCCAAAAGCTATATTTTATATGTATTGACGACATGAGTTTTGGTATGTCGCGGAATCCAGATAAAATTTATGAGAGGGAAACCAAAAATAAGTCCCGCCAAAAATTCTATACATATTGCGACATCTACATGCCGCAAAAGGGTAATAAATGTTCAGCGACATACATTCACTTGCTGCAGAAAGTTAATTAATTTTTGGCGACATGTAGCTATGTAGGGAATAATTTTTTATAATTAATAATAACCTTAAAAAACCTACAAAAGAAACCCTCAAATAAAAAACCCCCAAACATTGTGTTCAGTCTATCGAAGTAAATACAAGGAGAAAGATGTTTCCGCAGCCTGCGGTGACGGGTGCCGCGGCGGGTCGGGTCCGGCTCCAGCGCACCACGGCCACCATCTGCCCCGCCCCTGTCTCTCCTCGCCGCTCCCCTCCGTGGCCCACGACAACGGGCTGTCGGGTGGCGGGTCTGCGGACAATTCGGCCTCGAGCGACAGCTCCTCCGGGTCGGATGAAGCTCCTGATCTCGGATTCTATAGGTAAAAATAAAATATCCGTCCCCCCTCCAACTATGACTTGTTTGTATTTTGTTGCTCATGGAAATTTTATTGTAATTAGGGTTTATTGGATTGGCTGGAGGTTATGATTTTGGGGATTTGGGAATGTCGATTAGGGTTTTGTTGTAGCCAAGATTGTGTCTTTTGTTGATTATGAGGCTGGAATATTGTGATCGAACAGAATTTGTGCTTGTTTCTAATTTATTGCTCATGGAGGGGGTTTCTTTTGGGTTTAAAAATTTGATGGTAATTAGTGTTTACTGGTAGTCTTTGTTATTGATGTAATTTTAGTATGCTGATGGAATACTGAACACTGATCACTTTTTTATTCCATACTTTTACAAATTATGCCACTTTTAGTCTATGCTATTTATTATAATTTGGATTCTTTAGTTTTACTTCTAAGATGTATTTTTTTTAGACACAGTTGACGTTGTTGCTCATGGAGGTTTATTTTGGAGATTTTGATGTTAGTTGGTGTTTGATTATTATTTCTTTTCAATTAGAAGTATTTCAATGATGGCCTATATTACTAAGTAAAGAGTTTGTGATTGAGGAGAGAAGTTGCTACATGCTTTGTTCTTGTTAACTTTGATACGGGAAGGGATATTGACAGTATGTAAATGTATATACCACTCTATGAATTTCTTTCTTTAGGCGTTGCGTCGGGGATTCAAAGGTTCGGCGCCGCTGCTGCAGTCGAAGAACCGATTACTCCAGCAGTCAAGATAAACCACACGCAGCTCCTGATCGATGGGAAGTTTATGGATTCAGCATCAGGTATATTGGTTAATCAGTCGATGCACGTTTTCACATAACAGCCTCTGGTATTCCTGGAAGCACAGTCTAATGGTTGAATTGTCCTGCTTCAGGAAAGACTTTCCCAACCTTGGATCCTCGGACTGGGGAGGTAATTACGCGTGTTGCAGAAGGGGATGCAGAAGGTATCAACCGTGCTGTGCACGCTGCTCGTAAAGCCTTTGATGAAGGACCTTGGCTAAGGATGACTGCTTATGTAACGCTCTAAAATCCCGAAAAGTTCTAAAACTATCCGAAAAGTTGTTCCATTTCTTACATCTGTGATAATACTTTACCTTGTTCGTCTTTTCATCAGCTAACCCTGTCAATGGTTAGAAGGTTTATCCTTCCTTGAAAATTAGACCTCTACCTGCTTACTTCCTTTCTTGGCATTGATATGCTGACATCAATTTTTGTAGTAATAGGAAAATTTTGTTATCCCTGCATTGAGTTTTTAAGCTAGCACCGTGTGACGGTTGCGTTCCTTGGATTATGTTGTGGCTCGGACATGAATGAGATTTCCCCAATTTGCATTTCAACTGGCTCGTAACCGATTCTGAAAGTATTCATTTGTATTTTATCAGTATCATTTGTAATTTCTCGACAATTGTCTATCTATAGGTGATGCAATGCATGTCAATTTGTCAAGAAATTTTCCCTCTGTTATGCAATGTGCTTTGTATTGAAAAGTATAGCACCTAAGTTTCTGAAACAAACTGACTTCTCATCGAACCTGTTTGGCAGGGAGAGTGGCAGCAGAGGGTTGGTGTACAGTTTTGGCACCCTCTTACTTGACCTTCTTAGTGGGAAGCACATTCCACCCAGCCATGTAAGTTGTTTCCTTTTCAAAGTCATCATACATAGACATAGATATTGAAGTTAATTGTATGACCTAGGAGTGTCTATGTGAATGTATGTGCACTGTTGCACCCTCTTACTATAGCTAATATCCTACTGCTACCTTCCTCAGATTATAGCATATGGCAGGAAATCCAAAGACTCATGCAATCAGATTATAGCATCTGTAGCTCTTATATTGAGAATTGTACCTAGAAAGACAACAGATCATGAAAATAATTTGTTTTGTTATGACAAATGTGTAAGAACGAAACTAGTACAACCAAATGGTCAAATTATATGATATTTGGAAGTATAGCTTTAGGATCTTTGACACGTGGAAACACCATAAAAATAGAGGGAATGCGGTTAATGAGAAAGATACTTGTGAGAATTGTTTTGGCCTAGAACTTTCATGGACAAAACTGAGAGAAGAAAAGATACGGTGGTCTCACAGACATATCCAAATGAATTTTTATCCGCTCTAGACATACAATAACACATATATCCATTATTTAGGCTCTAGTTCCAGTGCTCACCTATATTGACTTGTGATTGAACAGGACCAAAGTCTCGACATGCATACTAATCGACTTGGACAGCCCCCCTCCTCTAGCTTGGCTGTAACATTATTGAACCTTGTATAAATTCAAAAGTTAGACAATGTTGTGCATTAAGATACAGATAATGCATATTAAGCTAGGTCGCGCAATACTTGTTTTTGTTTTTTTGACAATGTGAATTGAAATATAGCTTCTGGTTCTATTGAATGTTTGTCGAAGTATTCTTGTTTGCTTGTTCCTGTTAGATGGCTTATTGTTCTGTTACATAAACCGAAAACGTGTTTTTGTATATCATGGAATTTGGTGGGCCAAGCCATCCCTGTTTTGAGTTGGTTACTTGACTTCTATATTTTCCCTCTATGATTATTATCTCAAAACCTTTTAAAGTCTTTCAAGTTTGACATGCTAAATGTTCAGTTTCACAGATTCTTGACTGCTTCAATTTGGTGCTAAAATTGTAAAAGCAAAGTGACATTGTCATGAATATCTTTTAGGAAGATTTCAATTACCAGTCATGGGCCAGTAATCTGAGATTGGTAATGTTATTGCAGCCAGAACATTTCAGACTCCAAGCAGTGAGTTTGGATGGTTTTGCACACTTATGCATGATTTATCATCCGTGTTTTTGCTATTTCTCACCCCAGAGGAGAATAACTTGAAGTAGACTGGCATTTGCATTTACAATGATCAACTCAGTTTATAGACATGGGAGTGTCTTTATCATGATTGATTTGCATAATCTATTCTTAACTATCATCAGTTTTCTGGCTGTTCTCTTCCATGAAAATATCTTGAAGTCTATTAGCACTAGCATTGTTGGTTGACAATGAGTAACTCAGCTCCAGACATGGAACTCTCTCAGTCATGGCTTGATTTGCAAAAATTATATATAGCTAGTTTCAGCAGTTATGTTAAATATGCTATTTCTAGAGCTCGAATGTTGTTTTTCTCATCTTTTCCTGCATTATCAGATTTCCTGAAATGGTATTTGCATTTAGGAAGGTTTTGTAGATGTGTTCTTTCATAGAATACCATCCATTTTTGTTAGTTCATACCCAATGTCGAAATTTAGTGGCGAATTTTGCTTCATCATAAGTTTTATATACACGAAAGTGGAACTAGAAAACAAGCTTCCTATAGAACTGTTAATTGTCAGGTTTCCTGTTCAACCTTGGCAAGGATAAGGTTCCTGTATAAAGTCTTCCCAGATGGGTATTTCTTATTAACGCATAGCTGATTTTTGACAATTTACATTGGTAGACTACCTGTATCCTACATGCAATCTACACCAAATATATGTATAAGTTACGGAAAAGTTACGTTTATGTTTCTATAGGTAAATCTAGATCAACCAGGACAAATTTGCATTGGTAGACTACCTGTACCCTATACACTCACTAGACTTAGAACAACCAGGACAAATTAAAACTTAAACAGTCCATACTTGATACATATGATCTGTCCTCAATATAGATTCAGTCCTAGATTAATGTATTAGTTTCACAAAGTTGCAGGTCCACAGTGCTAATGCCTAATGTACTCAGGCAGTGTTAGAGTGGGACTGCACTTGGTAGCAGGAAACTTGGGAGTCCCAGTGACAAAAAGTTGCAGGTCCACAGTGATAATTGAAGAATAATGCCTATCCTCATATTTGATTGCACAGGTATATGTGGCTTGGCCACTGCAGGGCTACTTGGCCCCTTGGCAGTAGGGTGTAGTACCACACACACACATAAGAGTTCAATGTAGCAGGACATGTACAAGAATTTGGGGCCTGTCAAGGGTGTGTATGTGTAGTAGAGTGGTGGCATATGTGAGTAACATTGAAGTGTGCAGGTGACAGTGAAGTTGTGAGTGTATCTTGTGTTAGGATTTAGTGTTGTTGTGCCAATGTGGCAGGTTAGAGAGTGAGGGGAGGGAGACATGTGAGAGTGAACCTGTGTCAGTGAGCAGTAAGGAGAGTGAGGGAAAACAGTGTAGCCTGTACACACATGAAGTTAGAGAGAGGGAGTCCAGGCACTTGGCCTTAGGCCATGTTGGCTTGTTCATTTGATTGCATAGGTATATGTGGCTTGGCCACTGCAGGGGCTACTTGGCCCCTTGGCAATACTATAATACCCCAACAGAAAGTTGACGACTTTTCAAGGGCGTTTTTGTTCTAATCACTTGATGTGTTTGAGAAGCAATCAACAGGCTTATGGTTTATCTTCTTGTGTGCCCTTTACTCTCAGGTGTCAAAAATTCTCCAATATTACAACTCTAGACATCTCGCTGTTGTTCCACAAGGTGGAAACACTGGTCTTCTAGAAAATATGATATGTTCTTTCTCAAGTAATTTCCTTTCTGCTGCATCTCCTTTTATACGTGCATATCTGTAGAGGAGAAGGCATGCCTGAATCCTTTTAACCTTTGAAGTTTCATTCTAAATAAAGGCCACATCAAAGAGGATGGTGAAGATGAGTTCAATGTGAATCTGATTTCATGCTAAACATTTCTGAACAGAAAAGTGGTACTACTTTATCTACTTCACAGATTTAAAAATTTGGAATTGGTACTACATGAGCAAGCTTTTTGTTAACCACCTCAGCTCAACCTGATGACAGTAATAGCTTGTTTGGGCTCACTTATCAATTGTCGAGCTGCACTCGAGCTTAGCTTGTTTTCGGCTCCCTTTCACATGAAACTAAAAGTTCAGCAACGTTTACATATCCCTAAATTATTGAGACGTGGACATGTAACTGCAGGGTGCAATTATTAAGGTTTAATTACTGAATCACTTCCCAACTGTATGTTCTGGATCCCTTTAGATAATGAAGATATAATTCTGGTTATATTTCAGGTATGATCCATCACAGTTTTAGATGAAAATAAGTAAGCAAGCAAGCAAGTAGACATATAATTTTTAGTTCAGATATAATTCTGGTTATTTTCAAATATCCTTATGTTATCGAAATTTTTATTTCTTTTCTTCTTTATGTTTTCCTGCAATACTCAATCTTTAGTCTACTTAATTATTTCATTGAAATGTCTACAATAACATCTACTGTGTGTTAATTGCTATGTGTTAATTTGTTTTCTTATTGTTGTAGATGGAAAAGTAGACATATAATTAAGGCACAAAACGAGAAACTTGAGAAGTTCCAAGCGGTGTTGTTGAGATGTGGATTACTTTCGTCAGATCAATGTGGGGAGGATTCACTAGAGGGATCCTAGGTGAGTCATTCCTATCAAACTTAATTCATCTCTTAATGCTACAGTTACCTTACTTTTCAATCTATATGCAATTTCCTTACTCTTCAAATGTGCTATTTTCTTATTTGATACTCTATTTGGCATAAGATATGGTGAAAAACTTCTTTTAGATTGCATAGTTTTTGAAATTGCTTTCCCGAAACATGTCAGCATATAAATTATTTTCTTCCTAGGACCTTTCAAGATTTTATTATTGTGCTTTCAATTTCCTCTGGAGTTGGAATGGTGCAAAGCATGTGTGATTTTGTTCATCAGTAATTGGATTACCAGAGAAACTGAATATAAGTAATTTGTTCCAGAGAAACTGATGAACAAAAAAATATTTCAAAAAATAGAACACATCAGTAATTTTGTTGTTCCATTCATCAATAATGTGATTTTGTCTTCTCTCATTGATTGTGATACCAGAGAAACTGAATATAAGTAATTTGTCTTCTCTGGAAAAAAATAGAACCATGGAAATTACTGATGAACAAAAAAATATTTTAAAAAAATAGAACACATCAGTAATTTTGTTGTTCCATTCATCAGTAATGTGATTTTGTCTTCTCCCATTGATTGTGATACTAGTAAGTTCCGAATTTGTTTTAGAAAAAAATAGAACACATCAATATAAGTATGCAAAAGTATATTGTATATATCAAAAGAACAATATAACCAGCCTCTTTTGGGTGTTGAAGCATAGTGATCCCTGTCTGATCCTTCACCAGGCTTCGCAAATTGGACTACTTAGTTACATTAATGAAACCTGTATTGTGTGATCTATGTTGTTCCATTCATCAAGGAATTGTATGTATAATTGTCAACATCAGCCAAATTTTGGCAAAGAAGCATGTAGAGACACATTGACAAAAGCTAAGAAGTGCAATTTTGGCAAAGAAACATGTGTGATCCATGTTAAAATTACTTTCTTTTGGTATATATTTATATATATATATATATATATATATATATATATATATATATATATATATATATATATATTTTATATATATATATATATAAAATATATATATATATATATATATATATATATATATATATATATATATATATATATATATATATATATATATATATATATATTGTTTTACTTACATTTTTTTGTTTTTTGTTTTGTTTTCAGGATCAAATAGACACATTGACAAAAGCAAATTTTGGGAGGAAGGCATTCATATCATGAGATCTATTGTAGCTAGGCTATTTTTTTGGGAAGTCAATCAAATATTCATGTGTTATGTCTACATTATAATTGTCTAATTTGAATGCAGTACGCTTGTGAAATACATTTTTTTTTACTATATGGGCACTTGAAGTTGTTAAAATATTGCATTATGGATTATTTTGTTAAGAGATGTTTAAAGACATTATATTAGATTCATGTTTTGTTCACGTAACTTGTTACTCTTTGTTCTCAAGTTCTTTGAATAATTTTTTTAATGTTTTAAAGTTATTTTCAAAACAATTTCTTTAAATTTATCTTGAAAAATATAAGCGAAAATAAAAATTAATGTAAAAATTATGAATTAGCTTTTGTGAAAATAAAATGTACAGCAAAAAGCGTATTTATATTTGGCTACATTAGCTTTTACGACATCAAATTGTGTAGCCAGAAGTGTATTTATATTTGGCTACATTTGCTTTCGCGACATCAAATTGTGTAGCAAAAAGTATTTTCTATAATAAGTAAAATAAATAAATTAGGCTTTTGGCGACATGTGTCATGTTGCCAATGTATGACCTTTCTGCGACACACAAGGCACATGTCGCCAAATAATTTTTTAGAATCTGGAATATGTTATGTCGCCAAAAGGTACTACATTCTGCGACATGTTGATTTCATGTCGCCAAAGACTTTCCCAGACAAGGCTACCGCGACATACGTGCGACATAGCCAAATATGTCGCAGAAATCCTTTGGCGACATAAATATAACGTTTCGCAACATATTGCTTATGTTGCTGAAAATGCAATTTCTTGTAGTGACATATTTTGGGACTGGGGCATTACATCCTGGCAACGAGTGGGTTCTTATTTTGCTCTCCCACTCCCTTGTAAAAATATTCTTTTTAGGCGTTTAGCCGCCGAGCAAGTGTTAGCTCGTTTGCAACTTTACTTACTGTCTGCCTACGGGCTGTAACATGATTGAAAAATCCTAAGGTTGATCAAGTATGACTTAAACTCTTGCTAGTCTTCGCATTTTATATGACTAGCTTCATGATCATCTGAATAATGCATATGACGCCTTACTTTGTATGGCTGATGATCTACCATCTTGTTATATTTATATTTCTTGCTTGAGTTTGAGATACTAGGCTTGTTCTTGACCCTAAGAGACTAATGGCTTGTAGTAAACTCTCATGCATCTAGACAGCCGTGACCGTATTGCGAGGTAGGATTCACTTCAATGTACGTAGCTGGCTGTGTCTGTCCCCCGCTCTCCAATATTCTGGTTTCGGGGCGTGACACGGTTTAAGTGGTGGCTTATGCAGGTCTTGTAAATTAAAATGATTGAGGGTTTCACTGAATAGATGTCTCAATCAGCACTCGCCCTTGATCTCAACTCGTATCTTCTAATCTTCCTGAAATCTTGACCTGATCACATGTTTATATCCTTGATCTATCATGGTCCTTCCTTATTGTTCCCTATGTCATTTCTTCAGCGGCATTGTTCCTGGTCCTACCGATCGGTAAGGCGGAGCACTTTCCGTGGACCAGCATCAACCTGGAGACCAAGTCCAGCACTCAGGAGTAGCCTCCAGAGTCATGCTACTAGGGGTCAAGAGCCACCAGTTCAGCCAGTCCAGCCTGCAGAGCCTGATGATGGAACCCTGGTGGATCTCATCAGGGAATTGCTTGCATCTCAAGATCGTCTGGGCGATGCCCTGTACCAGGCAGTACAAGATGCCATGGGCCGTGTTGGTTATCAAGAAAACAATGCAGCTAGCAGTTTTAAGCGCCTTAACCCTTCCTTCTTCGACGGTAGTAAAGACGCTATTGCAGCTGATGCGTGGCTCGAGGACATCGAGATTATCTTGGATGCAGCCAAGACTCCAGAAGGAGAGAAGGTAGCTGTGGTGCGCCTACAGTTATTGGACCTAGCCCGCACCTGGTGGGCGATAATAACAGTTAGGTTGGCGACGCCTGTTCTATAGGCTGTATTCAGTGGCAAGTTACATATCAAGTATTTCGATGCTGTAGCTCGGCACGACCTACAGACGAGGTTCACCAATCTCAGGCAGATGAGCAGGACGGTCGATGGATATGCGACCGAGTTTTCAAGACTGAGTCGGTTTGCTCCTACCCTGGTGGCAACCGAGTTCGACCGAGCGCAGCAGTTCCAGCAGGGACTCCACCTAGAGATCATTCTAGTAGTGGAGCAGTTTGAGCATCATACTTTTGATGCTGTTTTACGAGCAGCAAAGAGGCATTAGTATACCTCCCAAAGGATAGTGGAAAGAACTGGAGGACGGAAGCGGTCCCATGGTCAGATGACCCAGTCCTCAGCCCCAGCCCCGGCAGCTAGGGCCTTGACTATTGGAGCTCCGATGAGGGTAGCATCAGTTACATCGGTTCAGTACTCGACTCCGACGTACCCTCAGCAGCAGAAGCGGAGGCAGTCTTCTCCAATGGGCTGCACTCATTGTGGGAAGCCAGGACATGTAGTATCAGAATGTCGTCGAGCACAAGGTTTGTGTTTGGTTTGTGGGGCATCAGATCACATGGTAGGGTCCTGCCCACAGAGAATCGGTTCGTCCTCATCGGCCCAGACTAGTCCTTCAATGAGCGGACCAGTACAGCAACATCAGTACCAGCCTCCGAAGCCATTGTCGCCTCAGGCTCAAGCATTCCAGTAGCAGAGACCGTAGCAGTATGCCCAGGACCAAGATCAGGTTCAGAACCGCCAGAGAGGTTTCCAGCAGAGGGGACCAGCACCCAGAGGGCAAGGTCAAGCGATGGTTTTGACCGTAGAAGAGGAGTTGGCATCAGGTGAGGTGGTGGCAGGTACCATTCTCGTCAACTCTTTTCCTGTATCAGTTTTAATTGATTCGGGTGCATCGTATTCATTTATGTCTGCACGATTCGTAACACGGATAGGACTGGAGCCCGAGTCATTATCAGTAAGGCTCAATGTACTTATTGGTAACGATCTTGTGGGAGTAGATAAAGTGTTTTCCTCGTGTCGAATCGTAGTTAGCAGTAGAGAGTTTCCAGCTAGGTTGATAGAGTTCCCGATGGCCGATTATGATATGGTCCTAGGAATGGATTGGTTGAGGGACCAGTATGCTAGAATAGATTGCCATATCGACAGGATTATTTTTAGTATTCCTGGTGAGCCAGAGTTTTTATTTCTGCGAGGCGGAGTAGAACCTTCTTCCCCAGTGTTGCGGATGGCAGTAGCTGCAGCAGTTTAGTTTCCTAGAGTTGTAGAAGAGTTTCCAGATGTGTTTCCCAAAGAACTTCCAAGCATGCCCCTAGAGAGAGAGATCGAGTTCACCATTGATTTGATTCCCGGATCAGCACCAGTGTCAGAGAGGGTCTACAGAATGGCACCTTCAGAGTTGGAGATCTTGTACAAGATGATTGAAGAACTTAAAACCAAGGGATTCATCTATGCTAGCGGATCACCTTGGGGAGCCCCGACGCTTCTTGTAAAAAAGAAGGATGGTACGTCAAGATTATGTGTTGATTATCGTACCTTGAACTCTGTAACAATCAAGAACAGATACCCTTTACCAAGGATAGATGACTTATTTGATCAGCTCAAGGGAGCGGCTGTATTCTCGAAGATTGACTTACGGTCAGGGTACTATCAGATCAGAGTCATAGAGCAGGATATCCCGAAGACAGCATTCTGATCGAGGTATGGACAATGGGATTTCCTTGTTATGCCATTTTGAGTGACCAATACGCCAGCCGTATTCATGGACCTCATGATTCGTATCTTTATACCCTATTTGGACCAGTTTGTGATAGTATTTATAGACGACATCCTAGTCTATAGCAAGAGTGAGGCGGAGCATGAGCAGCATCTCCGTGTGGTTCTTCAGATTCTCAGAGAGCACCAGTTGTATGCGAAGTTCAGTAAGTACGAGTTTTGGTTGGATCGTATCTCGTACTTAGGTCACATCATCACCAGAGGTGGAGTGGAAGTGGATCCCCAGAAGATAGTCGCCATAGAGACATGGCCAGTACCTAGCACTGTCGCGGAAGTTCAGAGTTTCCTTAGATTGGCTGGTTATATATTACCGACGGTTTGTGTCAGACTTCGCTCTGATTTCAACACCGTTGACGCAATTGACCCGCAAGGATGTGCAGTTTGCTTGGACAATAGAGTGTCAGAGTTCATTCGAGAAGTTGAAGCAGAGATTGATGACGGCCCCCATTCTCACTCTTTTTGATGGGACTGGAGGATTTTTAGTTTATTGTGATGCTTCAGACAGAGGATTGGGATGCGTATTGATGTAGCATGGTAAGGTAGTCGCTTATGCGTCACGCCAGCTTCGTGACCATGAGAGGAATTACCCTACCCATGACTTGGAGTTAGCAGCAGTAGTTTTTGCAGTGAAGCTTTGGAGGCATTATTTATATGGAGATCAGGTGGAGATTTTCACCAACCACAATTGTCTTAAGTATGTGTTTACCCAGAAGGATCTCTATATGCGTCAGAGGAGATGGCTAGAGCTACTTGTGGATTATGACATCAACTTGCAGTATCATCCTGGGAAGGCCAACGTTGTTGCAGATGCATTGAGCAGGAGAGCCAGAGTTTATTTTCTAATAGCACGGCCAGAGTTGTTAGCAGATCTTCAGAAGATGGGTATTGAGGTTGTTCTTCCTTCCAGTGTGGCATTGATGGCCAGTATGCAAGTTCAGTCTAGTATAGTTGAGAGGATCAAGTTAGATCAGTCAGCGGATTCTAAGCTTCAGCGGCTTAGGGAATAATGTGTAGCAGGGCAAAGACCAGAGTTATGTATTCATGAAGATGGTACACTCCGACATGGGAGGCGTCTTTGTGTACCAGTAGAGATATCAGACAAGAGATCATGGCAGAAGCTTACAGTTCTCAATATTCGATTCATCCGGGCGGTACGAAGATGTATCGTGATATTCGACATCATTTTAGGTGGAATGGCATGAAGAAGGAGATAGCCCAGTTGTCTTTCGTTGTTTGGTTTGTCAGCAAGTTAAAGCCGAACATCAGAGACCAGCTGGACTCCTTCAACCTTTACCGATCCCAGAATGAAAATGGGAGCACATTACCAAGGATTTTATGACTGGATTACCTAGATCCCCAGTTGGGAGAGATGCTATCTGGGTTATAGTTGACAGACTCACCAAGGTAGCTTATTTTATCCCTTTCAGAATTGGTCAGTCGACGGATCAGCTTGTAGAGATGTACCTCAGGCAGATAGTCAGATTGTATAGAGTACCAGTCAATATTGTGTCCGACAGAGATTCGAGATTCACCTCGCACTTTTGGCGGAGTCTTCAAGAAAGTTTGGGGACTCGTCTCAAGTTCAGTTCAGCCTACCATCTGCAGACAGATGGTCAGTCAGAACGCACGATCCAGACCCTTGAAGATATGCTGCGGTCGTGTACACTCGACTTCGGTGGTTCGTAGGAAGATCACCTGTATCTCGTGGAGTTCTCCTATAACAACATTTTCTAGGCCAGTATCCAGATGGCACCCTTCGAAGCCTTGTACGGCAGGAAATGCAGATCTCCTTTAGCTTGGGATGATATCGGTGAGAGGCAAATGCTTGGACCAGAGATGGTGATGCAGACTATTGAGATAGTTAGACAAGTCAGAGATCATCTTCGAGTTGCACAAGATCTCATGCGTCATTGGGCCGATTCTCATCGGCGTTCCCTTGAGTTTTCTGTCGGCGACCATGTATTCCTTAGGATCTCGCCTACCCGTGGCATCATTCATTTCGGCGTGCGGAGAAAGCTTAGTCCTAGGTATATAGGGCCGTTCGACGTCCTGGAGCGAGTAGGTGATGTGTTCTATCATCCCGCTCTTCCACCGTCGCTACGTGAGGAACATAATGTCTTCCATGTATCCCAATTGCGACAGTATATCCCAAATCCGAGTCATGTCCTTGATCATTCGGAATTGGCTGTTGGTACCAACCTTCGTATGAGGAGAGACCCGTATCCATATTGGATCGAAGAGAGAAGATACTCAAGAACAAGACTATCCAATTAGTCCGTGTTGCTTGGGGTCATCACTTTTTGGGTGAGTCAACGTGGAGGCGTAAGGATGATATCCGATCACGATATTCCGACATGTTTAACTCGTAAGGTATAATTTCTTTCTTACGCCTTATGCCTTCAACTTCATTGCTTGCATGAATGATTGCTTAGTTATCACTTACCTGTGATTAGTATAGCTTGCTCGATATCTCTAGCCTCTTGATTAAATTCCGAGGACTAAATTCTTTTAAGGTGGATAGAGTTGTCACCTTCGTTTTTTGCTATACGTATTTTCTGTATACGTGTACGGAATCTTGACCTATATTTTTACTTATCTTGTCTTGCTAGCTAATTTTGGTTTAATCCTGTTTAGGTCCATCATGGCATATCATGGTTTGGCTTGGTTCATTATTGGTTTGAGTTGGTTTATTTCCCTTGGTTCATTATGTTGAACCCAACCCCTACCTACCACCATCCCCCTTTAAAAGCCACCTACTTTTCTCTCTCTTTATTATTCTCCATAACTTTTTCTTCTCCATTAAAAACCTTTCCCCCTCCATAGGCAAGTTCACCTTGCTTTCACTTAAGAACCCATTTTTATGGTTCCAATGGCTTCTTAGCATGATTCTAAACCACTTTAGAACTTGGAAATTTTCATTTTGAAGAATGGATTTTTGTAGATTTAGAAAATTACCTTTTTCAGAATTTTGAAGTTTTGATCTATTTAACTTCTTTATTTGTATTTTTTGATGGTTCCATGTCGTAGAGAATTTCGTTCTACCCCATTTTGACACAAGGAAGTCCGAATTTGGACTCCGGACGGAGATTTGGCGGAGTTTTGAAGTTTTCGGCTATGGTTCGTTCTTCCCGGATTCGTCGGGAAGACGAACAGTGCACTGCTTGGGCGCATGGACTTGTCATACGCCCATGGCAGTCTTCCCACTCTCGTGGGCGCATATGCCATCATGTGGGTGCATAGTGTTCCACATGTAGGCGCATAGACTCGTGGTGGCGCATAAGCCTTCACGACTTGTCACCTTGCATCATTCACCCTTAGCCTTCAGCCACAAGGGGTTCAACCCATGCTTAGGCGTATAGGGCATACCCCTTTGGGTGCATAGAGTGTGCCTCCTCCTAGTGGGCGCATACATGTAGCCAGTATGGGTGCATGGTTTGTGTATGGCACATGGCCTTCACACGTAATGCACAAACACCTTTTTCCTTTCCTTGGTACTTGGCCACGCAAGTGCTTTGGTCATATTGGCACTCATGCTTAGGCGCATAGCCTGCCATATGGGCACATGGGGGCTGCCTCCCTTGGGCGCAAAAGCCCCCTTCACTTGGGCACATTGAAGCCCATGACCCTCATGCTTTGGCTTCTGCAGGTTTTGGCTTATTGCATCTTTTGAGACTTATGATTTTATGTAATTTTCTTGCGATGGATCTTCATAACACAACATGACTCATGCGTGCCACGGCTAGGCACGACATGACTCGACACGGTACGACTTGTGCAAGTCGCAGTACGACTTGGCATGACTTGGCACGATTAATACGATTTTGTTTGATTATGGCACGGCTTAGCACGAATTGGCATATAGGTGGCCTTCATGTAGGCGCATAAATCTCGTAGGCGCATAACCTTGGAGCACACAATGATTTGGCATTTTTCTCTTTTTGTCATAATATGTACTTTCCTCTATATGCTGCCATGTCCTTTGGCTTTATTACATTTCATGCTCTAAGCTATGTTGTCTTCCTTATATCGGTGGCCCGTTAGGGTGCATTGAGGATATGTCTCTTCTGCTTACATAAGGATATGTTATATGATCATAACCATGATATGTGAACACGAAATGATGAATGACATGTAATGAACCATGATGGCGGCCCGTCGTGGTGCGCTCCTAACAAGTAACAAGTACAAGTAACACGACATGATGGTGTCCCATTGTGGTGCACCCCTGACAAGTAATCTTGACAGATAACTCATGAATATTGTTGCGACGGCTAATTGGACATGCTAGTAAACTCTCATGACACCGTGGGTGATTGTATTGAATATGCTTGTATAAGCTACCAGTCTTGTTTCACATCATGTCTAGGACTTGTATCCCTGGTTACCACGGTCAGGGATACATACTGAACTGACTAGGATAAGGACTAGATTGATCAACTAGTTCATATAGAGAGATATTTCGGTTACAAGCAATCCCGTTATCTGGGCGCCTTCCTGATGGACTTGTAGTCTGCCGACGGGTAGGGCACATTTCTAGCTCACTGTGATGTGGGGCACTTTATGAAACGATTACTATGCACACTGTCATGTGTTACACTCAAGTCACCTAACAAGTAAAGATAACTATTAACATGAACCTTGCGTCTGGATAACCTGGATAGTCTGCAGGGCTTGTGGCCGTACGGATATCTCATTGCATCTTGCTAGTAACTAGGCTTGTGATAACCCTAGTTAGTTAACTATATATCAAGCCGTACTATTGCTTGGTTGTGAATGTTGGATGGAGTCCCATCTTGTCTAGTCTTGCCTAGACCCAGTACATGGCTATCTCTGGACATGCTTGTGTATGCTTTACTTTATCAATAATTGGTTATAGACTAAGTTCTGTTCAGGTGATGGGTTACAACCCCGGTCCTTGTTTGGTTTACGGGTTGTAACTTGGTTACCGAAATAGTCCTCTATTTATCTTATCGTTTATCACCCTGTTTTCTCTAACTCATGTCTTATGTTATTTCATCTATGATTTTATGTGTTGATATGCTGGTTTTAGTTCTTAAGTGTAGCCTCCTTGTGACACTTGCTCTTTCTGGGGTCTGACCCAGCTGGTTTTGTATGGCCAAATTTTGGAGTAGCACCCGAGGATCTTCCAGCCTTCCTTCCAGATGGTGACCACTAGAAGGAATCCTGGCAACGAGTGGGTTTTTATTTTGCTCTCCCACTCCCTTGTAAAAATATTCTTTTGAGGCGTTTAGCCGCCGAGCAAGTGTTTGCTCATTTGCATCTTTACTTACTGTCTGCCTACGGGCTGTAACATGATTGACAAATTCTAGGGTTGATCATGTATGACTTAAACTCTTGATAGTCTTCATATTTTGTATGACTAGCTTCATAATCATCTGAATATGTAATATATGGGACGCCTTACTTTGTATGTCTGATGATCTACCATCTTGTTATATTTACATTGCTTGCTTGAGATTGAGACACTAGGCTTGTTCTTGACCCTAAGAGACTAATGGCTTGTAGTAAACCCTCATGCATCTAGACAGCCGTGACCGTATTGCGAGTTGGAATTCACTTCAATGTACGTAGCTGGCTGTGTCTGTCCCTCGCTCTCCAGTATTCTGGTTCTGGGGTGTGACAGGTCCGAAGTCTTTTGGAAGATTCTCGGATCCTTTGGAAGATTCTGGGGTCTTTTGGAAAGTTCCACCATCTTCTAGAATGTTCTGGAAGCTTCCCGCGTAACCTTGGTCAGTGGAAAGGTTATGCAATTTAGCCTCGGACGGGGCACAACTCTTCGGACGTTACATAACGTATATTAAGTGCACTGGGGCCAGGCTCCTAGTGAAAAAAAATCAAAAAAAATCCTGTGGAGAAATTTTTGTGTGTATGTGAACTGGAATAGAGCACGGATGAAGGGTTGTATGAGGATTGTTGTGGTGTTTGATGAAAAACTGTATATTGTGTTTAAAATGAAAGAAGGAATAAGTATTGATAATGGGGTTGTCCAGCATTATGTAGCAATAAGAGACGAATTGGACATAGATGCAAAGGAGGGCCATAAATACTTCATGGGAGGTGTCTCCTAGTGGGAAAATAATAATAAACTAGAAAGTAGAATACTCATGCGAGATGTATAAGACTTTCAAAGTAGGAGTACTATGAAAAAAATAAAAAAGAGTTACTTAGTTGTATTACAAATGATGTTGTAGTTAAAACGTTTTAAAAGTATAAAAAATTATATAGAACAATTGTGAAATATAATAATTTATTGTATGAAAATAATACTTCTTAATATAATATTATATTATTATACCCAAAAAATTTTGGAGGCGTTACTTTTGAACACTTTTATAATTGTACCCTCAGTGGATTGTAATCTTGGATTCCCTACTTTGGGGAGGTGTGGGTGTGTGTATAAAAATTAAGAACAGTGTGTCTAGAAGATATACAATACAACTTACACAAAATCTCGTATATTATGTCCGACATGGAACATCTGAAAAAAAAGTTATATCCATCTACCGGTGAGAATACAAGGCAAGCAACGTTTGTTCTCTTATTCTCTTTGCTGAGTATAATAAGAACGGCCAATTTTTAGACTAGATTTTAGTAAAAATTAAAAAAAAAAAAATTGAAGTATATATCACGCTACATTTTTTCTACTTTACTCTAAGAATGAGCCGATATGTCAATCAAATTAGTTTTAATCCGTGGTCAAGATGATTTTTTCATGCTTTCTCACTTCTTCTACAATTTCTTCCGGTAATAAAAAAGAGTCCTAGTGACAGACAGTTGGTCTAATACTCAAAGCTTGACAAGTTCCATGCCAATTTTATAGGACTTGCGCATGATAAACATTTCGCAACACAATTACTTGCGTGCAAAACAACACCAACAACTTTAAATTCCTTAAACAAGGGTCCTTTAAAGGGTTATTTAGTTTTAGGATCTCATATATATATATAAATATTAAAATTTGAATTTCGAAATAGACCGATATTAGAATTTGAATTTCAAAATTACTGTTCATTAGTCTAGGTGAACAGTAATTATGAAATCCAAACTCTAACCATCAATTTTGAGACCTAGATTCTAATATCCTGCATGTATATATAAGATCTTAAAACTAAATATCCCTTTAAACAACAGATGTAAATTTTGAACAGCTATCCTCAATGTGAATTCTCTATTGAGGAGATGTTGACAATAATCAAATCCTTGCTCCTCAATGATACTTGACGAAAGTATGTCCTACCTCAACATTTTATATCCTACTAGAATAAGGTATAAGAGAATTGCGGGTCCCTACTACCACATATTCCTTGTGATGCCAAGTTTCAATCAGAACACTCCAAAATAGGACTTTTCTTCGTATTTTTTTAAATAGTCAGCTTTTGACCAATGAATAGATTTATTTATTTATTTTTACTTAGTGGCCAATTTTGAGAAACAAGATCAATTTTGAGAAAATACAATATGATCGTACTAGATCTTCCGAATTTATAGGCCTCCAAAAAAACTTATATATGCACTATATATTATACATTTATTTATATATAACTAATACATACAAAAAAAAGTTAGTAAAATTAAACTTTTGATCCATATTTAGTTAAGTCTTTGTTACCATTACTATTCAGCAGGACCAACTATTTTAGAGAACTTAAAAAATATATATAATTATAGTGTAAATGATAGTTATATCTCAATTAAAACATATTGTACTTGATTAATTTTCCTTAATGTTAATTAATTTTGGTTAATTTAATTTAATTTTTAATGAGGAAGATATTGTACTAGATAATTTAATTTTCACTGATCACCAAAATGAATTATTTCATAGTAGCTCAAATGTCTACCAACTGTCATCTTCGTCCAATGCTTACTATACGATTCGTATTTGTGGCTTGTCCAGTCAAAATCTAGTATTCATGATTAACTCACAAGTAACTGTTATATCCCAATTCTAAAATATGTAGGACTAATACGTAACATGTCCATCAAATACAACTTATCATGGAATTAAACAAATATTGGTCCCACAAAAGTATTGTCATGTCCAAAACCGTAATATTAGAAAGCGGAGGCAATACTAGGCAAGCCATGCTTCGGAGTATGCCGATACCCTAGAGTGTTGTCATGATTGTATAAAGAGATGGAGTTACTCTGGAATCCATAGGCCAACTTCTAGGTCAACAGTCCTAGACCAATAACAAACAAGTAAACTACAAGAAGTATGATTATCAGACATATAATAAATATATAAATAAATATATATATATATATATATAATAAAAAAATATATATATATATTTTTTTTTAATATATATATATATATATATATATATATATATATATATATATATATATATATATATATATATATGTATATATGTAAAAATATATATATATATATATATATATATATATATATATATATATATATATATATATATATATATTTATAAAAAAAAATATTTATATATATATAAAATATATATATATATAAAATCATTAAACAAGTAATACAAAATAAAATACTGGGAAGATAATCATATATGATCATGTTTAGATATAGTCTAGAATGAATACAATCATATTGTCTGCAAGCGGGAACATTATCCTATACTACAACAGATGTGGGATACGATAGCGTGTGAAGAACGCTGTAGAATGCCTATTATAGCGTATCCGGTCCGCTATAAATGCCCCTGCTATAATTACCCCATGTACAAGAACACTATAAAGTTATAGCGTTCATAAACGCTATTGATGGATTATAGCGTTCGATGGCGCTATAGACAGCTTATAGCATTTATGAATGCTATACGAGACTTATAGCATATAAGAACGCTATAAGACAGTAATAGCATTCATGATCGCTATTTAGTTATTATAGCGTCCATGAACGCTATAGATTTGTTATAGCAGTGACAAATGCTATAGAGTTACATAACATTTACGAGCGCTATAGTTTCATAATAACGTTTGAATAGCTTTTCGATGTAAATTAGTTTTTATAGCGTATCTTTTGCGCTATTATATGTGCACCAATATCATGTCAGAATGCTATTGCAGAGTGCATTAGTGTAAAGAAACAATTCACATCAGAATAGTATTACGGCACATCAAAATAGCATTGCAGATATACAGAATGCCACAGATATCTATTGAATATATACACAGAATGCGGGTATTCAAAAATTTAAATGCTTCTCGACGAATTAATCACAGAATGAATTTCGAACACAAGTAAATTCATTAATTTCACTGCAAGACCATTCAAAATCCTTCATAATTTTTCTAAACTTAAACATTAACAGCGTAGTCAGCGTTTAATTGTTTCCATACATATATCCAAAATGTTGCATATCCAAAATTTAGCTCGAACCCTTCGGGCCTATCCACAACCAAAGCTCCTCAGAAATCTTCTTACTTCATCCAACCTACACAAATATAGGAGAGAAACATTAGTGTTCCTGGTTAATAAACCAAACAACTGGAATCAACCAAACAACTGGAATCAACCAAACAAGTGGAATTTATGAGTTAGCTATCAATAAAAAATTGCCTAAAATTCTATGAGTTATAATCAACCAAACAACTGGAATCCATTGTCAGTTGAATTTATTAGTGATCCATTCATATCCATACATACTTAGTAAGTCCACGACTTGTGGCACACCCTTTCTTCATTGCTGGTTAAAACCATTATAATCCTTTGTATTTTCTGTTTGAAATTAATGCAAATGACCATCATGGAGTCAATTTCATGTCAGTAAACTGTTGCTATAAGAATGAATACAAGTATATTACACATCCGTAAACTGGTTAATATATCTCTAATGTAATGTATACAAGTATATAATGTATTCAAATATGTATACTCTACATTAATATATCTCTAATGTAATGTATGCTGACTCGATTACATTAGAGATACCAATAGGTCTAATCTAATAGTCAACATATAAAACCATTAGATTAGGGATACCAATAGGTCTGATACCAATAGGTCTGATACCTAAGGTTACACTCTAATGTAATGAATGCTAGTATATATAATATAATGTCAGTAAACTGGTATGCATATATGTAATGTATGTAGAGTACATAATGTTATCTCTAATATAATATAATGTAGAGTTTGCATATATGAGTATATAAAAGTATATTACACGTCAGTAAACTTGTGACATGTAGTGACAAAATGAATCTACAACTGAAGAAGCAATATGTTACACGTCATCAGTTAATAAGAACAACTTTATATCAGAGTTATCAAACTAAGATACAAGAGGCGGTAAGCTGTATAAATGCATGATTGAAGAGAGAGGTATCACTAAAGATGTACCTAGTCTTCAAACGGCATAATGTGGTCTGTTGGCCAAGCCGTGGTACTTCCAATGATTTTCTCTACTGTGTCGTTACCAAAACACGGCCTAAACAACAGAGCTTTGGGTTGTATCACTATATCTACCCAAACACGGGATGCACCTTGTCCAAGAGGATAACCGTGAACCGGCACATTCGGATCATCAGTGATCCATCGTCCAAGTGCAACAACTTCGTTCTTATTTCCCGTCCAATCGAGTAACTTGCATTTTGGGTCCTTTGACAGACGATGATGTGACTACAACAAAGATTGAAGCTCAAAAATATTAAATATCATTCGAGTTACAATACTTCTATTTGTTATTAGAGATATATTACCTATGGAGTAGATAGAGATTTTAAAATAAACTTTACTTCAAAATCATTCTCGTCGCCACTGTTGTTCTCCTCCTCTTTTGTGTTCTCATCATCACTGCTTCCCTCATTGTTCTCCTCATCCTCTTTAGTATTCTCGTCGTTCTTCTCATTGGTCATCTTATTTTGATCCTAAATAGGAAAATAGTTACATGTAATTACCAAAAAGAAAAATATAGATTTGTTACAAGTCGTCATTCTTGATGACTTACCTGACTTTTCATTAATGTACCAAGTAGTTGAGTTTGTTGTTCAATTAACTTTGATATGGAGTTGATTTGCCCTTGCATTGAGTCAGCTTTGCTTTGGGAATTTCTTTCCTCTACACTCACCTCAACATCATCATCTTTTTGTTGATCATATTCCTAAACAAGGCAAGCGTCATAGGTAATGTATAAAAAAAATATCAAAGTGAAATGAAACAAGAGTCAATCTAGAATGCCCCTACACTTACCTTATTATTTTTATCAAAGTCTCTATCAACTTTGCTTGTTCTTTAACTAATTTTGACATTGAGTCAATTTCGTCCTGCATTGATTCAATTTTGTTTTCCAATCGAACTACTGTTTGAGAATGCTTCTTTTGAGCAACTAATTTAGATTTAGTTGCTCCGGCTCCGGCTCCTCTAATTCTACCCCGTTTTTCATATTGTCGTACTACTTGTGAAAGTACATCACCTTCATCTAATTGTTGGGATCCCTCTGAAGGTGGTGTAAGAAGAATTTCCTTGGCCTTTTGCTGAAATTACGATGAAGAAAACTAGAATTAGTCTCCGTTGGACAACGCTTGACTGTCAATACAAGAAGAAAAAACATACTATCCATAAGAAGGTAATTGTGTACATACAATGAGCTCGTTGTCCTTTGAGTGCTTAGCTTCACCTTTCCCAGTAGTATATCCCCGGCTCCAAGCACAAAGCCTAACCTGATCGATAGGACATGGTCCCTCCCTTCTCTGCATTGTATTAGGTAAATTGTCATTGATAAGTAGAGAGATATAAATACGAATGAAAAAAGTACTTTATACTTACCAATATTTCATCGGCAATGCGAGCAAAGCCTTTTCTACTTCCAATGTACGACATTGTTTGTTTTCCTCTCATTTGTTTAAACTTTGTAGACCTCTCCTACGTACAACACATGCATATTATTAGATAATACCTTAAATGTTAGACATTGAATCTTCAAAAAATATTTATTCAACAAACCTTAAATTGTTTTGATGATCTTTTCTTAACGAATAGTTCCCAATCTACCGGGTCTACGTCATTCGGCTTTCTCTTCAAATATTTTCCCAATTTTGATTTGTTGGCCCTAGCAAGTCTTCCCATTTGTTGGAGGACATACATTTTTGCCTCCTCATCGCGCTCCTTGAATGTAAATTTTTGCTACAAGTGCAAAATAGTCACAAGTAATTATTATGAAGATAGTAGATATAAACTACATTTAACCTTGAATGTAAACTTTCATCTTACTGTAATAGCTTTTTAATAGAAGTCCTTGCTCTCAGAAGGTATGTGTCTCCAATCATCGAACGTTATTGGTACCATTTCATGTGTCAAACATCCGACAAAAGTTGTAAGATGTTTCGAGTTTCTTTCAATTGGTTGACCATTTTCATTTAACTCCACCTCTAGCCTATTGCCACTTTCAACGGGCAAAGCACTACACCTAGTGGGTCCCCTAGTCCTTGTTGTTCTCTCTGTTTTGCCTTCATTTGAAGCTTGTGGTTCTTCTACGTCATTTGAATCTTCTGGTTCTTGTCCCTCATTTGATGCTTCTTTTCCTTGTTCTTCATTGGAACATTTTTTCTTGTCCTTCCTTTGCTTCTTGTGCTTCTTTTCCTTCTTGTGCTTCTTTGTAGATTTACTCGCTTGATTTGCACTATACAAGAACACAGTTGACATTTATGCATTAGAAATATATGTAAGCATTGCTATAGAAAATATGTGCTTGTTTACAACAGTTGACATTTATGCTTGTTCTCAGAACACAGTTCTGAGAACAATATTCCCACAATATTCCCACAAATCTGAGAAAATATGTGCTTGATCCTTACCGCATTCGAACCTTCTCACTACACCAAAACTGTCATTTCCTAACGATTATAAGCGTTAGGAAAATTATTACTAACGGTTTTTTGCCGTTGGTAGTACGGCGTTAGAAATTTTTCTAACGGTAAAAAACCGTTAGGTAAATAAATTTCCTAACGGTAATGGACCGTTAGGAAAATAAATTTCCTAACGGTAATAAACCGTTGGTAAAATAAATTTCCTAACGGTAAAAACCGTTAGAAAATTTATTTTTCTAACATTTTTTTGCCGTTAGGAAAGGGAAAATTTCTCTAACAGTTAAAACCGTTAGGAATGGATAAAAAAATTCCAAAAAAAAATTTGTGGCTCTATTGAGCCTAAGAATCAAATTTAGTTGCTTCATGCACATAAACATAGACCAAATTTATATCATATCAAAAATAGAAACAAAATTACGATCAACATTGTTCCATACAAGTAGATCTGACACAATTTTCTCACTTAGACAATATTACAATAGTAAGCAAAATTCATTACTGACTAGTTATAAAAGAGGGACATAACAAGACAAAGAAGATATTGTATTTATTCAATCCAATAATTCAATTACAAAACTAGATAATCAGAATTCAGATAGAAGTTAACTTTGGCTCATGTTCCTTTGCAATCTTTTCAACCTTTGGCAATGACTTCCTCGATCCCGCCAACCACGTAAAATGACTGCTCCGAAAGGTCATCATACTTCCCATCCAAAACACCCTACACCATTACCGTAACCATAAATACTTGGAAATAGTAATGATTTAAATGACATTGCTGATGTGGTGAGAGAATAAATCAGTGGCAGGTAACACACTACACCTTTACCATAACCACAAAAATTTAGAAATGGTAATGATACAAATGACATTGTTAATGTGTTGAAGATAGAATAAATCAGAAATGGTGGTAGGTACAAAACAGAGAAAAATTTGTTGAAGAACAAGTCATTGAAACCACACCATGGATCAACTATAATAGCTGTTGACACTCTCTTTGGAAAAAGAAGAACATGTCACTGAAACATAGTTGAACTGGAACATCACATGTTCTACTAAACAACTATAGTGATACTGAGAAAGAAAAGAAAAGAAGCCCTTATAATGAAAAAAAATGGAGATGCAGTACAGTGGTTGGATCAAAACATGAAGCTTACTAACTTCCAAGTTGAACAGCAACTATATGACATGCACACTAAATTTGCAGTAAATGATCAAAATGTAAAAGGAAACCTGGTACCGTTGATATTCACAATAGGTCAAGTTAATTTAACAATGGATCAACATGAACTGCAAGTAGAAGATGAGATATATGTGGTATTAATTACCTCATTGTTGACATGCCATGGACGCCAAGGTTGTGTTACATTCAGTCCAAGCGATTTGATGAAATACCTCGTAGATATTGTCAAAAAATAAACATCTATATCACCACTGCAAATTAAAGTAACAAAGTATAAGCATAAAGATTTGGGCTTTGTAGACCCTAAAAAACATTTTCTTGAACTTTACCTGTAGAACCAGGTACGTACTCCATTGTCCATAAGGAACTTGATGGTAGGTAACATATATTGTAGTAGGCCCATACTTATACATCTCCAATATTCGATTACTTAAAAAACCAAAAAAAGGTATTAGTTATATTTTTGAATAGTGTAGGAGAAAATTAACACAGTTTATAAAGATGGTGTGACGAATACCTGCAAAATTCCCATGGTTGGGAAATTAGATGAGCATGAAGGGCCTTTTGTACTTTTGGATTATTTAGATAACATGACACGTACTTGTAGGAACAAGGATCATAATTGGTCATCTGTTTAGATTAATTATTATCGTCTAATCATAGTCGTTTTAATAATGGAGAAATAAACCAAAGTCAGTAATTTACCACATCACCAGACGAATTTGATTTGCCTGCCAATTTCTTGCCTGAATAAATCATTAATTAAGATATATCCATCACATTCTTTTTTTTAAGACCTGTGTATACAGTAGATCCTTTAGAGGGGTAGATTCGTGGAATTACCAAATGGGAACTTTTTAGATTTACCACTCCAATATAACTAGATATTTACAACTTCCAGGTCTACACTCCTAAATTACCAAGTGGGAAAAATTGAAGCATTGAAAATTGGATCCTTCACACGCAAGCTGAACCCATAATATGTAAAGTGTATGTACAATTATTTAATAATCTTGTTTTCCACAAATATATGCTCGGGACTTGGTACAACTTCATTCATATTCGAGCCCAGGACTTACAATTTCCGAGTCTACACTCCTAACTTGATTAGTATAGATTATTTAGGTGCTAGATCGTGATGTGATAGATAAATAGTTCAAATTAGCCTAGTTAAGATTCTACAGAAATGATCTGTGATATGACTGATTGTCCTTATACTCGATATAAACCTTGTTCTCATCTGTGATGAAATTGCTACCAATAATTAGAAATTTACAGATCAATCTACAAGTTTCTACTAATAGTTAAAATGGACTAAATATACTATAGAAATTTAAGAAAATCTCAACTGATACGGATCTTCACCTGTGTAGACATTTACAGATTAATCTACAAGTTTCTACTAATAGCTTTCCTACCGCTTTAACTGCTTAGTACTGTAATGTGGCGTATATTTACCAGACAGGACAATGACAAGCCAAGGCCAGCATTGTATCTATATCGTAATGTACTATCATATTTGTATAAATAGAAAAAGTTTCGTTAACAGAGAATTTTGAACTTCAGTATAGAAATATTCAATATCGTCTAGTGCAATATTTTGGACCTATTCGGATTATTACATGGTGAGTGGCCATACAGCATAGCCAGATTAGTATGACACTAGAGAGTATGCACAAAATAAAATAAAATAAAATTACATGAGCAACTGCTGTCAGCTTGCCTTCAGCTGCTCTTTAATTCTTAGTTGGATAGCTCACTTGTGTCAACCAACTAATTCTGATAGTTATCTATATATAAAATATAGTCCTAAAGATGAATTCATAAAGACATATTTATGCATAAAACAAGTTGTATTAAGATAATAATCTTAGCAAATGCAGTAATAACTAAACTTCTAACCCCAAAATATATCTTGTAAAAACAAAACAAAAAAGGATGATAGAAAATAACTAAAAAGATACGTAATGATAGAAAGGCATTGTGTTCCATAAGAATGATGTGCAGCAAACTGATCCAGATCCTATAAAGTATCAAATATCTTAAAACTGTGTTGCATGCACAAAATAATAGACAAGACAACATAGACGCACCAATTTGGCATATCCTAGTGTATGTTGGGGGTGGCCTGACATGTCCAGTACGTCCAGCACGGACACAACATGGTCAGGCCTCGACTTTGGAGTGTTTGTATTTCCTAGTTTCAAAACAATTAGTGACAATAACATCCTCCATGAAGATAATAAGATTTTCTAGGAAAGCATTCGGAAGTTTTCTTGCAGATTGGGACCACTACATGTAGCTGTATCCATTTCTGTAAAGTCATTTGTGTATTTTCTCAGTATCCTCTTTGACACTTAATGTACAGCTATATTCAACAACTTTTCACCACCTATTCCTCTCAGATTGATTTGTCTGTACGTAGATTATAGTTGTAAAGTACAATTTACAGAGACACCTATGCATAGCTTAGATGGCAATCATCGCATATGCAGTGAAAAGTGAGAACCACAACCCCAAGATATATCCTGTAGAAACAAAGCAAATTATGACAAAAAGAAGTGATAGTAAATTAACTTAGAATAAACCCAAATTTAACCACAGACCATGAGCTAACACTAATAGATGCAATAATATGACTATATTATAAACTAAAAAAAAAATAGAAATGCAATAACCAAAGATACTAATTTTTCCTCACTTGTAAGTAACGTAAAGTTGTAAATTGTCCAAGAAGACTTCTTCGTAAACTAGCCAAAGCCAAATGGAAGAAGATAGCATCTTCCTAGAGCTTAAGTGACAAAGCATAAAATCAATTGACAACTCTAACGCAATTAAGCAAGAGTGGAAATATATAATTTATTTTTAATAAGGCTGGTGTTGGCAAATCGATAGAATCCATCCCATCAACAATATATGAGCACATAAGTGAGAAGACAGCTCGCTCGTAGAATGTGTCCTTTCTTGTAATGAGAAATGATGACGTCAAAAAGTCTTGCGTCGAAGCAACTAATATTTCCCCATTTTTTTGGAGTACACAAATTATTTTGAACCTGAGAGAACAAAAGAAGAGAGAATAAAGAAAGTTGCATTTTATAAACAACCATTATAACTAATATACTTGAAACATTTGAGCTCAACTTTAGTCCAACCAATAGTGGATGGGAAAAACATATATAAGCCAATATGCCATACAGGTTTGGGAAAAACATATATAAGCCAATTTGATCTCAACTTTAGTTCGATATAAACCTTATTCTCATATGTGATGAAATTGCTACCAATAATTAGAAATTTACAGATCAATCTACAAGTTTCTACTAATAGTTAAAATGGACTAAAAATACTATAGAAATTTAAGAAAATCTCAACCGATACGGATCTTCACCTGTGCAGACATTGCTTGCGCCACTGTGTACACTGATTCTATTTTAAATTGTCTCCATAATGACTTGTACTGAACTGGGGGTGATCAGTGTATTGGTTCGAGAAATCTGGTTTGCAAAAGAACAAGTAACCTTTATATTCCAGCACAATTAACTTCTAGCTAAAAGTAGATAAAAATTACAAAATAGTACCTCTTTCCATGAACTGGAAGCAAGCGAGTCTGTCGTAATGTTCCCTTCCACAGCCATACTATCTGCAAGAGCCTGCACTATGAGCATAATCAGAAATACTCCTTGCCCAAAAAAATAGACAGGTTCACATAGCAGCAATAAAAACAAGGCTCATAGAAAATTCCAAATGTAAAATAACAAAATTGCACAAAAATATTGGATATATCGCAGCCACTGCCGCTACGGCAGTAAAACTGTTGAGGCTGGAGAAGTCGGGGGATGTCTCGGAGCAGCTGACGAAAATATTGCTCTGCTCCTCATCGGTGTTTTCCTCCGACATCCTCCTTCCCAAGCCCTAAACCTAATCAAGGAGCGACTGTATGAGAAAGAAAGGAAAACTGAAAGAAAAAGAAAAGGAAGAAGAAGAAGAAGGGGAGGAGAGAGCGAGAGATTACCGGTCGCCATTTGCCACAGAAGTAGAGACGAGAGGAGGAGAAGACGAAAAGGGGATAGAGATTTAGGGCTCGTGAATTGGAAATGAAAAGTTTCAAACCCAGAAGACTGATAACGCTTTCTTGTAGCACGTGAAAAGCATGTAATGCATTTTTTAATTTTAGTTTTAACTTTATTAAATTTTCTAACGGTTTTAATTGTTACAAATAATTAATATACGTTACTAATATTACAATTCATTTTTTTTCTATTTTTACTAACACTTTTCTTATTTAGTAACGGTTTTAACTGTTAGTAATTTGTAACAGTAAAAAACTGTTAGTAATTAAAAGAACTGTGTGTTAGGAAATCCCTATTTTGGTGTAGTGTTGCTCACTTATATAGATACTAGCATTTGGATTGTTCACAAGAGCAGCCTCAATGCCTTGTCTTTGCTTCTTTCCTCTCTTTTTTGTGCGTTTTGAACTCTACAAATATGCAACATATTAAAACATTAAGAAATAAATGAGATTTATGTAAGCTTAATTTCAAATACATGTTGAAGGTTATTTACCTCAGCTTCAGCATCATTTCTCCTTTTTCTTGGTGTCATTGTAAGATAGGGTAGCTACGAGCAAGAATTACTCGCTGATAATGATTAGAAAATAAGCAAATATTAAAGAAACAAATCATGACAAGTAGAGTATCATAGAGTATCAAATACTAAAACTATACACTGGATTTTGAAGGACTGTACATTGTTTGAGTTTACACCTGTACAAGTAGAGTATCATAGAGTATCAAATACTAAACCGAAGTTCACAAACCCTATATTGTGAAGCATTAAAAAATACCAAAACCTAATAAAAACTACTGATTGTATACATGTTCTGCACAACCTTAACAAAGAAAAATAAAAACCTATATATAACAAATTCAAGAACAATTATGAAGCATTAAAAAAATACTAGTTATTTTCAAACAAGCTTCTATACCAATAATAAAAACTAGTGAAACATAGAGACCAATTAAACCATATAGAGCGTTTCATAAGATTAAATATAGAGGAAAAAGACCTCTTAAACATAAATGCCCTCACAATCCTTTATAGGATAACTATCACTACCATCCTCAACATTCTTATCTAGTTTTGATACATCCACTGGTGCTAATGATGGTGTATAGACATTTTGATCAACGACCATATCCATATCTTGAAAACCTCTTGCTGATGCCTTTAACACAAATGCCAATTAGATGAAGCAGTGTCGTTAGAGTAAAATACTTGGGTTGCCTGTGATGCTAGAATAAACGAGAGTCTCTTTCAAAGCGGTGTTTTCCTTGGTGAAGGTTAACCAAGGTAAACCCATCTTCTATTTTGACACCATTTGTTGTGCTAGCCCAATAACAATAAAAAATAGGAATGTGAAAGGTATGATAATCCAAGCAAATTATATTCTTAAGCACTCCATAGTAGGCAACTCTATCGGTGACTTGGTTCCTATCCTTCGAGCTGGATCTACAAATGGTTGTTGCCTCAAGTGAAACACCACTGTTCTGCCTAGAGTTCTCAACAGCCTTTGTATGGTAGCGGTTACCATTGATAACAAATCCTGAATAAGACACAACATGTTTTGAAGGGCTATGTGCAAGCCCTCTTAACATGTCGGATATGTTTCCACAGGATTGTCCCTCAATCTGTTCAAAATAAAAACAAAAGGTAAGGACATACATTTTTGGAAAATAATGTGCTAAGGGTACTAAAAAAATAAATTGGGACCTTCTGTTTTAACCAAGATGACAATTCCTTCGAATGACGATCTTGAAGTAAATTTTTATTTTGAACAAGGCGTCTATCCGAAAGTTTCAATTCCTTCAAGTGCATCCTAAGAGGGAAAATAATTTTACATGATATTAATTATAGATATTGGCAAGTTATGTTGGAGTTAGTATGTTTTCTTATAACTTACTCTAGATAAGGTTCGACTTCATCCATATTGAACAATACATAACGGTGAGCACTTTGTAGCTGTTGTTTATCCGATGTCATTATTGTTCCTTTTGAAATTGGACGGCCATCGAAAATCACATTATTTTCAATATCTTCATTTCTATTTGGACGATGATCTATCTCAACAACTTGTTTCATGTACCCACTAACAACTCTCATGCTCTCGTCAGCAAGATAATATTTTACTATACAACCTTCAGGACGTACACGATTTCTAACATATCCTTTAATGATCATTATGTACCTACGAGACAAAAAATAATTTTTATTTAAAGTAAGCAAATGAATAAATGAAAATCATTAAAAAGAAAACAAACTATCACCTTTCAAACGGATACATCCAACGATAATGGACTGGGCTACCTAATTTAGCTTCACGCCCCAGATGGATTGGCAAATGAATCATGATATCAAAAAATGAAGTAGAAAAATACCTTTCAACCAAACATAATATGTCAACAAGTAGATTGGTAAATGAATCACGATATCAAAAAATGGAGGAGAAAAATACCTTTCAAACAAGCATAATATCTCAACAATTTCTTCCTCTAAATTCTCTATTTGTTCTCTATCGATGGCTCTTTGGCACAAGCCATTAAAAAATGCACAAATTCGAAATATTGCAATCCTTGGTCGTTTTGGAAGAAGACCTCTCAATGCCACAGGCAACAACTGTTGCATTAACACGTGACAATCATGCGACTTGAGTCCTGTTATTTTGTATTCTTCTATTGATATACAGTTTCTAATATTTGGAGAGTAACCATCGGGCAACTTCAAGTTATATAATCTCTTGCAAAAAAATTTCCTTTTCTTTCTTTGAAAGGGTGTGCGGTCCCGGTGGAAGAAAAAATCTCTTATTTTTTAATTCTGGATGCAAAACATGTCGAATTCCTATTTCTTCCAAATCCTTACGTGATTCTATGCCATCCTTCGATTTTCCCTTTGTATTTAGCAATATACCAACCACGCTATCGCACCAGTTCTTTTCTATGTGCATTAGATCCAAATTATGGTACAAAACGAGATGCTACAAAACCCCAAAAAAAGAATAGAAAGGTCAATTGGAAACTATTTACAAAACACATGAAAATAATATGATATTACCTCCCAATACGGCAGTGAAAAAAATGTTGACTTCTTCCACATCTCTGAAGATTGCCTCTTTCTTTTGCCATTGTCTTTTCCCTTCCTAAAATTATTTCTCATATTTTTTAGTCCTTCTAAATTTTTTGATACAGTCATTAATCTAGGTGGTTCCCTATGTTCTTGCTTACCATCAAACCAACTTTTTTTTCAACCTAAATGGATGCTTGGCTGGAAGAAAACGTCTGTGTCCCATGTAGATGGTTCTCCTACTATATTTTAACCATTTTGAACAAGTATTCACTCCACATATGGGACATCCAACTTTTTCTTTGGTAGTACATCCAGCTAGATTACCATAGGCTGGAAAATCATTTATTGTCTACATCAAAATTGCTTTCAAGTTAAAAAAGATTTACTAAATGCATCATAAGCATGCACTCCATTGTTCCATAGCTCTAGCAAATCATCTATTAGTGGCTGTAAATAAACATCTATATCATTTCCAGGTTGCTTCGGTCCAGGAATGAGTAGTGTCAACATTATATTTTCTTTTCGCATGCATAGCCATGGTGGGAGATTGTATGTCGTGAGCATCACTGGCCAACAACTATATGAAGAGCTAAGATCGCCGAAAGAATTAAACCCGTCTGCAGCAAGGCCAAGTCTAAGGTTGCGTGGCTCTTCTGCGAAAGAGGGCCACTTCATATCAATTTTCTTCCATGATAAGGAGTCCACAGGATGTCTCATGATGTCATCGTCACTTTTGTGATTATAATGCCACCTTAAGTTTTCAGCCGATTCAGGTGACTGAAACATTCTTCTGAACCTTGGAATTATCGGAAAATACCTTAGTACTTTTGCTGGAACTCCTTTTTTAATTTTGCCAGTCTTATCTTTCTTCCACCGTTCCAATCCATATTTTTTACATTTTTCCTTATTTTTTAATTCTTTTCTGCATAGATAACAGTCATTGGGACATGCATCTATCTTCTTACAATCAAGCTCAAATGTCTTAAGCAACGATTCAGCGTCACGTAAGGATTCTGGAATTGTATTTCCATAATGTAAAATATTATGCAATATTTCCAAAAGATGACTAAAATATTTATTAGAAATTCCATACATAGACTTGTGCTTGTATAAAATAACGGTTGCCGATAACCTAGTATACTTTTTGCAACTTGGGTATAATGGATTATTTGCATCATTGAATAAGGTTGTTAATCCATCCTCCCTTTCCTCATTGATAGGTTCAGGATTGGGTTCATTCTGAACATATGCATCTTCAATTATATTAGTATCCTCTGTCTGTTCCAAATTTAAAATTCCTTTGTCCAACCCTTTCCCATGCCAAATTCAAGTTGTATAAGACATATCCATCCCACGTCTTAGCAAATGAAGTAAAATCATATCTTCATTACCACGACGCAAATTCTTACAATCAATGCAGGGACATAACATAAATTTTGGATTCTTTGCATTTGACTTGGCAAAATCCACAAACTGACGGGCATATTTCTTATACAATGTCGTATTCCTAAAAAAATACAAAAGAATTATAACATAAATAAGACATACAGATGGATTTAATTAAGTGAACACATTAGTATAGTGAAAAGGATTTCAATACTTGTTAAGATGAACCCAATCTTTATTCATCATGTTGACAGCCACAACTTGTTTATATCGAGTTTGATAACACCAAAAATAATTTGTACGAGGCCCTAAAGAATTTTAAATCAAATAATTTAGACTTTGTACATGCATTAGTAAACAACAACAATTGTCACTTCCTGAAACAAACCAAAAATAAAAACAAATTATAAATGGAAAAGGAATGACTTACAGAGGTGAGAATTTCGTGGCACTTTCTTCTTCTTCAACACTTCACAAATTTAGGGTTCCTGAAATAAACCAAGAACATCAAACACAACAAAAATACGTTAGGGTTTCTGAATTGTACATAGAAAAAGAATTTCTATCAGAGAAATTTGTTTCATTTTTCATTCATGTCTAATATATTTTCAAGGATGATAATTATACGCCATAGAATTAGGGTTCCTAAAACAAAACAAAAAAAATCGAGAGAAGAAGATGAGTCGGTCGGTCAGTCGTCGGTCGGTCGATCGATCTTTAGTATTTTCGTGAGTGGAGAGAGACAGAGAGAAGAAGATGAAGGGTTTTGTGAGGGGAGCGTTACCTTTAGGGTTTCCTGAGGAAGAGCGGTTTCGTGACAGAGAAAAGGAGCGGGGAAAGTTTGGGAATTTTCGTGGAGGAAGGGGTGAGGGTTTTCGTGAAGGGAGGGTTTTCGTGAAGGAGGACTGCGCTGTTTGGCGGGTTTTGGGGAGTTGAAGGGTTGGGAAGAATATATTAAGGTTTCTTCAAACATAAAACATAGCATTTTGCTGTGGACGGTAAAGATTTAATTTTTGAATATCTAACGGACGGGAACGCCGCTATCGAGAACGCTATAAATTATACAACAAAACAGGATCGCTCCTATAGCAGTCACAACATGCTACAACTTATTTTTTAAATATAAAAAAAACTGTGTTGCTTCTCCCATGATTGGAACAGTAGATAGTTTAATTGAGAGCATTCGATTAACTCGGTTAATCGAACCGAATTACCAAATACCAAATTCGACCAAAAATCGAATAACAAAAATTGAAACTAACCGAAATATCCCGTATCGAACCAAACCGAACGGAATAAATCTGTTCGATTTTAAGTTTATTTGATTTAACCAATATTTCAGTTTTTTTATAATTTTTTTGTCAATATATAGTTACTAAATATACAAAGATATATTTCGTATATATATTACTAAATTTTCTTATTCGGTTTACCAGGGGAGAGAGGAATTTTATATAAAATTTCTGAAAGGTTAGTTTGATTTGAAGAGTATTCTGCAGACTCCTTGGCATGAATTTTTTTTTATGGTAACGATTTAATCCCATTACAATGTTGTAACTTTTATAACATCCAAAATGTGCTATAGACTTTTTTTAATCATGTAAAATATATAGAATACGATGCTGCTCCTAATCGAACTGGATACCTTACTTTGACATACGGGCATAGCAACATAAGCAGCATCCAGAAAAAACTATACCTTTAACAGCGTTCATAACACGCTATATAAAGTTCTGTTAGCAGCAAAATAGCTAGGAGGCATAAACGCTAAGATAAACTGCTATTGTATGAACTTTTACTCGCACTTCACAATGAACGCTATGGATGATGATATTATAATAGCAGGGAGGCTCGAATGCTATAGATAAACTGCTATTGTACGCTCTTTTAATAGCACAGCGGAATGAACGCTATTGATGATGACCTTCTATAGCAGGGAGGCTGGAACGCTATAGATAAACTGCTATTGTATGCCCTATTTGTTGTACTGTATAACATGAGCTAACACATACTCCGTAAATAAATGTCTCAAGAAAATATATAGAATATACAGTAGAAGATGAGACAGAATCCACTCAGACACTCGGGTGATGGTCCTCCTAATGCTGACCATCGAGCGAAAGGTATGATAGATCCTAAGGCTCCGTTATAAGTTTTGGTTATAAAAAATCAGTATGGTCAACCCTACATAGTAACTACTATAAGAAAACATCTATGGTATACTAAAACCAACATGCAAGCAAATAATAGAAAAGCAGAAATGAAATAATAAAGAAGGAAAATTAGTAAGCAATAGTAAGCTGGAACAGTAATATAAACTATCCATCAATCTCGGCCAATCATGAAAACAACTTGATAATATTATCTAACTAGGGTTGTCACAATCCTGCTTATTATCACATACAATTGAAGTTCCAAAAGAAATATGCGTTGCATGCTGTCAAGATTATCTAGATTAACGGTAATTAGTAATATATACACATATGTAATTGGTGAGCTAATAAAAATCAATACAATATAACATATGTCCACGTCATCCAGGTTAACAAAAATCAGTAATATGATATCATAATAATCTGGTTTTGAATCTCCTATTGCACACATTTTAAACGGATTCTGAAAAGATATCGTTGCATAAATCCAACTGTTCGTCCATGAAATAGATTTTCAGCCAGCTTAGAATAATCTAAATTGTATTTTGGGCCATCCGACGTAACGCTCAAAACTTGGTACATATTGCATTGTACGTCTTTTGGGCTCACTGTCTCTAACTCCCACCATTTATAAATATAAGGAATAATACGCCCCCGTAGCTCTATCCACTGATTTTTCGCTCACGTAGCTCTATCCACTGATTTTTTGCCCCCAGACAAGGCTCTTATGCCTCTCCCCGATAACCACATGGATCACTCGAGTTCGACAAACCAATATGTAGTTTGGAGAAGCCGAACTCAAGTGATCCTTGTGGTTACCGAGAAGAGGCATAAGATCCTGGATGGATGGCAGAAGATCTATGGATCAAGTCACGGGAGTATATTATTTCTTTTATTTATAAAAAAGTAGAGATTGGGGACAATAAGCCCAAAAGATATACAATGCAGCGTTTACGAAGTCCCTTGCATGATGCCGAACATCAAAAAAAATGGTACTTTGGTGAAAACATTTTCATAATAACAAAGATGACAAAGCTTTGATGGTTCAATATAATATATTTGGGTGGCATTCTAAGTAAGTTTACATAATGAATCTTAAAGTAAGAACATGTATATTTCAATCTCTCGTGAATTATTAAAAAAAAGAAGATAGGATTTGTTTGTATGACATGGCTACGCCTCAGCTTGCCATTAATTTATGAGTAATGCTATTTGTACCTCTAAATTGTACCTCCAATACATCCTTCCTTATGTGACAGCTGACATGGTATGTTAAATAATATTATGTGTCATCTAGCATGGCCGATGACATGGCAAATTTTAACCCAAAAAGTTAATTATCCAATTTTGTCCATGTTAATTTAATGTTAATATTAATATTAATTAATTTTAATGTTAATGTTAATGTTAATGTTAATTATGTTAATGTTAATATTAATGTTAATGTTAACGTTAATATTAATTTTAATTTTAATGTTAATGTTAACATTAATTTTAATGTTAATTTTATGTTAATGTTAATGTTAATTTTAATTTTAAATTTTTTAATGTCAGCTGTTAAATCAACATGCTACGTTAGCTGCCACGTAAGGAGGGATGGTTTGGAGGTACAATTTGGAGGGACAAATAGTATTATTCTTAATTTATACTCCAATATCTAAGATGTTTGCACTTTTATATTCTCCAAATCGCTGCAAACGCTAGTTGCCATTGATAAATAATAATATGCATATGTAGGCGTATTGAATTATCAACTATATTATTAATTTCTCCTTAATTGCATATTCACTCGATGACATATGGATGGCACCTTAATTGGGTCATCTTTTTCTTCCGGAAATTAGGTCAATTTGCCTTCTATATAACAAAATAAGCTATTCTAGAATGCTTAGCTACACAAAATAATATATAATTAAAAAATTGTTGGGATTTTGGCCTTTGCATTAAAAATTTTAGTCCCACATCAGCTAGGCCAAAAGAAATGTATCTCTATATATAAGCTATGCTTGTTTAGAGATGCATAAGTGGTGTGGAGGTGCACATGGGTATGCCATGTGGGGGTATTTTTCTAGTGGGAAAAAAGGCCAATCAACAATGAAGCATTCATGCTTTTTGCTCTTGGAATTAATTTCCAATGGATACGAGGTTTAGCGACTCGGACTCAGACTCGGGCTAATGAGGCATAATATGGCATTTTGTTGGCGCACTTTGCACTTAGCATCGTCGCTAGGCGCTTAAGTTGCAGGAGCCTCTTGAGCAGCCGTTCGCACGCCAGTTCGTCGCTAGGCGCATAATGCGCTTAGGTTGCGTGCCAGTTGGCGCAGCCAGATGGTGCAGGTGCGCATAGTGCGTACATTGTGCTGGATGCATTGTGCTGGTAGCTCTGTACTCGAGTGACGTAGGTGGTGCGGCTTGCGCGCGCTGTGTGCCATTCAACTCAGATCGTATCTATGCACGATTGAACAGTTATAGTATGTTCGGGACAATTTTTTTCCACATCTCAAACATGTTGCAAACTGGGTGGTTACAGAGCGGGGCTATAAAAGCTTTTCTGCTCTCTCTCTCTCAGTACACAGAAGGACAAAAGTATTTCTTAACACAATTCCTTATGAATTCCACATCGTTTGAGAGAAGCAGTGCACTAGCGCCATTTAGCGCAGGAGTCCGTACATCTTCTGAGGAGTCAGAAGAGTGGAGTGTTCCAATGTTCTCTGTCGAACTGCTGGTTCCTGGAAGCTGTTCATGTAGGACGAATTAAGCTTTGAGCAACGGTGATAATTCATCCTAGCAGGCCATTCTTCTATCAATCGTCTGTCATCCACTTCGCTGCTGCTACTAGCAACTTGATTTGTACTTTCTTTTTAGAAGTACTATAATCGTTTGCTGCTGTTACAAAATTTTCTTAGATTTTTGTAATCCAGAATCCTCCAAGAATCTCTATCAAGCAACTTCTTTGGAGTGTTGCTTGAAACGAAGTTTTTACAATCGTTTTATTTTCTCAGTTTTCATCAAAAATTGTGCCCTGGGACTAACAATCTCAAAGCTTAATTGAATGATGGAAAACTTTCGTGCTTCACTAGTCAATCCTAACTTCTCAAAGTTAGAACAATTTGATTGTGAGTACTATCAAATCTGAAAAAAAAAGTTTTCCTCAATATTCAGTTCTCTGATATTGATCAGTGTTGTTTGAGGAGGAACCTACTGTTCCAGAAACTGGATCTACAACCATAATTTCTGCGGCTACTAAGAACCAGGCCAAGTGGAGAAGGGACAATATCATTTGTAGGCTTATGATCCTAAATGCTATGGAATATTTTGTTACAGATTCATATTCAAAGAAGACTATTGCCAGAGAGATTTGGGAGTCTTTGGACAAATTATATGAAGATGATAAGAACCGCAACAAGATATTTTTAGTTGAAAAATATCACAAGTGGTTCTTTGAAGACGAGAAGCCAATGTTGCCGCAGGTGAACGAGTTCCTGAAGCTGCAACAAAAGTTGGATGACGAGGCGATGCCCCTCCCCGACAAATTTATTGTTGGAGGGATCATTTCTAAGCTCTCCGCTGGGTGGAGCAAGTTCTATGCAAACATGCATAGAAAAAAATTGGAGGTCAGTCTGGAAGATCTCCTGCAGGAAGTCTATATTGAGGACCAGATGTGACCTCAACTGAAGGTGGACGCACTGTCCAAGCAATTGGCCAATGCCAATTTGGTTCATACCAAGGAACCAAGGGGAAAGTAGACGGCTTCCCACAGCAAGAAGAAGGACACTAACAATCTGAACGTGAAGGGGACTTCTTTCAAGCAAAAGAATTAGGCAAAGTCTCAGATGTCTTATTTCAAGTGTGGCAAGAAGGGTCACTTCAAGAGTTAATGCAAAGCAAAGACCAAGCAATCAGAGCAAGGAGAGCCTACTAAGGTTTCTATAATCACTGACGTTGTTGCAATGATTGTGCAGGTCGATGCGGTGGAGGCTGACTCTAACTGGTGGATAGATATTGGGGCCACCTGCCATGTCTGCTCCAGCAAGGAGTGGTTTACCACCTATACACCAACTCCTGAAGTGGTTATGGTGGCAAACCAGGCACAAGATGAAGTGCTCGGGATCAAGACGGTGGTTTTGAAGCTGACTTCGGAGAAGTCTCTGACGCTTCTAGGTGTAAAGCATGTACCTGCTATTGCAAAGAACCCGATCTCGGGAGGCCTACTATGTAATGCAGGCCTCAGGATGGACATCAATGCTGGCCAGATGGTGGTGTCCATAAAGGAAACATATTTTGGGAAAGCTTTTTATACCGAAGGAATGTTTAAAATTCAGCTTGTAAACCAGTCCAATGTAATTAATGCAATCACTCATTCTGCTTATACTCTTGAGTTGTGGCATAATAGGCTAGGACCTGTTCATTGTAAATGAATAAATAGAATGTCTAGTCTAGGACTTATCTCCAAGTATGGGGGTAAGGTAGAGAAATGTAAAGTTTGTGCTCAAACGAAGATTACAAGGAAACCCTTTCTTTGGGTTAATCGAAGTACAGATCTTCTGGAGTTGGTACATTCCGATATCTGTGACTTCAAACAGTTCCCTACAAAGGCCGGGATGAAGTATTTCATAACCTTCATCGATGACTTCTCAAAGTACGCATTTGTTTACTTGCTGAAGGCCAAAGACGAAGTATTCGAGAAGTTCAAAGAGTTTAGGGCCGAAGCTGAGCGGCAGACTGGACAACAACTCAAAAGAATAAGAAGTGATCGAGGTGGAGAGTACAGGTCTCATGAATTAGCATTGTTCTGCAAAGAACATGGAATTGTCAACGAGACTACGGCTCCATACTCTCCTCAATCAAACGGAGTAGCAGAGAGAAAGAACAGAACGTTGAAAGTAATGATTATTTCAATGTTGTTGACTGCGGGTCTTCCAAAATGCTACTGGGGAGAAGCTATATTAACGGCCACTTTTATTCTAAATAGAGTACCTCATGCAACTTCAGACGTTACTCCACATGAACTCTGGTTCAAAGTCAGACCTAAATTGAATGTCATTCGAGTGTGGGGGTGTCTGGCATATGTGAAGCTTCCAAATCTGAAGATCCATAATCTTGGGACAAGGACTACGAAGTCAATCTTCTTGGGTTATGTCGAGAAGAGTGATGCTCGGAGATTTCTTGATATTGAGTCAAATCATATCATTAAATCTCGCGACACAGAATATTTTGAAGATAAATTTGCAAGGCACAAGAACATTATTCTTGCGGATATTTCGGAGAACAATGAGGGTGCGCAGGAAACTAAAGTTTTCAATGAGGATGTTGTCCAAGAAGATGTTGTTGTTGAAACAACGGTTGAACCAAAACTTGCTGAGCCGTCAGCGAAGCGTGTGAGGAGGCCGAAGGACTTCAAAAATGACTTTGTCACCTATCATGTGGAAGCAGATCCGCTTACCTATGATGAAGCGATGAAGACCAGAGATACGATTTTCTGGAAGAACGCGATTGACAATGAAATTGATTCCATCACCTCAAATAACACTTGGGCGTTGGTTGATCTTCCTGAAGGAGCGAAACCCATCGGATGCAAATGGATCTTCAAGAAGAAGATGAAAGCAAACAAAACTATTGACAAGTTCAAGGCTAAGCTGGTAGCCAAGGGATTTTCTCAGAAGTAGGGGATCGACTACTTTGACACGTATGCTCCAATAGTCCGGATTACCACCATCAGAATGCTGATTGCTCTTACAGTAATACATAAGATGGTGATACATCAGATGGATGTAAAAATGGCTTTTCTAAATGGCAAGCTGACTGAAGAGATTTATATGCAATAGCCAGAGGGATTTTTCATCAAAGGGCTTGAAGACAAAGTCTGCATGTTGGAGAAATCCTTGTACGGTCTTAAATAATCTTCCAAGATATGGCATGAAAAGTTTGACAAGGTTACAAGGTCAAATGGCTACAGGGTCAGCAAGACGGACAAGTGTGTTTACATAAAGTTTGCTGATGGAAGAGGTATGATAGTTTGTCTATACGTGGACAACATGCTAATCCTAGGTACGGATATGGGCTGTGTCACAGAGACAAAGAAGTTCATCTCGAGCAAGTTCAGTATGAAGGACTCGGGGGAAGCTGATGTGATCTTAGGGATCAAGATCATCCAGACAGACACTGGACTAGCGCTATCATAGTCTCATTATATTGAAAAGATGATCATATGCTACGTGTATCAGGATCTTCCAGGGATCGATATGCCTTATAGGTGTGATATGAAGCTGAAGCCTAATTCAAAGAAAAGCGTCAGGCAGCTGGAGTATACAAGTTATCGGATGTTTGATGTATGTACTACTGCCACAAGGCCTGACATAGCTTTCGTCATGGGAATGCTGAATCGTTTCACGAGCAACCCAGGCATTGAGCACTGGAAAGTTGTTAAGCGGGTTATGAGATATCTCAAGAAGACTCAGACATATGCATGCACTACAGCGAAGATCCATCAAATGACCTCTTCAATAGGAAGAAGAGGACTGTGTGGTTGAAGCACAGGGCAGTACACGATCTCATCAAGAGAGGTGTTATTACAGTGATTGATGTTCGGAGTCAGGAAAATCTGGCGGATCCATTCACTAAGGGCCTCAAGCGCTAGTTGGTCGATAACACAGCAAATAAAATGGGCTTGAAGCATTCTAATATTGTGCTATTGTATTCATACCATAAAGTTTTAAGCTATTAGTTCAAAGAGAAATCTACTAGGCAGTTAGCTTTTGGTTCAAGGGAGGACCATTAACCGGAAGAATATCAGGAACGATGGGTACATGTCCTATAGGGCTTAGAGAGGTTACGGACCTACAACCACTGTTGTCTGCTGTTATTTTCTATGGAAATGGGTTCCTGTGGGAAGGTTGGCTTAAACGCCTTAATGAGTTCTCAGGCAGAGTGAATGCCAGGTATGCTTTACAGAAAAAATAGTAGCACAGCACTATAAGGAGTAAAACTCCATACTACAGTGGGGTGACTCCACCATGAGGTTCCCGAAAGGGGTAATGCCTCGGCTTTGCGAGCCAAGTCACAGCGGCGTAGCACCACAAATAGGCAGGTAACCTAATAATGTATAATGTAATTAAAGAGAGGTAGTCAGCACTACAAAGGGAAGGTGTTTCTTATGTTACAATGGCACGACACCACGTTGAGGTACCCGGATAGAGGTAACGTCTTGGCCTTGTAAGCCATGTCGTTGTGGCATAACACCGCAAGGGATCCTAAGGCTTCATGCTGGGTAGTATGGCACTACAAAGAGGCGGTGACCTCATGCTACAGTAGTATAACACTATGATGAGGTTCCCGGTAGGGATAATGCCTCGGCTTTAGGCCATGTCATAGCGGCGTAGCACCGTAAGGGAAGCACAAAGCGCTTCATGCCATGTCTCTTTAATAAAGAACTCACCTATAGTGTATGGACAGAGATAGCAGGCCGTCTCTTGAGGGTAAACTTGTAGACGCCTAAAATTATACACTGAAACCAGGCTAGTTGCAGCCAAAAGCACATGTAACTACATTATATGAGTGGAAAGAATTTAAGCTATGGTACATAATTCAAGGCTTAGTCTATTCTTGTATTATAGTATATTATTTGACCCATGCGGGAAGATTCAAGTCGTCAGTGACATCTCTCCTAACGTATGATGGACAGTTACTGTGGAGAACACTCAAACCCATATTTATAGAGATATGTGGGAGATTGTTGGGATTTTGGCCTTTGTATTAGAAATTTATTTCCCATATCGGCTAGGCCCAAAGAAATGTCTCTTTATATATAAGCTATGCTTGTTTAGAGATGTATAAGTGGTGTAGAGGTGCACATGGGTGTGCCTTGTGGTGGTATTTTCTAGTAGAAAAAAGGCTAAATCAACAATGAAGCATTCATGCTTTTTGCTCTTGGGAATTAATTTCTAATGGAGCTAAGACCCGTAGGGGCTTAGCGACTCGGACTCGGGCTCATGGGCTGATGATGCATAATGTGGCATTTTATTGGCGTACTTTACACTTAGTACGACAGCATCATCGCTAGGCGCATAGTGCTTGTAAGTTACGCTCGTTGCGCGAGCCTCTTGCGCAGCCGTTCGTGCGCCAGTTCGCAATACCCGTTTGTGCTGCCATATGGCCTGCCAGTTGGTGCAGCCAGATGGCACAGCACTTTGTGCAGCAGTTTACGTAAGGTGCGCACGGTGTGCAGGTGGTACAGGTTGCGCATGTGGCACAAGTGCACATATTACGCTGGTCGCATTGTGCGCACGATGCGCATGTGGCACAGGTACACGTAGTACACATATTGTGCTGGATGTGCTGTGCGTGCGTTGCGCAGGTTGCACTGGTAGCTCTGTATGCGAGTCGCACAGGTGGCGCAGCTTGTGCGCGCTGTGCGCCATTCTACTCAGATCGTGTCTGTGCACGATTGAGCAGTTACTGTCACTACTAGTTTTTCAAAATAAGGATAAAATTGTTATTTTTCAATATTAGAATATTTATGAATATTTATTTATCATATATTGTGTTTTGGGGGATTTGTTAGTCGGGTTTGAGTGTCGTCTCGTTTCAACTTGAGTTAGTGACCCGGGTAGTTTAGACTCTAGTTGGGACCCCAAGATTAGTTAGCGATGGCCCACAAATCCTACTATTTATGTTAGTATAATTAGACTAATCCCACTTGATTAGAATGGTTAGATTAATGACTTAAACTTGACCTTTTTGCCTCCAACCTCTTGTACTTGATTAATTAGGCAAAGAGGGCTTAGTTAGGGGCATCCTTGTCTTTTAATCATGACTAAAAGCTAATAGGAGTGGCCGGCCACCTCTTGGAGTCCTTCACATCATTTTTTATTACACATATTGCCTCTTTTTCCTCTTATGTGTTCTTCCCTAATTTAGAGAGCTTCCCCTTTGATTTGATCTTCAAATCATATCATTCCTCCACCAAATCTTCTATCAATCCTCTACATACTACCAAGGAAGGGTGCTAGCAAGGATTGGAAGAAAAGTGCAAGGAGGAGTGTCCATTCTAGAAAGATCTTCGTATCGGAGCCGTGTCCTAGGGAGTTTCATTGGGATTTCACTCCCAATAGGTAGATTTCTTTCTTTCCTTCCATTTGAATATTGTATTGGTAGATTTGAACCATAGGAACCCACCCCACATGATAGATTCACCCTATAGAATGTTTTAGAGGCTCATTAGAGTCCACTTTTGGTATTTACATTGATATTAGTGTTCCCCATGGAGAGATTCCAAAGGAGGCACACCATGTGTTTGAGAAAATGCCAAAATGGACATGTTGAGGCCTAATTTCAGATTTAGATTAGCTAGAGGTTAGTTTAGTCATGTTAGATATGTTTTATATGGTTGTCTTTAGGTTTCCTACAAGTTTGGGCGTGTGGTTTTGGCCTACATGTCATATTTACATATGTCTATATGCTATTTTGTATATATATATGAATAGTGGACTGTTTTAAGCCTATTTGGTATGCATTCATGTGTTTGTGCATGTGTGGTGGTGGTTGCTCTGTGCGGTAGGGAGTGGGGGGTTCATATCCATCCTTCTTGGTTGATGTGGTTGTAGTGTGTGTGAGGAAGTGGTGGTGGTAGTGTTAGATTGGTTGGTGGTTTTAGAGAGTGAGAGTTAGAGTGGTTTTGTAGTGTGTTGTATGTGAGATAGAAGGTGAGTTAGAAAGGGGTTATAGAGTGGTCTGAAGGAGTGTTAGGAGGAGAGTTTGAGGGGGGATGTGGGGCTGCCATAGGCAGCCACCACAACAGCCTTCCCCCCAAACAACAGCTGACAACCCCCTCTTTTCTAGGCTGTGCAGCCCCCATTGGCGGACTGCAAACAGCAGCTAGCTGCTATGTTACCAGCAACATACAGCAGCAGTATATGCTGCTTTGTGAGAGCAGCAGCAGCAACGTTTGGTGGCTGCAAAGAGCAGCCACTTAGTCCCCCTTTGTGTGCTCTTTCTTTGAAAGTTTTAGTGTGTGGGTGTGAGTGAGTTTGTAGTTGAGTTAGAGTGTCCGTTTCTAGTGAGTGAGTGAGAATATAGTGGATGAGTGTGTTTGGTTCATTGGTTAGAAGTTAATATGATTTGAGTTAGATATTGTGGGTATCTTGAGTTAGATAATATGTGATAAGGTTAGTTAAGAGATGAGTTACATAGTAGGTAATAGATATTAATAGTAGCCTAGATAAGTGAGAGTGTGTGTTAGTATCCTAGGAAGGTTAGTTAGTAGGATGTTAGAGACTTGGTATTGAGATACCAAGCTAGTTAGAGTTTAGTTAGGAGTAGTATTTTTAGGATACCAATACGGTATCTGAAGTTTCCCCTTTACCTTAAGGTAATGAAATATTTACCTTTTTAGCAAGTGAGATATCAAGATACCGTGGTATGGTATCAAGATACTAGGATAAGTGTTGGAATACCTTATTAGGGTATTGAGGGATACGTAGAGTGAGGGTAAAGTAGGCAAGGGTATGAGTTAGAGGCTAAGGTAATGAATTTACCTTGGTAAGGTAATGGGGTAAAGGTTAAGATAATACCTATAACTAAGATATGAGTTTAGTATGTTAAGATATATTTAGAATTAGGATGTCTTGGTTGGTAATGGTTAGGAATAGGATACTTAGAATAGTTTTGACCTCGGTTGACTGTTTTGACCAAAGGTCAACCAAAAGTCAACCATAGCCTAAGAATGACTAGAACTTGACTAGAGTTGACCAGTTGACCAAAAGTCAACTATTGACCTAGTTTGACCTAGACTGGTTTGGAGGTTGACCAGGGCTGACCAGTTGACCAAAAGTCAACCATAGGTCAACCTTTGAGCTAGTTGACTCAGAATAACCTAGTATGACCTAATTTGACCTAGTTTGACTTAATTTGACTTAGTTTGACTTGTTTTTATAAAACATTATATTGAAACATCATTCTATCTTTAGGTCCTTGAGGCACTGTATTGGACTCATTTGACATTTTCCATCACATCACAAGCGAGTACATTTTCTGATAACTTTTCTAATTTACGATAACTGTTATAATTCATGTACTTAGTGTAGATATACTTGTTCTTGACACATTGGTGACACGGATAAGTATTCATGGATCCCGACATGAGATGTTATTCCTTGTTATCTTGGTATATCTTATGCAAGCCCCTTTTAGTTCTTGTGCAGTATATGGACATCGATTCTCGAGGAGACTTGCTTCCTTCTCGTAGAATCCCGTGTCGTAATGTGTCTTGTTTGGATCCACTCTACCAGTCGAGGGTGGGGAGTATTAGTGTAGATGTGTGGTCATTATCTGTCTTGTTTATTCTTGTAGACCTTGTGAATGCTAATCCTACACTCCATGTATGATTGGCTAGATCATTAGACCTTGTTCAGACCCAAGCCGACCATATATCGAAGCTAGTACTCACACACCTAGATAGATGATTCTTGATTCTTGTACATGCCATGATCAGTTTTACTTGCCCTTGTTCTAGCTCTAGTTTACAACTTACCTTACCATGATACTTACATGTACATTTCCATTACTCATGTATATATATACTCTCTATTTACAATCGTGTAGCTTTAATCCTATCTTGTGAACTATTGTTAGTTGATTGTGCTTGTTCCATCATGACTGGATATGTTGACAAAATATTACAGATGACAGTGAGGAGGACCGTTGTACCTATTATAGTCCTCATGACGTAGCGGGCATAGATTTGGAGACCCTGGTCCAACAGGGGTTAGCCCCGGCTGATGAGGCTTTAGTTGCTGCTCAGTTAGACTAGGATTTTGGATTGGACCTTGTCTCCAGCTTGCTACTCTATGCATATTTCTATTACAGATATTGTATAACTATATTACTTTGTGACTCTCTTTCTCTCTGTTGAGCTGGATATTGCACTTTTTGATTTATATCTATCTTGATTTCGTGCCATGATTCTTCCTATTAGATTGTGATTGAGATTATCAGTATTTCATATTATATCCTCCGTGCGGAGATGACAGGTTATATATATTGTTTGTTAGCTAGCAGAACTACAGCGTTCTACGCCATTTTTATAGAGTAGGCTGGGTGTTGTTACGCACTTGTGCCCTTACCCAGGGTGCGGGTCGTGACAGTTACAGCATGTTCGGGATAGTTTCTTCCCACATTTCGAGCATGTTGCTAACTGGGTGGTTACATAGCGAGGTTATAAAAGCTTCTCTGCTCTCTCTCTCAGTACACAGAAGGACAGAAGTGTTTCTTAACACAATTCTTACGAATTCCATAGAGTTTGAGAGAAGCACTGCACCAGTGCCACTTAGCGCAGGAGTTCGTGCGCCTTCCGAGGAGTCAGAAGAGCGGAGTGTTCCAAAGTTCTCCGTCGAACTTGTTGGTTCCTGGAAGCTGTTCGTGAAGGGGCGAATTAAGCTTTGAGCAACGGTGATAATTCACCCTAGCAGGCTGTTCTTCCATCAATCGCCTATCATCCACTTCGCTATTGCTACTAGCAACACGATTTGTACTTTCTTTTTAGAAGTACTATAATCATTTGCTGCTGTTATGAAATCTTCTTAGATTTTCGTAATCCAGAATCCTCCAAGGATTCCTGTCAAGCAACTTCTTTGGAGTGTTGCTAGAAACGTTGTTTTTACAATCGTTTCATTTTCTCAGTTTTCTATCAAAAATTGCGCCCCGGGACTAACAAAATTATATTCTGAAATCAAATTTTATATAATTTAATTTATAAAAGAAATCATATTCATGTGTTTATGTTTGGTGAACATATAAATATATCATGTAATATATTTTATATAAAAAATTATAACATTTTTATTGAATTGTAAATATTTAATAGCAAAAAAATTTCTATAGGAAACCCATTTTTACTGAAATTGTACTGACCGTAACATGTTTTACAAAATTACAGAGGAAGACTTTTCCGCCAGACCGTCTGACGAAATAAAATTGCACGAAGAAGTCTTTTCCGCCATACCGTCTGGCAGAATTTGCGCGTGGGGGGGGGGGGGGGAGGGGTGGTGAGGGGGCGGTATCAAATTATACTTAAATTTGCTTTCTTAGTTAAATTTTATATTTCCATAATTTTTTTCTTCAAATTAAGTCTGAATTCATTCATTATCAAATGGAAGAAGTTGCCGCATTATTAAAACTGTGGATCTATGATTGTGGTTTTCATCTAGCCAAATAATATTTGGTAAAGACTCAAAATGATTAAAAGGAACTTGTGATGCCAAAGCTAAAGAATTAAAATGAGTTATAAATTGATGATTGTTTTTTTTATGAATTCAGACTTAATTTAAAAAAAATCATGAAAATATAAAATTTAACTAAGAAAGAAAATTTAAGTATAATCTCCCTCCCCCTCGCAAATTTTGCTAGACGGTCTGGCGGAAAAGACTTCTTCGTGCAATTTTGTAAAACATGTTACGGTTAGTGGAATTTCAGTAAAAGTGGGTCTGCTATAGAAATGTTTTCGATTTAATATTTGTTAATCACTCTTCATTTATTAAATGGAAGGAATAGTACTTTATTCTAGCTCGAATCCGAACAAATGTGACAGACGTTTCCCACCTTAGTCTCCCATCTTAGCCACTTGAACTAGAGATGATTGATACTTTTTATTGTATAGTTCTTCATTAAGGTGATATGTTAGTATTTAAGATAACATGGTTCAAATTCTATTAACATCTTAATTTTTTGTACTTATAAATTAATTTTTATGACATGATTCGTTGTGCAACCTAACCCAAACTCAGACGTGAAATCGGAAAAACCCCCCAAAAGTTTTTTTAACAATGAAAAAAGAAGTGGGAAAATGAACAAAAAAAGCTTAACAAAATTATTTTAGAAAATTAGAAAAGAAAAAAGGAAGAAATAAACCTTAAAAAAGTATAGAAAAACAAGGAAAAATGAATTTTAATTTTTTTCTTACACAAACAAACAAATGAGAAAAGATGAAAAAAATACTAAAATAAATGAAAAAACAACGAAAAACACTTAAAAAAATAAACAAAGAAAGAAGGAAAGGAAAAAGGGGGAAAAGACCAAAAAATAAAAAAACAGAAAAAATTCTAAAGAAAGTATAGAATAAACCAAAAAGAGAATTTAGTTTAAAAAATAAAAATGTCTTAAAAGAATTAAAAATTGGAAAAAAAAACCAAAAAATGAAAAAAAAAAGTTTCATAAGAACAAATGAAAAACCAAAAATAGATGAAAATAAAAAAATAGGGGAATTGTTTTAAATAAATGTATAGAAAAATAAGGAAATTCAAAAAAATTAATTTTTTCTAAAACAAAAAATTAAATGAAAACATAAAAATGAAAATAAATACTAATTTTTTAAACAAATGGAAGACAAAAAAAGTTGAAAAACATATAAAAAGAAAAAAAAATAAGATTTTTAGAAAAAAATACAAATAGAAAAACATTGAATAACAAAGGGGAAAGAAATTTCATAATGGCTACTGGACACAACAGGACACGAACATGAGCTACACTAAATTTATTCCCATGAAAAATTAAGTATTTACATCTTTTTGAGGAAATAGATTTATTCCCTTCAACATGTTCATTATTGAAGGGATCGTCTCCAAGCTTCCCACTGGATGGAGCAAATTCTATGCGAATATGCATAAGAAGAAACTGGATATTACTCTAGAAGATCTCCTGCAAGAAATTTATGTTGAGGATCAGATGAGGGCTAAACTGAAGATGGACATTCTGTCCAAGCTGATGGCTAAGGCCAACTTGGTCCCGGACGAAGGAATCCAAGGAAAAGCAGGTGGCTTTCCACCACAAGAAGAAGGACTTCATTAATCTGAAAGTGAAGGGGGCTTCCTTCAAGCACCATAAGCCAAAATTCAATGTGACTTGCTTTAACTATGGCAAGAAGGGCCATTACAAGAGTGACCGTAGATCCAAGCCCAACCAGTCAGAGGAAGGTGAGGCTACTAAGGTTTCCATGGTTACTGACATAATTTCTATGATTGCTCAGGTCACTACGGTGGGGGCTGACTTTGACTGGTGTGTAGACACTGGTGCCTCCTGCCATGTCTGCTCTAGCAAAGAATGGTTCACCACGTACAAACCAACCTTTGAAAATATTATGGTGGCAAACCAGACATAAGCTGAAGTGCAAGGGATCAGAACAGTGGTGTTGAAGCTGACTTCAGGAAAGTCTCTGATACTTCAAGATGTGAAGCATGTACCTATTATTGCTAAGAACCTAATCTCTGGAGGCCTACTCCGTAATGCATGCTTAAGGATGGACATCAATGTTGGCCAGATGGTGATGTCCATAAAAGGAACAAACTTTGAGAAAGCCTTTTATATCGATGGAATATTTAAACTTCAGCTTGTAACTTAGTCTAATGAAATTAATGCAGTCATTCATTCTGATTATACCCTTGAGTTGTGGCATAATAAACTAAGACATGTTTATTGTAAAAAAATAAACAAAATGTCTAGTCTAGAACTTATCTTCAAATGTGGGGGTAAGGTAGAGAAATGTTAAGTGTGTGCTTAGACAAAGATCACAAAGAAACCCTTTCATCGGATTAATCGAAGCACAGATCTTCTAGAGTTCGTACACTCCGATACCTGTGACTTCAAACAATTCTCTACAAAAACTGGGATGAAATATTTCATAACCTTCATTGATGACTTCTAAAAATACACATTCATCTACTTGCTGAAGCCTAAAGACGAAGCGTTCAAGGAGTTCAAAGAGTTCAGGGTCGAAGCTGAACGGCAAACTGGACAACAACTCAAGAGATTAAGTAGTGATCGAGGCGGATAGTATCAGTATCATGAATTCGCATCGTTCTACAAAGAACATGGAATCATCAACGAGACTACTGCTGCTCCGTATTTTTTTTTAATCTAACAGAGTAGCAGAAAGAAAGAACAGAACATTGACAGAAATGATGAACTCAATATTGTTGACTGTAGGTATTCCAAAATGCTATTAGGGAGAAACTGCAATGAAGGCCACTTTTATTCTGAATAAAGTGTCGTATGCAACTTCTGACATCACTCCTCATGAACTCTTGTTCAAAGTCAGACCTAACTTGAATATCATTCGAGTGTGGGGGTGTCTGACATATGTAAAGCTCCCAGATCTGAAGATTCATAAGCTCGGGACAAGGACTACAAAGACGATCTTCTTGGGATATGCCGAGAAAAGTGATGCTCAGAGATTTCTTGATATAGAATCAAATCATATCATTGAATATCGTGACACAGAATACTTTGAAAATAAATTTACAAGGCATAAGAACATTGTTCTTGCGAACATTACAGAGAATAATGAGGGTGCACAGGAAATTAAAGTTTCCAATGAGAACGTAGTCCAAGAAGAAGTTGTTGTAGAGGAGACAACACTTGAACCAAAACTCGCTGAACCGTCAACTAAACGAGTGAGGAGAGCGAAGAACTTCGGAGATGACTTTATCACCTATCACGTGGAAGCAGATTCACTTACTTATGATGAGGCGATGAAGACCAGAGATGCTATTTTCTGGAAGGAGACGATCTACAATAAAATTGATTCAATCACCTCCAATAATACTTAGTTCTTGGTTGATCTTCCTGAAGGAGCAAAATCCATCAGATGCAAATGGATCTTCAAGAAGAATATGAAAGCAGATGGAACCATTGACAAATTTAACGCTCGGCTAGTAGCGAAGGGGTTCTCTCAGAAGTAGGGGATCGACTACATCGACACGTATGCTCCAGTAGCCCGGATGAACACCATCAGAATGTTAATTTCTCTCGTAGCAATACATAAGTTGGTGATAAATCAGATGGATGTAAAGATAGCATTCCTGAATGGCGAGCTAACCGAAAAGATTTACATACAACAGCCAGAAGGATTTGTCGATAAATATCTCAAAGACAAAGTCTGCAAGTTGGTAAAATTCTTATACGGTTTGAAACAGGCTCCCAAAATGTAGCCTAAGAAGTTTGACAAGGTCATAAGGTCAAATGGCTACAGGGTCAGCAAAACGGACAAGTGTGTTTACACGAAGTTCTCTGATAGAAGAGATGTAATTGTTTGTCCGTACGTAGAGGACATACTGAACCTAGGTACAGACATAGGTTGTGTTACAGAGGCAAAAAAGTTCATCTCGACCAAGTTCAGTATGAAGGACTTCGAGGAATATGTAATTTTGGGCTTCAAGATCATCCAGACGGATACTGGACTAGAATTGTCATAGTCTCATTATATTGAGAAGATGATCACACGCTACAGCTATCAGAATCATCCAGTGATTGATACGCCTTACAGGTGTGACCTGAAGCTGGAGTCAAATTGGAGAAAACGTGTCAGCAGCTGGAGTATGCAAGTGTCATTGGGAGTTTGATGTATGCTACTACTGCCACTAGGCCTGGTATAGCTTTCGTCGTGGGAATGCTAAGTCGATTCACGAGAAACACAAGCGTTGAGCACTGGAAAGCTGTGAAATGGGCAATGAGATATCTCAAGAAAACTCAGACATATACACTGTACTACAACAGAGATCCATCAGTAGTAGAAGGCTTCAGTGATGCAAGTTGATGCTCAGAGGTGGAGAGCAAAAGATCCACATGTGGATTTATTTTTTTCATGGGTAGAGCTGCTATATTGTAGAAGTCGAAGAAACAGACTATGTTCTCTCGTTTCTCTATAAAATCTGAGTTCTTTGTACTTGATTCCACAGTAGAAGAATCAAAATGTCTTTGGGAGCTCATATATGATCTTCCATCGGTTGGGGCACAAATACCGATAATACCTATATACTTCGACAACCAGGCGATTATAGCGGTGGCATCGAATGATCAACAGAAAGAAGAGAACTGTGCGCTAAAGGACAAAGTAGTGCACGATCTCATAAAAAGAGGTGTCATTATAGTGATTGATGTTCGGAGTCTGGAGAACCTGACAGATCAGTTCACAAAGGGCCTCAAGCACCAACTGGTCGAAGACACATCAAGTAAAATGGGCTTGAAGGCATTCTCATATTGTGTTATTATAATCCAACCATAAAGTTTTATGCTATTAGTTCAAAAAGAAATCTATTAGGCATCTAGCTTTTAGTTCAAGAAAGGACCACTAACTAGGAAAATATCAGAAATATTTGATACATTCCTCTGGGACATGGATGGGATACAGACCTACAACCACTGTTGTCTACTATATATTTTCTACGGAGAATAGATCCCGTAGAGAGGATGGCTTAAACGCCTTAATGAGTTCTCAGGCAGAGTGAATGCATGTTGTACTTTATAGAAAGCACGGTAGCACAGCACTATAAAGGTATGTTACAACTCTATACTACAGTGGGGTGACTCCATCATGAGGTTTCCAGGTAGGGATAATACCTCAACTTTGTGAGTCAAGTCACAACGGTGTAGCACCGTATATAGGCAGGTAGCCTAATGATGTATGATCAAATTAAAGAGTTATAAACTGTACTAGGAAGGGACTGTGTCCTCGTGTTACAGTGGTGTGATACCACGAAGAGGTACCCAGGTAGGGGTAAAGCCTCGGCTACGCAAGCCATGTCATCGCGGTGTAACACCGCATGGAAGTGCAAGGCTTCATGCTGTCTAGTTTGGTACTACAAAGAGGCTTGTGACCTCATGCTAGAGTAGTATGACACTACGATGAGGTACCCAGGTAGGAGTAATACCTCGACTTTAAGCCATGTCATAGCGACGTAGCACCGCAAGGAAGTGCAAGGTTTCATGCCATGTCTATTTATAAAGAACTCACCTAGAATGTATGAACAGAGATAGCAGGCCGTCTCTTGAAGGTAAACTTATAGGTACCTAAAATACATACACTGGAACCAGGCTAGCACGGGGCCTTTAATGTGCAACCAAAAGCACATATGACTACATTGTGTGAGTAGAAAGAATTGCAGCTATGGTACAAAATTCAAGGCTTAGTCCATTCTTATATCATACTATTGTTTGACCCATGCGGGAGGATTCAAGTCATCAGCAATATCTATCCTAATGCACGGACAATCATTGTAGGGAATGCTCAACCCATATATAAAGATATGTGGAGGATTGTTGGTGTTTTGTCTTAGAGACTAGAAAGATAGTCCCACATCTGACTTTTCCAGGTAACTAAGTGACCTCCTACTAGAGTGCAATAATCAGGTGTAGAATGCTAATTGTGAACCAGCCTTTACTCCATAGGCCCTTTCTCGTAATAGGATCAGAATAGGCGGATACGTGAAGGTGCCCATTCCGAGAGTAGAGAATCCCTCGCGCTGGACAAGTCTTGAGGTATCTCAACTCAAGATCCTATATACGGCATCAAGATGAGAGGTGCGAGGGGCCTGCATGAACTAGCTGACCACACTGACGGCATATGCTAGATCTGGACGAGTGCCTAGGCCAAATGGGTAGTATCTCTTTATAAAGCTTTCCTTTTGTTGAGAGACGCACAAGAGGTGTAGAGAGGCACATGGGTGTCATATGGGAGTGTTTTTCTAGTAGAAAAAAAGGCTAACTCCATACAGAAAGTATTTATGCTTTTTGTCATGCTCTTGGAATTAATTTCTTAGGAGCTAAGCCCCGTAGGGGCTTAGCGACTCGGACTCGGACTTGGACTCGGGCTCATGGACTCATGAGATGTAATGTGGCATTTTGTTTACATACTTTGCACTTAGCATGTCAGTATCGCCGCTAGACGATAGTGCACTTTAGTTGCGCTCGATGCGCGAGCGTCGGCGCTCCTATTCACGCGGCCAGTTTGTGCGACCCGTTCGCTTGACTAGATGGCGCGGCCCGATGGCACATTCAGATGGCACGACCCGATGGCACAACCAGAGGGTGTAGCCCGATGGCACGACCAGATAGCACAGCCCGATGGCATGACAGTTTGTGCGTAGTACGTGTAGCACGCGCTATGTGCATTGTGCACAAGTACATGAGTGCGTGCAGGCGTAGTTGCCATATTGTGCATGGGTACGCACGGGTACAGTTGGCACAGTTGGCTTAAACTGCTTTAGCATGTGCATATAAGTGTTGTGGTGTCAGTTTATGATCTGAACAGTTACGAAATGTTCAGAAATATAGAAGCATAAAATTTTAGGCGCATCCAAAGACCAAAGCGTCAATGTGCCACAAATATCATGCACCAAAGACTCAAAGTAGAATGTTGCAAATCATTCAAAAGACAGAAAGGATAAAAGGCGCATGAAGATTAGATTTTTATTTTGTATGAAAATCTATTACATGGCCAACTCTTGGCGTAACAAAAGTCTATTACAAAGAAGCCTACTCTAAAATCCTATAACTAGGTGCATCACTCTGACATCTCATTCTAAGCGCATCATTAGCATAGGCACAACTATCAGGTGTCTCAGTACAGGCGCATCACTCTTCTTCATCAGAGCGAATTACTTCCTAGTCAAATGCACGAGTGTTTCGGCTAATAAAGTATTTATTGAGCAGAACGTGAGTTGGCAATCATTCCAAACCCAGTGGCTCTTCCAGCATAATGGGTATCGGGGCACGATGACCCAGATCTTTGGATACGACAGGAACCCAATGCCATCTCGTAGAAGAATACTGCCGACAAGGGGTTCGAACATAAATTATTGTGTCCATAGCTCTCCCGGCGCATCTCAGTCATCTGAAAGAGTTCATCATCAAAATCAAAGCTTCTTTGAACGAGAAGATCCACAATCTGCAGAACAACATCTTGTCAAGGAGGAGGATCGATCAAGTTTATCTTAAATGAGAAGATTTGATGAAAAGAGTGAGCAAACCCTCTATACTGCCATTTATAGGCTAGGGCAAATCATACCCATGCTCTAAGTGGCAACTTCTCCGAAGTTAATTCAATGAATTTGCATTAATAATGATGAATCTGCCACCTTAAACTCAGCTAAGTAAAAGAGTCCTCAATGCCTGAAAAGACTCAACAAAGCTGACCGAAGCAGATGTGCCATGCAGCTTATGTGCTCGTCAGTACCATGCGCTGCATATCTGATGTGCCCTTCTAAAGCTCTGTACCCATCAAAGCATTTAGTGCTAAAATAAAAGAAATGACAGCAGCACGCATCTCGAAGTCTGAGTAGTCAGCTTTTGTAGAAGAAGAGACACAATCGTCACTCTTTTGTCGGTTACGACCGTACTCTGCCACATGGCCAATTGATAACTTGCATGTGCCCCCATAGCCATGCGCTCAAACTCTGCATGTGCCTCAAAAGCCATGTGCCCAGACTTGCTCTTGTCATAAGCCAAGTCTCCTCATGTACCAGATCTTAGGCGCATCCACTCAAATCAACCAGTAAAGATCTTTGAGCAATAGGTACGTGCTACGTGTCTTTGACTCAGTTCTGTCTATGAATGGGTGCCAACCACCCAAGATTTCAGCAACAACTAAATCTCAGCAACTGCTACATCTCAGCTCCTCCGAAGCCCAACAGTGCAGTTCAAACAGAATCAGTTCCATCTCCCCGGCGCATTGTGTGCCCAACAAAGTCAGACACGTGGCATCCCTACATACAAAACCTCCATGCATACATCGCATATACGTGCATAAGCAGATCATTCTGCTGCATATAAGTAGAAGGATCATTCCTTCATTCAAGCGCTTCAGCTTCGGTTCTTCAACTTTTTCAACCACTTCAGCATCCAAAGCAATTACAAGAGTACCAATCAAGTCCCTACCCGTTCTAGAGCAACTCAGACATTCAAAGAGTTCGAGATCGTCGTCCGATCATCAACGAAGTCAAAGAATTACCATTCGCTCCATCGACACGGTTCCCAAATAAAAACTGTTTGCCATTTAAATATCAAGAACAAAAATTACAGAGGAATTGAACTTGATTGAAAACTCGCTTGTACAAAAAAAAGCCTAGAAAGAAACCCTAGGAAACAATCTAATTATAATTGTTTAGTTTTTTATTCTGGGGGTGATGATGGAGGCTCGAGAAAGTGTAGCAACTCTGCCTTACTCCTTGGACTATCAGACACAGTCTTTGCTCTCGAAGAAATTTGCTAGCCTTTGATTGCCAACCTCTTGCATGGGTGTTGCACCCTGCTATTTATATTGATTCCTGTAACAGCAGATTTTAGGCCGCATAAAGGGCCACGTGGCCACGTGCCTGTAACAGCACACAAAGACTCGATCTTGGGCTGCCAGCTGGTGGGGGGTTGTTGAGATTTTGTTGTAGCGAATCTGGGTAGTTGAGACTTGGTCAAATTTCCATGTGTCCCTTCCACAGAGTAGAGTCTGACTCATTTTGGCTGCATAGTAGCTTTAGGGGTCTTGCTTCTGCGGCTCGGCTCCGCTTGGCCGCATGAGAACCTTGCTTCTGCTGCTGGGCTAACTTGGCCGCATGGGATCTATGAGAATCTTCCCTCTACGGCTCAAGTCCCCTTAGCCGCATGGGGCCTTCGAGAGCCTCGCTTCGGCATATTGAGTTGTCTTAGCCGCATGAGGTCTTCACGGGCCCTGCTTCTGCGGCTTAGTTTCGTTTGGCCGCATGGGGTCGGGGAGCACTTTTTCTGCGGCTCAGTTTTTCTTGGCCGCATGGAGTCTTCACTGCTTCTGCAGCTTAGTTTTTCTTGGCCGTATGGAGTCTTCATGAGCATTACTTCTGCGGCTTAGTTTTGCTTGGCCACATGGAATGATGATTTGCCTAAGCTCTAACTTTTCTATGCTTCTATAAGACCCCCTTCAAAGTTTTCAAATTACAAATTTGGAATACTTTGAATAAGAAGCATGGAAAAGAAATGTCAAGCTGCATGGAAGCTTCAAGCCGTATGGAAACTTCAAGCCGCAGGGAAGCTTCGAGCCGCAGAAAGATTTTGTCCAGGCTGTCCAACTATTACTGCTGCATTTAATGCTCGGATTTACTTTTTAGATTTGGTCTCTTTTTTTGAGATAATGATGACGGTTACTAAGGATAAAATCCAAAAAGGCCATCATTATCTTTTAATGGCACGATAATCGAAGCGGTGCCCATTCATTTTAGCCTATAAATACAGGCTATGTGATAGAGAGACTTTTTTCTATTCTCTTTCGATTTTCTCTCTCTTTGCTGCATTTTCTTCTCCGACTAGCCATGGCCCCCAAAGCTTCTAGAGCCGCTAGCACCGCCGACAAGGGGAAGGGGACCGCTTCTGAAAAGAGGAATGTCATTCGTCGTAGCTCGTCATTGTGCCTGAGATCATATTAAACTGCTGAAGATGCTCTTGGATGGAGAAGGGATTGCTACCTTTTTAGAGCATAAACTGGTAGAGGCTGATCGACGCCTAACCCAATTGCAACAATTACGTCAGGTCGACGTGCTCGCTGCAGTGGAACAGGAGCGTGCCTTTCTCATAATAGCCGTGGAAAAAGTGAAGACTGTACAGGAGATGACCAAGCCCACCTTGGAGAAAGACCTCCATAAGTTGTCTTTTAAATACGACCAGTTGAGCCGAAAAGGAGAGATTTGCTTAACTCGTGAGGAGACCACCGTTCCTGCTATGACCGAAACAAATGAGCATCTCCTCTAGCTCCAGGCCAAGCTGACATCTCTGGAGACTGAGCTCCAATCCACTCGTCAAGAGAGATAGAAGATCTGCAAGGAGACCGATGAGGTCATACGATCCTCTGCCGCTCTAGTGGGTGCACTGAAGAAGGTAGAGGACAATTGGCAGGCTCATGCACATATTTAGGATGCTGAAAGGTTGACCCAGGAAGCTGAAATTCGAGCTAAACTAAGAATCGAGCACTCAACTGCACAGCTTGAAGACATTCTCACCAAACTATGTGTTGTTGATGAGTAGTAGATTTTTCTTCAGCTCTTTCCTCATCTTTTTTTGGAGATGTAATCCTATGAATATAACTGATTTTGAATAAAAAGAATACATTCACTCCATTCTTTGTTTGTGGTATCTGTGGTGCTTGTACTAGAGGGCCTAATACAACATTTGTGTTTGATAAAGGACATCCCACTAGGAGACTTTTTTGTGGACCTATTGCCCTTTTGTGCATCTGGAGATGTGAGCAATAGATTTGAATAATATTTTATGGACCTATTACTCTTTTTGGGCACCAATGGTACGAGTAATAGTTAGGATAACTTCTGTGGACCTATTACCCTTTTGTGCACTGGTGGCACGGGTAATAGATTTAAAACGAAACCTAACAGAGGTAATATGGACGTGATAGGTTTTGTGGTCTTAACACCATGTCTTTTATCCCGGGTTGGGTACAGGTGTTAAGTCAAAGAGACTATCGGTATCAGAGATAATATGGACATGACATACGATAATCGTGAAATTTTTGGTGGACCTATTACTCTTCTGTGCACTGGTGGTGCAAGTAATAGATTTTGAGACAAAACCCAACAGAGGTAATATGGACGTGATAGGTTTTGTGGTCTTAACACCATGTCTTTTATCCCGAATTGGGTACAGGTATTAAGTCAAGAGACTATCGGTATCAGAGGTAATATGAACGTGATACACGATAATCAGAAATAATCTTTGGTGGACCTATTACTCTTCTGTGCACTGGTGGTACGAGTAATAGATTTTGAGACAAAACCCAACAGAGGTAATATGGACGTGATAGGTTTTGTGGTCTTAACACCATGTCTTTTATCCCGGGTTGGGTACAGGTGTTAAATCAAGAGACTATCGGTATCAGAGGTAATATGGACGTGACACACGATAATCAGGACCAGAAAGTTTGTTCAGAGATGGCGATAAGCTTGGCAGACCCTGTGTGATAAAGCATTAGAGTGGAAGTTTAGAGGTATCAGCATATATGACTCGCCACTCAGGGAGATACGATGTGAATCCACTCGGAGCAAATAGTATGTGAGTTCAGAGGTACTTGGTGTAGATAACTCGATAGTCTGGGAGATTTGGTGGTTTGAGGAAGTACCAGCATGTCCTTAGACATAGTATTTCTTCAGGAACTTGCCGTTTATGGGTATCATGAGCAAGTCTCCGTTCTGCTTCGCGAGTCGATATATGCCATTGGAGAATACAGTCTCGATGATGTATGGACCCTCCCATTTAGGCTAGAATTTGCCTGCAGGTTTGTGAGTCATGACCATCGGTCTGCGAACGGCCAAGAAGAGATCGCCTATTTAGAATGTCCTCTGCTTGACCTTCTTATTGAAGGCCCGAGAGATGCGTGCTTGATAGAGCTCGATGCTTTATTGAGCTTGCAAACTCTTTTCGTCTAAAGCTTCTAATTCTTATAGCCGTCAGCGGTAGTTGTCGTCTGACGTCTACCGGTAAGTAATGGCCACACGAAGTGAGGGGATCTGAGTCTCCAATGGGAGAACTGCCTCGCTCCCATACACCAGAGAGAACGGTGTATTTCCTGTAGCCGTCCGAATTATAGTACAGTACACCCATAAGCATTCGCCCAATTTTTTATGCCAGTCGTGCTTGTTTGAAGACACAAACTTCTTGAGAAGCTTGATTATGGTCTTGTTAAAGGCTTCGGCCAAACCATTAGCCGATGGATTGTATGCCGTTGAAGCCACATTGTGAATCCGATTCTTGTCACAGAATCGATAAAAGGCATGGCTTGCGAACTACGGACCATTGTCATGAATGATCCTCTGTGGCATTCCAAAACGGTAAATAACGTGATGTTTTATGAAACTGATCACGTTTGATGTCTTTACCTCTGCCAGCTGTAACGCCCCAGTCCCAAAATACGTAGGACCGAGTACGTGAACATGCCAGCTGCACATATACGAAGAATACTCCAATAAATGGAATCCTCATATATGCATATAAGCTGTAAATAAATAATCACAGGCCAGAATAACATATCTAATCTCATCACAGCTCAACACAGAAGATAATAAAGTCCAAATGAATAAATAAGAGTATCAAAAGATAGCCGGGTGAACATACTCACTCCAAACAGCTATGAAAAATAGTTTCACAAGATCGGAGTCCAACCTCCGCAAAATAGAAAGAAAAGAGATGTAAAATAATGTCTACAACTGTCTCAGATAAGTAATAGACTAGGAATCATAAGGCACTGCCTCATCATCAATGTAGGATAGCTCCAATGCCGCTCCGTACTCCTGTAGAAACTCGTCTAAACCTGGAGAGATAACCAGGTCCTCAGAGGACATAGCAAGATACAAGAAAACACCATGCCATATAAACTGTGATAATATAATAAGAGAAAAGGTATGCATGCAACCTGGTTCTTGACCATTCTACTGTGAGTATGAAGTTGAGATACAATCCTTCGACGCATGAGCCCTGGCTGTAAATAGGATCGGCATAGTTCCCATAAAGGGTACCAGGGGCCTACGTCCATAACGCTCAGGAAGCGTCAGAGGGTACCATATGCAAGGGCTACGTCCATAACGCTCTGGGAAACGTCAGAGGGCGCCTGGAGCCTGCGTCTCCGGAGGAGCGCACAGGTAATCATGGAAGTGTAAAGAAGCCCATACGTCAGGTATTGTTCTCCCCACCCAATGCCTAGTATCATCATCTCCATGACTGATATGAACCTCTAGTAACCGCCAAGTCTTCTAACATGCAATACTATTGGCAGTTACTCCTATCCGTCGCACGCTCCATACGTATCGGTAGCCAGCCAACTACGTGGAAACGTGTCTACATGTGACTCACATCACGTGATACAACAAGTGTCAAGGCCATATGAGATATACTAATACCTCAACATCAATGGGTGGTCAATAAGCTAAGTCAATACGAGAGAATGAATAAAGCGAGAAAAACGACCGATAGAGTCGTTTGCACCCAAGTGTGACTTGGACGCACAGTTTAAATATCACGAAATAAAATACTAAAAATAACAACTGAAAATAAGAATATAATAATCACAGAGTAAGGTGGCAAGGTATCTTGCCTGGTGGTGCAAAGTGGCAAGTCCAAGAGTAGCAAGTGTCAGCACCAAAACTCATAAATCACAGATGACTCCAAACGCTGAAACAAACATCAAAAATGATCTCGGTGAATAAGATATACCTAGAAAACGCCTGTCCAAAAGTCAAATTCTGGAACAGGGACAAAATCGTAATTTTGGGTCAAAACGATATCCTCCGTTGGACCCGCTTTGCACCGAAACACGTGCCAAAGTCTACTGTCTCTAAAGTCGTCAAACTACATGTCTACGGTTTCAATTTCAGGAGAGGAACTCAACGGTATGTCCAGTTTTGGATTTCGAGGAGCCGTGTACAAAATCGCCCGTTTGAGTGGGTCGCGGGCCCGTCAAAATTGGGTTCCGATTCGACCTTCTCAGAATAGAACCAAACTTGGCATGCAGGACCAGAATTTTGATCCGGACCTGTTCGCACAAGTTTCGTCTCGATCCGATGACTATACACAAAGTTATGGGCAAGTTGGCAAAACATCGATACGGGGGTATCTCGACGGATACGCGTTGATTTCGTCGCGCACACGCGACGAAACTAAGTTCCGTCAGTTCCTACACGTCCGCAACGTCCATATGCACCTTTCTATGCATATAGCGTGCGACCACGTCGCCCGGTTTGTCGGGGTGTACGTCGTATAGGACTAAATCTACTGAAATTTATTATTTCGAAAATAGTTTTTCACCCAAGTTTAACACGAATTTAATTCTTGCACAGAAATCTAAATACCGATCTACCAGTTACGTTTCAATCGTAGTTATGTTGTATACACACGTGTTCAATTAGTTTTACAAAACAGTCGAAGAATCGCCAAGATTTTGGCTTCCAAATCGGGGTTTGGGACTGCCCTGAAACTGTTCTGTTTCGACAGTTTTTCGGGAAATTTGGGTTCGAATATCGAGCGATATATGGGGTTTTGCTCGATTCTACCAGAAAAGGTTTTGAGAGGGTTATGTCTACTATGTACAGCATTCGATAGAGCAAACTTTCGTCGAACAAATTTAAAGAATCGGAATTGGAAGATGGGTACCTGAGTTTTTCGAAAACAGAGTATCCTCTGTTTACTATCGACTCCGAGCGATTTGACGGCGATCCAGACGTCGGCGACGACGGACAGGAGGTCGACGGTGAGCGCGGGGTGTGGGGAAAGGTTGGCGGCCTTGGGGTCGAGAAGTTTTTTATTATGATAGGGGGGTTAGGGTTCGACTTTGGCTTTGAGCGGATATATACTTGGCCGCTGCTATATTATTCCGAATAGGAATAGCTAAGGGGGCTCGGGTTATACTCCTAGCAGCAGTTGCTGCTATACCGTGTATTTAGTGGGGGTGTGGGGTCGGGCCCACCCCCTTGCAGCTGCTGCTGCGATAAATTCTATTAAGGGGGTCTCGAGCTGAGGTGGACCGGCCCACGTGGCTGGTCCCCACCAAACACTTATATATATATATTTTTTCAATAACTATTTATATATATATATATATATTTATATATATATATATATATATTTTATATATATATATATATATATATATATATATATATATATATATAAATATATATATAAATATATATATATATATATATATATATATATATATATATATATATTTATAAATATATATATATATATATATATATGTATATTTATATATATATATATATATGATTAAAATTCTAAAAATCCTATAAATCTTTAATACGTAACAAAAGATTTTTAATAATTGAAAACTATATTATTAACAATTAAAAATATCTAGCACAATCATACATTTACTATATATCTATAATTACGAATATACCAATTACCACATTAATTCCTAATGATATAAAAAAAATTATTTAAAATACTATTATAATTAGAAAATATTGGGGGTTTACACCAGCGGAACAACTTCCGCCCACTTGGAGAAGTAGTCGGCAATTGCAAGTATAAACTGGTACCCTTTGGACGATGGCGGGGTGATTAGGACAACGATGTCCATTCTCCATGCTTCAAATTGCCAAGAGGCCGCTGTTGGGTACAAGAATTTGGATGGCAGATGTATGAAATCTGCATAGATCTGACGAGCCTTACACTTCTTTGCATAATCGACTGCGTCTGCTACCATCGTAGGCCAGTAATAATCCATCCGACGGAGACGATCCTGCAACTTCGGGCCACGTTGGTGAGCCCCGCAAATGCCATCGTGAGCCTTGCGTAAGGCTTCTTTGGCTTTTGCATTTGACAGACATCCTATTAGTAGCCCGTCGTAAGATCGTCGATATAACAGTTTTGTTTCTGTGTCATAAAAGATTATGAGAGAACGCCTTCTGATTGAAGTTGCTTCTTTCACATTCTCAGGCAGGATTCCGTAGACTACAAAGTCGATGAACGGAAGTCTCCAGTCTTGCACATTATTGGTTATCTGGGCGGAGTAACTCGTATCCAGTTGAACATTATTTTTAGGACAGACCAGCTCATGGCCTATCACGTCGACTGGATGATGAGCATAATTTGGAACCGCCAAAGAAGCGGCGAGGCCTGCTAGGGCATCGGCCTCAATATTTTGGAGTCTAGGAATATGCTCTATAAAGAGCCCCTCCAAGGTTGCAATGATGGCAATTACTGTCTAATGAATGACAATCAGGTCTGCGTTACGAACCTCGTTTGAGCCTCGAATTTGAGTAACAATCAACTGCGAGTCGCCATATGCTTCTAGCTATTTGACTGCTACTTCTTTTGCGAGTCGGAGCCCGACGACCAAAGCGTTATATTCGGCTACATTGTTTGAATAGGGTTCTGTGAGAGAATATGCCCGGTTGACCACTAATCCGGAGGGAGAAATTAATACTATCCCGACTCTAGCGATGATATCACCTTGGGGCCCCGTTCTTGAAGCACCGTCGAAGAACATTCGCCAAACGTCATCATGTGAAGTCATGCTTGAGTTAGAGACTTCGTCAGGGATTTTTTCATAGTTCTGGCTATTTTTAAGCCTAGATGGGTTGCTAGAAAGTCGGCCAAGGCTTGACCTTTGACAGCCTTCTGCGGAACGAAAACCATGTCATAGGGGGATAACAGTATCGCCCATGTGGCTAGACGAGAACTGAGTGCGCCTGGCTTGGTCATGAGAACCCTGAGGGGATTAACTCGCGAGACAACATGGATGGTCTGCCCTGACACATAGTATCGGGTTTTCCGAATGGCGAACACCAAGGCAAGGCATTCCTTCTCCACGGTGGTGTACCTATGCTCCGGCCCTACCATCATTCGGCTGAGATAATAGATGGCTTGTTCGTGCCTCGCATCATTGTTCTATGCTAGCAAGGTGTCGAGAGAGTGTTCAATCGCTCGTACATAGAGCAGTAAAGGCTTTCCGGCGACCGGGACTACCAAAACCGACGGATTCGACAGGTATTCCTTAATGTCATCAAAGGCGCGTTGACATTCTTCATTCCATACAAAAGAGACGCCTTTCTTCATGAGTTGTGTGAAGGGTTGACATCGTCCTGAGAGGTTAGATATGAACCTTCTGATGTAGGCTAGTCTTCCCTGGAGGCCACGGAGTTCACGGAAGCTCCTCGGTGGAATCATCTCCAGGATTGCTTTTTTCTTATCGGGGTCTATGTGAATGCCACGAAAAGTAATGACAAAGCCCAAGAACTTCCCGCTGGACACACTCAGGAAGGACTTGGTGGGATTCATCTTCAGATTGTGCACTCGCATAAGGTCGAACACTGTCATCAAATCGTGTAAGTGATCATCCTTGGAGTAACTTTTAACGACGATGTCGTCAACGTAATACTCCACCATCTTGCGCAAGTGATCTCTGAAGATAACGCTCATAGCTCGTTGATATATAGCACCGACGTTCTTTAGGCCGAAGTGCATGACTGTGTAACAATATACGCCATCGGTGTTCGAAATGATGTATGCTTCTCATCATCAGGAGACATTTTGATTTGATTGTATCATAAAAAGCCATCCATAAAGGACATGTGCTCGAAGCCACACATATTATTGATCATTATGTCGGTGATGGAAAGAGGGAATTCATCCCTAGGACAGACCGCATTCAGATTACAAAAGTCAATGCAGATTCAGATCTTTTCGTTCTTCTTGACGACTGGCACTATATTAGCTATCCATTCTGGGTACTGCTCCTCACGGATGAAACCACTAGCTATAAGCTTGTTCACTTCCACTTCGATGGAGTTTATAATGTCTGGACGGAACTACCATTGCTGTTTCTTGACTGGTTTTGCGTCCGGATGAATATTGAGATTATGGAGTACGATCTCGGGATTTAGTCCTGGCATGTCTTTATAGCTCCAAGCAAAAACGTCGATATACTCTCTGACGAGTTGCAACAATGACTTCCACTCGCTATCCATCAGGCTTTTACTGACGAAGATTGGCTTTGGAGAGGATTCGTTATCGAGATCAACTTGCATGACTTCGTGTTCAGTGGAAGGGTCCCTTTGTTCAAAGCGCTTCTCCCATTGTGCATCAAGTTGTTGGGCCCATGGCTCCAATTCAAGAGGTTCAAGTATATCTTTGTCGTCCTCTTCAATGTCAGCAGATGTCATGTTGACAAATAAAGTCTGCCTGAATATATCCCCAATGCTGCCATCGGAATCGTATGTAGGCGATTCGGATGAGTAAGAATGCCACTCGCATTCCTCATCGGAGCTCTCGGGCGTTGTTGCTGGTGTAACATAAGCGAGACCATGTTTGCCCTTGCTGTAATAATCCCGAGGTCTCCCGGCGAGGGCTGACAACTTGAGAGGCGATCGTCGGCTGTTGCCATAATTCAGGCCTGGGGTGGTCTCCATATCGTACCCCTGTACCGAGAAATCGTCAAAGAATATCGAAATGTCTTCCTCCTCAGATTCAGAAAGGGTGCTACCCCCCTGCACAGGAAGCTGCATCGTCTTGGCGAAGGCGATCATCCTCGGGGACGTCCAAGTCCGTTGCATAATTGTAGTGGATCGCTACCCACTGTGTATGCTCTTGGAAAATCGGGTTGTCGTATATATTGAGGGGACTGCTACCTCCAGCTTCATCTACCCCCAGGGAGGTCGAGGGTGCACCTCCGGGTGTTGGAAGCTTCTTTCTGGATCGAGTGCCTAGGTAGACACCCATGTGGCTGTCGACATCAATCCTCAAGGTGAGAGTTTCCTTGCAGTGCTGACTGAGATTGCCGGGCTGGAAGAGCCTGTCCTCTTTCCTCCCTTGCCGGGAAGAACCTTCCGAGTTGAATTACAGGAGACGAAAAGAAATTCCCTGTCTTCTAAAATTTGTAGTTGTTTCTCAATTAGTTGTCGGACAGGTGCTGGCTGGTGCAGTCGTTAGAAAACGGACTGCCGATCTTCAGGTGCTGCCGACTTATCGCAGCAGCAGTTGATGATGACATAGGTGCAACGACGTCCCAAAAAGGGCTCATCACATGCTAAGATTGCTTCTTTCTCCTTGCGTTTGTGAGTAATCACCTCTCGCAAGTCAATAGCAGACTGATCTACCATTGCATCTAATTTGTGGACTCGGGTATCCCGAGCACACGGGTGCGTAGGTATCATATTTGCTCCCTAATCCGAGGCTAGTAAAAGCACTTGCTCTCAATCGTTGGAGGGAGACTTTTGAGACCCACCTGTCCTTTAGTCCAGGGGGACTGGACGCTGGTGGTTCTATACAACTTTCCATCAGGAGCACGTATAACAGTTAACGGTGCCCGCTGGCGGTCAGCAGCTTAGACAGTTGACTGGGCTTGTTGGGCCCGCACTACCCTAGACTTCTTCGACTTAGCACCCGAAGGCGCATAGTAAGAAAGTCCAGATTGGCATATTCCATATTCTCAATGGACCGCATGGGATCGGGCCCGTATGAGTGACGGTCGAATACAGAGCTTCTGACAGGGCTGCATGAGACACCTTGTCTGCGGCCAGGATTAGTTGTTGCATGGGCCATCTGCCTGCGGCCAGAGTTGGCTGTCGCATGGGCCATCTGCCTGCGGCCGGAGTTGGTTGCCGCATGGGCCATCTGCCTTCGTCCAGAGTTGGCTGTCGCATATGCAGACTGCCCGTTTATCTTATGTGGCCTCTTCCTTGTCCGCATGGATTTCCCTTATGCCCCCAAAACCTCAGCATCGTAGTGTTTTTCTTTGCTGGATTTGGGGACAGTGGGGTTCTCTTCGGTCGAAAGCAAGGCCGCAGGAGAGCCTTTATCACCGTCTTGGGCCGCAGAAGGAGCTTCTTTGAGAACTTGGTCGGGGGCAACAATTTTGTGCTTCGACGTCCTACGGGTTCTCTTTGGGTTGGCTCGCTTCTGTGACGGGCTGGTGCTCCCTTCAGAGAGCATTTCTTCGAATGCTCGTTGGTCAAAATAAACCACACGCATTTGATACGTAGAACCGAGCTTGGACGCGTCGGATTGCGTCACCAACTTCTCATCAGAGGAGAAGAAAGTCTCCGGCAGAGTCGCCATCGTGTTTGCCATTAAATATCAAGAACAAAAATTATAGAGGAATTGAACTTGATTGCAAACTCGCTTGTACAAGAAAAGCCTATAAAGAAACCCTAGGAAACAATCTAAGTACAATTGTTTAGTTTTTGATTCTGGGGGTGACGATGGAGGCTCGAGAAAGTGTAGCATCTTTGCCTTACACCTTGGACTATCAGACACAGACTTTGCTCTCGAAGAAATTTTCCAGTCTTTGATTGCCAACCTCTTGCCCAGGTGTAGCACCCTGCTATTTATAGTAATTCCTGCAATAACAGTTTTTGGGTTGCATAAAGGGCCACGTGGCCACGTGTCTGTAACAACACACAAAGACTCGATCTTGGGCTATCAGCTGGTGGAGGGTTGTTGATATGTTGTTGTAGCGAATCTGGGTGGTTAAGACTTGGTCAAATTGCCATGTGTCCCTTCCACAAAGTAGAGTCTGACTCATTTTAGCCGCATAGTGGCTTTAGTGGCCTTGCTTCTGCGGCTAGGCTCCGCTTGGCCGCATGAGAACCTTTCTTCTGCGGCTGGCCTCACTTGGCCGCATGAGATCTATGAGAATCTTCCCTCTGCGGCTCGAGTCCCCTTAGCCGCATGGGGCCTTCGAGTACCTTGCTTCTGCGGCTTGAGTTGTCTTAGCCGCATGAGGTCTCCAGGGGTACTGCTTCTGTGGCTTAGTTTCGCTTGGCCGCATGGGGTCGGGGAGCACTTTTTCTGTGGCTCAATTTTTTTTAGCCACATGGAGTCTTCACTGCTTCTGCGGCTTAGTTTTTTTGGCCGCATGGAGTCTTCATGAGCACTGCTTCTGCAATTTAGTTTTGCTTGGCCGCATGGAATAATGATCCGCCCAAGCTCCATCTTTTTTACGATTCTACAAAAACAAAAGTGTACTCCTAAGATTTTAGCAACAACTAAATCTCAACAACTGCCACATGTCAGCTCCTCCGAAGCCCAATAGTGCAGTTCAAACAGATTCAGTTCTAGCTCTTCGGCACATTGTGCATATCGCATATGCGCACAAAAGCAGATCATTCTGCTGCCTATAAATAGAAGGATCATTCCTTCATTCAAGGGCTTCAGCTTCAGCTTAGGTTCTTCAACTTTCTCAGCTACTTCAGCATCCAGAGCACTTGCAAGAGTTCTAATCCTCTTTAAGTCCCTACCTATTCTAGAGCAACTCAGACATTCAAAGAGTTCGAGATCATCGTTAGATTATCAACGAAGTCAAAGAATTACCATTCGCTCCATCGACACAGTTCCCAGATAAAAACAAAACTGTACTCCTAAGATCCTAACGAGATTCTATATTGTACTCTGTTCTATTTGTGATTATATATAAAGTTCATCCCGAACACTTTTTAATGGCAAACAAGCTAGCGACTCTACTGGGACTACTTTTTCTTCCAACGAAAAGGTCATGTCACAGTTTGACGACAACAAACTCGGCTCCACCCATAAGACACTTGTGGTACGCTTCGATCAGCAAGCGTACAAAGACTTTTTCTATGAAGGCAGCGTGAGTCCTTCGAAGCGGCTGCCAAAATCGAAAAAGACCCGCCAAGTCTGGATGCACAAAGGCAATGTGCCAAGCACCATAACTGACAAAGCTGTGCCGGCAAAGCCAATCCTTCTTGCTGATGTTCTCAGTAAGCAAAACGTTGCTACTAGCACAACGCATCTGCCATGAAAGCGCAGTGTTAACTACAGCTCCTAACCTTCTTCTTTTCAGTCAAAAAAGATGTGCCGATGGAACAAGGGCGCATCTGCTCTCCCACGCATGAGCTCTGATGGGCAGGAGAAGACTTCTGACTTTGACAAAATCAGTCGCTATTATGGTGAGAAAAAATTGGATTCTTTGTACTATGTACCTTTGCGGGCTAGTACAAAGAAGTCCAAGGCAGTATGGGCCATGCGCCATCAACATGCTATGCCAACAGCGATCAAAAAATGCATGATGAAAGTCATGTGCGCAGCTGATGGATAGCTGTACATAGTCGACTCGGGCACTTCGACACCATCAACGAGTCAACTCTTAAAGTACCCCTACCACTGGGTGCATTACATGTGCTTGAACCAAGTCAAGGGGCAAACCTTGCTGCTTTGAACCCATGCGCCCACGTGGGCTGTGCACATAAAGTGGGTTCGATCTGCAATACATGTTGCTCTCCCACTAATGATCTGGGTGCATCTCATGTGCTGGAACTAAATCAGGGGCATATCATTCACATGACCACCTCGGCGCTTGGCCCTACCATGCGCCTGAAAGGGTACAAATATAAAGCTCTCCTCATAATATCTGTGTAATGTGATCACTCATAGACGTAGATCAGGAGAGATGAGCTCTATGTACAATACGTCCCCCATGGAACACACTTGTGCAACAGTCAACATCAACTGCTGTTGTTGCAAAATAGTGGTTGCACCATCAAGACAGTCTGTCTTCCAGCGACTACAATCAGCTGCACCCATCCAATATTATCTCAGAATGAGGGTACCAATCGATGACGAAAAGAAACCCCTGGTCGCCTCGTGCCATGTCATCTCTAACTCTCTTGCACCCGAAAGGAAAGCAACCATCTTTAACCCTCCAGCCTCGACATGCTCAGCGAAGGGCCGACCAAAGGAAAGGAAAGGAAAGCGATAGTCCCATCGACCGGGGTATTCCAGAGTACTCGATTAAGGATGAAAGCGGCATCAAAGGTGCAAGCAGGGGGTGATCAAACCCCGACTGTCCACGACAACCCCTCATTCGAGGATAAGGACCGCCATTAAGAAACAAACACCGAGGTGACTAGGGGTAGCCAAGTCGAGGGGTCAGAAGAAGAAACACATATGCCGACCTTTCCACAAGAAAGCGAGGCTGAAAGTAAAGCGTCGACCAATCCATCCACTTCAGCCCATGTTATGCCTACATACATGGAAGGGGGTGGCGACGAAGAAGAAGTAGACGCTTCAGCTCCAGATCTCGTACGGCGCATGAACAACCTAGAATTTGGCCTTAAAATCCTCTCCACCACTATACAGTCTTTAACTCAGGTCGTATTCAAGATCCAGAGTACCCTGACGGCCCAGCCGTCAATAGGGCCACCTATATCTGCCAGTCCTGATCCTGGGGCTAATAAAGAATCAAATGAACCCCCTCAGCGGGTATCTTCAGGGACGGCCCATCATGCTCTGCCTCGAGTGTCAGTCCCCTCAGGAGCTGAACATCGTACCTTACCTCAATCAACTTCTCCTAACTCTATAAAAGAATTGTTCGAAATGATGAGGGACTTACACGACAGTTTCGAGGCAAGAAACAAATAGGACGAACGCCAGAAGCTCGGGATCCGACAACCCTATCCTCCCGAATGGAATAATGTGGTCTATCCTCCCAAGTACAAACCACAATCACGGATACCATTTGATGGGAAGGAGTCGTCCCCCCGTCAATACCTGACCTAATTCCACTCCATGATGGGGCACTAACGAAAAGAGGATGCCCTACTCACAAGCCTATTTATTGGGGCACTAAAAGGGGTAGCCTAAGACTGGTACTGTAACTTCCCCGATAATTCCATCTCTTTCTTCAAGGATCTAAAGTGTCTCTTCCTTTCCCAATTTTATGATGATGGAAAGGATATGACCATGTCTTCCCTCATAGAGATAACCTAGAAGGATAAGAAGATAGTTTGAGCCTTCATCGAACGCTTTCGACAAGCATGTCTGAAGTTACCTTCTGGTATCCCTGAGTTCGTACTAATGGACTCCTACCGGAAGAATATGACGCCGGCTATTAAACTCTGGGTGGACTCCACCCAATATGGAGACTGGACCACATTTATTGTCGACATCGAAGCTGCTGAGATGAAGGCTCGCAATGCCTGCCTTCTAGGTGTTAGCTTTCCTTCATTTGAAGATAAAGGGAAGCGCACCGCCAACAACAACAACAATGGACGTAAGCCAAAAAGGAAGCAGGCACTGATAGTGAACGCCTCAAAAGGTGCATCGAACCCTGCATAGAATCTACCAGTCGCACCAAGGCATAAGGAGGTCTACTCCTTCAATGACAATAACACCATGTAGCTCTTCTAGATACTGAAGTAAGGTGACAAAAGTTGCCTAATCCAAACCGCTCTGATGAGGTGGATAGGGTAGGCGACCCGAGGTACTGTCACTACCTTTGATTCGTCGGGCACCCGACCTGAGATTGCTGCGACTTGAAGAACTACATACAGTGCATGATCAATGCGAATGTCCTCTCGCTCGACTATGAGGAGAAGACAGTCTCGACGAACATGGTGTCTCTCTAGTTCAGCACTCTGCCACCTACTGAAGCTCAAGATGATGTTGTCCCCATCCTAAAGGCGACAATGGAAGTAGTCAACCTTCTATAAACTCGTGACAATGTAAGTGGACTAGTACCACTTATGACATCCCGATGAGAGATCCTGTGGGTCCACCCAGATCTAGCTCCGGAATTGACTCAACCGGGATATGTCCTACCTCCAAAACCAAGGGCAAGAAAACCAAGTCTTGTCGAATGGTTACTTCGTCCCTCGAGAAAGCCCTTCCTGTGCAGACGTGTTCACAGCAGAACGTTCAACAAGTAAAAGTTTCGGCTGAAGTGATGCCTCATGTCACCACTGCGGCCGCTCAAGGGGAAGGTTCATCCCAACCTCTAGCAATCAAAAAATAAAAGCAGAAAGAGGCTCGTTTTGACAGACCTCTACAAAAATACTGTGCTTCGGGGTTGATTAAACCCCACAACTTTGACATACTGGCAAAACTCGCCAGTACTCCGACCTGACTATCACTATTTGAGCTCCTCCGACTATCCAAAGATACCGAGAAGCTCTATGTGAAGCAGTGAAGGATGTTGAGTCTTTCATCAGCAGGTCAAGTAGCCTGAAGAAGATCCAACAACATGTCTGCACTGCCATAGTATTGGGGAAATCATCCCCAACATCATGTTCACTCAACAACACATGCTACTCAAGAATAATTGACGTAACAGACCGTTGGATTACACAGGGTATGTCGGCACCATCAAGGTGGATCAAATCCAGATCGACCTTGGGTCTTCTCTATTATCCCTCGGACTCTGCTCCAGATATTCGGGATCCCGATGCATCGTATGACTGCATCTAATACTATAATCAGTGGCTTTAATGCTAGCAAGAGCAAACACTGGGTAAGATCCGGCTGAAATGTCATATCGACGAGCTCCAGACGGAGGAGACTTGCTTTGTCGTTGACGCGGACGTCAATTATAACATCTTATTGGGATGACCATGGATACATGAATACATGGTGGTGCCATCTACTCTCCACCAGTGCATGAAATACGTGTCCACCAATGGCATAGTCAGGACAAAATTTGCTGATGTCGATCCCTTCAAAGGGATTGAAGACTTTTTTACCGATTTCGATCTGTACAAATCAATTCATCTCGATGATGAAGCCAACGATGCCGATGACAAAGCAGAAGCAGAAGTAGAGGCCGACACTGAAGCACAAATGACGACTGACGCCCCTCTGAAGGTGCGACTCAAAGGAAAATCTCTCCAAGCATCGGCCCCCTGTCGTAGTCAAGCTACGTGGGAGGGCACCACCCTCCTTGGTTGAAACAACAAGTGGAGCTCTTTTGAAGGTACAACTCAAGGGGAAACCTCTCCAAGTGTTGGCTCATCTCGTGGTTAGGCTGCGCGAGAAAGCACCAGTCTCTGAGGCGCCAGCTCAGGCACCACTGAAAGTGCAGCTCAAGGGAAAACCTTCCCAATTGTCGGCTCCACTTGTAGTTAAGCTACCGTGAAAGGCCCCAGCATCTCTTCCAGGGCAGGCTCAAGGGCCAATACGGATCAGACTTTCGAGGAACTCTCTAGAAATACCGTCTGCCAAGATGTCAACCCCTTTGGTGACCAAAATTCGACTGAAAGCCCCAGAACCTCCCAAGGCTACTCTGGTTCTTATCGACGAGGAGTTGGGAGAATATATATCCGCCATTGTTGATGCCCCATCTCCTGATGATGTAATTCTCTGGGACAAGATCCCATATTTTATCAACAAAAGGCTATCTTTGAATTATTCTAGTCTTCCACATTGGAATGCCATATATACTCTAGATAATGCCTTACAATCGTTGCAAACAAAATAACGACTGTTAATCATATAAATCAAGTCGTTCCGTATCGAGGAGTTTGTTATATAGTTCAGCCCCAGAACTAGGATGAGAAACCTATCATCTTCGGCAAAGTCGAGTGTCATTAGGACCTCCCGCCAGTCAAACCAGAATCGAATACCGGTAGAATACAAGTATATCGGTACACTGATCGAGCAAAATACCTCATCCAAAAGATGGTTTATGACTTGAAAAGCAGACATGGTCTAAACTATGGCAGAGGCCGACGTCTTGCTTTACGTCTTCCGGTTCCAAAAGGGAAGCCACAAGACTATTACCATCGCACTCGACCGGGAGGGGGGGTAGGCTATGTCACGCTGCCAACAACCCCATAAAGTTCAGAAGCGGAGGAGGCTACACACTCTCACTCATTTGAAGCTTCAACTTATGATTTCGACACCAGTATCGGCCTAATTTCTAGGAATGTGTTGTCAGTCAACATGACATCTATACACCCTCCAGAAGAAGAAGATGATGATTAGATAGTAGAGTTTTTCGAGGAAAAATCCTAGGCTCAACACTTAGGTGCACATTGAGAATCTCGCTTCAAGCTACGAGAACCGCCTGTCGAAGATGAAGTCGAACAGATCGACCAGGAGGAAGAATCTTTATCCAAACCCATATTTATCAGCAAAAGCTTGGCAGAAAAAGATCATGAATCATTAGTTTAACTTATCAAAGAATGCATCGACGTCTTCGCTTGGAGCTATGAAGATATGCCAGGCTTAGATCCATAAGTCGCAATGTACAAGCTTAACATCTTACCTAACACTCAGCCTGTTTAGTAGCAACAACGACGCTTTTGTCCTAACATCATGGACGGATCGATAAAGAAGTGGATAAACTCATAGAAAGTGGGTTTGTTTGCGAGGAGCAACACCCAGACTGGGTGGCCAACATCGTTTCTGTTACTAAAAAGAACGAAAAGATCCGAGTCTGCATCAATTTTCGGGACCTCAATTCCGTCTGCCCAAAAGACGAGTTCCCACTTCCGATCACCGATGTAATGATCGACAACACCTGTGGCTTTGAACGCATGTCCTTTTTGGACGGATATTCGGGCTACAACCAGATCAAGATGTTCCCAGAGGACGAGAAGTACACGTAATTCAGGACTCCAAAGGGGGTCTACTGCTACACAGTGACGCCCTTTGGCTTGAAGAATGCAGGTACCACATACCAATGAGCTATGAGCACCATCTTTTGTAAATACCTCTGCAAGACAGTCGAATGCTATGTTGACAACATTCTTGTCAAAAGTCGTTTATGAGGCGATCACCTACAAGATCTGAGGATAGTCTTTGATGTTATGCGAGCACATCAGCTCAAGATGAATCCAGCCAAATCCTTCCTATAGATTTCTAGCGACAAAATCTTGGGTTTCATCATCACTGAAAAAGGTATCCATATTGAACCCGAGAAGGCCAAAGCCATCATTGATATGAACCCTCCGAAGAACCTGAGAGAACTTTGAGGCCTATAAGGACGTCTTGCGTATATTCGAAGGTTTATAGCAAATTTTTTCGGACAATGCCAACTCTTTACCAAACTCACGAAAAGGGGGTCTCCTATGTCTGGACGGAGGAATGTCAAAAGGCGTTTAACGACATCAAGGCCTATCTCACAAATCCTCCAGTCCTGGTAGCACCGGTTGTAGGCAAACCCTTTTTGCTCTACGTCCGCACATTGGATCATTCTTTTGGCGCTCTAGTAGCTCAGAACAAAGATGCAGGCTATGAGCCAACTATCTACTACCTAAGGAGGACAATGATCGGGGCCGAACATCGGTATAATTCTGTAGAGAAAGAATATCTAGCTCTGGTATTTGCCATTTAGAAGACCCACCATTACGTATCGGGTCAAATGATCCATGTCATCTCCCGAGTCAATCCACTCAGGGTCCTCATGACAAATCCGGGAGCACTAAACTCTCGATTATCTATGTGGAAATACTATTGACACCATATGATATGGTGTTTTTCCTACAAAAAGCTGTCAATTGCCAAACATTGGCTAATTTCTTAGCTGCACATCCAACCCAGAGTTATCCAAACTCTATGAAGATATTCTAGATGAAGTGCTGGAATCCAACATTGCTAAAGGGAACTCCATCTAGAGGATGTTCTTCGATGGCGCCTCAAGAAAAGGCCCCAAGGGTCAGATCATCGTAGGAGTAGGGGTAGTCTTGATCTCTCTAGACAAGCTGGTGATCCAGCACACCTATTCTCTCACAGAATCGTGCTCTAACAATATGGCAGAGTACAATGCCCTTATTATGGGACTCCAATTAGCAAGATAGCTGGGGTAGAATACCTCGATTCCTATGGCGATTCGAAATTGATCATCAACCAGGTCCGAGGATAATGTGAGGTCCGCCACGAAGACCTAATCCCTATCATAAAACAGCCTTGGACATTATCTCAACATTCACTGAGTTCTTCATAGAACATGTACCTCGGCTACAAAATCTAGAGACGAATGCTCTGGCTGGCCTTGCTGCCTCACGGGCAGCACCTCTTGGGACTCAATACTTCGCTATGGTGATTGGCCGGGATCTGGTGTGTCCCAAAAACAACCCGTGCTTGTGTCTGAACTATGCCATGTCGGCAGATGCTGGTGTCATCGTCAGAGACGGGCGGGTTCCATTCATAGATTTTACAGCCTATAGGATCCTCCCGGACGAGCCGAAGGAAGTTGTACCTGTCAAAAGGCACTCTCTTCTATTCTACTATGACACAACTACCAAAATATTATATTGTCGTTCTTATGACGGGCTTCTCTTCTGATACCTGTCAAACGAGAAGGCATCTGAAGCTCTTCAGGAGGCGCATGACGGTACTGTAGAAGCATGAAAATGTGCAGATATATCAAAAGTGCATGTAGTATTCTCGACTACACAAAGCTTCCTAAGTGCAGGTACCAGGAAAGCGCAGACAGAAGATCAGAAACCACAGTTCATAAAAAAGCTCTTTATTAAATCATGCCTACAAGGATCTATTACAGATTTATCATGATTACAAGAAAAGAGCTTTCCCTAAAAGGATCTATTACAGATTCAGCATGAAAAGAACTAAGGCATCTAACGATCTACAAGAGGTTTAATTTTCACAGGAGCCATACAATGGGTTAATCTTCACAGACACGTAGCCCCCAAGATGCGCAGCGCTGTTAGAGCGAGCCACTTTCTGAAGCAGCTATTAGCCCGAGCGACAACTCTGTCCACAGCACAGGCCGTGCCACCGCCATTGAGCAGGGCAAAGCACAACCTGTGGCTCTTCGGATTGGTAACCAATCCAAATTCGAAAGCTTGGATCTCGAAGACCTCCAAGACGTTGTTTAGGTTCGAACTCGTTATAGCAAACACTCAAGTGCTTTCTGAAACTCAACAACGATACTTCTACAAAGGCACAACTCCTTTGAACGAAGGAATCCACAACCATCAGCCGACTTGTGCAAGGCCAATAGCCATTCGAAGCTAAGTCAGGATCGAGCATAACGTTTGGAATACAAAAGAAGGAAGATGATTCTTCAGAAAAACTCCCCTTTACATAGGGTGAGTGTGGTCCAACCAACATGCCACGTGGCCATCGGTCAAAGATGCCCAAATTAATGGGATGAACCTAGAACTCAGCACAATGAACCTCATTTAATAGGTTCAATCCATTGAGTCCTCGACCACTAACTTCTCGAATTCCTCCAAATAACGACGGTAATTAAAGAGGAGGATGACTGATTCGGCCATCAAGAAGAGCAGTCATTAAAAGCTCTTAAAAGACTTTGACAGGAACTAGCTCCTTCGACTCAGAAGCACAGCCAGGTACCTGCACCCCCTCTTCGATCCAGAAGTGCAGATAGCTCATTTCTTCATGTAGAGCCCCCACTTCAGTCTAAAAAGTGTAGAAACTTCAAACCCAATAGCTCTGCGCCCTCGTTTTAACTCAGAAGTACAGAGCCCTCGCGGTAACCAAAGGCTCGGCCCATTCAACGGCACCCATCATCAGATACTTTGGTGACACCGTTGCACAAAGCACACGTCTACTCGTCGCTCTAATGCACATTTACTCCATTGCTTAAAGCACAAGTCTACTCGTCGCCCTAAAGCACAGTGACTTCGTTGTTTGAAACACAAGTCCGCTCGTCGCCCTAAAGTATAGTGACTCCATCGCCTGAAGCATAAGTCTACTCATAGCCCTAAAAGTGCAGTGACTCCGTCGCCTAAAGTACAAGACCGCTCGTCGTCCAGAAGCGTAGTGGCATCAAAAGCTCCGTCAGAAGCACAGCTCGCATAGCGGCACAGCCTTACGAAGTGACATGGCTCCACGTGGCCAGATGGGTGCTTATGTTCTCCAGGATACCACCCTATCGGTTTGTTTAAACCGCTGCTCTTAGGATAAGATAGAGTTTGATTCTGATGATAAGAGTAATAACTTATCGGGTTGTTTAAAGCATAGATAAGGATGGAGTTTGTTCTTATGGACGAGAGCTATATCTAACTGGTTTGTTTAAACCAATGTCCCTCTAAGATAACACAAAATCCACTTTAGGGATAGGAACAGAATATGCTCAGGTCCATCCATCAACAAATAAGAATACGCTACGTGTCATTTATTCACTTATATTGATAACTCCCTCTAAAATCTTGATAGAAGAGAATCTCAGTGCCTGCTACATGTCAGCTCAGCAGCAGCTTTTACCGTGTCGCCTCAAAGATTTTTCGATATCTCCATGTGCACCGTATCTGCATAATCCTTATGCACATCGTATATGTGCTCCCCCTATAAATATAAGGAGTTTTCCTTCGATAAAGGGGCTTCAAAATCTTCAACTTCGACATCCTCTTGATTGGTAACTCTAGAATTTCAATCACCAGCACCAGAAAGCCAAAGCAAGTCATCATCAGATCATCAATGGAGTAAAGGAGCCGCTGTATTGCTCGATCTCTACCACCACACTTTTCCAGAATTTTTGTACTTAGATCTTTTGTTTAGGAATCAATTGTACTCTTTTTAAGTTTAAAATACAAAAAGTTTGTATAACCTTTTGTCATAGCAAATAAGATGGCGACTTTGCTGGGACTTCCTTCTCCTCTAACAAAAATATAGTGGCACAATCTGACAACAACTTACTGGAATCTTTCCAGAAGACGTTGGTCATACGTTTCGACCAACAAGCTTTTGAGGATCTCTTTTCTGAGCAGAAGTCGAGTCCTTCGAAGCGGTTCGTAAAACCGAAGAAGACTCGATGCACCTGGGTGCCGATGGCTGCTGCGACGAGCAGTACGACGGAGGGAACTGTACTCCAGAACCCCCTAACTGACGAAGCCCCGAAGAAGATTTTTGCTACTACCGCCACGTCGCCTCGCTCGATTCCCACTACGAAAAAGTGCAGCGAAGAGTGCGCTCACTTGTGGCGGGCCTAACAAAGGCACAACGTCGAAGGAAGTGCGTAGTAGCTCAACCGCTTACGGAGGGAGCAGTACTGATGAGAAGATCTGTCTTTGACAGAATTGCCTACCCATCGGGTAAGGCTATATTGGACTCTGAACGTTACGCACCTCCTAGAGGTAACTTAAAGAGATCCAAGGCAGCACGTGCCTTACGCGGCTAAAGTGCTATGCCAACCACTATATTGGATTCTGAATACTACGTACCCTCACGGGATAGTAGGAAGAAATCCAAGGTAGCATGCGCCTTTTGCAACCAACGTGCTATGCCAATAGTCGACCAAAGGCCCATATTGACTGTCACGCGCGCAGCCAATTGAAAGCTATACAAAACTAGTCCAAGTGCCTCAACGCCTTGACTGATAGAACCCTACTGTCGCTTGAGCACTCATATGTACAACTCGAGCCAGGGTACACTCTACTGAGAAATACTTACGTGAACAGTGTTCCTATAAGTATAGAAAGAATCTACCTCATCAGTAATTTTTTGATTAGGACCCAAGCGTATCCCGTATGTAGGAACTAAGAGGAGAGAAGCTATCTCCGTATCCTCATTTATGCGCACAGCTTCCCTGCACATGCAATAGAAGTACAGGAATGAAGACCCCAACTCTTTTCCACAAGCGTAAAGCAGAAAAGGAGCCTGTAGTACAAGGAAGGCCTAAACCAAGGCATACTTGCACCCAGATCACCATCAACTGTTGCTGTCACCAGGTAGCCACATCGCCACCGAGAAGACAGTCCGTCTTCTATAGTCTGTGACCAATGGCGGCTATACATTAGGGATTCGACCGAGGGTCGATGAGCGAGAAAGAAAGGGAACTCCGTGTTGCTCCATACAATACGGTACGGGGGTCTCTATCTCTCAAGCAACTATCTAAATATCCTCCTACCTCGGCCAACAAGCCCAAGAAGCGGCCTGGGAATAGCAAGACAAAAGTACCCAGCACAGGTGTGTTCCAACACACGTACGCCAAGTCTGGCTTCTTGCCACAACGAGATGCCACATCAGATGCTGGGGGTGGCCAGTCCTTTACCAATTATGATAATGTGGTTAGCCCAATGATTATATCATGTTTTTGAATATGGCTAATCAATTAAGTTTAACTAGTGATGTTACTAATATTCATGTAATCACTATCATGTTGCTACTTAAACTTAGCATTGTCCTAACATGTACTTGCAGACAAACAGTAAGCATGATCAAACTAGGACATATGCAACGAAGAATTATTGATGGGCCAAAGACGACATAATACAAAAAGATTTCTATGAACCGCCTAACGACCTATCCGGGGCCTCGCATCGGGGGTTTCGCTGCCCAGTCAGCAGGGGGAGATCGAGGGGGCAGCGCCCTCCGTGGGAGTTCGGGGGCAAAGCCCCCGAAAGGTACTAAGAATTTCAGATCTATTTATCTTTGGACGATCGTCGTCAAGGAAAAATGAGTCTGCTCAAATGTCAGGAGAAAGGCATCATCAAATGGGCTATTAGTTTTCATATTTATTATATATTTTTCCTTTCGTTGAGTATAGGAAAAATGTGAGATTTATCGGATCGGTACTGGCTTAGGTTTTTCTCAGTCCACAAAAAAAAATATTCCTACCTACTTATCCCAAAAATCCATAATTCCAAAAAGCCCAAAACCTAGGCAAATTTGGTCCATTCCTTATTGTTCTGACCCTGCAGAACTCTGACAGAACTCTGACCGAGTTCGGTCCGAGTTCAACCCGAGTTCGGTCTGGGTTATTTGAATTTTAGTTTCCACCAAATCTGAATCTAACGTTCGTATGTGAAATCCTAGCATCCGAACTCTGCCCGAGTTTGGTCCCCCAAAAACACTATAAATAGAGTTGAGATTACCATTCATTTCAATCATCCAATTTCATCTCTTCCCTTCTTTATCTAAAGTATTCTGAGCTTTTTACTTTTATATCTAAGCCTTTACACTCTTATCCAAGCTAGTACAGGTTTTGTTTAATCTAGAGTTTGGTATTGAAGAGTTGTATCGGAGGTTGTATTCAGAAAATGTTCCAGTTTTCTAATTGCCTTCTGGAGTCGGTCGTGCGCTCGTCACCAAGCACGGTGTTGTAAGAGTTACAAGCGCTCAGTTCAAGCTTGTGCCATAGTAGATTAACAGCGAACAAGAGTACTCGCGACTGGACTAGTTCTCTCAGAGGGAAACCAGTATACATCGTGGTGTTCACTGAGTTTGAATTCTTGACACTTACTTTACCATATTTTATTTACCATCTTTTATCTTCCATAATATATAACTGCTTAATATTTTTAATTGGTAATTATTTTCTGCTGCACACGCAGACACTCTATTCACCCCCCTCTAGAGGTGCTCAACGATCCTACAATTGGTATCAAAACAAGGACTCTATTATCTAGCTTAACATCCTTAGAGTAGATTCTTATTATCAATTGTTAACCTCTGATTCCAATTGCCTACAATTGGTATCAGAGCGGGAGCTTGTTATATAGATATTACTGCTCATACCAATTGCTCCCACAATTGTTATATCAGAGCAGATTATATTCAAATATAACACTCTAGAGAGTATACATATGACAGCCGTGAATTCAATATTCACAAGTGAAGGACAGTTCACAAAAAGACCTCCACTATTTGATAGAATGAACTATACTTCTTGGAAGACACAGATGAGCTTCTACCTGAAGTCTCTAGATTTATGGTCAATTATTTGCAATGGCTACAAAAAGCCTACTATCACCTCTATTCTTACTTCCTCAATTATTAACAAGCCTTATTATAGTTACACAGAGGAAGAGACGAAGTTACCTAGCCTTGATGCAAAAGCAAAGCATGCTTTCTATTGTGTTGTAGACTTCAATATATTCTATCTCAATACTACTTGTACAACATCTCATAAAATTTGGAAACTTCTTGAAGCTACTTACGAGTACAGGTACGAAAGTAGTGCTAGCGACTACAGGGAGGAGGATAGTCTTTATAATGATGAAAATGTGTGGATGATGGCATCGAGATTTAAGGTTCAACACAACCCTATATATGAAGAAGAGCTTGTATGTGACAACTGCAAGAAGATAGGCCACATCAAAGAAGATTGTAGTACTGCTAGAAAGAAGAGTCACTATAAACGATCAATCAAAGGAAGGTCATCATCTCCAAGTACTCTACCACGAGCATATGGTGTGAAAGTGAAGCAAGCGATTCCGAAGAAGAAGAGAGACCTCGTCAAGCTATAAATATATGCTCAATGGCATTATCCAACAAGGTACAAGAAATCTCTATTCTGGAAGAGAATGAATTCTCATATGATGAGTTATTTGATGCTTTCAGTGATTTATTGAAAGAACACAAGAAAGTATTAGATAAGTATAAGCAAGCTACAAAGGATATTCTCTGCTATAAGCTTGAGAATGAAATGGTTACTTGCTTATTGAATGATGCTAGAAACACTTCTACTTCTGATAATGCTACTGAGATTTCCTCACTTGAGTTTAGATTGCATTTGGCACTTGAATGCATTGAGAAAAGCACTCAAGAAAATGCTAAACTTAAGGAGGAATTAGAATCAGAAAAGAAGAAATATTATATTATTTCATATAGAATTGATGCTCTTTCTGCTAAATATGATAAGATCTGTGGTATCTCTAAAAATTTAGATATTAGACTGGAAAATCAGGTAGTACAACCTGTGAATCAGTCTAACACAAGACACGTGACACATCACAAAGTCACACACGATAGATCTTTTAAAAAGGAAGCAAACAAAGCTAAAGCTTCACGTAACCTTGCATTCTATTACAAGTATCCACGCACATCATATCACACCACTGCACGTTCTCATACTACATAGGACTAATGTTAGTACTTTCTGTCATTATTGCGGTATAAATGGACACATTTTTAATCATTGTTAGATTAGAAAGCTAGTTGATATGAACTTGTGCAAATGGATTCCCAAAGCTAACAAATGTGGATCCAAGTACTGGATACCAAAGTCTTCACCTGATATTTTAGGTGGAGCTACTTATGATGAACCATAGAACCATGGAGCATGTTGGTGATTCTAAAGCTATAACGGTCATCGTCCACGCAATTGTACCAACATATGTGTGGTCACTAGAACCACTTTGGTAACTTGCTTCCTAAATAGTTTTTAATATGTAGCATGTTCTTATTGATGTCTTGCTATTAGCTCTCATTGATATCTTTTAATTGTTTATCATTTATGTGAGTTATAATCCTAGCGTGACTAGTTGTTTAGCTTAAATGATTATTTCACACTATATAGTCTTTTAATAATTTTCTATTTATGTGACATGTCATATTTATCTATGTATGCTCTTTACTCTTAGTCTTTATCTATGATGCATGCATACCACTCTAGTCTATAGGAGCTAGAGTTAATGTGTTTTTGACTCTCTGTCTTTAATATTTCTGAAATGGTCACTTCTTACCGATTTGTCTTTAACATGTCATATTTACTTTAATCGGTATTTTGTGAGTATGTACGTTTAGCACAAGTCTCTTTTTACTCAAAAATATATACATATATTTTTATGTTAACCTTGTGCTTACATAATCTATTCATTATTGATTCTTATATCTTATTTTGAATAACTTCTTATGAATCAATTACATCTTTGCCCAATAAAGCATATTTATACATGTTCTTGATCTTGTGATAATTTTTCAAGGTTTATTAAGGATACATGAGTACTTCATATATTGTCATTTATATATTGCTCATATATTTTATTGATATATACTTTTGTATAAATATCATTATGGGGGAATATTGAGTTTAGCTCAAGTTCTATATTATTTTGAAAAGTATCTTCAAACGTGTGCTTACCTCATACTTTAGCTATTGATTTCTTTGAACAAATTTGTGTTCTTTTCTTTATTAGCTTTTTCTTCAAAGCCTCTCTTAAATGACACTTTTCTTGGCTTTTTGGTTGACATCTTGGATACATGACTCGTATTTGAATTATTTCATGTATGCAATTATATATATATATATATATATATATATATATATATATATATATATATATATATATATATATATATATATATATATATAAAAATATATATATATATATATATATATATATATATATATATATATATATATATATATATATTTGTAGTCTTCTAATTTTCGATATTTATTTGGTTTATATCTTTAAGTTGGGATTTTGAGAAGAAATATTTATTAATGTGTTGCTCATGATTATTTGTGAGTGTTCTTTTAAGATCGTTTGTTTTATCTTGATATGTTTATTGGTGCACACTTATACTATATATTTATCTCTATAGTATACTATGAAAACTTTTTGAAAACTAGTATTTAGTATCTTAATCTTGATGATCATTCCTTGTTCATTCTTTAGGGATTTACTTATCTTATATTTAGGAATTCTGGATTTCGATGCTGATTAATGATACTGTATATATTCTTTTAAATCTAAGTTCTTAAAAGTAGAGATCATTTTGGGTACAAGCCGAAAGGGTCCTTCTGTCATACAGGTGTAAATAGCCTGAAGCGACACGGTGTACTAGTCTTCGGACTACCGCTAGCTGGGAATCGGCCCCTACAGCTAACCCAAAGTGATCAATACTTTATGGACTTAAGATTTATTAAGGTCTACTTGCAACAATTATGTAGTTCTGGATCCAAGGCACTGAACCCAGTCCCCTAGGTTCAAGAATACATCAGCATATCTTGGCCCTATATTTTGATTTATAAATGTTTTATATTTTATTGTTACCCAATGATTTTGCAAACAATTGGATAAATGTAATTGATACATCTTATGCTGTATGCTACATTGTTCTAAGATTTTTTTAAGTCCATAGAATATAATTTATTTTATATTGCACTAATTTTTTTTAAAACCTCGGTTATTAAAGAAGTGATTTGTTTTTGGTACAAGCCTACAAAGGGTCTGTCTGTCACCACGGCTACGGCTAAAGCAAAACGGTTCTTAAGTGTTCCCTAGTGAACCTCTGTTAGCTGGGACAGTACCCCTACAGCTACACTATGATTGATCAACACTTTATAAACTAAAGATTTATTGAGATCTAGTTACAATTGTTATCTGATGGATTTTGGATTTTAGATTTGATGGATAATATTATTTACTAATTTAATTGTATAAAAGGTAACATATATTGATCTTCATAGGTTAATGTTTGTCATCTTTTGATATGTTCATTTTTCTGTCACACTATTCGATATTTAGACTTGATGATCTTGTGACTACTCATTGAATATAATAGTCTTGTGATTTTGTCTTTAACTTGTTTAATATTCATGATTTTAAGCTTTATATTCTCTTCTTATTCAAGTTACTAACTGCCTATAGCAGTAATTTTTTGCGGAGAGAAGTCAAGATATTGAATTTCTCTCTCTTAAAGCGTTTCTTCTCTTTAACCCTACGATTATTTGATGGACACCGTACAACGGCTTTAAAAGGGAAGAAATGAACTTTGATAGAGAAGATCTAATATTTATAATTAGTTTTTTACCTCTGGAAATATGCCTCTGAAATTTTTTAATTTTTGTCAATACTATTATTTTTGGATATAGCCATGTAAAGGTGGAGCCGTTAACTGTTTCAAATCAATTATTCCTTTGACATGCCATATATCTAGAATATATTTTTCTTTGAACATTTATCTAGTTATGTTTATTTTTATTGGAGACATGATTTGTTTGTTCATTTTTAAGCATTTATTGATTGGATTATTTTTGCCTAAAAGATGATATTTGTTTTTGGAAACTTTATATGCATTTGATCAATGGAAAGAAAGATGCATATCTTGGATATTCCTTAGATCTTGTGATTATTTATTTTATCTATTCTTGCATATAAATTTATTTGGAACTAGATACTCATATTTTAAGGGGGAGCAAAATTAATTGTTTCAAATTCTTAATATGTGGTATAGCTAGTTCATCATGGACATATATTCTTTTACCTAACATATCTTGTTGATTTGTTCATAAAAAATTTTTGGGAGAATATATGATTACTATTATTATTTATTTATTTTTAATTCTCTCATTTTATTTGAGTTTCTAAAAATTTATTTTGCCAAATATATTTAATTATCTTCATTGATAATTCTTTTGATTTTAAATTAATTTTGGCATTTCTTATTGAGATTTTATCTCAAAGTTCATGATTATCTTATTTAGACTAAACATACTTTGCGGGGGAGCATTCAAGTCGACTGAATTTCTCCTTCTCAAGTATTTTGTCTCCCTTACCTACTTGTTTATCTAATGAATATTCATATATCATGTTAAGGTAATTGAGTCCAAATACATGAACTTTGGTATATATTTTGTATAGATTCTAGTATATCTGCTTTGATTCTTTTCAATGATTATATTCTTTATAGAAGTGATTCACTATTTTGTATGGGCAAAGTGTGAATCATATTTTTTTATCACTGTTAAAAGTCTTATTATATCTTCGAAATATTCTATATTTGGTATTTTATATTGTTATACTAGATCTGTGAATTTTTTCTCTCATTGATTATTTATGACCAATGATTGATTTCTATTATATTGGTTTCCTTCAAAACTATAGTTATATTCTTTCTTAATCTGTGTTTTGAATGGTTTGTTTCCAATTTCTACCCTAATTATTGTTCATGATTATTTCTGCCTTCCTTCTTTGATGATTGATTTCATTTTATAGCTTATTACGCGGGAGCTTATTTTTTGATCATGTCAAAGGGGGAGAAATAAGTTTAAGTTAGCAAAGATTTTTTTTTAGTAATATGTGTTTATTAATGATATATGCATCTATTGTGTCTTCTATCTTTAACTTAACCGATTTCCCATAATCAAAAAGGGGAAGATTGTTAGCCCAATGATTATATCATGTTTTTGAATATGGCTAATCAATTAAGTTTAACTAGTGATGTCACTAATATTCATGTAATCACTATCCTGTTGCTACTTAAACTTAGCATTGTCCTAAATGGTGTACATCATATTGCTATGCTTGTATCATACTGCATCATATTGTTTTGTTCGTCTAACATGTACTTGCAGACAAGCAGTAAGTTTGATCAAACTAGGACATATGCAACGAAGAATTGTTGATGGGCCAAAGATGACATAATATAAGAAGATTTCTCTGAACCGCCTAACGACCTATCCGGGGCCTCGTATCGGGGGTTTCGCTGTTTATCTTTGGACGATCGTCGTCAAGGAAAAATGAGTCTGCTCAAATGTCAGGAGAAAGGCGTCATCAAATGTGCTATTAGTTTTCATATTTATTCTGTATTTTTTCTCTTATTGAGTATAGGAAAAATGTGAGATTGATCGGATCGGTACTGGCTTAGGTTTTTTCGGTCCACAAACAAAAATAAGCCTACCTACTTATCCCAAAAATCCACAATTCCGAAAAGCCCAAAACCTATGCAAATTTGATCCATTCCTTATTGTTTGACCCAGCAGAACTCTGACCAAGTTCGGTCCGAGTTCGGCCCGAGTTCGGTCTTGGTTATTTGAAATTTAGTTCCCACCAAATCTGCATCCCACGTTCGTATGCGAAATCTTAGCATCCGAACTCTGCCCGAACTCTGCCCGAGTTCGGTCCCCCAAAAATACTACAAATAGAGTTGAGATTACCATTCATTTCAATCATCCAATTTCATCTCTTCTCTTATCTATCTAAAGTATTATGAGCTTTTTACTTTCATATCTAAGCCTTTATACTCTTAGCCAAGCCAGTACAGGTTTTGTTTAATCTAGAGTTTGGTATTAAGGAGTTGTATCGGAGGCTGTATTTAGAAAACGTTCTAGTTTTCCAATTGCCTTCTGGAGTGGGTCGTGCGCTCGTCACCAAGCACGGTGTTGTGAAGTCGGTCGTACACTTGTCGCCAAGCACGTTGTTGTAAGAGTTACAAGCGCTCAGTTAAAGCTTGTGCCATAGTGGATTAACAGCGAGCAAGTGTACTCACGACTGGACTAGTCCGCTCCGAGGGAAACCGGTATACATCATGGTGTTCACTTAGTTTGAATTCTTGACTCTTACTTTACCGTATTTTATTTACCATCTTTTATCTGCCATAATATATAACGGCTTAATATTTTTAATTGGTGATTATTTTTTGCTGCACACGCACACACTCTATTCACCCCCTCTAGAGGTGCTCAACGGTCCTACAAATCCTGTATTCCAATCCAACGAAGGATTGTATGACACAGATGCCTCCACAAGCGCAGCAGGCCAACAAACTGGGGGTAGCGATTATAATAAGTCTGAGGATGATTGTAACCTTCCAGTCTATTCTAAAGACGACGGGACTCAGGCATAAGAGCCAGAGAGCGAGAGATCCACTGTCCCTTCAACCCATCCACACATGATGTTCGTGTTCATGGTCGACGGCGACAACGCAAAAAGTAGTGAACGCTCTAGTCAGCTGAAACATATAGAAGCTCTCGAGACGAGCCTAAATACGTTGAATACTACTATGCAGTCTTTAGCTTCTGTCGTCCTAGAGATCAAGGCGAGGTTGACTCTCGCTGCCTCCACTCCTGATCATGACCCAGCAACTAACGGTGGATCGCACTTCCCCTCATGAACCAAGTAGCACCGTCTTCGTCTACTCCGTCGACAACAGGACCTGCGATGTCAACTTAGTTACAGCAGGCCCTCCAGGAGTTATACGCTCGCTATGATGCCAAATAAAAGCGAGCAACACTCCAAAAGATGGGGATTCGGCAACTATATCCTGCCGAATAGGATAATGTGATCTATCCTCCCAATACAATCCGCAAACGCTCATGCCCTTCGATGGGAATGAGTCACCTCGACGATACTTGAGGTACTTTACCTCGGTAACAGGACATCTGCCGAAGGGCGACGCTCTCCTCACCAACCAATTCATAGGAGCCCTGTAGGGGGTGGCCTATGAATGGTTCTGCAGTCTTCCTGACAATTACATTACATCGTTCGAAGACTTGAAGACTCTATACCTCAATCGATTCTACGAAGAAGGAATGGACATGACGATGTCGACTCTCATGGACATCATCCAGAACGAGAAAGAGCCTGTACGTGCATACATTAAGAGCTTCCGCCAGGCAGCTCTGAGGTTACCTCTTGGTATACCCGAGCCCCATGTTTATGGACTCGTGCCGCAAGAATATGATTCCTGCAATCAAGTTGTGGCACAGTGCTCCTTGTAAATAATGGACGCCTTTCATTATAGAGGCGGATGTGGCACAAAAAAAGGCACAAGATGCGCAGCTCCTGGGGCTAATCTTTTCTAGTCTCGAAGACAAAGGAAGGCGTACGTCCATTAGCAACCCCAAAGATGGAAAAGGGAAGCAAGCCATGAACGTCAATATTTCCAAAGGTTCGGCATCAGCAAACTCGAAGCCTACAGAAGCGCAGAGGCCGAAGGAGACCTACTCCTTCAATGATGAAGATACGCTAGAACTCTTCAATATGTTAACGAAGAGCGACATGCTTTCACTCCCTCGGACAAAGCGTACCGATGATGTGGAAAAAGTGGACAACCCAAAGTACTACCATTATCATCAGTACGTCCACCATTCGGCACGTGATTGCAACGTGTTGAAAAGACAGATCCAGCGTCTCATCGATGCCAAAGTCATCTCACTTGACTATGAGAAGAAGACTATTACTGTCAACTTGGTTACTTACCAATTCGGAAGTTTTCCAACTACGGAGGCACAAGATGGCGTAGTCCCTATTCCAAGGGCGACAGTAGAAGTAGTCAATCTTCCACCCGCTCGTGACAATGCTCAGGGGCTCATCCTATTTATAACGTCACAAGTCAAAGTTATGTGGATCCATCTTGATCTTACTCCAGACATGATGATGCCTGCAGTGTGCTCTGTCAAGGAAAATAAGGTCAGGTCGTGTCACATGATATCTATGACAACTTATGACACCCTGGTTACCACTCGCTTGGCTCACCAGCGAGAAAAGAATCAAGCTCCAAAGGAAGAGACACCTCCGCCCGTCGCAGCCAATGCCCTCGATACATCGGAAGCAGGCCCATCTCAAGCGTCTATTGCAGATAAACAGAAGCAGAAGGAGGTTCGCTTTGATAAACCTCTGAGAAAAGACTCGACATTAGGGCCAATCAAGCCCTACAATTTTGATATATTGGCGCAGTTGGCCAACACTCTGGCTCGACTATCACCCTTCAAGATTCTCCAAAAAGACCCGAGACGCCCTCAGCAAAGCTTTACAGAACGCTGACTCCTTCCTCACTCAGGTGGAACCGCCCAAGGAGAACCCTGCTGAATGCCCACATTGTCATAGTGTGGCTGAGGTGATCCCTCACATCACCTTCACTAAGTAGGATATGCTACTGAAAAACAATCGGCACAACCACCCCTGTACTATAGAGGGTACGTTGGTGCCATTAAGGTCGATCGTATCCACATCGACCATTGATCTTCTCTCAGCATCATTTCTCGGAGTTTAATCCAGGCTTAGGGGATCCCGATGCATCGGCTAACTGCGTTGAACCCTACAATCAGTGATTTCAACTCTGGGAAAAGTGAACCCCTGGACAAGATCCGCCTGAAATGCCAAATAGGTGATCTCTAGACTGACGTTACTTGCTACGTCATTGATGTCGATATAAACTAAAATATGCTATTGGGACGACCATGGATTCATGAATACATGATCGTGCCCTCCACTCTCCATCAGTGCATGAAGTATGTGACCAGCGATCGAACTATCAAGACTGAGTTCGCTGACACCAATCCCTTATGAGGGCTCGAAGCATACTGTACAAATGCGAATCTGTACAAATCAGTCCCAAGGGACGATGACGCCAATGATGCCGATGATAAGACAGAAAGTGCAGCTATTGCTGAAGAACCATTGAGGGTTCGATTGAGGGGGAAATCTCCACAGACATCATCCCTTCTCGACATCAAGCTTCGAGGCAAATCTCCGACTAGATCATCCTCGATCATGTTAGAGGATAGCCGGGAGCCAATTCAAATAAGGCTTCCCCGGAAGGCTTCAAAGCCAACTCTAAGGTCACACGAACCTCCGACTGTAGCTCCCTTGGTAGTCAAGCTGAAGAGGAAACGTCCTCCACCATCTCCAGCAACAGCCCTGGTACTCACGGATGAAGAGTTGGAAGACTACATTGTAGAAGTATAGAAAATAACAAGAAAAGCCCATGCGACTCAGATAGAAAGAGCCTCATACGGCTCAGGAATTCGTTAGACATTCATGCGGCTCAAAAGTCCTTTAAAGCCTCATGCGGCTCGGATAGCTCCATGCGGCTCAGGAAGGAGCCACGTGGCCCAAAGCAGTCTGCCTCTACAGCTGGCCATAAAGCAACTGCTTCATTAAATGCCCTGATGGCAGCTCTGACAGAAAGGCGAAGTGACAGTTTTTACATAAAGCTGAAAAGATAGCTCTGACATGGTAGCGTGCTCCTAGGGAAAAGAAGAAAATCTTTTATAGCTGGCATGATCCGCCAAATCCAAAGCTCCATATACGGCTACCACCCCTATGCGGCTGTCACCCCTTCATGCGGTTGCTCTCTTCATGCGGTTGCTCTCTTCATGCAGCTGCCACCTTCATGCGGCTGCCACCTTCATACGGCTGCCTCCTTCATGCGGCTGCCACCTTTATGTGGCTACTACCTTCATGCGGCTAGGAGTGTGGGGGCCACCCATATGCGGTTCATTTAGAGACTGCATTCATGCAGCTTTGTCAGGATGTCCCACTTACGACAGTTGTGACACGTGGCGGTCCTCATGACAGTTGAGACACGTGGCGATCCTCATGACAGTTGAGACACGTGGCGGTCTTATCCCTTCGGAGGAATGGCTGTTAGCAAATCATAACAACCCATATTTGTTATAATCATTATAATTACTCGGATCAAATCAGATTTGTGGTAATTAAGCAAATTGAACACGTGGCGGGGGATCCGAGCTTGTCATGACAAATTATGAAGATTCATTGCAATCAGCATTAATTGTCCATACGAATTTGGCGCAATCAAAAATCAACTGCCCAGATATGATGCAATCAAGATTAATGGTCCAGATTATTGGCCGTCGACTTTTCAAGGGGGCAATCATTGCAAACCCTAGTGATCACACCCCCACTTCTATAAATAGTAAGGTGCCATTCCCTTGCAAACCCTGGAGAAAAGAGGAGGAGAATTCCAGAGAGAAAGAGACTCTCTCTACCTAGCTGGACACACAGAGAGACAAAGGCACGCACAGAGGGTTCTTCCCACACATCCCGAGAGCATTTCTTCATCAGAGTCAAGGCTACGTCCGATCGTCCAAGGAGTAAGGCAGAGCTGCCGTCGCTTTTCCGAGCCTCTATCGTCACCTCCAGAATCAAAAACAAACAATCGTACTTAGATTGTTGTACCTAGGTTTTCATTCCTAGGCTTTCTTTGTACGAGCGAGTTTGTACTGTGAGTCTAAGTTCAGTAATCCTATAAAATTGTTCTGTACTTTTACAATCAATGGCAAACACGATGGCGACTCTGCTGGGGACTAACTTCTCCACGGCTGAGGAGTTGGTGACGCAATCGGACGCAGCCAAACTTGGCTCCACTCAACAAATGCTGGTTGCCCGGTTCAACCAACAGGCGTTTGAAGAAATGCTCTCCGACGGGAGCGCTGGCCCGGTCCAGCGACGAGCCCGCACAAAGAAGGCCCGCAGGAAGTGGAGGCCTAAATCATTCGCTCCTCCCCAAACTCTCGGAGAAGTACTCTCTGTTGCTCAAGACGGCGGAGAAAACTCTCATGCGGCCCCATTTCAGACCATAGAGGACTATGCTGTCCCCAAGTCCAGCAAAAGAAAATACTATAATGCTGGACTTACAGGGGCTAAGAGGAACTCTATGCGGTCCAAGCCGCATAAGGGTGCCAGCCGCATGAAGAAGGCTCATACGGTCGCAACCGCCAGCCGCATGGAAAACACTCATGCGGCCACAGCAGTCAGCCGCATGCAGAAATCCCATGCGGCCAAAACCGCCAGCCGAATGCAGGCAGCCTGCACGGTCACGACTTCCAGCCGCATCCCAAAGGTTCATGCGGCCATCGCTCCTAGCCGCATACAGAAGGTTTATGCGGCCACAAAAGACAGCCGCATGTAGACAGCCTGCACGGCCACCGATCCCAGCCACATAATATCTGTCCCATGCGGCTCATGGTCAGTCTTTGACCGCCTCTCATGCGGTCCTGACCTTGGAGGCTCTCTGGAGTATATACCAGGCTCTGTTGTGGCCAACATGGACTCTTTCTATTATGCACTCTCGGGTGCCAAAGGGAAGAAGTCTCGGTCAGCGCGGGCTCGTCGAGCTCAGTCGGCCGTCCCAACTTCTGACTATCTGGGCGTCCCGCTTACTATTACGTGGGCCTCTGATGGAAAGTTGTACAGAACTACCCTTGTCCAGCCCCCTACGGCCAATGAACGGGATAGTTATTAAGAATCTCCCAACAATGATCAGGGATAAGTACTCGTACTACCTCCCCATCAGGGAGCAGGCAGGATGCCAACACACTCATGTGCTCAGAACTCCCGGGCCCACAAAACGAGTGACTTGTGCAACATGATTCTTCACAAATTAAAGGAAAGAGAGTCCTGTCAGGGACATCAATGCACCCAAGTCATTGTCAACTGCTGCTACAACAAGGCGGCAGTACAAGAAGACCGGCAGTCCGTCTTCCAACGGCTGCAACACCAAAGCTCAGAAGACGAGGCGCTTCTCGTCGCCTCCTGTAATTCTGCTCTGATGATTCCTGGCAGCGGTAGAGGGAAGAAAACAAATGTCTCCAGTCCAAAAATCTCGACCGGCATAGCCAAGAAACTCTCTTCTAAACGGTTGTCTACCACCGTTACAAGAGGAGTTTATCAAGGTACCCGCTCAAAGACGAAATCTGCCACACTTAGAGATTCGTCGTCCACATCTCTGGAAGGCACTGGAGCCGGGAGTAGCACTCCTCCAAATATCCACGACAACCCGGTGTTCCAAGAAGATAATCCAGGGGAAACGGTTCGCCCAACAGATGCAGCAGATCCCAACGTCCCCCAGGACGTCCACAACTCTCAAGATGAGGCAAGCTCTGAAGCTGGGGTACCACTCCTACTGAGTCCGAACCAGAGGAGAACATTCCCACGTACCCTGACGATTTCTCTGTACAAGGGTTAACTCAGAGGGCACGTCCTCCACCGTTCCTTCCATCTCTCCTCATGTAAGGACGGTGTTCATGACGGACAGCAACCAAGATGGTCCCAGTGATCGCAAACCCATCGACACTCTGGAGGCCATACTTCATGCCTTGGTCAAGTCCGTGGACGAGATCAAAGCGGCCCTTCCAACTCTCCAAGGAAGGACGCCTGGCCAAACAAGCTTAGGTTCCACGGTCAATGTGGACTCGAACTCAGCTGCACCAAACCCGGGTGATAATCCTCCTAAAATATCGGCTCCCACCGCTGCAGACGAGGCCAGGGAACCAAGAAGAGAGGTCCAAGAGCTCCGGGCCATGTTCCACGCCCGAAAAAAAAATGCTATATCGGCGATCATACGATGGATTACTGCTTCGATGTTTGTCAAATACAGAAGCCAAAGAAGCCGTGTGTGAAGCTCATGATGGCATCTGTGGGGCCCATCAGCCCGGCCCGAAACTACAAGATCGCCTTCGCCGAATGGGCTATTACTGGCCTACGATGGTTGCGGATGCAATAGACTATGCACGAAAATGCAAAGCCTGTCAAGTCCACGTGTAAACCCCCAATATTTTCTAATTATTTTAGTGCCTTAAAAAATCATCTTTCTATATTATTTAGAAATTATTTGGTATATGTACGTAAATATTAATGCATGTGTGTATATATTATATGTGTTCTTGTTAGTATTCCTATTTAATAAGGAATAATATAAATTCTAGGATTTTTAGAAATTAGTTCTTAATTTTTAGGAATGTATATACTATAGTTTGATATATATATATATATATATATATATATATATATATATATATATATATATATATATATATATATATATATAACCGTAAAAAAAAAGTAAAGGAGGGCTCGGCCACACCCCAGCAAGGGAGGGGGCGGCCAAGCCGTAACAGTTAGAGCCTTATTGTTAGTAATAGCAAAAAAAAAAATACTAAACCCACCCACGTGAGTGGGCGGGCCCCTCCCCCCAACTCATTGTTGCATGAGCAGCAAACCCCACGCTTTTCCCGCGAGCAACCATGGCCCATTAGTATTAGTAATAGAAGGGGTATTAGGATTTTCGCCCACATGTTATATGTGTAACTTTTTCCACAAGGTTCAAAACCCTAATCTTCCAAAACGAAAGTTGAGGCTGATTATACCCCCTTCGCCTACGACTTCGTTTCACCAGCGAAGGAGCTTTGTGCGCGACGAACGGAGCATCGGAAGTCAGCCCCGCGTCACCCACGGAGCAGTTTTCCCACTCAAGGTACCCCACTTCTCTACGATGTAACTTTTTACTCGTAGCACCGATTTTTGATCCGTAGGAGTTTTTGGAAAGTAGACATGACCCTCTTCAAGGTCCTCCAGATGGATTTCGAAACAACCCATCGACTTGCTCGAAAAATCGAGACGAAGTTGAACAAAAATCTATTTTCTGTAATACTAAAAATTGTTTTAAAACGACAACTTGTCGGCCAATTTACTTGCTGTGCAGTAAAGTACTATAGGAACTAATTAAAAATAGTAAAAGACAACATAATCGAGATTGCAACGCATCTTTTGGAACGTCGTTTCGATTAACGGGTAAAAAGTAGATTGATGTTGAAGTTGAGGAAAAACCTGTTTTTAATTATATTAATTTTTCTGAATTTTGTCCGATACGACGTACGCCCCGAGAAATCGGGCGACGTGGTCGCGCACTATATGCATCGAAAGGCGTGTATGGACGTTGCATACGTGTCGGAACTGACGGAACTCAGTTTCGTCGCGTGTGCGCGACGAAATCAACGCGTATCCGTCGAGATACCCCGTATCGGCGTTTTGCAAACTTGCCCATAACTTCGTGTACAGTCGTCGATTTGAGATGAAACTTGCGCCAACAGGTCCGGATCAAAATTTTGGTCCTGTATGCCAAGTTTGGTTCGATTCTGAGAAGGTCGAATCGGAACCCATTTTTGGCGGGCCCGCGATCCACTCAAACGGGCGATTTTGTACACGGCTCATCGGAATCCAAAACTGGACATACCGTTGAGTTCCTCTCCTCAAACTGAAACCATAGACATGTAGTTTGACGACTTTAGAGACCATAGACTTGGCACGCTTTCGGTGCAAAACGAGTCCAACGGCGGACATCGTTTTGACCCAAAATTACAATTTTGCCCCTATTCCGGAAATTAACTTTTGGACAAGCGTTTCCTAGGTTTATCTTTTACACCGAGTGTATTTTTGATGTTTGTTTCAGCGTCCGGAGTTGTTTGGAGATTGTGACGTTTCTTGGCTGACATTGTGATTACTTGGACTTGCCACTTTGCACCATCAGGCAAGATACCTTGCCACCTTACTCTGTGATTATTAAATTCTTATTTTCAGTTGTTATTTTCAGCATTTTGTTTTGTGATATTTAAACTGTGCGTCCAAGTCACACTTGGGTGCAAGCGACTCTATCGGTCGTTTACCTCACCTTATTTATTTCTCTTGCATTGACTTAATCTAGTGACCACCCATTGATGATGAGGTATTGGTATATCTCATACGGCCTTGACACTTGTTGTATCATGTGATGTGAGTCACATGTAGGACACATTTCCGCGTAGTCGGCTAGCCACCGGTACGTATGGAGCGTACGACGGATAGGAGTAACTGCCAATAGTGTTGCATGTTAGAAGACTTGGCGGTTACTAGAGGTTCATATCAGTCATGGAGATGATGATACTAGGCATTGGGTAGGGAGAACAATACCTGACGTATGGGCTTCTTTGCACTTCCCTGATTACCTGTGCGCTTCTCCGGAGACGCAGGCTCCAGGCGCCCTCTGACGTTTTCCAGAGCGTTATGGACGTAGCCCCTTGCACATGGTGCCCTCTGACGCTTCCCGAGCATTATGGACGTAGCCCCCTGGTACCCTCTATGGGAACTATGCCGATCCCATTACAACCAGGGCTCATGCGTCGAAGGATTGTATCTCAACTGCATATTCACAGTAGAATGGACAGGAACCTGATTGTATGCATACCTTTTTCTCTTATTATATTATCACAGTTTATATGGCATGGTATTTTCTTGTATCTTGCTATGTCTCCTGAGGACCTGTTTATCTCTCCAGGTTTAGACGATTTTCCACAGGAGTACGGAGCGGCATTGGAGCTATCTTACATCGATGACGAGGCAGTCACTACTGATCTCTAGCCTATTATACATTTGAGACATTAGTGGACATTATTTTACATCTCTTTCATTTCTATTTTGTGGAGGTTGGACTCCGATCTTGTGAGAATATTTTTCATAGCTGTTTGGAGTGAGTATGTTCACCCGGCTATCTTTTGATACTCTGCTTTATTCATTGGACTTTATTATCTTCTGTGTTGAGCTGTGATGAGATTAGATATGTTATTCTGGCCTGTGATTATTTATTTACAGCTTATGTGCATATGTGAGGATTCCATATATTGGAGTATTCTTCGTATATGTACAGCTGGCATGTTCACGTACTTGGTCCTACGTATTTTGGGACTGGGGCGTTACATGTTTTTGTGGTAGCCTATGCAGGTCTACGTTAATATTGTTGGGTTATATGACTGTGCCCAACAAACCTGCACATAGGAATAGGAATATCTCATCCGGAACTACTACTATCCCTTGACTTCCAATCTTTTTAAAACTTCCATGATTATTTGATTTATCCCATATCTAATCTTTCATAATATCAACTTATCTTCCTCGTGCCAACAGTATGAATCTACGAAGCGGACGCACTTCTGCTTTGGCCCTCACATCTGGTGAGGAGACTACTTCGGAGGGACAGAATCCTTCTATGACTCCAGCGACACCCTACCAGCCAGGACTGTCGCAGCCTACTACGACACCGACGATGGAGTACCCGGATGTCGCAGCACCCCCAGGCAGCCAGGCTGGACAGACTAGTACCATGCCACAGAAGGGAATGTACCACTGCCTCCTCCACCACCATTCCCTCAGCAGTTTCCCCCAATGTCGGGACCTCAGATGCCTCCACCACCGATTGATGGGAGCCCTACTACTCAGTTTATGTATGCCATAATGCAGGCTCAGTGGCAGCAGACCGAGCAGATGAGACAGACGATGATGGCAGCTATGGCTAGACCTCCACCACCACCTCCAGTACTAGTACCAGCACCGGCTCTGCATCCCTATGAAGGCTCTATCAAGAATTTTACAGATATGAACCCCAAGGCCTTTAGAGGGACGGAGAAGCCATTAGAGGTGTCACAGTGGCTTATTAGTACCGAGAAGCTACTGAAGGCATCCCAGTTGCCAGCTCGAGATTGGATGACAGCAGTGGACCTACTGCTTGAAGATAATGCTCACCACTGGTGGAAGGCGGAAGAGAGACGACTAGGCACTGGGATCACCTGGAAGCAGTTCTATGATGCATTTTATGAGAGATTCTTCCCTATTCACGTTCGAGATGGTCTCTACGACCAGTTTCTTCATCTGAAGCAAGGGAATATGACAGTTGATGAGTATGACTCGGAGTTCAATCGCTTGAGTCGATTTGGTGCGGGATTGATTCCGACAGAGTTAGAGAAGGCGAGAAGATTTCACCAGGGGCTTGCACCAGAGCTCAAGTCTTATACGACTACCCAGTCTCGAGTCTCCCATTCAGCTGTCTTGGAAGAAGCTCGTGCTCAGGAGATTCTTCACAAGTAACAACAGCAGACATCGAGGCGTCATACACCAGCAGTTACACCAGCCCGAACTACTCAGAGTGGACCTATTAGGAGGGCCAAAGGACAGTTCCAACAGAGGCGCTCACCTTATCAGAAGCCCGTTTGCCATTACTGCAGAAAACAAGGACATCTCCAGAATGACTGCAGGACTCGCCTCAGATTATGCTTGAGATGTGGATCCAATCAGCACATGCTCAAGGATTGTCCGGAGCAACATGTAATAGTACAAGCTCGGCAGAACCCGAGACCCACAGCCCCAGCTCTCCCAGCACCACGACCCATAGCAGGAGTACCACGTCCGCGTACAGTACAACAAGGCCAGAGCTCAGGGCCCGGGACAGAATTATGGGCAGGCATTCTCACTTGCTATTGAGGATATAGAGACAGAGGCAGAGGTTATAGCAGGTATGGTTTTAGTTGCATCTTTTCCTGCTATTACATTATTTGATACTGGAGCCACACATTCATTTATAGCCACTAGTTTTGCCACTAGACACAGCATTCCCATCACACCCTTGGCTAAGAATGTTAAAATCCTCACTGGAGGAGGAGTTGTACCTGTTAGTAGTGTTTGTAGACTTTGTCCTGTAGTGATAAATGGTAGAGAGATGATGGCACGACTTTTTGTATTCCCTATGCCGACATTTGATGTGGTTCTTGGAATGGACTGGTTGAGCCAGCATTTTGCTCTCATCGACTGCCATAGGAGCAGTATTATCTTTAGACCACCGAATGCGGCAGTGTTTGAGTTCACCAAAGAAGACGGAGAGAGTTGTGATGCACCCACATCAGGGACTCACATGATGATGCATGACACCCCCTAGCACCCTATTATCACTGAGTTCGAGGTTGTATTCCTCGAGGAGTTGCCAGGACTACCACCTGACCGAGATATTGAGTTTTCTATTGAGCTTATTCCCGGAGCCGAGCCTATTTCATCTCGAGTATATCGTCTGGCACCCACGGTGTTGGTAGAGATGAAGACGCAGATTGATGACTTATTAGAGAAGGGATTTATTCGTGCCAGTGCGTCACCATGGAGAGCACCCGTTCTTTTTGTGCCTAAAAAAGACGGGACAGTGCGCATGTGCATCGACTACAGAGCATTGAATACAGTGACGGTAAAGAACAAGTATCCCTTGCCGCGTATAGACGATTTATTCGATCAACTGAGTGGAGCAAAAGTATTCTCCAAGATTGACTTACGATCGGGCTATCACCAATTGAAGGTTCGGAAGGAAGATATTGCCAAGACGGCTTTTCGATCGAGGTATGGACACTACGAGTTCTTGGTCATGCCTTTCGGTTTGACCAACGCTCCCGCAGTTTTCATGAATTTGATGAACAAGATCTTTCACCAATACTTGGACAAATTTGTAGTAGTCTTTATAGACGATATCTTGATTTACTCCAAGAGTCAAGAGGAGCATGAGCAACATCTACGGATAGTTTTGGGAACATTGAGGAACGAGAGACTCTTTGCGAGGCTTAGCAAGTGTGATTTCTTTCTCAAGGAGGTATCATTCCTTGGTCATATTTTTGCGGGCGATGGTATATCGGTAGACCCAGAGAAGATCACAGCAGTCAAATCATGGCCCGCTCCCACATCAGCTTCTGAAGTGAGAAGTTTCCTCAGACTTGCGGGTTACTACCGATGGTTCGTAGAAGATTTCTCTCGAATAGCGGGGCCTATGACACGATTAACTTGCAAGGATCAGGAGTTTGTATGGACAGACGAGTGTCAAGCCGCTTTTGATGAGTTGAAGAAGCGATTGACCACAGCATCGATCTTGATACTACCATCGGGCCCAGGAGGATTTGTGATCTACAGTGACGCATCCGGGAAGAGATTAGGATGTGTATTGATGCAGTACGGTCGGGTAGTAGCATATGCATCGCGATAGTTGAGAGTGCATGAGAAGAATTATCTGACCCATGATCTAGAGCTCGCAGCGGTTATCTTTGTTTTGAAGCTATAGAGACACTACTTGTACGGCGAGAAGGTTGGTATCTACACTGATCATAAGAGTCTCAAGTACGTGTTCACACAAAAGGAGTTGAATATGCGACAACGACGTTGGTTGGAGTTGATGAAGGATTATGAGATCGAGCTTCATTATCATCCGGACAACGCTAATGTCGTGGCAGACGCATTAAGCCGTAAGTCCATGGCACACTTTTTGACTACACAGAAGGAATTGATTAGAGACTTGGAGCAGCTTGGTATTGAGGTAGTATTGCCTGGAGCAGACGGCATATTAGCCAACCTTCAAGTACAATCATCATTGTTAGAGCACATCAAGGCAGCATTGCCTAATGATGCTAGATTTCGACGGTTGAAAGAGAGGACTGAAGTAGGAGAGCAGACAGGTTTGAGGATCCACTCAGATGGGACATTGCGATGTGGTGATCGCATTTATGTACCCAATGGAGAGCTACGTCAGGAGCTTATGGCAGAGGCTCACAGTTCAGCATATTCTATTCGTCCCGGAGGAACCAAGATGTACCGCGACTTACGACAGTATTATTGGTGGCATGGAATGAAGCGAGAGATAGCTCATTTTGTTGCCAAGTGCTTGTTATGTCAACAATTTAAGGCGGAGCACCAGAGGACGGCCGGGTTATTGCAGCCGCTACCCATTCTCGAGTGGAAGTGGGAGCACATTACTATGAATTTCATCACAAGTTTTCCTCAGAGTCCTAGGGGACATGACGCAGTATGGGTGATTGTTGATAGACTTACGAAGTCAACCCATTTCTTACCTTTTACAGTGGGCCAGTCGACAGAGGTATTGGCAAAGATGTATATGGAGCAGATTATGAGACTACACGGTGTGCCTGTTAGTATTGTGTCGAACCGTGACTCGAGATTCACCTCGCACTTTTGGAGGAGCATGCAAGAGAGTTTGGGCACCCGGTTGAAGTTTAGCACATCATACCATCCACAGACAGACGGCCAGTCGGAGCGTACCATTCAGACGCTAGAGGATATGCTGAAAGCATGCATGCTTGACTTTGGCAGTTTATGGGAGGACCATCTTCATCTTGTAGAATTTTCCTACAGCTATAGCTATCAAGCGAGCATTCAGATGGCTCCGTTTGAAGCATTGTATGGTAGAAAATGTCGGTCTCCTGTTTGTTGGAGCGACATAGGAGAGCAACAGCTATTGGGTCCCAAGTTGGTCTTGAGCACAGTAGAAACAGTGAAAAAGATTCAGGACCACCTGCGAGCAGCGCAGGATCGTCAGAAGCAGTGGGCAGATAATCGTCGTCGACCCTTGGAGTTCAAAGAGGGCGACCATGTGTTCTTGAAGATATTCCCCACTAGGGGCACGATTCGATTCGGAGGACGTGGCAAGTTGAGTCCAAGGTACATCGGGCCTTTCGATGTCTTGGAACGTGTTGGAGAGGTTGCCTACAGATTGGCATTTCCACCATCGCTAGAGGGACTGTATGACGTATTCCATGTATCTCAGCTGAGGAGGTACGTGGCGGACAGCAATCATGTGCTTGATCACTCCGAGATCACAGTTGGACTGAGTTTGTCATACGAAGAGCAACCAGTAGGTATCCTCGATCGCCGAGTGAAGGTGTTGCGGAACCAATCTATTCCATTAGTTCGCGTGGCATGGAAGCATCACTCGTCAGGGGAGTCTACTTGGGAGCGCGAGGACGACATTCGAAATCGCTACCCGTATTTGTTCGAAAACGGAGGTATGTCTTGCAATTTAAGTACTATTATATGTCCTAGCATTGCATTTGATCCCCCGACCTTAGTTTAATTTCGAGGACAAAATTTACTTTAAGTTGGGTACGATGTAAACCCCCAATATTTCCTAATTATTTTAGTGCCTTAAAAAATCATCTTTCTATATTATTTAGAATTTATTTGGTATATGTACGTAAATATTAATGCATGTGTATATATTATATGTGTGCTTGTTAGTATTCCTATTTAATAAGGAATAATATAAATTCTAGGATTTTTAGAAATTAGTTGTTAATTTTTAGGAATGTATATACTGTAGTTTGATATATATATAAATATATATATATATATATATATATATATATATATATATATATATATATATATATATATATATATATATATATTTATATATATATATATATATATATATATATATATATATATAACTGTAAAAAAAAGTAAAGGAGGGCTCGGCCATACCCCAGCAAGGGAGGGGGCGGCCAAGCCGTAACAGTTAGAGCCTTATTGTTAGTAATAGCAAAAAAAAGATACTAAACCCACCCACGTGAGTGGGCGGGCCCCTCCCCCCAACTCATTGTTGCATGAGCAGCAAACCCCACGCTTTTCCCGCGAGCAACCATGGCCCATTAGTATTAGTAATAGAAGGGGTATTAGGATTTTCGCCCACATGTTATATGTGTAACTTTTTCCACAAGCCTCAAAACCCTAATCTTCCAAAACGAAAGTTGAGGCTGATTATACCCCCTTCGCCCACGACTTCGTTTCACCAGCGACGGAGCTTTGTGCGAGACGAACGGAGCATCGGAAGTTAGCCCCGCGTCACCCATGGAGCAGTTTTCCCACTCAAGGTACCCCACTTCTCTACGATGTAACTTTTTGCTCGTAGCACCAATTTTTGATCCGTAAGATTTTCTGGAAAGTAGACATGACCCTCTTCAAGATCCTCTAGATGGATTTCGAAACAACCCATCGACTTGTTCGATAAATCGAGACGAAGTTGAACAAAAATCTGTTTTCTGTAATACTAAAAACTGTTTTAAAATGACAACTTGTCGGCCAATTTACTTGCTGTGCAGTAAAGTACTATAGGAACTAATTAAAAACAGTAAAAGACAACATAACCGAGATCGCAACGCATCTTTTGGAACGTCGTTTCGATTAACGGGTAAAAAGTAGATTGATGTTGAAGTTGAGGAAAAACCTGTTTTTAATTATATTAATTTTTCTGAATTTTGTCCGATACGACGTACGCCCTGAGAAGCCGGGCGACGTGATCGCGCGCTATACGCATCGAAAGGCGCGTATGGACGTTGCATACGTGTCAGAACTGACGGAACTCAGTTTCGTCGCGTGTGCGCGACGAAATCAACGCGTATCCGTCGAGATACCCCGTATCGGCGTTTTGCAAACTTGCCCATAACTTCGTGTACAGTCGTCGATTCGAGACGAAACTTGCGCCAACAGGTCCGGATCAAAATTCTGGTCCTGTATGCCAAGTTTGGTTCGATTCTGAGAAGGTCGAATCGGAACCCATTTTTGGCGGGCCCGTGACCTACTCAAACGGGCGATTTTGTACACGGCTCATCGGAATCCAGAACTGGACATACCGTTGAGTTTCTCTCCTCAAACTGAAACCCTAGACATGTAGTTTGACGACTTTAGAGACCATAGACTTTGGCACGCTTTCGGTGCAAAGCGAGTCCAACGGCGGACATCGTTTTGACCCAAAATTATGATTTTGCCCCTGTTCCGGAAATTGACTTTTGGACAGGCATTTTCTAGGTATATCTTTTACACCGAGTGTGTTTTTTATGCTTGTTTCAGCGTCCGAAGTTGTTTGGAGATTGTGACATTTCTTGGCTGACATTGTGATTACTTGGACTTGCCACTTTGCACCATCAGGCAAGATACCTTGCCACCTTACTCTATGATTATTATATTCTTATTTTTAGTTGTTATTTTTAGCATTTTGTTTCATGATATTTAAACTGTGCGTCCAAGTCACACTTGGGTGCAAGCGACTCTATCGGTCGTTTACCTTACCTTATTTATTTCTCTTGCATTGACTTAGTCTAGTGACCACCCATTGATGATGAGGTATTGGTATATCTCATACGGCCTTGACACTTGTTGTATCACGTGATGTGAGTCACATGTAGGACATGTTTCCGTGTAGTCGGCTGGCTACCGGTACGTGTGGAGCGTGCGACGGATAGGAGTAACTGCCAATACTGTTGCATGTTAGAAGACTTGGCGGTTACTAGAGGTTCATATCAGTCATAGAGATGATGATACTAGGCATTGGGTGGGGAGAGCAATACCTGACGTATGGGCTTCTTTGCAATTCCCTGATTACCTGTGCGCTCCTCCGGAGACGCAGGCTCCAGGCGCCCTCTGACGTTTTCCAGAGCGTTATGGACGTAGCCCCTTGCACATGGTGCCCTCTGACGCTTCTCGAGCGTTATGGACGTAGGCCCCTGGTACCCTCTATGGGAACTATGCCGATCCCATTTACAGCCAGGGCTCACGCGTCGAAGGATTGTATCTTAACTGCATATTCACAGTAGAATGGACAGGAACCTGATTGCATGCATACCTTTTTCTCTTATTATATTATCACAGTTTATATGGCATGGTATTTTCTTGTATCTTGCTATGTCCCCTGAGGACCTGGTTATCTCTTCAGGTTTAGACAATTTTCTACAGGAGCACGGAGCGGCATTGGAGCTATCTTACATCGATGACGAGACAGTCACTACTGATCTCTAGCCTATTCTACATTTGAGACATTAGTGGACATTATTTTACATCTCTTTCATTTCTATTTCGTGGAGGTTGGACTCCGATCTTGTGAGACTATTTTTCATAGCTGTTTGGAGTGAGTATGTTCACCCGGCTATCTTTTGATACTCTGCTTTATTCATTGGCCTTTATTATCTTCTGTGTTGAGCTGTGATGAGATTAGTTATGTTATTCTGGCCTGTAATTATTTATTTATAGCTTATGTGCATATGTGAGGATTCTATATATTAGAGTATTCTTCGTATATGTGCAGCTGGCATATTCACGTACTTGGTCCTACGTATTTTGGGACTAGGGCGTTACACTACGCAGATTTTATTCACCAGCCATCCGAGTTTCTACATCCGACGGTGGCATCCAGGCCATTCGAAGCATGGGGAATGGACATCATTGGTCCAATCACTCCGCCTTCGTCCCGAGGACATCGCTTCATACTCGCAATCACAGATAACTTCTCCAAATAGGCGAAGGCTATTCCGCTAGCAGAAGTCAAGACTTCAAACGTGATCAGCTTCCTCAAGCATCACATCATTTATCGCTTTGGACTGCCCCGAAGGATCATCCATGATAATGGTCCGCAGTTCGCAAGCTACGCTTTCTATCGGTTTTGCGACAAACACCGAATCCAGAATATTACTTCAACACCATACAACCCGGCGGCTAATGGTCTGGCTGAAGCATTCAACAAAACAATCATCAAGCTTCTCAAGAAGTTCGTGTCATCAAACAAACATGACTGGAATGAAAAGCTCGACGAATGCTTATGGGCATACCATACTACAATACGGACTGCCACCGGAAACACACTATTCTCTCTGGTATATGGGAGTGAGGCAGTTCTCCCGCTGGAGACTCAAATCCCTTTACTCCGTGTCGCTCTCACCTACCGATTGATGACAGATGTTAATCACCATCGCCGACTACAAGAGTTGGAGGCCCTAGATGAGAAGCGCCTGTTAGCTCAACAACGAATCGAGCTGTACCAAGCACGTGTCTCTGGAACCTTCAACAAGAAGGTTAAAATTAGAATATTCCAAGTCGGCAATCTCGTTCTGGCAGTTCGAAGGCCGATGGTTATGACTCACAAAATCGCCGGCAAGTTCCAACCAAAGTGGGAAGGCCCGTTCATCATCGATGATGTATTCTCCAATGGAGCTTACCGCCTCACAAAATAAAATGGAGACTTGCTCATGTTGTCCATCAACGGCAAGTTCCTAAAGAAGTATTACGTCTAAAATGACATCCTACAAATTTCCCAGATTGACGAGGTATGTACCCCCTGGTACCGCTGAACTCGTATTTCAACTACAAATGACGAGTTACGTACCCTCCGGTACCGCTGAACTCACATTCCAAATCCAAATTTCCCAGATCAACGAGTTATGTACCCCTTGGTACCGCTGAACTCGCATTTCAACTACAAATGACGAGTTACGTACCCTCTGGTACCGCTGAACTCACATTCCCAATCCAAATCTCCCAGATTATTGAGTTATGTACCCGCAAGTACCGCTGAACTCACACTCTGGTCACTACAGATAAATCTATATCGCATCTTTTAGGTAGTAAGTCATGTATGATCATACCTCTGAACTTTCCTCCTAAAAGAGCTCCCTCCTTATGATCCAATACTCGTAATTTCAGTGCATAAATAGGGTAACAGATCCACAAATTTCCTGAAACAACCATGTCTGTAGCCTCCCTTCCCGAAAATTTTCAAAATATTTTTTTATTTTATTATTTATTTGATTTTAGAACTTTATAAATAATTAAATAGTTAATTATTACGGTAGATAATTTTAGCCATAGTTGAGGTTTGGAGTACAAGGTGACTAGAAATCATGGCACCGATAGTGCAGTGGCGTGCTTAGACTAGTGTGTTAGCCATGCCAGGGAAGGCCGAGCCATAGTGATGTCCTAACTAAGAAAACCAGGCCAAGTTATAGCAGGACCATTATAAATAGTTTAATTATTATTATTAAATTTATTGACTTCGTAGCGACCCGGTTGTACCGAACCAAGCCCGAACTGGACCTGAACTGAGCCCAAGCCCATGTAGTCATGCAGTACGTTCAATGACATTCGTGTTGACGTATTTTGGTCTGAGTGTGTGGGTTTCCGTTTTAAGTATTTAATGAATATTTTCTAGTATTCATATTTATAATATTATAAATATCATTATTGTTTGATATTCAATGATATCTGCATAAAATAGGTTCTCATGCATTTTTGGGATTATTAGACTGTGCATGGTGGTGTATACACCGTTATTGATTTATTAAATTTCGTGGCTATTATTATTATTATTATTATTATTATTATTATTATTATTATTATTATTATTATTATTGGTTATATTATATTCGTCGAATAAAATGTATAATATATATTCTTATTTTTATAAAATTGGCCCGACACAAGGAATAGAAATATTAGGGTTTTATTTAGATTTTTATGGAAATATTTATATAAGGATGTATATGAGTAGATAGATAGATAAATATTAAATATATGTGTATGACCATGTAATTAGAAATATACATATATGAATGGGTATATATATAACTAATATAATATGTGCGTATGTAGGTATATATATATGAATAAAGATATATATACGTATATGTGTACATGTGTATTTATATATAAAATATATAATATATATAGGTATTGTGCGTGTATATATAAATATGGATATGTATTTGTGTGTGTGTATAAAATATAATATATATGGAGTATATATATTTTGTATAATAGATATATACGTGTATGTATAGATAAATATATAGGGCCACGTTTGTGAATATATGTAGATATATATATGGGTATGTATAGAAAAATATACATGAATACGTGTGTGTGTGTGTGTGTGTGTATATATATATATATATATATATATATACAGTAGCAATCCCAGCCCAGCTACCCAAGCTCCCGACCAAGCTCAGGCCCCTGAACCGGGGCCCAACAGTCGGCCCAGCCTTCCCCCTAAAACCCAGCAGCCCGTACTTAAACCCACACACCCTGCTCGGCCAAACCGAGCACAGCCAACCCGAGCTTCTGTTCGCATATATGTACACGCGAGAGGGGGATCATCAAACCCTAACCCGAGTAGCTCCGCCCCGGCACCCCACGCGTGCGCGCACCGCCGCAGGTGGCCAACGGCCGGCCAGGCACGCCGGCGAGGCGGCAACAGCGCCACAAACCGTGCCTGAACAGGGGAGCACCCTGTTTAGAGTATCAGCGAGGTACCTTTTTTCTGCCTCTTTTCTTCGCGTACACTTCACCGATTTCGATCCCGTAAATTCTGGGAGAAAGCCTATATGACCCTCTCTAGGTTCCTCCTAATTAGTTTTTGGTTTGTCGATCCATCTATTCCAAAAATCGAAGTGAAATCGACGAAAAACCTGCTTGCAAACAGAACAACACCCAGTCCAAACGCCTATATTGGAAGGTCGATTCTGGCCAAACCAATGACCAACTTAGAATTCTGTTTGAACAATTATTTGGACAACATGTAGGGCATCATAACCCTTATCGTAGATTTGGATTTCAGTAAGTAGATGAGAAGATATTCGATTCTAAAGTTTGGCAAAAAACTGTTTTCAAAGATATAGAAAATAGGAAAATCGCTCGATACGACGTGCGTCCCGCCATTCCGGGCGACGTGGTCGCGAACCGAAGGCATCGAAACCTGCGTAACGGCTTCGTGGTCGTGCGGGCTTTGGCGGAATTCAAATTGGTCGCGTGTGCACGACGAATTTGATGCGTATCCGTCGAAATTCACCGTATCGCCCACTTTGCACAAACTCCAATTACTTTGTGCACGCTCGTCAGATCGAGATGAAACTTGCGCCAGCAGGACCGTATCATTTTTCTGGTCCTGTATGTCAAGTTTGGTTCGATTCTGAGACAGTTGGTAAAATCGTCGTTTTGCGGGCCCCACGGTCCGACTCAACGGGCGATTTTGTGCACGGCCCGCCGAAATCCAACTTTGGACATACGGTTGGGTTCGTATCGAAAAACTAGATCCGTAGACATATAGTTTGACGACTTTAGAGACGGTTGATTCTGGCACGCTTTTCGGTGCAAAGCGGGTCCAACGACGGACACCATTTTGACCCAAAATTATCATTTTGCCCCTGTGTCCAGAATTGGACTTAAGGACAGGCAATCCTAGCTAATTTGACTATTCTAAAAACATTGGTAATGTTTATTTCAGCTTCCGGGGACGGTTGTACGGGTTTTGACTATTGTGGCACATTGACTAGTTCAGACTGTCGGTTTCACCAGCAGAGGACCACAGGCGAGTACAGTTTATTGTCTGCATTTTGATATTGATCTTTACTATATTTCATTGGTTAGTCATTGGTTATGTGATTTTTATACTCTATTATAAATTATTGAGTCGGAAATGAGAAGTACCAAGGATGTGTGATCCGACCGTAGACCGTGTTTCTTTTCATGCAGTAGACCTCGTAGATATTGTTTATTTTTATGCAGTAGACCTCGTAGACATTGTTTATTTTTATGCAGTAGACCTCGTAGACATTGTTTATTTTTATGCAGTAGACCTCGTAGACATTGTTTAATTTCTGCAAGTAGACCTCGTAGACAGTGCTTATTTTTCATGCAAGTAGACCTCGTAGACCGTGCGGTGTAGTGCCCCAGACCGATCACATATCAAAGGTACTTCTAGCAGTTGGGGAAAGTATTTTGTGTCTATTTATTGCTATTGGTTTTCCGTATTTACTATTTATTTTCAAAACTCATGAGTGATGTCTAACCTTTGTTTTATAGTCATTTTCTTTATTGAAATTGCATTCAGTGAATTGTGCTCGTTCCATTCCTGACTGGAAACCAACATTTTTCAGGTTAGCCGTGGATTCACTTAGCATGGGAGATACGGGGGTACTAGCAGACAAAAGCCTAGAAACTAGTTAGATAGCGGACTTGTAGTCATTCAAATATTTGTACAAGTTTATATTTTTCTGCAAATGTAAAACTTGTGTTCATTGTAAGTTAAATTAATTATGTGAATGAGCATTATTTGTGATTTGATCTTCATGGCCGTGACAGCGTTCTACCGCCGACACTGCGGCGTAGGATGGCTTGGACACGTCTCGTATCCGTTTAAAAAAAAACGGGTACGGGTCGTGACAATGTCGATGTTACCTCTGAGTTGTTCCCCTTCCATCAAAAACAAACCGCCCCTCACATAGAACTTCCACATCCTCATTACCTCTGAGTTGTTCTATGTACCCTTCATGGAGCCCACTCCTGCCATGTCCTCATTACCTCTGAGTGGGAAGGCTCCATAGAAGAAACCCTCATATTTACCACGTCCTCATTACCTCTGAGTAAGTATGTTGGTTTATCTCTCGACTTATTATCCGTACCCACGACCGGAGTACGCCAAGGATAATAGGCCCACAAATGTCCTATGTTGACCACAAATGTCCTCTGTTGACCACAAATGTCCTCAGTTGACCACAAATGTCCTCAGGTGACCACAAATGTCCTCTGTTGACCGCAAATTTCTCATCATGCCCTGGGAGCCCAGCTGCTCCATGGCATTCTTTCTCCCGATATCGGGAACTTCCATGGCCACCTCACTATGAAATTGTCTAAGTATCCCCATCAAACTTGTTATCCGTACTTGAAACCATGGTATGCCAGGGGTAGCAAGTCCACAAACAGTCCCCCAGTGGGGCAAATACCACAACACCACAAACACAATAAGCAATACAAATGAAGGGTAAAATGAAACATACTCTTTATTTAAAAGTCAAAAGTACTACATGTTATGGGGATCACGTCCCCCTCAAGAAAGGAAAGCAACGAAAACAAAAGAAGGAAAAAAGCCGACTATGGTTCGGCGAAGCACAATTCCATAAGACGGTCCCTCGGCAAGACAGTCGACCGCTCGAACCCCTGCTTGGCCCGACGCTCGGCCTCCTGAGCTAGCCGCTCCGCATCTTCTAGGTGCGCGTGAGCCCGCCAGCCATCCTCGAGCCTCTTTAAAGCACGCTCCAGACTAGCAGAAGCTCGGGAGACCTTTTCGGCCTCATGAACGATCAGCGCTTTATCCGCACGGGAAGCTTCAAGCTCAGACTCCAAGAAGGCCAGCTTCCTCTGGAGTTCGAGGATCTGCTCCCTTGTATCAGTTATTCCACGAGAGGCGGCTGCTTCCCGAGCTATGCAATCCTCGCTCCTGTGGCTTAGCCAATCATATCGAAGAGATAGGTCGTCGAGGTCCTTCATTATAACAGGCTTGGACTTATCTCGTGTAGCCCTTACCTTCTCCAGAACAGTGGTAAGGAAGCCCCGCTCCTGATCTATTGCTGCAGATAGATCAGCTCGTCGCAGCACTAGAAACTGGGCCACGAGCTGATCAGCCTCTAACAATTTGGGCTCCAGAAGCGCAGCTATCCCTGCCCCACCAGGGAGGGTTTTAAGAATGTCAATCTGGCCTCGGGCACATTGTCGGGGCAAGGCAAAGGGGGTCCCCCGCTCCACAGCAGCTTCGACCCCTCTCTTTAAGTGGCGGTAGAAACTGTCAATTACATCCTGTGACGCCTCATCCAGAACTTCCGTAGAGGACGGCGTCAGAGGAAGTGTAGCTGGCAGTGTCGAAGGAGATACGCCAGAACCTGCCACCGCTGCCACCAGGGAAACAAATTCCGAGCGAAAAGACGCATGGATAGCAGCTAGCTCCTCCTCCACGGCCCGAAGAACCTGGATACTCGACAAGGCGGAGGGGTCGACCCCCGAAGCTACATGAGCAGAGGAGGACGCAGGGATCATGGCTCCTTGCCCCGGCTGTGCCGCCACCTGATCTCCCGAACTCGATCCAGCGGAAGGCCCCTCAATATAAGTCGAAAGAGGAGGGGGCACACTCCCTCCCACCAGATTCCCGCTGGTAGAGCCTTCCTCGACAATATCCGTCATTGGCAGGGAAGAGGCAGGACCTGTATGTCCAGAGCAACCATCAATCAACATAACCCGAAGGATGTGATGATAGAGCAAATGGGCCCCTCACTAGTCAAAATTTGGCTTATCTTACCAGGGAAGGGTTGTGGAGGCTGAGGCTCGCTCACAGCCGCCATAATCTCCTCACCAGCAACCTTCAAGCCGAATTCAGCTGGCTCTTCTGCCCCAGCCGCCCCGGAAGGAGATACGACTGGATCAGTGTCACCCTGCTGAAATTCTACGGTCTCGGGGATGGGTTCAGCGGAGCCCCCGTCATCCTGGGTCGAGACCTCAGCAGTGTAAGATCCCTCAGCCGTCGCTGAAAGAGCCCCGGCAGAAATAATCTCGGCACACATGTCACTAGTCAAAGTATTCAGGGCCGGATTAACTTCAGAAACAGCGGCCGGTCCTCGAGAGTCCGACTCTTTCGACGCCTACAAAGAATAGAAAAATGATTAGGTCATAGTTCAAGAAAAAAAAGGGCTAAAGAAGGAGAGGGTCGCAATTTAACTCACCTCCAAAACAGCATTATCACCTTCACCTATCTCTTTAATGAGCAGCCCGCGGCGTCTTACCGCAGCCCGCTTCACAGAGAAGAATATGCCACTAATAGAATCACACCTGCCTCGCTTGCGTGAAGGGACAGGCGCAACGGGTGGCTGATCCGCCACCACCTAACCAGGCGTAATAGGCGGCTGATCTGCCACCATCTCATCAGGCGCAACAGGTGGCTGATCCGCCACCATCTCATCTGGCACAACAGGCAGCTGATCCGCCCCAACATCTTCCACTGGACTTCGAGTCAAGCACAGGAACCGCATTCGCCCTCATCTTCCTCGTCTTAGACCCCTTGGGCTTCTCCGCCAAGCCAGTACCAACAATAAAGCTGGTACTCGGGTCAAAATTAACGGGAGGCTTGCTCGTCGTAACATGGTATAAAGCCGCCATATACAAAATCTCCCCTGGCGCCTCACCATCAGGGACCGAAAAGGTGGTTCGGGTATGAACCGTGTCATAATAGTGCCATGCCCTGATACCATCCAGGACGCTACCTTCAAAGCCTAGGCAAGACCTAGGACTGTCAAAGAACAGCTGGCTATACCCGAACTGGCGGGAGAACCTGCTGGGCAAGTAGGGCTCCAGGTAGACGACGTTGCGGTTACGATATACTAGGTGCGCTGGACGGATATTATGCAGCCAAAGGAGCATTTTCTCAAGTAAGAGGAGAGGAGGTTCGGTAACATCAACATGTACGCTCCTTACTTCTTCAGCGGTAAAACGAGGAACAGACACAAAAAAGTCATATCCGTCCACTCTCGCCAGCACCCTCCGACAGGCTGGCATGGTGCTGTACTCCCAGGGCTGATGGTGGAATCGGAAAATGAAAGCGTCATCAGCCGTAACGCCGTCTTCTGCTCCAGGTCTCATCAAAGACCGGCAGTGCATTAACAGCCACCCCATCAGATAATGGTATGGCAGCTCTATGCGCTCAAAATCTATCGCCGTATCACGAGCGATGACCTTGGAAGAAAAGGCACGAAGGCCATGGTGTATGCTGCACACCAAGGTCGGAAGAAGAGCCAGCTTGGCCCCAAAGACCAGCTTTACGGCAGGGAGGATAAAGTGGCGACTGATCCTCTCAATGGAACCTGCCCCTCCGGAGACTACGCAGTTCCGTCGCCACACCATCAGGAATCCCGCCAAGAGCCCCTTCTCCGACAGTCGCTGAGTACAATGATAAAAATAACTAAAGGAGTCGGTCTTACTCCCAAATGTGTCGCCCGTGGACCTCGATCTCTTGGCAGTTGATGCCAGGTTTTGTACCTCCTCATGAGTTTAAGGATCTCGAAAAGAAACCCGGCCTGAGGCACCTAGTGTGAAAAGGTATGAGATCCAGGTTATGGTGTGAGGAATGCTCCCTTCCGAGCTACCGTCCTTCTTGATAGCCGTCTGATGACAAGTACTGTGGTGGCATAACAATTCTCGATACACGGCAACAAAGCCCGGGAACTGCCAATCCAAATCCTCAAGCTCTTCGCTCGTAGGGGTGTACACTTCAAAGACTTCTTCCCCCCAGGGCAGCTTGGAGATAACGTACATCTCGTGTAGAGCGAGTCCCAGCTCCCCTCCAGGTGTGAAAAAGGTTCCCGTCCGCCGGTTGTACATCTCTAGGAGAGCCATGAACAACGGCTTATTTATGGGTAGACCATGACAGGTGCCCCGAATGGCGTGGTAGAGGCCGATCTCACGCAGGGGAGTCTCATACTTCCACAGAATCCACGTGGTCAAGTTGGCCCACGCAGGAATGGGGTTTATCCAGGTTAGCAACGCCAACCGACCGACGGGATAGGACCCTTTTCGAGAAGCTGGTTCAAGAAGGTGTCAGCTTGAGAGAATGTGAAATTGGGACCCGATACGTTTATGAAGGTACCCGGAGCCAGTCCTATCACATATCGACTGACCGGTTCCCTTCTCGCATACGCTGACCCCAAGTTCCTGTTGTAATGGATGTTTTCCACAAACATCCCCGACTTGCTTGGAGTCAAGGAGTTCACCATCTTTCTGTCCAGCGGTAACATGTTGAACCATAACAGAGGAAAATGACGCTCTATCGGAGGGATATGGATCTCCACCCCATCAAGAATAAAGTCCCAGCTCTCGGATATATCCAGCACTTCGGTGTTCTTTACAGACAAAGCATCCCCAAAGAGGAATGCCGGCTTCAGGTATTTCCCCTCCAATTGCCCCGAGTTCATCATGGCGCAGAGAAAGTAAAAGGGCTGATTCTTGATAGCATTCAGCCTCTACAAAGGCTCTTTTGGAAGCTAGTTCATCACATACTCGACTATGTGGTCATATCGATAGCCCATAGCAGATTGGGTGCGACCCACCAGAAGCTCTTCTGCTGCATTAACTGGCAGATTCACTGAAGAAGGATAAAAGAAACAAATTAAAAGATGACTAAAACAAAACCACCGAGTGTTTTGGCTTATGCAGCCCAGTCCACATAAGCTTATGCGGCTCTGTTTAAAGACGAGCTTATGCGGTTCTATTTTAAAAGAGCTCATGCGGCTCTGTTCGAACATGAGCTTATGCGGCACTAATTAGCGTAAGCTTATGCGGCTCTGTTTAGCGTGGGCTTATGCGATTCTACTTAGCGGAGCATTATGCGGCTCAATTCAGAGGAGCTTATGCGGCTCGGTTAAGCACTGCTTCATGCGGCCCAGTCCTGATGAGCTTATGCGGCCTAGTTTGAGGGGGCTTCATGTGGTTCGATTCAGAGGGACTTAGGCGGCTCTGTTCGACGGGTCATTACGCGGTTCAGTTTGTGAAGTGTCTATACGGCTACTAGACAAACTCCCAGACGGCTCGGACAAGGGGTATACCCCCATGCGGCTCGGATGCGGGACATACATGCGGCCCATACAATTTGAACAGTTCCATGAAGACGAGGGACGCATTAAAGGCTTGTGCATAAAGCATGCAACAGAGCCGTCTTTGTTAGGGTTTCGAAGTATACGATCCTCACAAACCCTTACCAGCAATAGTGGGGTAGACGTCGGGATGAACTTCAGGCGCTGGGGCTGACAAAGAAGCCACGCCCTTGCCCTTCGCCGCGGCCTTGGAAGACTTGGGGGCCATTGTTGATTGTTGAACGGAGAAGGAAGAGGAAGATAGCAACCTAGGGCAAGAAGAGTTGAAGACAGAAAAAAGTAAAGAAGTCTCTCTGACCAAAAATGCTCCTATTTATAGGCAGAAGGAGGGGGGATGCTTCGATCCGCGTGCTGCATAAAAACAAAACTGACTCTTCGGTCATCGAAAAAAATTCGGATATTTAAAACCGACCCTTGGGATCCTGCCCCAAAAGGCAGCTTTAAATCAAGAGCAATTAATGAGACGCACACGTGGCAGAAGACGTACACGTGGCAGGGAGTCTATACGGCCAGACAGTCCATACGGCTAGGAAGTCCATACGGCTAGGAGGTCCATGCGACTAAGAAGCCCATGCGGCTAGAACATCCTATGCGGCCAGAAGAATTTACATAGCCATCCTTCTTATTCAAAGTATTTCAATTTTGCAAATTGAAAACTTTGAAGGGGGTCTTGTAGAAGCATAGAAAATAACAAGAAAAGCCCATGCGGCTCAGATAGAAAGAGCCTCATGCGGCTCAGGAATCCGTTAGACATTCATGCGGCTCAAAAGTCCTTCAAAGCCTCATGCGGCTCGGATAGCTCCATACGGCTCAGGAAGGAGCCACGTGGCCTAAAGCAGTCCGCCTCTACAGTTGGCCATAAAGCAACTGCTTCATTAAATGCCCTGACGGCAGCTCTGACAGAAAGACGAAGTGACAGCTTTGACATAAAGCTGAAAAGATAGCTCTGACATGGTGGCGTGCTCCTAGGGAAAAGAAGAAAATCTTTTATAGCTGGCATGATCCGCCAAATCCAAAGCTCCCTATGTGGCTGCCACCCCTATGCGGCTGTCACCCCTTCATGCGATTGCTCTCTTCATGCGGTTGCTCTCTTCATGCGGTTGCTCTCTTCATGCGGCTTCCACCTTCATGCGGCTGCCACCTTCATGCGGCTGCCACCTTCATGCGGCTACTACCTTCATGCGACTAGGAGTGTGGGGCCACCCATATGCGGTTCATTTAGAGACTGCATTCATGCGGCTCTGTCAGGATGTCCCACTCACGACAGTTGAGACACGTGGCGGTCCTTATGACAGTTGAGATATGTGGCGATCCTCATGACAGTTAAGACAAGTGGCGGTCTTATCCCCTCGGAGTTATGGCTGTTAGCAAATCATAACAAGCCAGATTTGTTATAATCATTATAATTACTTGGATCAAATCAGATTTGTTGTAATTAAGCAAATTGAACACGTGGCGGGAGATCCGAGCTTGTCATGACAAATTATGAAGATTCATTGCAATCAGCATTAATTGCCCATACGGATTTGGCGCAATCAAAAATCAACTGCCCAGATGTGATGCAATCAAGATTAATGGTCTAGATTATTGGCTGCCGACTTTTCAAGGGGGCAATCATTGCAAACCCTAATGATCACACCCCCACTTCTATAAATAGCAAGGTGCCATTCCCTTACAAACCCTGGAAAAAAAAGGAAGAGAATTCCAGAGAGAAAGAGACTCTCTCCACCCAGCTGGACACACAAAGAGACAAAGGCACGCACAGAGGTTTATTCCCACACATCCCGAGAGCATTTCTTCATCAGAGTCAAGGCTACGTCCGATCGTCCAAGGAGTAAGGCAGAGCTGCCGTCGCTTTCCCGAGCCTCTATCGTCACCCCCAGAATCAAAAATAAACAATCGTACTTAGATTGCTGTACCTAGATTTTCATTCCTAGGCTTTCTTTGTACGAACGAGTTTGTATTATGAGTCTAAGTTCAGTCCTCCTATAAAATTGTTCTGTACTTTTATAATCAATGGCAAACATACATATACGCCAATACCGAAGCGCATTCTGTAGATGATGTAATCCCTTGGGATAAATTTTTTCATTTCATTAATATAAAGTTGTCTTTGAATTACTCTGGTACGCATTGGAACACTTGGTATTTCTTAGACAACGCTCTATATATGCTGCAAACACAAGTGACAACTGCCAATCTTGCAAGCCGACTTGTCCCTTCTCAAGATGCCTACTTCGTTGTTCCAGCAAGGAAGAAGGAGAAGGAACCCATCATCTTCGGCCGATTGGAGCATCCTTAACGACTGGCACCAACTGAACCAGAACCTGATAATGGCAAGATGCAACTCTACTGTTACACTACTCAAGCCAAAAACTTCATCTAAAAAATGGGTTACGACTTGAACAGTGATAGAGGACTGAACTATGGCAAACGCTAACGCCTTTCCTTGCAACTTTGTGCACCAAAGGAAAAGTCCCAAAACTATTATCAGCGCACTCACTGGGGGTTGGGTTATGTTACACCCACAACAACTTCGGAGAGCTCGGAGCCGGAGGCCATGATGCATTCTCACTCCTTCGATTCCTGAAATTGGGACTCTGATACCAGTATTGGCCAGGCCTTCAAAAAGATATTGTTTGTTAATATTGTCTCCGCTGATCTCCCAGTCGAGGACGAAGACCAAATACTCGAATACAGACCCTGGGCTCAACACTTGGGATCCCAATAGGAATGGCCCTTCGAACAACGCGAACCTCCCACTGAAGACAAAGTCGTCCAAGTCGAGCTAGGAGATGAGGCTTCCCCTAAACCCATCTTCATTAGCAAAACCTTGACAGGGGAAGACAAATAATCTCTGATATAGCTTATCCGAGAATACATCAATGTCTTTGTATGGAGCTACGATGACATACCGGATTTTGACCCGCAAGTCGCCCTGCACCGTCTCAACATCCTACCCGATGCTAAGACTATCAAACAGAAACAACGACATTTTTGCCCCAATATCATGGATGCTATCTAGGAAGAAGTCGAAAAACTCTTAATGAGTGGCTTCATTCACGAAGAACAATACCCAGATTGGGTGGCCAACATTGTCCTAGTCACTAAGAAGAACAGAAAAATTTGGGTTTGTATAGACTTCACGGATCTCAACTCGGCCTGCCTAGAAGACGAGTTTTCCCTCCCGATCACCGATGTGATGATCGACAACACTTGTAGCTACGAGCGTATGTCCTTTATGGACAGTTTCTCAGGCTACAACCAAATCAAGATGTTTCCCAAAGATGAGAAGCATACTTTATTTCGGACTCCAAAAGGGATATACTGTTACACAGTGATGAGCACCATATTCCGCAAGCACATCCGAAAGACGGTAGGATGTTATGTTGATGACATTGTCGTCAAAAGCAAAACAAATCCAGTCACTTGGACGACTTGAGAACAGTGTTCGACTTAATGCGAACACATCAACTAGGGATGAATCCAACCAAGTCGTTTCTGGGAGCCTACAGTAGTAAATTCTTGGGCTTTATCGTCATAGCCAAGGGTATTCATATTGATCCAGAGAAAACTAAGGCGATCTTGGACATGACTCCTCCGAAGAATCTCCGTGAGCTTCGAGGTCTGCAAGGACGCTTAGCATATATTAGAAGATTCATAACAAATCTCTCTAGTCGATTTCAACCCTTCACCAAACTGATGAAGAAAAGGGTTTCTTTCGTCTGGATAGAAGAATGCCAGCGCGCGTTCGATGACATCAAACAGTACCTCACTAGTCCTCCAATACTAGTAGCACCAGTCGTAGGGACACCATTCCTGCTATAAGTCCGAGCTATGGACCATTCTCACGATGCTTTGCTAGCCCAAAGGAGCAATGAAGGCCACGAACAGGCAATCTACTACCTTAGCAGGATCATGATTGGGGGCGCGCATCGGTATATTTCTGTCGAGAAGGAGTGTCTTGCCCTGCTCTTCGTCATCCAGATGATGCGTTATTATATGGCCGGACAGACGATCCATGTCATCTTCCGAGTCAACCCCCTCAAGGTCCTCGTGACCAAGCCAGGGGCCTTAAACTCACAGTTAGCCATATGGACGATACTTTTGACTCCTTATGACATGGTGTTAATCCCACAAAAGGCAGCCAAGGGCCAAGCACTGGCCGACTTCTTAGTAGCACGCCCCGTGCCAGAGACATCAAAGCTCTATGATGACATCCCTGATGAAGTCCTAGAGTCCAATGCCATCTCAGATAACTCAGTTTGGCGCATGTTCTTTGACGGTGCTTCAAGAATAGGGCCTAAAGGCGAGATCATCGCAGGGGTTGGAGTAGTCCTCATCACTCCCGATGGCTTGGTCATCAATCGGGCATATTCTCTCATGGAGTCATGCACCAATAACATCGTTGAGTATAACACTCTCATCATCGGACTCCAGCTTACTAAATAGTTGGGGGTTGACTGCATCGAAGCCTATGGTGACCCAAAATTGATTATCAACCAAGTTCGGGGACAATACGAAGTCTGGCATGAAGATCTGGTTCCATACCACCAAGCGGCACCAAGATGTTGTATCATCATTCATACAACGGGCTTCTCCTGCGATGTTTATCTAAGACAGAAGCACAAGAAGTACTCAGGGAGGCATACGATGGCACCTGCAGAGCCTATCAGATTGGACCTAAGTTGCAAGACCGATTACGTCGCATGGGCTACTACTGGCCTACTATGATGGCAGACGTCATTGATTTCACAAATAAGTGTCAGGTGTGTCAGTTGCAAGCTGACTCCATCCACCGGCCTTCGGAGTTCCTGTACCCCATGACGGCCGCCTGGCTATTTGAAGCATAGGGAATGGACAACAATGGGCTGATTATCCCACCATCCTCAAGAGGATACCGGTTCATACTTGCCATCACTGACTACTTTTCTAAGTGGGTGGAAGCAGTATCTCTGGCCGAGGTAAAAATTACAAACGTGATCAGCTTTGTCAAACATCACGTCATATATCGCTTCGGTATTCCACAAAGGATCATCCACGACAATGGTCCTCAGTTAGTGAGCAACGCTTTCCAACGGTTCTACGATAAAAATTGAATATAGAATGTGGCATCAACGGCTTACAATACTGCAGCAAATGGACTAGCCGAAGCGTTCAACAAAACTATCGTCAAGCTACTCAGGAAAGTTGTTTCGTATAATAAGCGCGACTGGAATGAGAAGATCAACGAATGTCTGTGGGCTTACCATACGATCGTTCGAACACCCATGGGCAACACGCCATTCTATTTTGTTTTTGGAAGCGAGGCAGTGCTTCCCCTGGAGATCCAAATCTCATCCTTATGGGTAGCTATCACTAACCAGCTGATTGACGAAGACAATCAATGCCGACGGCTACAAGAGTTAGAAGTATTGGATGAAAAATTTCATCTAATTCAACAACGAATTGAGCTTTAACAAGCTCGAATTTCTGGGGCCTTCAACAAGAAAGTCCGGGAAAGAACATTCCAAGTGGGTGACCTTGTCCGATCAGTTCGAAGACCGACGGTAATGACTCACAAGACGGCTGGGAAGTTCGAGCCCAAGTGGGAAGGAATATTCGTCATAGAAACGGTCTAATCTAATGGTGCATACCGACTGGCCAAACCCAATGGCGACTTGCTAATGATGCCAATCAACGGCAAGTTCCTGAAAAAATACATGTCTAAGTTTCAAACCAGCGTAGGCTCTCACATCCCTGGTGAGGTATTCATAGATTCTCTTAAAGGAATTCACCCCTTCTATACTTCACCCTAGTAGAAAAATAATTCACGTCCATATCACCTCTGAGTTATCTTCCTACATCCTAGCAAAGTTCACGTCTACCACATCCATATCACCTCTGAGTAGTCGTTCTTCTATGATGACCTCATATTGTCATAACTTCCTAGAAAATATTTTACGTCCATAATACCTCTAGATTGTCATTCTATACCCTAGCGAAGATGTGCCTACCATGTCCATATTACCTCTGAGTAGACGTCTCTTCCATGACAATCCATCATAATTATCATATTCATCTATATATAGAACCTTTCACGTTCATATTACCTCTGAGTCGTTCTATACCTATCCTTGCCACGTCCATATCACCTCTGAGTAAGGAAAAGTCTACCACCAAAGGATTCTGTGTTTACCATGTCCATATAACCTCTGAGTAAGCACCATATTTCCAACGGAGTTATCTCCATCCTCTCGTGACATGCGACCTCTAAGGGAATCCTCGTTCTTATAAAATGAAAAGGTTTTCTTTCTTTGATTACAAAAGTTTGTCTCTCATAAATCGAGAGACAAGAAGACAGAAAGAAGATCAAAGCTGAGAAGAACGGCGCTGAAATTCTTCCAACCGACTCTTCAAAAGAGCAACCTAGGGGACAACTCGGGCTCGACGCTCGGCCTCTTGAAGGCGAGCGGCTTCATCTTCAATAGAAGAGAGGCTTTGGCACGCAAGGGCTAGCTCGGCCTAACGAATGCCAATGCTTTCCTTCTTCCGAGCTAGGGTCTCGAAACATTGGTGAAGGATCTCCTTCTGGTCATTAGACTTGGCCAGGTCACTCTCAGCAAGGGCCAGGGTCTCTTCAAACTTCTGGATATGCTCCCGTAGGGCCTTGCACTGATCCTCCATAGCTGTACGGTGACAAAACCGAGCCTCTTTGGCATCGGTCACTGCTTCAATCTCGGACTCAACCTCGACAAGCCGATCAGTTAGTGCCCGACGTTTCTGCTCGTACTGAGATGCCTCGGAGACCATCTTTTCTAACTCTGCTGTAGCTAGTGTCGGAAGACCGCACTCCAGATTCTGGAGCTCCAAGGCAGTGACTTCTAATTCAGCCAACAGATCTTCTATAGCATCGAACTTTTCCTCACAGTCTGGATAGTCGTGCAAGGTTACCAACTGGGCCTCCACTATATTTCAAACCCGTCTGAAAGATTGGTTGCTTCGTAAAACACCCTCTATGCCATGCATTAATTCATGATAAATTATGCTCAGCATGATGTTGGTATTGTATGCGTTATCAGCCAAACTCGTGGGGGTTACCGAAGATGTCGCAACAGAAGGACCCGTGGCCGCAGCAGCAACCAGACACGCCTAGGTACCGCAGCCGAAATAGATGGCACCGCGACCATTATAGAGGTCATGGGTGGCACAGACACAGTAAAAGCCGATACTGTCTAACACACAACTAGCTCCTCAGCCGGCTCCTTCGCTGGTTCTTCAAACGCATCTGCAATTGGAACCATGCGGACTGGAGTTTGAGCCATCTCAGGAGTCGACTTCTCGATAATCGTGGTGGACGGTTCCTCAGTAGTCTCCTGAACCCGTGCTCCTACAGCAGGCTCATCGACAGTTTGCCCGACCAGTTCTTTTACGACCTCTATGGCCAGGTTTTTTATGATGATGTCAGTAGGATCACCAGCAGTACTGTCATCAACCATTATCCCCGTAGCTACCTCGCCTGGGGCCTCAATTACCGATTTATTAATGGCCATGTCAACTTGTGCCATGTTGACATCATCAGTCATCGCCTCGAGGACCAGATCAACCAACTCTTCGATTACCTCCTCGACGGCCATTCGAATAATCTTATCAACCCACTGTTCAACAGTTATTTTTGTCGGCCCTTCAATATCCTGAAAGGCTAATTCTTCGACAACCTTCCCTGTCGACCCTTCCAAAGGACCGTCGACCAATCGCTGAGACGAATCCTCTAGATTTGCCAAAGGTGGCTCCTCGGCTGGATGATCCTCCTCCTCTTCCGACGTAGCGAGACTATCCTTAATACTTCTCTCAATATGGAGAGGAGGTACGATAGGAGGATCTTAGGTAATCCCTTCAGCATCCACATCCCCTCGGCCCATCATGGGTATGGACTCTGGAATCCTACCCTCGGCTGCCATCGCACCGGCCTCGGGTACCTCCACAGGTTCATCCTTAATCAGCCCCGTGAAAGCTTCCTGCCGGAGCGAAGCCAATGGCTCCAAAAAGCCTCGAGTCTCATACTCAAAAGGAGCAGGAGGAAGGACATCTTCTGGGTCAGCAGTTTCATCAGCTACAGTCTTTCCCTCAACTTGAGACACCTCTGGGGCAGGCTCCTCGTGAAGTTTCCTGAGTCTTTCAGACCATATGGGCCCCGCCTACACAAACAAAGCTGTGATAAACAAAAAGTACAGAATAAATCCTCAAAAAGAAAACACTAAGACTTACCCGCGAAAAAGATCCAACGGGAGGGCACTCGATTCTAATAAAGGCTGTTAGGAAGGTCCACCCCGCTGGGATACAACATCTATTCTTGTCCTTTTACCAGGAGGAGGGCTCACCCCGGAAGAAACCTGACATTTTTGTGGGTTACTCAGAAGCACTTCCTCCTCTCTCTCCCCTCTCGTGACGAATTGGAGGCTTCTGTTGATCTATTCTCCGAGGGTGCAAGCCCATGGAGACGTTTAGAAGCCAATAAAGGGACCTCAAACTTCGTCCCTTTAAGCAAACTTCGTTCTCACTTGTATTCCGGTGAGAAGTTGTTCGCGACACAGTAAAACTTTACAGCATAATACAAGATATGAGTCTCCTCCTGCTGTGAAGGGATTATAAATTCTGCTCCAGTACCATCGACATTATAATAACGCCATGCCCTGGCACCATCCAGAAGACTTCCCTCATAACCAAGACAAGAGCTCGTATTGCACATCATAGCCTAGCTATAGCCAAATTAACGTACGAAGCGGCTAGGCAAATAAGGCTCTAAGTACACCCGATTTTGGTTCTGGTACACCAAGTGGAAAAGGACGGATGGACTGCAACCAGTAAAAGGCCCCGAAAGTTAGATCACTGTCCACTAACTCATCCTCTGCAAAAAACTATTGTATGTTGGCGAAACCCTATGGAGAATATAGCCGTCCAAACGGCCCAACATCCATCTACAGATGGGGACATCCTGATGAAGCTATTTCGCATATTGATAGTTACACAGTGTTGCATCCCCTCCCTCGTAACTAGCAAAAGTACTGGAGACTATCAGACAAGGGCAGTGCAAAGCCAACCAACCCATCAAGTAGTGGTAAGGGAGTCCAACCCATTGGAATTCCTCATTCCCCTCATGACACTCTATTACCCTCCTTGAAAATTCCTGTAAGCCACGTAGGATGTCGCATACCATGGCCGGTAGCAAAGCCAAGGAATGTCGAAAGGCTAGCCTCACAGTTGACAGAATGAAGTCCTGACTGAGCCATCCTGCAGGCCCAGAACCTCCAGGAACCACAGCCTTCCGGAGCCATATCATCAGAAAGGCGGCTAAATTCACTTTTGGACTGAAAGTAATCAGATTCTGACAGAAGAAATTATGAACTCTCGAGGTAGGCCTCCCCTCGGCATCCACTGAGGGAGCAGATACCTCTGCTTCGGCCATCATATCATCTACTTCATCAGCAGTATATGCCGGACGCACAGTAAACTGATCCTTCCCTGGCATCGATGGGTGCTTTGTGAAAATATAATCCATCCAGGCCATGACGTATGGCGAAGCCTGCGCCCCACCCATGCGCGTGCATACTTGGTTGTGGCAAAACAACTCCTTATACACAGCCATCATCTCGGGATGTTGGTTCTCCAATACCAAGTATTCCTTCTTGCAAGGGGTATGTTCTTCATATGGTACTTCTGTTGGCCCATTTGTTCTTATGGTCAAACCTAATTTTAATAATTGAATAAACTCTGTCTGGATATACAAAGCTAATCGGGACATCTCGGACTCTTGAACATGATCAAGAATGGCTATCCACTGAATTCAAGACCGAAGATCTGTTTGCCTACTCGAGTCTGTAATTCCTTATGCAATGTATTTTCATTTTATTTGAGTCTAGGAATATGTTGTACACTGAGTCGTACTGGCAAATAGGCTACCCTCAAATGAGTTCAAAATATTTTTAAAATGACCTCTCAAAAAGGTTTACAAAAAGGTTTTCAAAAATCACCAAAAAGCTTTTTCAAAACCCTAACTAAACCCTGACTTAACCCTGACAGAACTCGGACCGAGTTCGGCCAGAGTTCGGTTGGTGGTCGTTGTGATTTTGAATCCTTGGAACTTGGTCCTCCTGCAGTTGCGGATTTGACCGAGATTTGCTCATAGAGTTCTGCCCGAATTCTGCCCGAATTCTGTCAGAAGTCTGCCTTTGAAAGTCCTATAAATATAGAAGGATTTCGATCATTTCAACTCACTCATTCACTTTCAATATTCTCTCTATCTAAAGCTTTCAGTCTTTCAAGAGTTTTCTAGAGCTTTCAATTTCAGATCCCAAGCCAATTACCATCCTCTAGTCGATTTACTAGTGCGGTACGATCTAGAAGTTTCTGAGAGATTGTAATCAGAAGGCTTGATTGAAGAATACCTCTTCACATTTGAAGATGGATGAGTTTTTCGTATCAAAGCTCGCGTTGTAGAAGTTGCAAGGACTTCGTAAGAAAACTTGCGGGTTTTCCAATAGTGGATTCAACTGGAAGCAAGAGTTCTACCGACAGGATTAGTCCTCAACAGAGGGATACCAGTATACATCGCTGTCTTTGCGTTTGCTCTCTTAACTCTGTCTTTACTTTATTTTTAGTTGTGATTAATATTCTGCGATTGTGCTGCTAACATTTTTAATTAGCATTATTCCGCTGCCAACTCTATTCACCCCCCCTCTAGAGTATTACGCTTTACTATTTCGTTCCTACAATTGGTATCAAAGCGGGTGTTACAGGTAAAGCATAGGTAACAGTACAATTATTTATTCATTTTAATTAACTGTTATATAGATCACAGCACAACACATGGCAACTGTGAAATTCACAAGTGAAGGCCAGGCCACAAACAGACCCCCACTGTTTGATGGTACGAACTATACCTATTAGAAAACACGGATGAGTTTCTTCTTGAAATCACTTGACTTTGATTTATGGTCCATTGTTCTTGATGGCTATCAAAAGCCACCTCGTATAAATGTTGATGGAGTTTTAGTTGAAAAACCCCATAGCAGATATACAGAGGAAGAAAAGAAAAGGGCCAGTCTTGACGCACGTGCCATTAATGCTCTCTTTTGTGCTTTAGACAGAACTGAATTCAACAGGGTGTCTATCTGCACAACGGCTAATGAAGTGTGAAAGCTACTTGAAGTCATACATGAAGGCACGACTCAAGTCAAAGAATCTAAAGTCAGCAGACTTACTCAAGAGTACGAGGCGTTCAAGATGAAGCCCAATGAAACAGTTAGACAAATGTTCAAGAGATTCTTGGATATTATAAATCCTTTGTCCTCCTTAGGCAAAGATTACAGTAACCATAAAAAGATTCACAAACTCCTACGGGCACTTACCAAGAACTGGATTCCGAAGGCTACTGCAATCATTGAAGGAAACGACCTCACAACTATGTCCCTCGAAGTACTCATGGGTAAGCTACTCACTCATGAACTGGAGCTACAAGATTTTGAAGAGCCTGCACCAAAGGAGAAGACGATCGCTCTCAAGGCTCAGCACAGAAAAGCTGCTAAAGGTGACTCAGACAGTAGTGGATCTGACGCTGAAGATCAAGCACTCCTAGCACAGAAGTTCAAAAGATTCATGAGACATGAGAAGAGAGTCAAAAAGAACAACAACAACAACTGGTATCAAGAAGATGCTGTCTGCTATGGTTACAAGAAGAAGGGACACATGAAGAAGGATTGTCCCACAAACTCATCATCAAGCAAGAAGAACAACAGGTATAAAAAAGGGAACCTGAAGAAATCAACATCTAGGAGATATGCCAATACCAGCATATGGCATGAAAGTGAAGCCAGCGACTCAGAAGACGAACAATCAGAAGATGCTGCAAACGTATGCTTTATGGCATCCGATCAGGTACCTACTGACCTGTAGTTGATACTTATGATGACTTCACCTTTGAGCAATTAGGAGATGCCTTCAGTGACCTGATGACTGATTACAGAAAACTGCGTAGCAAGTATCAGACCGCTAAGAAGGTATTCAAAGAGTACAAAGGTGAAATAGGTAGACTTACCGACCTACTAGCTGAGGTTAGAAATAATGTTAGTGAGTCTGGTGAGCTTTCTTCAACAAAGCTCTTATTACACGAGACTACCAAGTCATCTGAAGAGAAAGACAAAATTATTGACCAACTCAAGTAAGAACTTTCTATAGAGAAGAAAAGTCTTCGATGTGCACAAATCAGAATGGAATCACTCACTTCTGATTATACTAAGTTGTATGACACTTCCAAAAGATTAGAAATTAGGTTAGGAAAACAGCCTGAGCCTGCTGCTTCCTACCCTAACACGTGTCACTTACCGAAAAATCAGAACATTTCCAAGCCAAACACTGTCAGACCTAACCCTATCAAACCTTTACCACAAAAGATTAAGCCCAAATAAGATTATAGGTATGCTTTCTTCTATACTAGAAAACCTAAACCTACTAACCATGCACACCACTCAGCTTTCAACACTCAACATGCACAATGTCATTATTGTGGCCTCATTGGTCATATTTCATCTGCATGTAGAATGAGAAAGCTTGTTGATTTAAATGTTTATGCTTGGATACCTAAAGCTAACAATTCAGGACCCAACAAGAAATGGGTACCAAAAGTTTCATCTGCAAACTGTTTTGTAGGTGGAACACCCTTCACATGCTAGAAGCAAATGAATCCTCGACAGCGGTTGCTCACGGCATACGACCGGTGATGCTACCCTATTTGTAACACTGTCGAAGAAAAAGAAGGAAGGCTATGTCTCCTTCGGTAATAACTTGAAAGGGTATATTATTGGTATTGGTGATATTGGTAAGTCTCCCTATCCTGTGATTAAGGATGTCTGTCTGGTTACCGAGTTGAAACATAATCTACTTAGCATAAGTCATCTAGCTGATCATGGTTATGGCATCAACTTTGGCAAAGACAAATGTACTATAGTTGATAGCTCAACTGGTAGTACTATCTTTGAAGGTATCAGGGAAGACAATATATATGTTTTCTATTTGTTAGAAGAAACTAACATTTCAGGTAGATGCTTAATGGCCAAGAGTGATGAGAGTCATCTATGGCATATGAGACTCGGTCACGCTAATATGGATACGATCTCAAGATTATCCACAAAGAAGCTAGTACGCAGTTTACCGAACATTACATTCAAGAAGGACTCGGTATACAGCCAATGTGAAAAGAACAAAGCTACCAGATCCACATTCAAGTCAGTAAATGCAGTATGTACTACTAGACCTCTACAATTGCTTCATATGGACTTATTTGGTCCTAGCAGAGTTGCTAGCCTCGGAGGTTATGCGGCCAACAACAAAGGATACAGAGTCTTCAACAAAAGAACTATGATCATCGAAGAGTCAATCAATGTCACCTTTGATGAACTAAATCAGATGACGATCGATGACAATGACGAAGATCTAACTGTACCAAGCTCAACATCAGCTGATCCTCAACCAAGCTCTGCACTAGCTGAACCTCCTAGAGAAGATCCAGGAACCAGCTATCTTCAGAATCTTCCAAAAAGGTTGAAATTTATAGCTGATCATCCAAAAAATTTGGTAATTGGTGATATTACCAAAGGAGTAAGTACTCGTACATCTAGTAGAGATATTGTTTCTAGTGTTGCATTTATTTCAAAGCTAGAACCCAAAACTATTGATGAAGCATGTAGTGATAGCTTTTGGATAGATGCTATGCAAGAGGAATTAAACCAATTTGAACGGAATCAAGTTTGGGAACTTGTTCCCAGGCCTATTGATCATCCGGTTATTGGCACCCGTTGGGTATTCCGAAATAAACTAAATGAGAATGGTTTAGTGACTTGTAATAAGGCTCGACTCGTAGCTCAAGGATACAATCAAGAAGAAGGTATCGACTACGATGAGACTTATGCCCCAGTTGCGAGATTAGAATCCATTCGCATGTTATGTGCATTTGCATGTTTTCATGATTTCAAACTATTTCAAATGGATGTCAAGAGTGCTTTTTTAAATGGTTTTATAAAAGAAGAAGTTTTTGTAGCACAACCTCCAGGTTTCACGGATTTCAAAAACCCTGATCATGTTTTCAAGTTGAAGAAAGCCTTATACGGTTTAAAACAAGCCCCTCGTGCTTGGTATGATCGTCTAAGCTCTTTTCTTTTTGACAACGGTTTTTTAAAAGGAAAGGTTGACACTACACTGTTTATTAAGTCTTTTAATGGCAAACTTCTTTTAATTCAAATATATGTTGATGATATTATATTTGGATCTACTGATGAATCTCTGTGTCAAGAATTTTCTAAGTATATGCAGAATGAGTTTGAGATGAGCATGATGGGAGAGCTAAAATTCTTTCTCGGATTGCAAATCAAACAAACTGATAATGGGACATTTATAAATCAAGCCAAGTATACAAAAGACCTGCTAAAGAAGTTTGATCTGGACAATGTCAAACCTATTGGCACTCCAATGGCAACTTCAACAAAGCTTGATTCAGATGAACAAGGCAAGCCAGTCGACACACGTAAGTATCGAGGTATGATTGGTAGTTTACTTTATTTAACTGCTAGTCGTCCAGATATAATGTTTAGTGTTTGCCTGTGTGCACGTTTTCAAGCTAACCCAAAGGAATCACATCTATCCGCAGTTAAGCGTATCTTTCTATACCTTAAAGGCACTTCTTCTGTTGGCTTGTGGTATCCCAAAACTAAGTCCTTTGACCTTATTGGTTATTCGGATGCAGATTTTGCTGGATGCAAAGTTGATAGAAAAAGTACAAGTGGCACATGCCATTTCTTAGGCAAGGCTTTAGTCTCATGGTTTAGTAAAAAGCAAAATTCTGTAGCCCTATCAACAACAGAGGCTGAGTACATCGCAGTAGGACGTTGTTGTGCTCAGATTTTATGGATGAAACAAATCCTAGAAGACTATGATTTATTTTTCACACATATTCCCATTTTCTGTGATAACACGAGCACTATTAATTTGACTAAGAATCCAGTATGTCACTCTCGTACTAAACATATCGAGATTCGATATCACTTTCTTAGTGATCATCATCAAAATGGAGATATAAACCTTGTGTACATAGATACTGAAAATCAACTAGCTGACATCTTCACTAAACCTCTAGCGGAAGATCGTTTCAATTATTTACGTCGAGAATTAGGAATTTTGGACGTCAATAATATTAATTAATTTTGTTTTATGATTATATATCATTACGCAAAAACTATGTTAGAGACAAGCCAATAAAGAGTCTGTCTGTCACCATAACTATGGTTGAAGCGAAGCGGTACTTAAGAGTTCCCCGGTGAACCTCCGCCAGCTGGGACAGTACTCCTACAGCTAATCTGAAACAGTCGCTGTGTAACGATATTTAATCTATAAAATAATATTAATTATGTTAATTGAAGTTGAAATGACTAATCTTTGAATTAAATATTTAAAATGAGACAATGAAAAAGAATGGCTAAAATCAACTTTAAAGAACCCTAGGCGAATTCGGCCAGAGCTCTGACCGAATTCGGCCCGAGTTCGATTGAGGGTATCAGGTTATATATACAGAACCCGAGCAGCCCTTCTTCTTCATTGCTTCCAAACTAATCACAACAGCAGCAGCAGCCGCGAAGGAGCCCCGAACCCTAGCTTTTCACCACCCTCTTTCTTCCAATCCAAGTGGTGAAATCCATCCAAAATTTGGATTCGTGCAGAGTTCGTCGTTCTCTTCGACATACTTTGACTTCGGGAGGTATAACCCCATCTTTCTCCACTTTCCAATTAGTGTATTTTTATTTTCAATTTGCACAAATGGCACCCAAATTCAATCCATCAAAGAGGAAGAAGACAAACCCTACTGAGGAAGGGTCATCTTCGCATCCGTATACGGATTCCCTCTTCTCGCCGGTCCAAACGAACGACGGTGCGTTCGACGGGTTTTTCTTTCAAACCCTAGACCAAGCCCTACTGTGGTATGGAGACTTCTCCATGAGATCCATATGCACAGGCACTCCAGTCAAATGGACTGTATTTCCTGATCATCGTCATTTCTTTGAGGCATTAGGGTTACATTTTTTTGTTAAAATCTGCTTTCCTATAGCAACAAAAGCCATTAGATTATTTTATTACAATCTCATATTAAATACTTTTGATGTGAGCACTCGTGTTGGAGGTATTGATATCAATTTTAATGATGACCTCTTAGCGGAGATCTTTGGTATCCCTAACGAAGGTGAACCGCTAGTTGACATCACTGAATTTGATTTTTCCGAAGGCACGACACTCGCCAGTTTCAAAGCGGAACTCTGTGCACCTGATAGAGTACGCTCTGGAAAGTTCAAGGCTAACAACCTGAACTTGTTTAACTATGAATTGCATCGCATCATCTATTCCACTATCCTTCCAAAATCTACTTCAAAGGATGATGTGACTTCTCTTGAGCTGTCCGACATGTACCATATTCTTAAGGGGATTCTATTTTCTGTCCCTAAGACCATGATTCAGATGATGGGTCGTTGTCGTGCAAGAGATAGAAATCTCTCTTACGCGATGATTCTCCCACGCATCTTTCAGCGCTTCGATATCGATCTGTCGACTTGTACTCAGGACCCTGAGCCCAAGTTTCTTCAGTTATCTCGTCGTAGCATGACTGCTTCAGCTCCACCTCCTGCTCCTCCTACTGCACCTCCTCCACCACCTCATCAGTATGCCATGATATTTGAGGGCATACATCAGCATTTATCTGCTTTGCACGTCTCGATGACGGACATGGCTCGCGAGCGTGAATTCCGCGACGTCACCCGTTATCAGGCGATTGCAAACTTCTTAGCTGATCTTCGTTTCGCCCAGACTAGTTATTCAGCCGGTTCCATCCCTAGAGATCCAGCTTTTTCTGGTTACCGCTGTGAGGATGAGGCTGTTCATGCCTACTTCCAGCCCGATAACGCCTATGATTGGTACCGTCCTGACCGTGCTCCACATCGTGATTATGTTGGTGAGTTCTATGCTGGCGCCCCTCCACATCCTTCTGGCACTGGTACCTCTGGAGCTGGTACTTTAGGACATGCTGGTCGAGCTGCTGATGATGATGATGAGGATTATGATGAGGAGATGTGACTATATGATTTTGAGTAATATTTTATGATGCACTTGGAAATGCTCCGACATTCCAAGTTATTATCAGTATTTTTTTTGTTAGCACTTTTTAGTTTGCTTCAGTACTCTTTTCTTTCATGGACATGTTTATTATGCCTCAGTTTATGGCATTCAGTTTATTTCAGCACTATGTTTCAGTTTCAGTTTATGATAGCACTATTTTCTTATATTGCTTCATTCTTTATAACTGTCTGTAAAATTACATGCTTGTGATGATTTTTTTTACAATACATGCCTGTGATATTTTTTTATGCCTTAATTCTTTTATATAAGTTTTCTCACTATTTGTTACTTATGCATTTGATTGCGGGGGAGCTTTATCTTTTGCAATTATTTTGCTAAGTGACAAAGGAGAAGAAAATTAAAGATCTAACATTTTTTTGAGATAATACAGGTTATGAACAATTTCTACTTTTTGATATTTTGAACAAGCTTAATGTTATATCATTCATAGTTTGTCAATTATCCAAATGGGGAGATTGTTGGCCCATTTGGTCATATGGTCAAACCTGATTTTAATAATTGAATAAACTCTGTCTGGATATACAAAGCTAATCGGGACATCTCGGACTCTTGAACATGATCAAGAATGGCTATCCACTGAATTCAAGACCGAAGATCTGTTTGCCTACTCGAGTCTGTAATTCCTTATGCAATATATTTTCATTTTATTTGAGTCTAGGAATATGTTGTACACTGAGTCGTACTGGCAAATAGGCTACCCTCAAATGAGTTCAAAATATTTTTAAAATGACCTCTCAAAAAGGTTTACAAAAAGGTTTTCAAAAATCACCAAAAAGCTTTTTCAAAACCCTAACTAAACCCTGACTTAACCCTGACAGAACTCGGACCGAGTTCGGCCAGAGTTCGGCCAGAGTTCGGTTGGTGGCCGTTGTGATTTTGAATCCTTGGAACTTGGTCCTCCTGCAGTTGCAGATTTGACCGAGATTTGCTCATAGAGTTCTGCCTGAATTCTGCCCGAATTCTGTCAGAAGTCTGCCTTTGAAAGTCCTATAAATAGAGAAGGATTTCGATCATTTCAACTCACTCATTCACTTTCAATCTTCTCTCTATCTAAAGCTTTCAGTCTTTCAAGAGTTTTCTAGAGCTTTCAATTCCAGATCCCAAGCCAATTACAATCCTCTAGTCGATTTGCTAGTGCGGTACGGTCTAGAAGTTTCTGAGAGTGTAATCAGAAGGCTTGATTGAAGAATACCTTTTTACATTTGAAGTTGGACGAGTTTTTCGTATCAAAGCTCGCGTTGTAGAAGTTGCAAGGACTTCGTAAGAAAACTTGCGGTTTTTCCAATAGTGGATTCAACTGGTAGCAAGAGTTCTACCGACTGGATTAGTCCTCAACAGAGGGATACCAGTATACATCGCTGTCTTTGCGTTTGCTCTCTTAACTTTGTCTTTACTTTATTTTCAGTTGTGATTAATATTCTGTGATTGTGCTGCTAACATTTTTAATTAGCATTATTCCGCTGCCAACTCTATTCACCCCCCCCTCTAGAGTATTACGCTTTACTATTTCGTTCCTACAACTTCCTCCATGGCGACTTCAAGATGGCACGCATCTCATGAAGGGCCAAACCTATCACTCCACAAAGGGTGAAGAACGTCCCGGTATGGTGGTTAAATAACTCTAACAAAGCTATGAACAGAGGCCGATTGATCACTATCCCATGCTCGGTGGCCCTGATGGCACAACGAAGGCCCGTACCTATCAAATCCTTCTTGAACCTACCCACCACCTATTGAGTTAGCTCACTCCACTCAGACTTAGAATAAATCCAACCTGCGACACGAAAGGCACCTTTCGGATAGGTATGGCCTGTAGCCAATAGCCAATTGGCAAAAAGAGGGGTTCGGAATAGATGCACTTCATTGGTAAAATCAACAAACAAGCGACAAGGAAGTAACACCCGTAGCGTAGTTGATGGATCGTCGGCCACACTCTTGAAGGAGTCCCTCTGATTGGACCACCCTTCCAATTTGATATGACCGGTCATCAAATCCCCTCGCTTCGGGGTCAGTTCCCACTTCATGAAATGCTTCTCATCAAAATAAAAGAAAGTCGAGAGCGAAAGGTGGCGGTTGACGAAAGGAATGCACATAGAAATACGAAATACCAATCTTCGGTTATCTCCAAGAGCTTGGTATCTTCTAAGACCAGCTGATCACCAAAAAGAAACAAAGGTTTCAGCATCTTGACCGCATTAGACGGAAGAGACAGCATGCCTCGATCCATCATACGACAAAAGTATACAGGCTGTTGATTCTGAATCATTGGTAGTCAACCTCTCGGTTGACCATAGGCAATCAATTGTTCAGTAGAGTGCGGTGAGCGCCTCATCGACGTCGTTGCCCATGGCACAGCCCTTTAATGCGAAAAGAATATCCTCGGAGAGAGACAAGGACACAGAAACTACACACAAACAAAAATGTGTCAGGAAAATAAAAGGAAAGTACTACGCCATAAAAAGAAGGCATCTAGATGGCCCTTGCAGGGAGCATCCGTGCAGGCACTAGCAAAGTGCACCGCACATCGGCTAACATACATCCACACAGGTACTTCATAGAAGACGTTGTGTGTCAACATTGACTGTGCGAAGCTTCAGCGTCTAGCCGATACTTTGTGAAAAGTAACAACTATGTGCGTCAGTCAACAGAGCTTTAGCCCATCTTCGGAACACCACCCCGAAGAGAGGTGTCCATGCGCTTCAGCAAGAAAAAAGCATTAGCATATCTTCGAGATGACGCTCTTAAGAGTCGACGCTCATATACATCAGCAAACCAAGAAGTCAATAACAATCAGACATCTACCAGAACGGGTGGCCGCACATCCCCTACAATAGGAGCTTGCTCAACGACGACGACTTCAGAGGCCAACTGCTTCCCTTTGGTCTAACGAGTAGCCTCCCCGGCTTGTCTTGTCGACGATATTCTAGTCTGCCATACAGTCACTGCAGTCTGTCGGGGGCTAGCCACTGCCCTACTAGTCTTTTTGGAGCTCGCCGCGGGAGCTGTCGGGATTCATGATTTATTGGGAGCCATGGCAAAAAATGTTAGGGTTTAAAAGAAGAAGACTCTGACAAAAAGCTTTTGTGGGAAGGTAGGTAAAAGCAAGAAAGTTTTTCTCTCTCCCCAATGACCCCTACTTATAGGGTGCGGCCACGTCAGCGAAAGAAGATGAAACACTTCGTGATTAAGGGAACTCATCGAACAACGTGGGAACGAAAATTTGGAATCATGATGACCGTTCCCTAGAAATAAGAAATTAAGATCAACTTTAATAAAGCGATGGCTCAAGGCATTTAATGCTGAAGCCTAAGCGTGATGACAGCCTGTCAGTAGGCACGTCGAGCATTCGCTCGAAAAGGACACGTGTCATGCTTCTGTTCAAAGTATTCCGAGCTTGATTCAAGTTCGAAACACTTTGAAGGGGGTCTTATAGAAGCATGAAAATAGGCCGATATATCAAAAGCGTAGGTAGTGTTCTCGACTACACAAAGCTTTATAAAAGTGCAGGTACCAGGAAAGCGCAAACATAAGATCAGAAACCATAGTTCATAAAAAGCTCTTTATTAAATCATGTCTACAAGAATCTATTACAGATTCATCATGATTATAAGAAAAGAACTTTGTCTACAAGGATCTATTACAGATTCAGCATGAAAAGAACTAGGGCATCCAAAGATCTACAAAAGGGTTAATTTTCACAGGTGCCATATAAGGGGGTTAATCTTCACAAACGTGCAGCCGCCAAATGTGCAGCACTATCCGAGTGAGCCACTTCCTGAAGCAGCTATTGGCCCGACGAGAACTCACTCCACAGCACAAGGCAGAGCACAATCTGTGGCTCTTCGGATTGGCAACCAATCCAAATCCGAAATCATGGATCTCGAAGACCTCCAAGACGTTGTTCAGGTTCGAACTCCTTATACCAAGTGCTCAAGTGCATCCCGAAACTCAGCAGCAGCTCTTCAACAAAGGCACAGCTTCTTTGAACGAAGGGATCCACAACCATCAGTCGACTTGTGCAAGGCCAATGGTCGTTCGAAGCTAATTCAGGATCGAGCATAACGTTTGAAATGCTAAAGAAGGAAGACGACTCTTCAGAAAAAACTCCCCTTTATATAGGGTGAGTGTGGTACAACCAACATGCCACGTGACCATTGGTCAAAAATGCCCAAATTAATGGGATGAACCTAGAACTCAAATCGATTTTTATACACTTATCAACCATAATTCTACGACATAATTTAAAACGTACGATTTTTATCAAATCGATTTCATATTCCAATAAATCATAAATATTTTCTAAAATCTTCAAAAATTAAAATTTATTCATTTTTTATTTATTTATTTTTTTACCAAAATTTTTAATCCATAATCGAAAATTTAAACTCAAAATCTAAATAAATTTATCAATCATAGATCGTATGACACGGTTGGAAATTTTAAAAAAAAGTCCTCAAATCAATTTCATATCCTCCCAAATATGAATAGCTATAATCCTAATAAATCACAAGTATTTTCTAAATCTCCAAAATAAAATTTTAATTTGTTTTCTCAATCTTTTATCAATCCTCTGGTGATTACTCCAAGTAGTTTCAAAATAAAATTCTCTCTATCTTTCGAAGTTGGTAATATCGTTACTACTGAACTTAGAATCAACTAATCCTTCTTACAAGATCTTACTTTTTGGAAAATATGGTTCTTTGATCCTTAAAGTAATAAATGTCTATATAAATCAAAATAGGACCTCTAATGCATACTAATTGTCAATATAATCCTTCTAGCCATGTAATTGATCTATGAGTATATAGTAATATAGTCATCTTCCTAACCGCCATTAAGCACGAGAATTAAAAATTTCGGTAGAAAGGGATCAAGCAAGATGCAAATCAAGGATGGCAAACGAGAGTTCAAAATTTGGAGTCAAGGAAGGAGGGCAAGTATGTGGATGAGATCCTAGACTCTAATCCTATGTGCAGGCCCGCTCGGTACAGTAATGTAACCAAAACGGCAAACTCGACCTGCATGGGCCATGACAAAAACATGTAACGCCCCAGTCCTAAAATACATAGGACTAGGAACGTAGACATGCCAGCCGTATAATAGAAATACGTAAGCTGTAAAATGTAGTAAACTAAGACAACTAAATATCATCCACAAAAATAAAAGAATAATATATAAATGAACTATAGATTGTTATTTAGTAAAAGATGTTAGGCGGAGACAAATCAACTACCAACTATTTAAATGAAAAGAAATTAATACAATGAAAGGAAGTAAAGCGAAGGACGATCCAAGAGCAATCATCTCGAAGGAAGAGAGTAAATCATGGCCTTGGCTAGAACACCTACGGAAAGTCACAAACACGCACGCCTAGAGAGTTCACCAAGTCCTCAGAGGGACGTAACAAGATACAGGAAGAACATGCCATAATACTGAATATAAAATATGCCATAAAGTCACAAAAAAAGTGAAGTGACATGACACCAACTAGGGTCACATAACAGTTTTACAATGTACATGCAGTTAAGAACAAACCTTTTGTCGCAAGGGCCCTGACTATAAATGGGATACGGTATAGTCTCCACTTGGGTACCAGTGACCAAGCGCATAACGTTCAAAAATGTCAGTGGCCAACCTGAGGGGGTAAGCATACTCGTATCTCCAGCGGAGCATCCGGGTTACAAGAAAATGTGTAATAGTGGACCATACAATAAGGATATGTTCTCCCCACCCAATGTACCTATCTAAGTCGCATCCACAACCATGTACCTCTACTAACTTCTAAGTCTCCTAACATGCCTCTATTAGCAGTTAGATCTAACGCATGCGCACGGGTGATCAGCCAACACGCAAGGACCTCAACATGCTACTCATCTCACACATATGTCGTGATACCATCGTAACAAGTTTATGATAATACACTAACAATCGGTAGTCCCTTAACTTTTAGGTCCATATGTATAGATTATAGACAAGAAAGAAATAAGGCCAACACTTGCATTGAATATACGAAAAGCAAGTAAATAAATTACGAACAACAGTTAAAGGCACAACTGGAAAAAAAACAGGCAGTAAATATGCAATATCTAAAATAAAATATAAACTAATTATAAACAGTAAATAAGGCAAGGTATCTTGCATGGTGTGTCGCCTGGCATGGTACGGTGTTCTGACATGTCCCAATAGTCCAGTAGCCATGGTCGAGGTGTAATGGTTTGAAATCACGAGAAAAATAGGGAAGGATGATTAGACACGATTAATGGTGATAATCGAGGAGAGTTTTGTGGAAATAGATATATATACTAATTTTAGAAAAATATTTATAATATTTGTAAAATATATTTGTTAGTAAACTATATTTTTATCTAAATACAAAATATCGTTCTTTTAGGTTTAAAATTCAAAGTTCGTCAAACTGGAATTTTATCCTTATTAGTCAAAATATTTTAGAGCGTTACTTTGAAATTCAAGGAAACAAAATTTGTTTTTAGGCTAAGGCTACAATTTATAGATCAAAACTATGTTTTAGTTAACTAGAAATTATATAATAATAATTATATTACAAGAAATAATTAAAGTTTACTATATGTTCTTATCAAAATAAATATTACATAGATTTTCTTAAAAATATTTTTTTAAATACAATTAGTAAGGTCACAGTTAAAATAACTATATACCTATTCTTTGTAGCCACAAAATGTATCAACTTGTTTAAAGTAATAACACCTAACATTTCTTATGATGTATATAATAATAAAAATAATAATGAAGTAGTAATAATAATAATGAATGCAATAATAATAATAATAAATTAAGGAGCTAAAGTTGTTCCTTCTCTCAGGAATGAGAGAGGAAATAAAATTTAACAAAAACAAAAACAAAAGGGCATCAATAGCAGAAGGTGAAAGTGGAAGAGGGAGGCGGATGAGGAGAGGGATTATCGGAGAGGCTCGGCCGGGCATCGACGGGAGGGGCAGCCACGCGATGGTGCGTACTGGCGTTGCGGGGAGGCAGCTAGGGTGGGCAGTCGGCGGACTGTGGGAGCGGTGCCCGGTTCAGTCGCCGGCGGACAGACGAGGAGGCCAGGGGGTCAGTGGTGTTCCGTGGCTGGGTGGCCGGCGGAAGGAAGCTCGCTCGGGTGGAGACGATCGCGACATGCGACGGATGGGGGAGACGTCGGAGGCAAGAGGGTTTAGGGATTTTGGGGTGCCGGTGGAGATGGGATGTGGTCGGTGTGTGGTGGACACGGTTGTGAGGTTGGGCGGTGATGGTGGAACTGGCAGTAGGGGCTCTGTCAGGGAGGTGGTGATAATGATGGGTGGACGGACAGGGAAGGCCAGAGAGATGGAGGCTGGGATGGATGATGGTAGTGTTTACTTGGTCATGTTGGATGGCTGAAGGTCCCGGTAGTGGCATTGAAGGTGTCTGGTCGGGCGTGGCACTGTTGTCGGAAAGGCATGGATCTTTCTAGTCATTGGGGATGATAGCGGTGGTGGTGGCTGTTTTGGGGCACGGCAGAGACGGAAGCAATGGTGATGGCGGGGAGATGGTGCTGGGCTTGTCTGCGGAGACTTGGGAACAAAGGAAGTTGGCGGAGTTGGCGGTTACGGCAAGAGGCGGTGTCGTGGACAGTGGCAGTGGTCGTGGACAGTAATAGGTTTAGGGTTGGGATAGGATTGAGTGGTGTCGAGGAATGTCCGACATGTCATGGAGGGACGTCCAGGATTGTCGAACGAGATGAAAAAATATTGTATTTGTAGAAGAAAAGAATATAGTGGATGGGAGGGGCACGGACACGGTGCACAATTTGGATGGAAATTTAGAGTTAAAATTTATGGAAAAAGAGAGAAGGAGCCTCTTCTTACATATGAGGTGGTGTTCCTAGTTGGATATGGATTATGATTGTTTAAATTCCCCAATAGATAATTTCGTCTCTTAATTTAAATCACTTTAAATCAAATCAATAATATCTTTCCAGGATGTAAACTAGATAATCTTATATTTAATTCGAAAACCTTTTAAAATTATTAATAAGATCAAATTTTGTCACAATTGCTACATTTATAACACTTTTTCATAAAATTTAAAATAATAATAAAAATAAATTTGGAAATTCAAAATATATGAACTAAATGCATGAAAGTAGAATATGTATATATAATATAGTTTTCTAATTCAATCAAATAAAAATTGTCTTTTTATAATAAGGGATAAAATAAAGTTTTGGCAGTTCTTGATGCGAAACTTTAAGCAATGGAAAATAAAAATATTTATCACATATTATTTTGAACCTATACTTCTCCTATATAATTAAAATATATAATAAAAACGTTTTCTAAAAATATGTATCTTGCATATATTCGCACTCGACGAGCAAGGATAAATAAATAATTAAAAATAATAATAGTAAAATAAATTAATTTTAAAAAAAACCGTAGTAAAATTTAGGGGTTTTACAATAAGACCGCTCGTCGCCCAGAAGCGCAGTGGCATCAAAATCTTCGTCAAAAGAGCAGCTCGCATAGTGGCACAGCCTTAAGAAGTGACATGACTCCACGTGGCCTGATAGGTTCTCATATCCTCCAGGATACCATCCTATCGGTTTGTTTAAACCGCTGCTCTTAAGATAAGACAGAGTTTGATTCTGTTGATAAGAGTAATATCTTATCGGGTTATTTAAACCGCAGATAAGGACGAAGTTTGTTTTTATAGACGAGAGCCATATATAACTGGTTTGTTTAAACCAATGGCCCTCTAAGATAAGACAAAATCTACTTTGGGGATAGGAATAGAATCTGCTCAGGTCCATCCGATCAACAAATAAGCACACGCCATGTGTCATTTATTCAGTTATGTTAATAACTCCCCCTAAAATCTTGATAGAATTCTAGTGCCTGTCACGTGTCAGCTCAGCAGCAGCCTTCACCGTGCCATCTCAAAGATTCTCTGATATCTTCATGTGCAGCGTATCTGCACAATCCTTATGCACATCGTATATGTGCTTCCTCCTATAAATAGAAGGAGTTATCCTTCGATAAAGGGGCTTGGAAATCTTTAACTTCGGCATCCTCTTGATTGGTAACCCTAGAGTTTCAATCACTAGCACCAGAAAGCCAAAGCAAGTTCAACTCGTTATCAGATCGTCAATGGAGTGAAGGAGCCGCTGTAGTGCTCGATCTCCACCGCCACACTTTCCTAGAAATTTTGTACTTAGATCTCTTGTTTAGGAATCAATTGTACTCTTTTTACGTTTAAAATACAAAAAGTTTGTATAACCTTTTATTATTGCAAACATGTAACTGTAGAGCTCATCAACCCGGTCCTAAGCTACAGGACCGACTCTGACGTATGGGCTATTACTGGCCTACCATGATGGCGGATGCTATTGAGTATGCTAAAAAGTATCGAGTCTGCCAGCTGTACGCTGACTTCATCCATCGACCCTCGGAGTTTGTACACCCAACGGTTGTCTCCTGGCCATTTAAAGCCTGGGATATGGATATAGTTGGACCAATTACCCCCCATCATCCAGAGGACATCGCTTCATTTTAGCAATCACCGACTACTTCTCTAAGTGGGCGGAGGCTATACCTCTATTAGAGGTGAAAAGCTCGAAGGTGATCAGCTTCATCAAATATCACGTCATCTACCGTTTTAGGGTATCCTGAAGGATCATCCACGATAATGGTCGACAATTCACAAGCCATGCGTTCAGTAGGTTCTGTGACAACAATCGCATCCAGAATGTGGCATAAACCGCTTACAATCTGGTGGCAAACGGATTGGCTGAAGCTTTCAACTAAACAATCTTCAAACTACTCAAGAAAGTAGTGTCATCCAATAAATGTGACTGGGATGAGAAGCTAGGTGAATGTCTTTGGGCCTACCATACAACGGTACGGACTCCAATAGGCAACACACCGTTCTTCCTAGTATACGGAAGCAAAGCAGTACTGCCTCTTGAAATCCAAATCCCCTCACTATGAGTAGCCATTACAAACCAGTTGACGGAGGATGACAATCAACGTCGCGGTTGCAAGAGTTGGAGGTGATGGACGAAAAATGCATCTTGGCTCAACAACGCACCGAGCTCTAACAGGCTCGCATTTCATAAGCTTTCAACAAGAAGGTCAAATGAAAGACTTTCCATTTGGGAGACCTCGACCTATCAGTCAAAAGGCCGATGGTGATGACCCATAAGACACCAGGGAAGTTTGAACCCAAGTGGGAAGGCCCTTCATCATTAAGATGATATACTCTAATGGCACCTACCGACTCGCTAAACCTAACGGAGACTTGTTCATAATGCCAATCAACGACAAGTTCCTGAAGAAGTATTACTCTTGAGTCTCCTCAACATGTACTTCCATCCCCCAAGTAAGGAAAACTATAAATTTTACCATTAAATTCATACCCCTTATCATGATATGTCTCTGGAACCCAGCTATTCCGAGTGTTTTCAGCCCTAACGACACTCACTTCGCTCGCCTCCACCGGAACTCTGAAAGGTATTCTTGTAAATAAGCGTACGGATTGGACCAAATGACATTCTCTTATCAACTTCCAGTAGAATACATCCATGTCCACATCACCTTTGATTTATTTTTGTACATCCCCATAAAGCTTAATCTTCATTCTCAATAAGATTAAGCTAAAATCAGTGTTTACCACGTCCACCTTACCTCTGATTAAATACCCCATTAAAACAACCCCTTTATTGTTACACCTTGCCTATAGAACATCCACGTCCATAACACCTCTGAGTTGTTCTCCGCATCCCCACAGAGTCCATTCTTACCACGTCTATATCACCTCTGAGAAAGAAAACTCTATTACCAACCCCAAGTTTACCATGTTCATATCACCTCTGAGTAAACATGACAGTTCCTTCTCTCCACTTATCATTTGTAACTAAAAGCAAGGTGTGCCAAAGATTCTAAGTCCACAAAAAAGCTATAAGTTTATGACAAATGAGCCAAACAAAAGTTTTTTATTTATTTTTTCATCGAAAGGCAAAAAAAGGACTACATTTGCAAAAAAAAAACTACATCCCAAAACATCGAAAAACAAAAAAGACAATAGAAAATACTAAGACAAGAAAAAGAAGATTGGCTTTATTCATTTTCCCAAGTGGCGACAATAGATGAAACCCGAGAGCCAGGAAAAATGCTTACGTTAGGGCAGGTACCATGCGGCCCAGAAACTCCATGCGGCTCAAAACTTGGGGGGTCTCATGCGGCTCAAAAAATCCCTCAGAGCTGCATGCGGCTCAGAAAGCTTTATGCGGCTCAGAAGGCGCCACATGGCCTTATGCGGTTCGAAATAGGCCTATACAACTGGCCATAATTACTCCGTGCAGCTGGCCGTTAAATGCTCTAACACAAAGTGACAGCAATGATGGTCTGACATAAAGAAGAGACGCGACATGCTCATAAAAAGACGAGAAAATCTTTGTGATAGCTGGCACAGTTCATAAATTCCAAGAAAGTTCTTTATGCGGATCGCCTGAGTGACCTTCATGTGGCTCGGTTGTGAGGCCACCCTCATGCGGCTCACTTATGAGGCTACCCTCATGCGACTCGATTATGAGGCCACCCTCATTCGGCTCGGTTATGAGGCTACCCTCATGCGGCTCAGACAGGGGGACAGTCCTTCATGCGGGTCGTAACCTAGTGGCAGTTGGGACACGTAGTAGAAGTTGACTAAGTCTTAACAACTCATATTTATTGCAACCAACAGATCATAGCAGTTCAGATTTAATTCAACCAACATAACAGTCCAGATTTATTACAACAAACAGATAAAGATTAATCTTAACCAATCCCCAACCGCCCACTTCTCAAGGCGCAGTTACAAGGATGTGGCCACGTGGCTGTACACCCCACTCATTATAAATTCCTATAAATAGCAAGGTGCTATTCCCTTGTACACACACACGGAGACATACAGAGCAACAGAGGCAGATCCGAGCAGAGAGAATTTCTTCGTCGGAGCCGAGGTTGCGTTCGATCGTCCAAGGAGTAAGGCAGAGTTGATAACACTTTCCCGAGCCTCTACCGTCACCCTCCAGAATCTAAATTAAATAATTGTACTTAGATTGCTTTTCCTAGGTTTTGTTCCTAGGCTCTCTTTATACGAGCGAGTTTGTAATTGTGAATTAAAGTTCAGTCCTCCCATAAAACTGTTCTATTCTTTGATAATCAATGGCAAAAAGATGGCGACTCTGGCCCGAAGCTATAATTGTGAATTAAAGTTTAGTCCTCCCATAAAACTGTTTTGTTCTGTTCTGTTCTTTGATAATCAACCTGGCCCGAAGCTGCAAGACCGCCTTCGTCGGATGGGCTATTACTGGCCTACGATGGTAGCAGATGCGATAGACTATGCAAGAAAGTGTAAATCTTGTCAGGTCTACGCAGATTTCATACATCAACCATCTGAATTCCTACATCCGACGGTGGCATCCTGGCCATTTGAGGCGTGGGGGATGGATATCATTGGTCCAATCACCCCACCTTTATCCAGAGGATACCGTTTCATACTGGCAATTACGGATTACTTCTCCAAGTGGGCGGAAGCGGTCCCGCTTACAAAAGTGAAGACATCAAACGTGATCAGCTTCCTCAAGCATCACGTCATCTATCGCTTTGGACTGCCACGAAGGATCATCCACGATAATGGTCCGCAGTTCGCAAGCCATGTCTTCTATCGGTTTTACGACAAATACCGAATCCAGAACGTTGTTTCAACACCATACAACCCGACGGCTAATGGTTTGGCGGAAGCATTCAACAAAACTATAATCAAGCTTCTCAAGAAGTTCGTGTCCTCAAACAAACACGACTGGAATAAAAAGCTTGGCGAATGCTTATGGACATACCGTACTACAGTCCGGACGGCCACTGAGAACACACCATTCTCTCTGGTATACCGAAGTGAGGCAGTCCTCCCATTGGAGACTCAAATCCCCTCCCTTCGCGTCGCCCTCACTTTCCGATTGACGACGGATGATAATTACCGTCGCCGGCTGTACGAGTTGGAGGCCTTAGACGAGAAGCGCATGTTGGCTCAACAACGAATCGAGCTTTATCAAGCACGTATCTCTGGAGCCTTCAACAAGAAGGTTAAACTCAGAACATTCCAAGTGGGCGATCTCGTTTTGGCAGTTCGGAGGCCGATGGTTATGACTCACAAAACCGTCGGCAAATTCCAGCCAAAGTAGGAAGGCCCATTTATCATCGAGGCAGTATTCTCCAATGGTGCATACCGTCTTGCAAAGCAAAATGGAGACTTGCTTATGATGCCCTTCAACGGCAAGTTCCTGAAAAAATACTATGTCTAAACAACATCCGTCGAATCAACTGGATTTTTGAGTTATGTACCCTTAGGTACCGCTGAACTTACACTCTGGTCACTCCAAATGAATCTATATTGCATCTTCTGGGTACTAAGTCATGTATGATCATACCTCTGAACTTCCTTCCTAAAAGGGCATTTTCTTCATAGTCTATTACCCGTGCTTTCAGTGCATAAAAAAGGGTAACAGATCCATAAAATTCTCGAAACAACCACGTCGATATCACCTCTGAGTTGTTTCACTTCCATCAAAAACAAACCACCCCTTACGTAGAACTTCCACGTCCATATTACCTCTGAGTTGTTCTATGTACCCTTCGTGGAGTCCACTCCTGCCACGTCCTCATTACCTCTGAGTAGGAAGACTCCGTTGTAAAACCCTCATGTTTACCACGTCCACATTACCTCTGAGTAAGTATGTCAGTTTTCTCTCGACTTATTATCCGTACCCGAAAAAAAAACCCCAGGGTACGCTAAGGATAATAGGCCCACAAATGTCCATAGTTGACCACAAATGTCCACAGTTGACCATAAATATCTGTAGTTGACCACAAATGCTGTACTAGATTCTCTAGTACACGCGTCTCTTTTCTCACAATCTCATGCCTGTGGAACCCAGCTGTTCCATGGCATTCTTTCGCCCGATACCAAGAACTTCCATATCCATCTTACCGTAAAGTTGTTCTAGGTATCCCTATCAAACTTATTATCCGTACCTAAAATAAAGGTATGCCAATGGTAATAGGTCCACAGAAAGTCCTCCAGTGGGGCAAACACATAATACCTAAGATGCAGTACAAGCACAACAGATAAAAGATGATGCAAACAAAGTCATTTATTTAAATCAAAAGTACTACATTTTTTGGGACCACGTCCCTGTCAAAAAGATAAAGAAACATAAAGAAAGAAAGGAAAAAGCCGATCATGGTTCGACGACACATAATTTTCGGAGCCGGTCCTTCAGTTTGGACGTTGACCGCTCAATTCTCAGGGTGGCCCGACGCTCAGCCTCTTGCGTCAGCTTTTCTGTATCCTCCAGATGTGCATGTGCCTGCCAGCCGTCTTCAAGCCTCTTCAGTGCACGCTCCAAGGCATCTGAGGTTCCGGTGACCTTGTCGGTCTCCCAGAAAATTAGCTCCTTGTCTTCGCGCGAGGCCTGTAACTTAGACTCCAAAGAAACCAATTTTCTCTGAAGCTGGAGGATCTGCTCCTTGGTATTAGCTATCCCACGAGAGGCGGCCTCTTTTCGAGCAATGCAGTCCTCTCCACTGCGGCTTAATTGATCGTACTTCAGCGACAAATCTCGGAGGTCCTTCATCAGAGCAGGCTTGGACGTCTCCCGTATCGTCCTTACCTTTTCCATGGCAGTTAAAAAGAAGGCATGCTCCTGATTTATTGCTGAAGACAGATCAACTTACCGCAGTCCTTGATACTGAGCCACCAGCTGATCAGCTTCTAGTAACTTGGGCGCCAAAAGCTCGACTATCCCTGCCCCACCGGGAAGGGTTCTGAGAAGTTTAATCTCGCCACGAGCACATTGACGGGCCAATGCAAAAGATGTTCCCCTCTCCATGGCAGCCTCAACCCTTCGCTTAAGGTGGCTGTAGAAACTGTCAACCACGTCCTTTGACGATTCATCCAGAACTTCTGAAGAAGGCGGCGTCAAAGGAAGAGTAGTTGGCAGAGTTGAAGAAGATGCACCGAAACTTGACGCCCCTGCCACTAGGGAACAAGTTTCGAGCGATAGGACGCTTGAATAGCGGCCATATCCTCCTCCGCCGCCCGAAGGATCTGGAGACTTGGCAGGGCAGAAAGGTCGACCTGTGAAGCCACATGAATCAAGGAGGGTGCAGGGACCATTTTCTTTTGTCCCGGCCGTTGCACTATCTTTTCTTCCGAACTCGAACCGGCAGGAGGCCCCTCGATATGAGTTGAAGGAGGAGGAGACATACTTTCTTCTACCAGATCCCCTCTGGTGATTTCTCCCCTGATGATGTTCGTCGTTGGCGGCGAAGGAGCAGGACCTGTATATCCGGAGAAACCAACGATCAGCTTAACCCGAAGGATGTGAAGATAGAGCGAATGGACCTCCTCACTAGTCAAGACTTAACTTAGCTTACGAGGAGAGGGTTGTTGAGGTTGAGGCTCGCTCATAGCCATTGTATCCTCCTCACCAGCGACATCTGAGCCGAATGCAGCTGGTTCCTCTGCCCCAGCCGCCCCGGAGGTAGACGCAATTGGGTTAGCATCACCCAGCTGGAATTTAGCAACTCGGGGATTGGCTCAATAGAGCCCACATTGCCCTGGGTTGAGATATCAGCAACGAGAGGAACCTCAACCATCGCCGGGAGAACCCTGGCGGAAATAAGCTCGGCACCCATATCGCTAATTAAAGTGGCTAGAGCCGGGTCGACTTCAGAGACAGTAGCCGGCTCTCGAGAGTCCACTTTTCCTGACGCATACAAAGAAAAGAAGAATGATTAGATGTCACAACCCGCACCCGCTTTTCGGACGCAAGCTCGTGAGCAAGCCAGCTACGTATCGAACGGACTCCAGCCCGACTCGAATACGTAAACGCTGTCAAGGCTATGGTATATTGCCAAATCATGGCAAACAAATCTATATCTCAATCCATAATAAGAATATAAAATATGAATGAACACTATGGGTCGTAGTCTGCAGCCCACTAGCATAAATATCCGATAAAACTCTAAGGAATATAACAAGAGTCTACAACTGAAACAAGGAACAGGATATCTCATGATAAGGAATGAAAAGCACGAGCGGATAATAAACACGATAACGATACCTGAATCCCGCAAGAACCGTAAATCCTCCGTCATCCAGAACTACTAGCTAACTCCATGCAATCGCTAAACCTGAGGAGATCATCAGGTCCTCAGAGGACATAGCAAGATATATAATATACATGCCTATCTAGCAGTTTTATCATGCGCAAGAAATAAATAAGTAAGAATAAGAACAAGACAATGACTACGAACACGAATACGGACACACGAATACGAACACTAGAACAACTACGCATAATGAACTGCCGGATGAACGAAACACGATGATCAATGAAAGAAACCAAACCCTCGTCCCGAGTGTGGACTCACAGGTTTGAACTAAACACTAACCCTCATCCCGAGTGTGGACTCTCTGGTCAGTACTAATCCTCGTCCCGAGTGTGGACTATCTGGTTAGTTCACGACAAGGCACCCTCGTCCCGAGTGTGGACTCTCTGGTACAAATACTACATCCTCGTCCCGTGTGTGGACTCTCTGATTTAAACACCCTCGTCCCGAGTGTGGACTCTCTGGTGCAAGTCAAGTCAAGTCAAGTCTACACCCTCGTCCCGAGCGTGGACTCTCTGGTGCAATAATCGACATCGTAGTCCCGAGTGTGGACTCACGGATGTAAACAGATCAAGAAAAACACCCTCGTCCCGTGTGTGGACTCTCTGGTGCCAAGGAAGCAATATCAAGGATTTAGCAGTTCACTACACGCACTCATTCTATGACACGACTCAAGCAAGGTACTGACAAGAAACTCCAAATGTAAAACACAAGGCCAAAACATGAACATGGCTATGAACAATAAAAACAACTCCACAGAAAATAACACGAAAAAGCACATGTCCATAAATAATCCAAAAGCTAGAAACTAAAATAAAATGCATGTAAATAAAACTGTAGAGGGAGGCAAGGTATACTTGCCTGGAGGTTGCACGCAAATCCAATAACAATCTAGTCCAATACTAAGCCATAAAGTCCAAATCATCACAACTGTCTCCGAAAGCTAAAACAGACAATACCAACAGTCTCAGAATTGTCAAATTAGCTAGGATTGCCTGTTCTTAAGTCCAATTCTGGACACAGGAGCAAAACGGTAATTTCGGGCAAAAACGGTGTCAGCCGTTGGACCCGCTTTGTACCGAAAAGCGTACCAGAGTCAAAGGTCTCTAAAGTCGTCAAACTACATGTCTACGGATCCAGTTTTTCGATACGAACCCAGCCGTATGTCCAAAGTTGGATTTTGGCGGGCCGTACACAAAATCACCCGTTGAGTGGAACCGTGGGGCCCACAAAACGGTGATTTTATCAACTGTCTCGGAATCGGACCAAACTTGGCATACAGGACCAGATAAATGATACGGTCCTGATGGCACAAGTTTCGTCTCGATCTGACGAGTGTGCACAAAATAATTGGGAAATTTGCACAGAGGCCGATACGGGGAATTTCGACGGATACGCATCAAATTCGTCGCGCACACGCGACCAATTTGAATTCCGCCAAAGCCCACACGACCAAGAAACCATTACGCAGCTTTCGATGCTTTCGGTTCGCGACCACGTCGTCCGGAATGGCGGGACGCACGTCGTGTGGATGAGTTTTCTAGTTTTGAAAACAAATTTTTGAAAAACTTTGGGATTCGATTTCTCGACGCTCAGTCGATGATTTCCAAATCCGCAAAAAGGGTTGTGCAGTCCTATATGTTGTCTAAAAGACCCTTCAAATATATTTTCTAATGTGTCACTCGATCGATCAGAATCGATCGTCGAAGGTGGGTGATTGGACTGCTTTCTGTCCTGTTTTTGGACAGGTTTTCGCCAAACTTCGGACTCGTTTTATGAGGCACATAAAGCAAAATAAATCAAAATATTTGAAGGGTGTCAGAGTTGGTTATATCGAGATCGTACCAGAGCTGGTGGATCGTAAAACGATCGAACGATCGTCGAGGGATCACATCGCGAACTCAGCGTCTTCACCCGCTACTGCTGTTGCTGATCGCTGTTCGTGTGCGGCCTGGTGGCGTGGGCGTGGCCATGCTGTCGGTGACTCGTGGCAGACCGTCGGCCACGTGGGGCGGCGTGCGCACAGGGGGCGCGCAGCCTGGGGTGGTGACGCACAGGGGGGGAGGCCCGCACGGCCTGGGCGTGGGTTCTTGTTAGGGTTTTGGAGTTTTTTCCTCGACTACTCGTATATAAGCACTGTCACAGGGGGGTCGGCTGGGTCCTGTGCGGGGGGGGGAAGAAAGTTTGTTGGGCTTGGGCTTGCAGCAGGGAATGGGCCGAGCTACCCATTCCTTTTCTTTTCCTTTTCTTTTTTTTTTCTTTTCTCCTTTCTTTCTTAATTAACAAAAATGTATATATATATATATATATATATATATATATATATATATATATATATATATATATATATATATATATCTATTTATATATAGAAGTATATATATACATATACTTATTTATATATTTACACCTACATACATATGTTTATATATATACATATACATATATATAAATTCATATATATATACATATATATATCCACAAACGTATGACAACGTAATAACTATATACGCACATATATATATATATATGGTCACACACACATAATCCAATATACTCCAAACTCTTATTATATATCTAGAATGACATATACAATATTTATATATATACATATACACATATATATATATATATATATATATATATATATATATATATATATATAAGCACAAGCTATATAAACAATATTTGTTACATAAGTAAACTAAATAATATTTAATATTTATAATAACAGCTAATGGACTAGTGACACGAACAATGGTTGCACACCCAAATATCTGTATAGTCTAGATCCCAAAATACACAAATCTGTCTAAAGAAAATAGTTATCCTATTTCCAAAATAATATTCAATCAATATCGACAAATCGATATTATATAGATATATAACAATTAATTAGAAAAATTAATTTATTGACCAATTAAATTAAGATACGAAGTATACACTCAAAATAAATATCAACACGGACGTCTTAGGACTCACTACAAGCCTACACGGGCTTGGGCTCGGTTCGGGCCCAGTCCGGACTATTCTGGTATAACCGAAATGCCTAAAAGTCAAAATATTAATAAATAACTAATTAAACCATTTATAGGGATTAACACGCAACTTGGTCTGGTTTTCCTAGTTATGACACACTTATGGCTAGGTTTCCCCGGGCATGGCTAGTACACTAGTTAAAGCACGCTACTGCGCTATCCGTGCCATGATTCCTAACCGTCTTGTATTTCAAAACTTAACTATGGCTAAAGTCTTCTACCGTAATAATAAACTAAATAATTATTTATAAAATTCAGAAAATCACCATTCAAATAAAATAATTAATAATAAATAAGAAAAAAATATTTCAAGAATTTTCGGGAAGGGGAGCTACAAATCTACCCACCTTAAAAATAATTTCGTCCTCGAAATTCCAATTCATAACTAATCCTTAAAAATCAAAATCTACTATCACTTTAATCTCCTCAAATTTAATTTTTTTTTCAAAACTATTTTATAACCTCGAATACTTGATGACTTCTACCCACCTTTGGTCACACTACTCCTCAAAATACGGTCACTAAAGTCTTATGGTCTTCTAGCTAGTTGCTAACAATTCTACCAGCAGATATCTAGGCATATGACATCTATAATCTCACATATCTATAAACAACCAAGCATTCAATAGTCAAGCAATATTATACTATAATTTAAGAATTTCTAATAAATTCTAGACAGCACGATTATTCGTCACCCCGAGTTTAAGAAGGGACGTGAATCAATGGTACGGAAAGCAAGGGAGTATAATCGAGAGCAAATATAAAATTTTCAAGGACGTAGGGAATTTCTAGGAGAATTTTCAAGGCAGAGTGGATTGAGATTTCTAAGGTCTAGTCAAGGTCGCATGCTCATATCAGTACAGTTACGTAACCGATACGATATGTTCTGACCTGCGTGGGCCACCAAAAAAACTTGTCACGACCCGCACCCGCTTTTCGGATGCGAGCTCGTAAGCAAGCCAGCTACGTATCGAACGGACTCCAGCCCGACTCGAATACATAAACGCTATCAAGGATATGGTATATTGCCAAATCATGGCAAACAAATCTATATCTTAATCTACAATAAGAATATGAAACATGAATGAACACTATGGGTCGTGGTCTGCAGCCCACTAGCATAAATATCCGATAAGACTCTAAGGAATATAATAAGAGTCTACAACTGAAACAAGGAACAGGATATCTCATGATAAGGAATGAAAAGCATGAGCGGATAATAAACACGATAACGATACCTGAATCCCGCAAGAACCGCAAATCCTCCGTCATCCAGAACTACTAGCTAACTCCATGCAATCGCCAAACCTGAGGAGATCATCAAGTCCTCAGAGGACATAGCAAGATACATAATATACATGCCTATCTAGCAGTTTTATCATGCGTAAGAAATAAACAAGAAAGAACAAGAACAAGACAATGACTACGAACACGAATACGGACACACGAATACGAACACTAGAACAACTACGCATAATAAACTGCCGGATGAACGAAACACGATGATCAATGGAAGAAACCAAACCCTCGTCCCGAGTGTGGACTCACTGGTTTGAACTAAGCACTAACCCTCGTCCCGAGTGTGGACTCTCTGGTCAGTACTAACCCTCGTCCCGAGTGTGGACTCTCTGGTTAGTTCACGGCAAGGCACCCTCGTCCCGAGTGTGGACTCTCTGGTGCAAATACTACATCCTCGTCCCGTGTGTGGACTCTCTGATGTAAACACCCTCGTCCCGAGTGTGGACTCTCTGGTGCAAGTCAAGTCAAGTCAAGTCTACACCCTCGTCCCGAGCGTGGACTCTCTGGTGCAATAATCGACATCCTAGTCCCGAGTGTGGACTTACGATGTAAACAGATCAAGAAAAACACCCTCATCCCGTGTGTGGACTCTCTGGTACCAAGGAAGCAATATCAAGGATTTAGCAGTTCACTACACGCACTCGTTCTATGACACGACTCAAGCAAGGTACTGACGAGAAACTCCAAATGTGAAACACAAGGCCAAAACATGAACATGGCTATGAACAATAAAAATAACTCCACAGAAAATAACACAAAAAAGCACATGTCCATAAATAATTCAAAAGCTGGAAACTGAAATAAAATGCATGTAAATAAAACTGTAGAGGGAGGCAAGGTATACTTGCCTGGAGGTTGCACGCAAATCCAATAACAATCTAGTCCACTGCTAAGCAATAAAGTCCAAATCATCACAACTGTCTCCGAAAGCTGAAACAGACAATGCCAATAGTATCAGAATAGTCAAATTAGCTAGGATTTCCTGTCCTTAAGTCCAATTCTGGACACAGGAGCAAAACGGTAATTTTGAGCAAAAACGGTGTCCGCCGTTGGACCCGCTTTGTACCGAAAAGCGTACCAGAGTCAAAGGTCTCTAAAGTCGTCAAACTACATGTCTACGGATCTAGTTTTCCGATACGAACCCAACCGTATGTCCAAAGTTGGATTTTGGCGGGCCGTGCACAAAATCGCACGTTGAGTGGAACCGTGGGGCCCGCAAAACGGTGATTTTATCAACTGTCTCGGAATCGGACCAAACTTGGCATACAGGACCAAAAAAATGATACGGTCCTGATGGCGCAAGTTTCGTCTCGATCTGACGAGCGTGTACAAAGTAATTGGGAAATTTGCACAGAGGCCGATACAGGGAATTTCGACGGATACGCATCAAATTCGTCGCGCACACGCGACCAATTTGAATTCCGCCAAAGCCCACACGACCACGAAACCATTATGCAGCTTTCGATGCTTTGGATTCATGACTACGTCGTCCGGAATGGCGGGACGCACGTCGTGTGGATGAGTTTTCTAGTTTTGAAAACAGATTTTTGGGAAACTTTGGGATTCGATTTCTCGACGCTCAGTCGATGATTTCCAAATTCGCAAAAAGGGTTGTGCAGTCCTATATGTTGTCTAAAAGACTCTTCAAATAGATTTTTTAATGTGTCACTGGATCGATCAGAATCGATCGTCGAAGGTGGGTGATTGGACTGCTTCCTGTCCTATTTTTGGACACGTTTTTGCCAATCTTCGGACTCGTTTTACGAGGCACATAAAGCAAAATAAATCGAAATATTTGAAGGGTGTCGGAGTTGGTTATATCGAGATCGTACCAGAGCTGGTGGATCGTAAAATGATTGAGCAATCGTCGAGGGATCACATCGCGAACTCACCGTCTTCACCCGCTACTGCTGTTGCTGTTCGCTGTTCGTGTGCGGCCTGGTGGCGTGGGCGTGGCCATGCTGTCGGTGACTCGTGGCCGACCGTCGGCCACGTGGGGCGGCACGCACGTAGGGGGCACGCAGCCTGGGGTGGTGGCACATAGGGGGGGAGGCGCGCGCGGCCTGGGCGTGGGTTCTTGTTAGGGTTTTGGAGTTTTTTCCTCGACTACTCGTATATAAGCACTGTCACAGGGGGGTCGACAGGGTCCTGTGTGGGGGGGGGGAAATAATGTTTGTTGGGCTTGGGCTTGCAGCAGGGAATGGGCCGAGCTGCCCATTCCTTTTCTTTTCCTTTTCTTTTTTTTCTTTTCTCCTTTCTTTCTTAATTAACAAAAATGTATATATATATATATATATATATCTATTTATATATACAAGTATAAATATACATATACTTATTTATATATTTACACCTACATACATATGTTTATATATATACATATACATATATATGAATTCATATATATATACATATATATATATCCACAAACGTATGACAACGTAATAACTATATACGCACATATATATATATATATATGGTCACACACACATAATCCAATATACACCAAACTCTTATTATATATCTAGAATGACATATACAATATTTATATATATACATATACACATATATATATAAGCACAAGCTATATAAACAATATTTGTTACATAAGTAAACTAAATAATATTTAATATTTATAATAACAGCTAATGGACTAGTGACACGAACAATGGTTGCACACCCAAATATCTGTATAGTCTAGATCCCAAAATACACAAATCTGTCTAAGGAAAATAGTTATCCTTTTTCTAAAATAATATATCGACAAATCGATATTATATAGATATATAAAAATTAATTAGAAAAAATAATTTATTGACCAATTAAATTAAGATACGAAGTATACACTCAAAATAAATATCAACACGGACGTCTTAGGACTCACTACAAGCCTACACGGGCTTGGGCTCGGTTCGGGCCCAGTCCGGACTATTCTGGTATAACCGAAATGCCTAAAAGTCAAAATATTAATAAATAACTAATTAAACCATTATAGGGATTAACACGCAACTTGGTCTGGTTTTCCTAGTTAGGACACACTTATGGCTAGGTTTCCCCGGGTATGGCTAGTACACTAGTCAAAGCACGCTACTGCGCTATCCGTGCCATGATTCCTAACCGTCTTGTATTTCAAAACTTAACTATGGCTAAAGTCTTCTACCGTAATAATAAACTAAATAATTATTTATAAAATTCAGAAAATCACCATTCAAATAAAATAATTAATAATAAATAAGAAAAAAATATTTCAAGAATTTTTGGGAAGGGGAGCTACATTAGATCATAATACAGAAAAGAAGAGGTAAGAAAAGATGGTTGTAATTCGATTCACCTCCGAAATGGCATCAACATCCTCGCTTCTCTTCCGAATTATTGGCCCGTGAGGCTTGACGGCAGCCCGTTTCCGGGAGTAAGTTATGCCGCCAATAGCGGAATCACGCATGCTTCGCTTGCGTGAAGGACCAGGCACAATAGGGGGCAGATCTGCCACCACATCATCTGTAGGAGGAAGAGGCAGGTTATCGTGGTCATCCTCTTCGTCCGTATTAGTGGACTCCGAGTCTGACACCTCAACTGTATTCCCCTTCCTTTTCCTCGTCTTGGACCCTTTTGGCTTCTCCTCCAAGCCAGTACCAACATTAAAACTGGTACTTGGGTCAAAATCGGTAGGGGACTTATTCACCATAACATGGTACAGAGCCGCCATGTACAAAATCTATCCTGACTCCCTAGCATCATGCACAGAGAAGCTGGTACGAGTGTGAACCGTGTTATAGTAGTGCCAAGCCCTGATGCCGTCAAGGACACTACCCTCAAAACCCATGAAGGGGCTGGGATTATCCAGAAACAGCTGACTGTACCCAAACTGTCGGAAGAACCGACTGGGCAAGTAAGGCTCCAGGAAGACAGAGTTGTGGTTGCGATATACCAGGTGTGCAGGACGGATGTTCTACAACTAGAGGAGCATCTTATCAGACAAGAGGTGGGGGGGCCAGTACCATCAAGACGTATACCATTCACTTCTTCATTTGTAAGTGAGGGACAGACACGAAAAAGGTGTATCTGTCCACTCTCGCCAGCGCCATTCGTCAGGCTGGCATAGTACGGCACTCCCAGGGCATACGGCGATACTGGAAGATGAAGACATCATCCGCAGTTACGTCGTCTTCTGGGCCATGCCTCATCAAAGATTGGCAATGCAGCAACAGCCACCCCATCAGATAATGATAGGGCCGCTCGATTCACTCAAAGTCTTTCGTCGTATCACGGGCGATGACCTTGGACGAGAAAGTACGGAGGCCACGATGTATGCTGCACACCATGGCATGGAGAAGAGCTAGTCTGGCCCCAAAGACTAGGTTCACCGCAAGAAGGATAAAGTTACGGCTGATTCTCTCAATAGAGCCTGCCCCTCCCAAAACTACGCAGTTCCATAGCCATACCATCAGAAATCCTGTCAGAAGAGCCTTCTCGGACAACTTCTGAGTATCCTGATAAAAATAAATAAAAGAGTCAGATTGACTCCCACATCTGTCGCCTGTGGTTTTCACCCTCTTGGCGGTCGAAACCTGGTCCTGCACCTCCTCCCGGGTTCGAGGACTCCGGAGAGAAACCCGGCCTGAGGCGCTGAGCTTAAAAAGGTAACTGAGCCAAGACTTCGTATGAGGAAGGTTCCCTTCCGAGGTGTCGTTCTTCTTTTTCGACATCTGCTGGCACGTGCTGTGGTGACACAGCAATTCCCGGTAGACCGCAACAAAGCCCGGGAACCTCTGCTCCAACTCCTCGAACTCTTCGTTCGTGGGGGTATACACTTCGAAGACTTCATTCCCCGAGGGCAGCCTGGAGACTTCACGCATCTCGTGGAGAGCGAGTCCCATCTCCCCTTCCGATGTAAAGAAGGTCCTCGTTCGATGGTTGTACATTTCAAGAAGAGCCATGAAGAGCTTCTTATTTATGGGCAAACCATAACAGGTGCCCCGAATGGCATGATACAAGCTGATCTCGCACAGGAGATTCTCGTATGTCCGTAAAATCTACATGGTCAAGTTGGTCCACGAAGGGATGGGGTTCACCCAGTTCAGCATCGCCAACCGACCAATGGGGTAGGACCCCTTCTGAGCAAGCTGATTCATAAAAGTGTCAGCTTGAGAGAACTTGAAGTTGGGACCCTGCATATTTAAAAAACTAGTCGGGGCCAACCCCATCACATAGCAGCTGACCGGCGTCCTGCTCGCGACCACCGATCCTAAGTTTCTGTTATAGTGAATATCGCCCATAAATATCCTCTGCCGGCTCGGAGTCAAGGAATCCACCATCTTCTTGTCCATTGGCAGCATGTTGAACCACGACAATAGAAAGTGATGTTCCATCTGAGGAATGTGGATCGCGATCCCGTCAGAAGAAAAACTCCAACATTCAGATATATCCAAAACATTGGGGTTCTTCACAGTCAGGGCATCTCCGAAGAGGAACGCAGGTTTCAGGTGTTGGTCCCCCAATTTTCCCGAGTTCATCATACCCGAGAGAAAGTAGGACTGGTTTTTGATATCCCGTAGCCTCTCCTCAGGTTCATCCTTGGGAAACTGGTTCGACACATAATCAACTAAATGATCGAACCTTACACCCACGACAAATTGGGCTCGACCTACCAAGAGTTCTTCCGTAGGATTGACTGGCAACTTCACTGAAAAAAGACAAAAGAAATAAGTTAGAAGACGGCCAGAGAAAACCACTTAGTGTGTTCTGAGCTTATGCGGCTCTGATTAAGTGGGTCTTTATGCGGCCCAGTTTAAAGGAGCTTATGCGGCTCTGATTAAGTGGGTCTTTATGCGGCCCAGTTTAAAGGAGCTTATGCGGCTCTGATTAAGTGGGTCTTTATGCGGCCCAGTTTAAAGAAGCTTATGCGGCTCTGATTAAGTGGGTCTTTATGCGACACAGTTTAAAGGAGTTCATACGGCTTTGTTTGGTGGGGCTTCATGCGGCCCAGTTTATAAGGAGTTCATACGGCTCTGTTTGGTGGGTCTTCATGCGGCCCAGTTCATAGGGTGCTTATGCGGCCACAAGATAATTCTCATACAGCTCGGTCATGAGGCAACTCTCATGCAGCTCAGTCATGAAGAAACTCTCATGCGGCTCGAACATGAGGCATACCCCATGCGGCTCAGACATGAGACGTTCATGCGGCCCATACAGCACATCATATGTGGATTCATCACACCGATCTTAAACAGTTCAATGAAGACGAAGAATATGCCAAAGAGAAAGGCTCTTGCATAAAACATACGATATAGCCATTATGGTTAGGGTTTGAATCCATGCAATTTTCTCCTAATATTCTTACCGTCAATGGCAGGATGAACGTCGGGGTGAACTGGGATCGCTGACGAGGAGGCAACTCATTTGCCCTTCGCCGCAGCACTGGAGGAAGCCTTGGGAGCCATTGATGATCGAAGGGAAAGAAAAGACGGCGACTAGGGCAAGAAAGCTCGAAGAAAGAAGAGAGAGTAAAAAACTTTTCTCTTCAAAAATTACTCATATTTATAGGCTAGCAAGGGCGTGTGAACCGATAGACGCTTCGGATTTTGTGCTGCCTAGAAGATAAAGCCGACCCTTAGGCTCTATCCCCTTTCATGCAAAAAAGAATGCTCAAAATCATCAAGGTAAATCTAAATATTTAATACCGACTCTTGGGATCCTATCCAAAAGACGGCTTTAAATCAAAAACAAATCAAGAGCAATTAATGAGATGCCTACGTGGCACAAAGACCAGACTATACGGCCAGAGAAGTCTATACGGCCAGAGAAGTCTATGCGGCATGAAGAGCTTATGCGGACATACCCATGCTTCTTATTCAAAGTATTTCAATTTTATAAATTGAAAACTTTGAAGGGGGTCATGTAGAAGCAAGGAAAAGTATAGTGAATATTATGCGGCCCAGAAACTCCATGCGGCTCAAAAAATCTCTCAGAGCTGCATGCGGCTCAGAAAGCTTTATGCGGCTTAGAAGGAGCCACGTGGCCTTATGCGATTCGAAATAGGCCTATACAGCTGGCCATAATTACTCCGTGCAGCTGGCCATTAAATGCCCTGACACAAAGTGACAGCAATGATGGCTCTGACATAAAGAAGAGATAAGACATGCTCATAAAAAGACGAGAAAATCTTTGTGATAGCTGGCACAGTTCACAAATTCCAAGAAAGTTCTTTATACGGATCGCCTGAGTGACCTTCATGCGGCTCGGTTGTGAGGCCACCCTCATGCGGCTCGGTTATGAGGCCACCCTCATGCGGCTCGGTTATGAGGCCACCCTCATGCGGCTCAGACAGGGGGACAGTCCTTCATGCGGCTCGCAACCTAGTGGCAGTTGGGACACGTAGAAGAAGTTGACTAAGTCTTAACAACTCAGATTTATTGCAACCAACAGATCATAGCAGTTCAGATTTATTTCAACCAACATAACAGTCCAGATTTATTGCAACAAACAGATAAAGATTAATCTTAACCAATCTCCAACAGCCCACTTCTCAAGGCACAGTTACAAGGTGTGGCCACGTGGCTGTACACCCCACTCATTATAAATTCCTATAAATAGCAAGGTGTTATTCCCTTGTACACACACACAGAGATATACAGAGCAACAGAGACAGATCCGAGCAGAGAGAGAGCATTTCTTCGCCGGAGCCGAGGTAGCGTTCGATCGTCCAAGGAGTAAGGCAGAGTTGATAACACTTTCTCGAGCCTCTACCGTCACCCCCCAGAATCCAAATTAAACAATTGTACTTAGATTGCTTTTCCTAGGTTTTGTTCCTAGGCTCTCTTTGTATGAGCGAGTTTGTAATTGTGAATTAAAGTTTAGTCCTCCCATAAAACTGTTCTGTTCTTTGATAATCAATGGCAAACAAAGCTCTCGGTGCCACTACCTTTCGAAGCCGGTTCTTCCTTAACAGCGACTTTAACTTTTAGAGTTATCTCCTCATTGGTGGTCATTGGTTCTTTTTTGACAAAAGGGTGCGGCATCTCCTCTTTGACGACAACCTCTGCTTTCGATACCGACACTGCAAGTTAGCAAAAGAACTCAATCCCTTCTTATGAAAAATTGAAAGATATGAGCAGTATTAGCATCGGCGCAGGCAAGCTACTGCACAGCAAAAGTCATGGCACATCATCAGGACAAAAAGTCCATGCGTATTGACTAAATTCTACCACAGCACATCCTCGGGACCAAAGTCCATACGTATCGACAGGAAAGCTTTGTCGCATCATCAGGACCAAAAGTCTATACGGGTCAGCGAAGGAAAGCTTCGGTACACCATCAGGACCAAAGTCCATGTACGTCAGCACAGGAAAAGCTTTGGCGCATTATCAGGACAAAAGTCCTTGCACGTCAGCACAGGAATGCTTCGGCGCATCATCAGGACCAAAGTCCATACGCGTCAGTACGGACAGACTAGGCACATATTCAGGGTATGGTCCATACAAACCATACCCATGCGCTTTAGCAGAGTGGCTTGGCGCATGATCCAAGATGGTTACCCACCGATGCGTCCAAAGTCGTGCAACAAAGTGTTTGTGTGTTTTTGGTCAACTCTCAAGCAGCTGGCCACCTACCGACGACTTCAGGGCCCGAGTCGGCGTGCATCGTATCGACGACTCGAGGTTCCTCGGTGTTGACCTCTACAAGCTTTTTGCCCTTGCCTTTGCCTCGGCCAGCAGCGCCACGAGGAGTTTTGGGGGTCATTTCTCAAAAAGCTAGGGTTTTTGAGAAAAAATCTAAGGAAGAAGAAGATGAGAAAATAGAAGAAGTTCTTCTCTCCCATTGGTGCCTATTTATAGGCCTAAGACCGTGCATGAACCGATAGAAACATGACATCAACATCTCTTCGGGTTTCGTGAAACTAACGGCTGTATATCTTCCAAAAGAGATCATCATTAATCACTCAGAATTCGAGAAGTTATCTTCTTTCATTTTAAGAAGAGTATGTGCCAACTCAGCCATGTGCAGAACGGCCATGCGCCCAGATAGGGCATGTGCCCAAAAATATCTACTACCCATGCTTCTTGATTCAAAGTAATCCAAAACTTGGCAAAAAGTTTTAAAAACTTTGAAGGGGTCTTGTAGAAGCATAGAATTTCAGGCACATCCAAAGACCAAAGCGTCCATGCTCCACAAACATCATGTGTCGAAGACTCAAAATAGAATGTTTTAAATCATTCAAAAGACAGCAAGGATAAAAGGCGCATGAAGATTAGATTTTTATTTTATATAAAAATCTATTACATGGCCAACTCTTGGCATAACAAAAGTCTATTACAAAAAAGCCTAGTCTAAAACCCTACAACTAGGCGCATCACTCTGACATCTCACTCTAGGTGCATCGCCAGTCTAGGCGCATCAATCTGGTGTCTCAGTCCAGGTGCATAACTTTTTTTCATCTGAGCGAATCACTTCCTTGTCAAACGCACGAGTACTTCGACTAATGAAGTATTCATTACGCAGAACGTGGGTTGGCAATCAATCCAAACCCAGTAGCTCTTCCAGGATAATAGGAGTCGGGGCACGACGACCCCAATTTTTGGATGTAATGGGTACCCAACGCCATCTCGTAGAAGAATGCTGTCGATAAAAGGGTTCGAACATGAACTGTTGTATCCATAGCTCTTCCGGCGCATCTCAGTCTTCTGAAAGAGTTCATCGTCAAAATCAAAGCTTCTTTGAACGAGGAGATCCACAATCCTTAGTGAAACATCTTGCCAAGAACGAGGATCAGTCGAGTTTATCTCAAATAGAAGTTTTGATGAAAAGAGTGAGCAAACCCTCTATACTGCCATTTTTAGGGCAGGGCAAATCAGACCCATGCACCAAGTGGCAACTTCTCCGAAGTTTGTGCAATAAACTTACATTAATGACGATGAATCTGCCACCTCAAACTCAGCTAAGTCAAAGAGTCATCAATACCTTGAAGGACTCAACAAAGCTAACCGAAGCAGATGCACCATACAGCTTATACGCTCGTCAGCACCATGTGCTGCATATCTGATGCGCCCTCCTAAAGCTCTCCACCCATCAAAGTATTTAATTATAAAATGACCGAAATGACAGCAGCATGTGTCTCAAAGTCTGAGTAGTCAGCTTTTTCAAAAGAAAAAAAAATGCAATCATCACTCTTTTTCAGTTATGGTTGTGCTCTACCTCATGGCCACTGATAACTTGCATGCTCCCCTACAGCCATGTGCTCAAACTCTGCATGCGCCTCAAAAACTATATGCCCAGACTTGCTATTGTCAGAAGTCAAGTCTCCTCATGAGCTAGATCCTAGACGCATCCACTCAAATCAACCAGTAAAGATCTTTGAGCAATAGGAACGTGCCACGTGTCTTTCACTCAGTTCTGCTTACGAATGGGTGCCAACCACCCAAGATTTTAGCAACAACTAAATCTCAACAACAGCCACATGTCAGCTCCTCCGAAGCCCAATAGTGTTGTTCAAACAGATTCAATTCCAGCTCCTGGCACATCGTCTATGCGCCCAATAAAGTCAGATATATGGCATCCCAACATGCAAAATCTCCATGCGCACATCGCATATACGAACATAAGTAGATCATTCTACTGCCTATAAATCGAAGGATCATTCTTTCATTCAAGGGCTTCAGCTTCAGCTTCGATTCTTCAACTTTTTCCACCATTTTAGCATTCAGAGCACTTGCAAGAGTTCTAATCCTTTTTAAGCCCCTGCCCGTTCTAGAGTGACTCAGACATTCAGAGAGTTCGAGTTCGTCGTCAGATCGTCAACGGAGTCAAAGAATTACCACTCGCTCCATCGAACTCCTAGGATCCTAACGAGATTCTATATTGTACTCTATTCTGTTTATGATTATATATTAATTTCATCTAGAAGACTTTTTAATGGCAAACAAGAAATGGTTCCTCCATTCATGGATCTGTATTACCATGTCCCAAACATTTCTCATACCGGACTGACATTATATGTTTCTCTCTTCTCTCTTGTTGGATATGTTCCTTATGAAATTCAGAGAGCAGAGGAAGAAAGAAACAGATAGAGAGAGTTCTATCATCCGAGGAGTCAGAAGAGCATTTCGATACAGTGTTCTGTAGTTCATCTTTGAACTTGCTGGTTCCTGGAAGCTGATCGTGTGGGACGAATCTAGCTTTGAGGTCCGGTGATCTGTCACCCCAGTAGGCCTTTTTCTTCTTCTATTGATCTCTTCTCCACTTGTAACTCGTTCAATCCCAATTTAAGAGGAAGAACGAAAGCTTCTCTGATCTAATCAGAAACTTTTTGTGGGCTTTTATCGCTGCTGCTATGAAATTTATTTATGCCTTCTTCGAAGTGTTACATTTGATTTTGTATCTCTGAATCCTTCGGGATCTCAGTTGTCATGCCCCGATTCGGAGAATCGTTCATCCTCGTTTTGATTCAGGTCGAATCGTTCGTCCTCATTTAGACGTGATGTCGTACAAGTCTGGTGTTGCACTTATATAAGGCAAAGACGGTCCATAAATGATAATCTTCAAATAGGAACACATTACAGTGGCGCAAGCAGACAAATTAAATATAATGAGGACATATCTTTCTTATCAAATAGAAACACATTACTGATTTGTAGCAACGGAGATAAGAAGATAACGAAGTCACAAGAGACATATAGAAATATATTCTCTTTACTGATAATTGAAATAAAGTACAAGGCTTGCAATGGAATACAAAGCTTATAATACATCTCACTGTATATTGATAGCCACTGAACACATACTATTAAGGCTTACATTGTATACTTGATACATAGACTTTATAGCATACATTGAAGGATACACTTTGATACATAGACTTTTATAAATGGATATACCGATTTGGATTTCAACTCACTGGTACAGTTGATTACAATGTTCCATAAATTATGTCTTTAATAAACAGAAGACATCATCTTTTTGCAAGGAGAGGTTCTGCATGCCCAACAAATCATCAATGTCGCGGGTCGATCAAGCCAATCTTCGTGTACAAAACTTTTCAAGCACAAGCACCTAAAAAGAGTGCCCACAACGTGGGTCAGTACATCATCTATGTACTGGCGAGTAGAACCAGCCAACTCGCCTAAACAGACACTAAGTGATCATTTGAGCAAACATCTATTAGAATGATCTTTCTAGTTGGGGCCTAGCATCAGTTTACAGATCATGAGCAGAATATTGAAGCATGAAAACATGTTCCAACAATGTTCATATGGAGGCATCTTTTAAGCATCGTTTGAGTTAACATATATTGAAGATGTTTAGATATCATGGAAAGGCATCGTTTAGCATGTATGTCATGATTAAGTAGTGTTTCATAGCAAGGCATCATTGTAGCATACTGTGTTATCATGTCTTACAGTTATAGCAAGACTTATAGAAAGTCAACATTAGCAACGTTATTTTGTTTAGAATGTTAAGCAGGCAAGTTGAACCAACATATACTGAATATATCATATTTAAGTGATTTTTTACCGATAGTCGGCTTTACCTGCATCAAATATAGGTGTTACACTTACTCTGCCTGCATAAAATATCCATTAGCGTGCATCCTGACAACATGACCATTGGTGTTAGTGCACCATTTTCGACTTGTTATATAGGACTTCAAAGGGTATGCGACGTGCCATTCATCGGGTTGCGAGCACGAATGAATGTCCCGATACTTCGTGCCACCAAAGCATGATAACATTTTCTCCTAGGCCGAATCGATCTCCAGGGCCCTGGAAATCGTTCGAGGAAATAATACCTTGTATACAAGTTATCCATGACCATGCAAATGATGGAACTCACTACCAAAATAAGTCATATCAGCGACAAAATTTGCGACGCCGACTTAAAACGTCGCTAATATTTTTGGATTTAGCGACTCCAAAAGTATGTATCACAATACGTCGCTGATAGCGACAAACAGCGACATATTACGACTACCTTTAGTGTAATAAATACCAACGTCGTTGATTTGTCGGGAAACGTCGCCAGTTTTATTAGTTCAGCGATGTTTAGCGTCGCAATGACTAAAGGCGTCACCGAATATTAAAGGACAGTCGACGTTTTGCGACGTATTTATAGACGTCGCTAACTTCTGCTAAATAGGGTTTCCTCGGTTCGACTTTTCATTTCTCCCTCTCCCTAAATTTTTTGTTCCCGCCCCTCTTCCCCCGACCTCGACGACAGCCCGACCCCTTTCCCTCCAGCGCCGCTCATCCTCCTCCTCTACCACGAGCCCCTTCTTCTCCCTCCGACGAGCCCCTTCTCCTCCTCCTCCTCCACCGCGAGCCCCTTCTCCTCTTCCACCGCGAGATCCTCCTCCTCCACCACCGAACTTGTCCTCCTCCTCCTCCTCCACCACCGCGAGGAGACTGAAGGTAAACCCTAACCCTAATTGAGGTGTTTTTCGTGTCCAAAATGGACACTGAGACACATTACGACCATGTGTTCACTGATACAGTGTGTTTGTGAGGTTTTGGACACTTTGTGTCCATTTATTGGATACGTGGACACCCCCAAGCATGTATATATATGTATTTCACCGCTGTACACTTGATCCCCTCCTCCTCCACCACCGAACTTGTCCTCCTCCTCCTCCTCCACCACTGCGAGGAGACTGAAGGTAAACCCTAACCCTAATTGAGGTGTTTTTCGTGTCCAAAATGGACACGAAGACACATTATGACCATGTGTTCACTGATACAGTGTGTTCGTGAGGTTTTGGACACTTTGTGTCCATTTATTGGACACATGGACACCCCCAAGCATGCATATATATGTATTTTACCTCTGTACACTTAATCTCCTACATACACTTGTGTATTTTCATATTAATTTGGATTTGCATATTGGGTTTGGGTTTCGATATAGTGTTTGATACATTGTTTCACCTTGCAACATTCCTACACTTATTTTAGATAACAAGTATATGAACCAATTAGTCAACATCTATTTGTTGAAGTATGGTACTCCATTCTTCGTAAGTTCTAGCTATATATGTCTCAAGATCCAATACTCAAAAATCCTAAGAAGAAGAAGAAGAAAAGAATAAAATGACATCGCTCAACACCCTATGACAACTCTTTGTAGAATTGTGTTAAAGTGTGAGTTCTACAGTATGAGTTCTAAAGTATGGTTCTCTTTGTAGAATAAAATGACATCGCTCAACCCTATCGATCCTCCATACAAGTCTTCCTTCATCTATTGTCTTAAAGTATGAGTTCTACAGTATAGTTCTCTTTGTAGAATTGTGTCTTATTTTAGACAACAAGGGTTACCTATTTTTACAGGTAACATGGCAACATGTGTAAGGGAACATATAGGTGTGTTTTTGTGTTTGAAAGGGAGTGTCACAAGAGTAAGGCGTGAGCATGTGTTAGTATTTTGAGCTGTGAGAGTGTTTGTTCTAGTAAGGTTAGTACCAACTGTATTTTGGCTCCAGCTCCAGCTCCATTTGCATTAATCTATGGTACGACATGGTGATAAGGACATAGTCCCTGCAGCCATTCGACTGGCGAGACAGAAACTATGTAGTCGTAGATAAAGTTGACTGTCATCCGACCCTCATCCCTCTACTTTCGAAAATGTACTCAAATTACATGATGGTTCCATTAGCTTGCTTATGTTACAATTATATTATTTGTGACTATCGATCTTACTAGATGGCACCCATGACCCGAGGAGCAGCACATCGTTTGAGGGAAACAGTGAATGCTGATGTGGCTCCTCCTACAGTTAAGGAGGAAGTGGCACCGATTGCTAGTGAGACCGGGAGTTCTATTCATCCAGCACCGGTAGCTAGTGAGACCGGGAGTTCTATTCATGCAACACTTGCAAGGGACGACATCTCTCCTCACGCCAAAGATCTCGCTTTTTTGAGGTGGTTGCGTGATCGTATCACTGAGCGTTTGCGTGAGCATCGTGGTTCTCATTAGCTATTAGTACTTATTTGTATTGGACTATTTGTATTGGGTTGTTTTTGTATTAGACTATTTGTATTGGAAGGAAAGGGTGAATGGAGGGAGGGAAGTGGCTGCATGCCTTTGGAGGGTGAATGGAGGTTGGGAAGTGGCTGCATGCCTTTGGCTCACTCGAGCGGTATTTGTCCTCCGACCCTCATCCCTCGGCAATAATGATACGACAACCTATCACTATATATTATATAGTAGTAGATGATGTCTTAGTATTACATTATGTGAGTTCATCTTGATTCTGTTACATTCTTCAGATACTAGATACGATAAGAACATATACTACACCATATGTACAGAACATAGATGATTCACACTAATGTATGCTAGAATGAATTTTGGGTTGTGTTCTGAGCCATTCGTTCCCATATTTTGTGTGATTGTTGTAGACTTGGTTATAGGGACTGAAACCTGTGTATAGCGAGAAATGGACATTCTGTGATTGTTTGGATCCTATTCTACAGTGAGAAATGGTTATCTTTTTAAACTGCAGGGAGAAATGGATATTCTGTATTTTATTTTATTTTTTTATTTTTTTTTTTGCAGATTTAGCGACGTTTACCGACGTTTACCGACGTCCTCCGACCCTCATCCCTCGGCAATGATGATACGACAACCTATCACTATATCTTATATAGTAGTAGATGATGTCTTAGTATTACATTATGTGAGTTCATCTTAATTCTGTTATATCCTTCAGATACTAGATACGATAAGAACATATACTACACCATATGTACAGAACATAGATGATTCACACTAATGTATGCTAGAATAAATTTTGGGTTGTGTTCTGAGCCATTCGTTCCCATACTTGGCAATTAAACATGTGAAATAGATCTGATTATGTTTAGTTTGTCTTATGATACAGATTTTCACATCCAAATTGAAATTGATCGTTACTTCGTTGATCGTACATGGATGTACTAGCGGATCAACCTCCTGGACCGTAGGTACTTCTAAGTATTGACCGTATCGGTTGGTATTGGTCTTAGCGAATTGGTATCGTCCTATCCGATATGTATCGGCCGTATAGCTAGGATTCATATTGGCCTTATCGATTTGGTATCGGTCATATCCGATAGGTATCGGCCGTGTTGGATTATTATATACCATTTCGGATTAGTATCGTCGGAAAGTAGTCGACAATGCTTCGTATTGTGAAGTAATATTGTTGTAGATTTGGTTATAGGGACTGAAATCTGTGTACAGTGAGAAATGGACATTTTGAGAACTGGACATTGTGTGATTGTTGTAGACGTGGTTATAGGGACTGAAACCTGTGTACAGCGAGAAATGGACATTCTGTGATTGTTTGGATCCTATTCTACAGTGAGAAATAATTATCTTTTTAAACTGCAGGAAGAAAAAGACATTCTGTATTTTATTTTATTTTATTTTTTTGTAGATTTAGCGACGTTTACCGACGATTACCGACGTCCTCCGACGTACTTTTGCGTCGCTAAACGTCGGTAAATATGCGATATTATCCAGGGTACCGACGTTTAGCGATGTCAATATATGTCGGAGAACGTCGGTAAACGTCGGTGTACGTCGGTAATCATCCCAGGAATTACCAGGATTTACCGACGTTTAGCGACGTTGAACATGTCACTAAAACACCGACGACTCGACGGTAATGCGTCGGTAACTTTACCGACGCGTAGCGACACGAAGTAATACGTCGCTAAGTCATCGACGACACGACGGTAGACATCGGCTACAGACCGACGTATAAATACGTCGGCGAACGTCGGTAATTGCGACGTTTGGCGACGTTTCGAAGATCAGCGACTTACATTTCCGCGACCAGCCCAAAACGTCGGTAATTTCGTCGCTAAATATTTTTAGCGACGAAAAATGTAGTTTTAGCGACGTCTTTAGGCGTCGCTAAAACGACTTATTCTGGTAGTGACTGGGGATTCACAGGACCCTTCCTTTGGTGTGCGTATTGATCGATAGAAAGTTAAACAGATCTAATACGTGTTCTAACCCTTCATAGGCAGAAACTAGGGTTCACGAATTATACCTGCGGCGGAAAAGAGACAAGTAATTCCTGGCAATCTCGAACGGACGACCCCAAGATCTTTTGCACGTATACCTTCCTCGAGTTGGACGTCGTGTGGGCGACGATCTCCCAACCTTTTCCTCTCCTTGGCAGCCCTCTCTTTCTCTCCTTACGTGAATCACAAATTTAGAGAAAATTTCAGATTTTTGATCAGTAATCTGGCGGCCAGAGAATAGAGGATATATATAGGCTACGACAGGGACCATGAGAAGAAATTAGGGTTAGGCCTCCTAACGGATCTGGATATAATGCATGTCTGACTCGATCGTGTTCGAAGTCGTATGGCAAAATATTAAGATAAGTAAAGACAACATTATATTATCTCACCTATCATATCGTGTTCAACGACTTATATTTCCATCGTTTACCATCATTTCCACTTGGTGATCTCGACGATCCCAAGACTTATCATTTCTCGTTTCATCGATTCTTTACAACGTTTCTCATAGCTTTCCTTCTACGAAGGACAAATAACATTTCATTCATTTAAAAGGGACATGCACCATTTCATTCATTTTATTGGGATATTTATCATTCATTTCATTGTGTTAATAGCAAAGCCAGTTCATTTCTTAAGGTATCTTTCACAAAGCATCACATTACTCAAGTACTTCACTTATTCTAGCAGTATTAAATGTAAGGCACATTATCAATTCATTGCATCGCATCAATTCATATTAGTAGTTCAATTGTTATTCGTTCAGCAGTTCAATGTTTATATCTTGTTCATTACAATATTAGGCAACAGTAGCATCTCTATTATTCAGCAACTAAAACATGGGACATTTAGGGATAATTAATAGCATCACAACACTCTATTTTTATTAGGCATGAAAGACTAGAGAGGAAGGACAGTTCTACTCACTTGCATAAAAGGGTCTTTTTGTTTCGATTGCACATATTTTTACAAAGTGTAGCTCCACAGCAGCCACGTTCTAATACCCATTATGTCTAGCCAGCTAAGAGAGACTGCATCAGTCTCAATTCTCTTGATTTCCAACCTGTCACGGTCTAACATTCTGATCACATTCAACAAGCCAACCTAATGCCTCGTACGGAGTGGGGCATTACATCAGTTGTGCACCTTCCTCGAAGTGTTGCCAAACTTTGTTTTTCATCCAAAAATCATGCCCCAGGACTAACACTCATTTACCTTCGTGATTTGATTAGACATCAATAATACATCTCCATCTATGGTAGCATATTCAGAGGACTCTCCTGAATGCACATATGTGGAGATCTTCGTATGATACCGACTTTTGGCAGAAATCTCATGAAACATTGCAGCCATATCAAAGGTCCCTGAAATCGCAATCAAAATACCCATAACATAACCTTTTGAGAGTTTAGTCTCACCCAATCTCAATGAATCAGATTGGGATGCAGAGCCAAGAATATATGGACTAGGGACCCTCTTCAAAGTTGTTCCTCCCTTTACATTATCATTACATGTCTTAGGAAGGTAATGAAACAAATCCCAGGAGATCTTTAAGCTCAACTAAAGAAGGCGACATGGGTGGATTACCTAGACACGAAAGGATAAGGTAAGATATCTGAACAAGGACTTGCAACATCTGTCTTTATATTGAAACATTGTAGTTGTCCCTGTGCTGATAACTCCATTGATCTTTCACTTACTACTTATATAAGTTTCCCGCAAATAGACTTACCAGGGGGATCAGTTTAGTGGATTTCCTCATGCCCAATACAATGACAAGCTGGCAAGTAGGTGTAATCCATTCATAGATAATTGGATAACTAGGTTATGTCCCGATGGAAGTAGAACATGCACCTCCTTTGGGAGAGTCCTTGCTGTCGATACCTCCACCAAGACACAAGCATATGCAAGCCATCATTGATAAGCCATAGGAGCACCCATCATAATCGGAACTCCTAACATGCTCGCCAATTTGCGCAGTACTGCTCTACTCCATAACACCAAAATAAGCTTCAAAAATTAAATAAAAAATGGAATTGCGACAACTAGATCCTGTTATAAATAAATAAGTGGGTCCCATCTTTTTGTGACAATCAATCGTCCTTCAAATATTTACGGCCCCCTTTGTAGCTATTTTTAATTTCTAAAAGATGTAAGCCAAATTTAGTATTTCGAATTGACCGATAAGAGCCTTTTGTAATCCCTTCATGTTATTAGTAAAAGAAAGAATTTTGTTCCTGTCTCATTGTTATTTTGATTTTCTGTATTAAAGTTCCATTATTTCATTATCTATTCAATTTGTTTTGTTAATGTGCAAGTATATGCCTTACAACTTAGGCTTGTACGATATCACGTCTAGTGACGATCTTCAGAATCAGGACGTGACATAATTGTTTGCCATCGAACAAAATTGAATAACCTTTGCATAAACAAATGAAGAAAAGTGCAAAGTAATCCTAAATAGGAACTCTAAGTACAATTATTTTTTATTAAAGGAAAATGTGACGGTGGAGATCGAACGCTGTAGTGGTTCCTTTACTCCATTGATGATATAACGACGAGATGAATGTGTTCACATAAACAATAATGGTATCAGAGTATGGATTTACATCATTGGATTTCTTCAAACCATTTTCACAACCATATAAGTATATTGTTGATTTGAAGTCTCGATTTTGAGTTATGAAAACCATTGCTCCATACATTAAGTCTATAATATGTTCTAAGACCAATGAAAGCTACTCTCTTTTGTAAAACAATGACGAAAGGAAATAATTAGAGCAAATCCCGAGCATCAGGATCTACTGATCATATGGGAAAGGATAATGGCTATGATGGAGGCCAGAGAAACCAAACAAAAGCCCAATAATGGCAATATGAGGCTCGGATCCTTGCTCAGTAAAAACAACTCAATGTGCTGACACAAACAGTAACTATATATATAAAACTATATTTTACCGACGAAACTTACCGACGAAAAATAAAACGTTGCTATTTACCGACGAATTAGCGACTAACTAGCGACTGATTTTTTATGTAAAATAGACTGAAAATAATTGTCGCTAGATTCGTCGGTAGTTAGTCGCTAATCATTAGCGACTACTTAGTGACGGAAATTTTCGTCGCTGAGCTGCTGTAAAAGTTAAAAGACGGCACTTTTTTCCATTCTTAAATTTTTTACCAAATCCAAATTTCCCCCAAAACTTCTTTCTTCCTCCTCCCCCGACCTCCTCCTCCACAGAACACCCCTCCTCGGCGGCAACCTCCCCCTCCGATCCCCTCTTGCTCCTCCAACTTCCTCACCCTCCTCCTCGGCGGCGACCTCCCTCTCCTCCTCGGTGACCTCCTCCAACCTCCTCCTCCCCACCTCCGATCCTCTCCTCCTCCGACCCCCTCACCCCCTCCTCCTCGGCCCCCTCCTCCTCCTCGGGTAATTTTTTTAATTTGTTACTTCTTTTCATTTTATATTATGTATTTAATTAACCTATACTTGGACACAAAAATTATGACACAATGTAGTAGCTAGGGTTTTGGACACGGACACTGATGACACAATGTAGTAGCTAGGATTTTGGGCCGATACTAACCCAATTTTGATATTACCGATTTTGATATCGATACTCATAGGAATGGTATGATACTGATAAGGTCGATACTAACCCGATTTTGATATCGATACTCATAGAAATGGTCGATATTATCGACCAAGGAATGGTATGATACTCACAATATAGTATCGATAAGGTCAATACTAACCTGATTTTGATTACCGATTTCGATATCGATACTCATAGGAATGGTATGATACCAATTTCGATATCGATACTCATAGGAATGGTCTGATACCGATTTCGATATCGATACTCATAGGAATGGTCGATATTACCGACTTCGATATCGATACTCGTAGGAATGGTTGATATACCGATTTCGATACCATTACTCATAGGAATTGTCGGTAATATCGATACTCATAGGAATGGTATGATACTCACAATGTAGTATCGATAAGGACGATAATAACCCGATTTCGATATTACCGATTTCGATAACAATACTCATAGGAATGGTATGATACCAATTTTGATATCGATACTCATAGGAATGGTCGATATACCGATTTCGATACTGATACTATTAACCTTGGTTGTTACAATTAGGTACTAAATTAATTTTTACTTGTATTTACCCAATATATGGTTTGGTGCAGAATTGGTTTGAGCAATGAGTCGATACTTAGTTGACCGTTCGTGGATGTACAATCGGTGACATGAGAGCAATATTGGTTTGGCGGATGATTTCAAGACGGGCATCGAGGAATTTCTGAGATACACTAGTTGCCAACCTTATTTCATGGACGGAAGGCTCATAAAGTGCCCTTGTGTCAATTGTCGTAAAATACCATTCAGAAAGGTAGATCTCGTGAGAGAGCACCTCTACAAGAAGGATTTCGTACCGAACTACAACGAGTGGACTACTCAAGAAGAACCTTTTGTTCAGCAATATCTGTCCTCCTTCAATACGGAGGTGGGAGACCCCACACTTGGAGACCACTTCTAATATCGCCATCGAAACTTGGCACGTGAGTTGGTATTTGATGCGACTTGTGCCGGTCCATATTTTGATCCGGAGGATCCGAATCCTGTTGCAAAGAAGTTCTATGATATGTTCAACCATGCCAATACTCCGTTATATTCGGGTTGTGATTCTTATTCTATCATGTCGGTGGTGATACGGTTGTTGAACTTCAAGTCTGATTTTAACTTACCGCAAGAATGCTACGATCGGATAATTCAGTTTGTTAGAGAGTTGCTGCCAAATGGAGCGAAGGACTTGCCAGAAAACTTTTACAAGTCGAAGATGATGATACGGAAACTCGGATTAGGCTACGAAAAGATAGATTGTTGCCGAAATGGCTACATGTTATACTACAAGGAGAACAATGATAAAGACAAATGTATTTTTTGTCACGAGGACCGGTACAACCCCATTCGGGGCAAAGAAAAATCAACAGCACGACCAAGGTTGCGCCCTACAAATATATGTCGTTTTTGCCAATCACAAAGAGGCTACAAAGAATGTATATGTCCTCGAATACTGCAAAACACATGACATGGCATAGTAAATAGCGGAAGATAGATGAAGAAGAATTATCTTACCTATCTGATGGAGAGGCATGGAAGCATTTTGATCGATGTCATCATGGATTTGCTGCAGAGCCTAGGAATGTTCGCCTGGCTTTATGTTCTGATGGGTTCACTCCTTTCGGACAGTCGGAGACTTAGTACTCTTGTTGGCCGGTGATTTTGACACCTTACAATCTACCACCGTGGATGTGCATGAAGATTCCTTATATGTTCTTGACACATATCATACCCGGTCCAAAAATCCAAAGAAGAATATCGATATCTACTTGCAGCCATTGGTGGACGAGTTGAAACAATTGTGGCAGTTCGGCGTTCAGACGTATGATATATTGATGGAGCAGAACTTTCAGATGAGAGCGATGTTGATGTGTACCATCAATGATTTTCTAGCATACGGAATATTATCTGGGTGGAGTACTTATGGTATTATGTCTTGTCCGATATGTATGGAAAAAAGTAAGGCATTTTGCCTTCAAGATGGAGGAAAAGCTTGTTTTTTTATTGCCATCGTCAGTTCCTTACTATGTCGCATCCATGAAGAAGGAACAGGGATGCCTTTAGAGCTGGTAAACAGGAACTAACTCCTCCCCCGTTGAGATTGACTGGAGATATCGTTTGGGCAGAGGTAGAGGATTTGTCGACTATAAAGGAAGATCCGAGTTCGGGCCATCACCTAGAAGGATTCGGACATAGCCATAATTGGACTAAGCGGGGTATCTTTTGGGACTTACCTTATTGAAAGGACAATCTCATAAGACAATCTTGATGCCGTGTATATTAAGAAAAATGTATTCGACAACATCTTCAATACGGTAATGGATATCAAAGGTAAAACGAAAGACAATCCCAAAGCAAGAAAGGACTTGGAAATTATTTGCAGGCATCCAGAGTTGCATCTAGCATGAAGATCCAATGGTAACTGGGTCAAGCCCTCAGTACCATTTACACTGAGTAGGGATGATAAATTGATAATATGCAATTGAATTACAAAGTTGAGATTCCCTGACGGTTACGTGTCAAATCTGGCAATATGTGTCGATCTCAACAAACGCAAGTTGATAGGGATGAAGAGTCATGAATGCCACGTATTTATGGGGCATTTACTTCCTATCGCTCTGAGAGAGCTATTGCCTTCTCAAGTATGGGGCCCGCTGGCCGAGTTATCTATATTCTTTAGAGATTTGTGTTCAAGTAAGTTGACGGTGCAACATATGTTTGAACTTGAGGAGAAGATTGTATTGACATTGTGCAAGTTAAAAAAGGTATTTTCTTCCGACTTTTTTGATAGTATGGAACATTTGCCAATTTATCTTGCATACGAAGTACGTATCAGTGATCCCGTATATTATCGATGGATGTATCCATTTAAGAGGTATAAAATATTTAACTATCTAGTACTAATAATTATTTTATTCAAATCGATCTAATATTGAATATATTATTTATAGATATCTACATCACCTGAAGAAGAAGGTGGGCAATAAGGCCTATGTAGAAGCTTCGATATGCGAAGCATATATTATTGAGGATGTCTCAAACTACTGTTCAATCTACTTCGATACTCATGTCAGAACAAACTATAATAGAGCACCAAGAAATGATGAAGGTGAGGTCAATGAACCGAATCATGGAATCTGTACTATCTTCAATGTTGGTGGCAAGCCTACAAGTGCTTCTAAGTTACGGTGGTTGGAGGACGATGAGTTTGAAGCCGCTCATCGGTATATCTGCCTAAATAGTGGTATAGAGGAGATGGAAGATATAGAGAAGTAAGAGACATAATTTTGCTATATTATACTCCAATTTTGCGATATACTTGTAAAAATTTTACTAACTTTTCTCGTTTTTATTATAGTATTTTTAGAGCTGAGATAAAAATGGAGAGACCTAACATTGATGATGATGATCTTGCTAGAGAGGTTGACAGAAAATTTTCGTCATTGTTCCATAACCATGTAAGGATTAGTATCATTTAACTATTCTAAATTCAATTGACCGACGAAAAGACTTTTGTCCTAATGACGTTATGATACGTGATGTTTTAAGTTTTCAAGTGTACTCGAAAATAAAATTTTTATTTCGACGTCAAGTAGCCCAATAGTTGAAATTTTTTTCCTCTAACATTAGATACATGGTTCCAATCCTTAAACTAAATACATTTGTACTTTTATTTGTACTATACTTATGCTTTAATCTCAAAAAACTAAGTTAAAGTTGTCCTAAATAATTATATAACTTAACTATTTCTACTAGTCATCAACTTCTACTTCCTTGATCCTTCTTCAACCAAACAAGCTCTGGATCCTACTAGCAAGTACTCCTTCCCACAAAGTTTGGTTTGCTTCTTTAAGCTCCTAATGGGATAATGTATGGAGTATAGAGGATGGCATAAACAAATATTACATTCTTTGACAGGCTTTCCATACTTCTAAGAAAACAAAAACAACTAGTAGATAATAATCCATACATCAACAAATAAACATGTAAAAAATGTTATTCTCAAAACAGATTTTAGATGAAAATTTCGATCTCTTAGTGAGACAAGGAGATGAATACTCGTTCTCTTTATGAGATACAAGGTTGATGACTCGGTCTCTTTGTGAGAACCGGAGTTGATGAAGACAGCTTTGCTGGGGTAATGAAGATCACCGTTGCTTAAAGCAAGATTCGTCCTACCGCGATATGCTCCCAAGAACCATCAAGTTTGAAAAAACTTCTAGAACGCTCGTTGTCACCTCCTTTCATGAACTCGCTGAACTCCAATGGTCCAATGGCAGCGGCAACACAATTATCTTCATCTCTTAATTTCTGAGTTAGTCGTCAATGAAGGTACAAAGAGAGTATTTATAGAGTTGGGCTGAAATCCTAATCTCTAGTTTTGGCCGTAATTGATTGTGAAAAGATAGGAGCAAATAATGAAAATATTTGAATGAATTAAATTCAAATTCCACAAAAGATGGATCTGAATAATTGACTCAATCTTTCTATAACCGCTCAAATCTTCCAATCAGCGACATCATGTGCCACATATGCCCATGTGCCCACTCAGCTCGTCAGCCCATGTGCTTGCACGTAGCTGTACATCAACACAGACACGTAATACCGCAAGCGCGCAGTAGCGCAGCAGCGTAGCAACGCTTTAGTGCAGCAGCGTAGCCCCGCAATAGCGTATGTGCGCATATGCACAAATGCGCATATCTATTTTTAGCCTACGTATGCCCCTGTGCATGCTCCTACTCATGCCACTGCGCCTGCGCATGCGACTCGCACATGAAACGAGCGCACGACCGCATCAAGTAGTGTACAAAGCCCCTTGCGCTATGTGCCGATGCTGACGTACTAATTGTAAAGTGCGCCAACAAAGCGCTAGTTTGCACCCTTGAGCCCGAGTCCAAGCACGAGCCCGAGTCCTAGTCTGAGTCGCTAAGCCCCTTCCGAGCTTAGCTCCATAGGGAAATAATCACATAAGCATGACAAAAAGCACGAATGCTTTGTTTATGGAGTTATCCTTCTTTCCTCTAGAAAAACACCCCCATATGGCACCCATGTGTCTCTCCACACCTCATGTGATTCTCTCAACACAAGTAAAGTTCTATAGAAATACAATCCATTTGGCCTAGGCAATATGGGACTATCTTTCTAGTTTCTAAGGCAAAAACACCAATAATCCGCTACATATCTCTATATATGGGTTGAGCGTTCCCCACAGTGACTGTCTATCATGCATTAGGATAGATGTCGCTATGACTTGAATCTTTTCACATGGGTTAAATAATAGTATGATACAAGAATGGACTAAGCCTTGAATTTTGTACCATAACTATAATTCTACTCACTCACACAATGACATCGACTGTGCTTCTGGCTGCACATTAAAGGCCTTGTGCCAACCTGGTTTCGGTGTATGTATCTTGGACGTCTACAAGATTTCCTTCAACAGACGACCTACATCTCTATCCATACACTCTAGGTGAGTTTTTTTAAAGAGTCTTTGGCATGAAGCCTTCTGCTTCCTTGCGATGCTACACTATTATGACATGGCTCAAAGCCAAGGCACAGCCTCATGTGGTGTCATACCACCTGTAGCATGAGGTCTGACCTCTTTGCAGTGCTAATCTACCTAGCATGAAGCCTTTTTCTTCCTTACGGTATTACACCGCCGTGACATGGCTTACAAAGCCGAGGCACTGCCTCATGTGGTACAATCTACTGTAACATGAGGCCCAGCCTTTTTGTAGTATTGCCTACCGCTCTTCATTGTGTTATGCCCTCTTGCCTATATGTGGTGCTATGTCGTTGTAGCTTGGCCCGAAGCCGAGGCTTTACCCTCACTAGGTACCTCATGTGGTGTCACCCTACTATAGTATGGAGTACTACACTTCTTTGTAGTGTTATGCTACTCGTGCTTCCTGTAAAGCACGTCAGACATCCCAAATACCCGAGAACTTATTAAGGCTTCCAAGCCATCCTTCCACAGGATTTTGTTCTATACACAGAACAAACAGTAGACAACAGTGGTTCTATGTTCATAATCCCATAACGTCCCAAGGGATTGCCTACTTATAGTAGTTTTGGGTCTGAAATCCTGTAATGTTCCAAAGGGATTGCCCACTAATAGTGGTTCTGGTACGTGACCCCGCAATATCCAGAGGACTGCCTACTAACAGTGGTTCTAGGTCCGTGCCTCCATAGTATACCAAAGGATTACCTACTGTTCCTGATATTCTTCCAGTCAATGGTCCTTTTTTGAACTAAGCTATATGCCTAGTAGATTTCTCTTTAGACTAATAGCATAAAACTTTATAGTAGAATTACAAATACACGATATCAGAGTGTCTTCAATCCTATTTTACATGTTGTATTCTCGATCAGTTGATGCTTGAGACCTTTGGTGAACTGATCTGCCAGATGTTGGCCCAATGATTATATTGTGTTTTTGAATATGGCTAATCAGTTAAGTTTAACATAATGATGTCACTAATATTCATATACTCACTATCATGTTGCTACTTAAACTTGGCATTGTCCTATATTATATTGCTATGCTTGTATCGTACTGCAACATATTTTGCTTAGCATTGTCCTAATTGTCCTATATTATATTGCTATGCTTGTTTCGTACTGCAACATATTTTTGCTTAACATTGTCCTAATTGTCCTACGTCATATTGCTATGCTTGTTTCGTACTACAACATATTTTGCTGGCCTAACATGAATTTGTAGACATGCAGTAAGCATGATCAAACATGATCTAAACAGGACATAGGCAATGAAGAATTAATGATGGACCAAAGACGGCGTCATACAAAGAGACTTCTCCGAACCGCCTAGCGACCTATCCGGGGCCTCGCATCGGGGGTTCCGCTGTAAAGTTATTCAGATATTTCTCCGAAAGGTATTCAGATTTTCAGATCTGTATATCTTTGGACGACTGCTGTCAGGGAAAAAGACGTCTTCAGGACTGCTCAAATATCAGAAGAAAGGCATCATCAAAGGGCTCTTGGTTTTCCTATTTGTTTCAAGTCTGTAATCTTCAATTTATTGAGTCTAAGAGAATGTGTACGTTGAGTCGCACTGAGTCATCTCAACCCCTAGACATATCTCTCCAAGCTCTACCATACAAACAGACCAATTCCTGAACCAAGCCCAAGCTCCACAAAGTCCAAAAGCCCAATGGACCAATTCTGTCTGCTAGAGACAGAGTTCGGGCCGAACTCTGCCTCCACACAGAGTTCGGGCCGAACTCTGTCCCCTGATTTCCAGGGCCTGCTTGCTACAAGCTGTCCAACGGCCAAAAATTTGAATTATTTATACCGAATTCTGGCCGAATTCTGCATGTCCCGAACCCTATAAATAGGCCTTGGTTTTTCTCATTTGAAACCATCCACTCTTCTATTCTTCTTCTCATACATAGTCTATATAGTCAAGAGCCTTACTCTTCCAATCTACTAGCCACAAAACATCCTAAGCCCCAAGGTGCTCAAGTGCAATTCAGCTAGAAGTTTTTGTGCAAGAGTTGAAAGGAAAAGTCACTTGGACAATTCCAAGTCGCTTGGAAAAATCCAAGCAAATCGCCACTGCGATCCTCTGTAAGAAGTTGACGTGCTCTTCTGAAGAAAAGGCACGGGTTGTAAACTACTATTTCACAAATAGTGGATTTGAATCCTGAGCTAGAGTTCTCAGGCCTGGACTAGTCCTCCACGAGGGAAACCAGGTTAAAACTGCTGTATTTGCGTATGCTCTTCTGATCTTTATTTACTTCCGCATTTCCTTCTGATTTATTTACTATCTTGATAGTTATTTTGTGGAGGTGATATAGAGTTAATTTTTATTTGGTGATTATCGACACAAACTCTATTCACCCCCCTCTAGAGTTGCCTACACCTGTGTTTTCACCAGATTCTCCTGGCTTCGAACATCAACTACGACAATAACTCATCTTTTAATAAGATTATTTACGGTCCTGTACCTTAGACACACAGTCATCTTCTTTCTATTGAAGAGGTCATTCGATGCTACCGCTGCAGTCGTCTAGTTATCACAGTATATCAGTACTGCCGGTATCTGTGAACCAACCGTTGGAAGATCATAAATGAGTTCCTGAAGCTATTATGCTTCATCCGCTACAGCCGCCAGTGCATAGAACTCAGATTCCATAGAAGAGTATGACAACATAGTTTGCTTCTTTGACTTCAACGATATAACACTATGATAATGCCACTCCAGTTTCAGTCTGGATGATCTTTATCCCTAGGATAACATCAGCTTCCCCTAAGTCCTTTATGCTGAACTTAGACGAGAGGAACTTCTTTGTCTCTGCAACATTTGCTAAATCTGTACCCAAGATCAGCATGTCATCCACGTATAGACAAAAGACAACTCATCTTCCGTCAGCGAACTTTGTGTATACACACTTGTCTGTCTCGCTGACCTTGTACCCGTTTGATCTTATGACTTTGTCAAACTTTTCATACCACATTTTGGTAGCTTATTTTAGACCATACATAGATTTTACCAACTTGTAGACTTTATCTTCGAGGCCCTTAACGATGAATCCCTCTGGCTATTGCATGTAAAACTCTTCAGTCAATTTACCATTCAGGAAAGCGGTCTTAACATCCATTTGATTAATTACCAGCTTGTGAATTGCGCTCAAAGAAATCAACATCCTGATGGTCGTCATCCATGCTATTGAAGCATATGTGTCAAAATAATCGATCCCCTGCTTCTGAGAAAACCCCTTGGCAACTAATCTTGCCTTGAACTTGTCAACAGTTCCATCGGCCTTCATCTTCTTCTTGAAGCTCCATTTACATCTAATTGATTTTGCTCATTCAAGAAGATCGACCAACACCCACGTGTTGTTGGAGTTTATCGAGTCATACTCATCATTAATAGCCTTATTCCAGAAGACGACGTCTCTAGTCCTTATCGCCTCATCATAGGTAAGCGGATATGCTTCCATATGATAGGTGACAAAATCCTATCTGAAGTCCTTCTGTCTCCTCACTCGCGTAGACACTGGTTCTACGAGTTCTGGTTTAATAGTTGTTTCTGCAATAACTTCTTCTTGGACTACATCTTCGTAAGGAACTTGAGCCTCCTGTGCACTCACACTATTCTCCGGAATGTCTACGAGAATAATGTTCTTGTGCTTTACAAATTTATTTTCAAAGAATTCTGCATCACGAGATTCAATGATATGATTTGACTCAATATCAAGGAACCTCCGAGCATCACTCTTATCAGCATAACCCAGGAATATAGTCTTCGTAGTCCTTCTTCCCAGCTTCTAAATCTTCAAATACAGAAGCTTCACATACGCTAGATACTCCCACACTCGAATGACATTCAAGTTGGGTCTAATCTTGAACCAGAGTTCATGAGGAGTGACTTCCAAAGTTGCATGTGGCACTATGTTCAATATGAACGTAGCCGTAAGCGCTGCTTCACCCCAAAATCAATTTGGAAGACCCGCAGTCAACAGCATTGAGTTCATCATCACAGTTAACGTTCTGTTATTCCTTTCTGCAACACCATTTAATTGAGGGGAGTACGGAGCTGTCGTCTCATTGACAATTCCATGTTCCCTGTAGAACAATGCGAATTCATAAGACCTATACTCTCCACCCCGATCACTTATGAGTCCCTTGAGTTGTTGTCCGTTTGACGCTCAGCTTCAGCCTTGAAGTCCTTAAACTTCTCAAATGCTTCATCTTTAAACTTGAGCAGATAAACAAATGCGTACTTTGAGAAGTCGTCGATGAAAGTAACGAAATATTTTATCCCGACCGTTGTGGAGAACTGTTTGAAGTCACAGATATCTGATTGCACCAACTCCAGAAGATCTGTACTTTGATTTATCTGCTTAAGCAATTTTCTAGTGATTTTTGTCTGCGCACAGACCTCACACTTCTCCAACTCCTTACCCCTATATTTGGAGATAAGCCATAGACTAGACATGTTGCTTATTCTTTTACAATGAACATGTCCTAATTTGTTATGCCACAACTCAAGAGAGAAACCAGAAGAAGCTACTGCATTTATAATTTCCATTGGAGTTATAAGTTGAAGTTTGAACACCCTTCGGTATAAAAAGGTCTTTCTAAAGTATGTTCCTTTATATGACATAACGACCTGACCAGCGTTAATGTCCATCCTTAAGCCTGCGTTGTAGAACAGACTTCCTAAGACCAGGTTCTTGGCTATAGTAGGTACATGCTTCACCTTCTGAAGCGTCAGCGGCTTCTCCGAAGTCATTTGCAGTACCACCGTCCCGATTCCAAGAACTTCAGCTTGTGTCTGGTTCGCCACCAAAACCTTCTCAGAAACAAGTTAGTATGTGGTGAACCACTCCTTCTTTAAGCAAACATAATACGATGTCCCAGTGTCTGTCTACCAGTCCGTGTCAACACTAGCTGAGCCAACCTGCGCAATCATAGCAACAAAGTTAGCCTCAACCTTGCTCTTTTTGTTTTAGTTTTTCTTTGCAGTCCCTCCTCCAGTGGTCTTTCTTGCCATAGTTGAAACAAGTCACAGGTTCTTTAGACTTGGGCTTGAACTGAGCCGACCTCACCTTCAGATGGTGAACGTCTTTCTTCTTTTGATAGGGAGCCTTTTGCTTTCCATTAGAATTTCCTCCTTGTACCATGTTCTTCTTGGCCATCTGCTTGGACAAGGTGTCCACTTTGAGTTTAGCCCTCAATTCGTCTTCCACATGTATCCAGTACAAGAGGTGCTCAAGATCCACCTCCATCTTCTTGTGGTACATGTCCACGGTAAAATTGCTCCACCCAGGTGAGAGCTTGGCGATAATACCTCCGATGATGAAAGCATCAACCAAGGGCATTCCGTCATCTTCAAGTTTCTGACGTAACTTAAGAAATTCTTTGACTTGTGGCAACATAGTTTTGTCGTCCTCAAACCGCATCCTCCAGACCTTTTCGGTCACGTGGATTTTGTTTTTGTTCTCATCTGCCTTGTAGAGATTCTCTACAGATTCCCAGACGTCCTTTGCATTGATCGTCTTGCTGTATGACTCCGCCAGAGAGTCCTCTTTAAAGTTCAAGATCAACAACTTACAGAGGTTGTTATCTCGCCTCCACTTCGACTGCAAAGTCGTGGCTTCAGCAATCCTTCGAGTATTTTTACCCTTTGGAATCAAAGGCTATGGATCTGTCAACACGTACTCGACGCTCACGAGTTGAAAATTAAGGCTGACGTTTCACTTCCAGACGTTGTAATGCTTTCCGTCAAACTTCTCAAGTTTTTTAAAACTTGTGTTGAGAAGATTTACACAGTTGTTTTCCATCAGATCTGAATCTTGCTTTGAGATTGTTATTCCCGAAACAGATCTTAGATAGAAATTTCGATCTTTTAGTGAGACACGGAAATGAATACTCATTTCTTTGTGAGATACGAGGTTGATGACTCGATCCCTTTATGAGAACCAGAGTTGATGAAGACAACTTTGCTGGGGTGATGAAGATCACTGTTGCTCAAAGCAAGATTCACCCCACTGCGATCTGCTCCCAGGAACCAGCAAGTTCGAAAGAACTTCTGAAACACTTTTTGTCGCCTCCTTTCACGAACTCGCTGAACTCCAATGGACTCCAACGGCAGCGACGACGCAACTCTCTTCATCTCTTAATTTCTGAGTCATTCGTCAATAAAGGCACGAAGAGAATATTTATAGAGTTGGGCTGAAATCCTAATTTCTGTTGCTAGCCGTAACTGATTGCGAAAAGATAAGAGCAAATGATGGAAAGATTTGAATGAATTAAATTCAAATCCTACAAAAGATGGATCTGAATAATTGACTCAATCTTTCCATAACTGCTCAAATTTTTCAATCAGCCAGATCATACGCCACCTGTGTCCCCGCACCCACTCAGCCCGACAGCCCGTGCGCCTGCACGTAGATACGCAAAAGCACAGACACGCAACACCACAAGCGTGCAGTAGTACAGTAGTGCAGCCCACAGTAGCGCATACGCGTAAACGTGCATACGCGCATGCCCCTGTACATGCTCTTGCTTATGCCCCTGTGCAGGCTCCTACCCATATGACTCGCGTATGAGACGAGCGCATCAAATAGCGCACAAAGCGCCATGCAACCCCGCAGCAGCGCATACGCGTAAACGTGTGCGCCAAAAGAGTGCCACTTTGTGCCCTTGAGCCCGAGTTCGAGTTCGAGTTCGAGCCCTAGCCCTAGCCCAAGCTGTAACACCCAATTTTTTTGAAATTGGGATATTTTGAAAATTTATTATTTTTATTATTAAATAATGGTGATTTAGACATGTTATGAATTTTGGTGATTTTTAGATAGTTTAAAACTATTTTCTAAGTCATGGCTTATGACTTTGTGATTTTACTAGTATAACCCTAGTGTAAACCCTAGAGATTTCATAACCTAGAGACTAACCATGACCAGGTAAGCCTAACCATGTGATTAGGATATCAAATTACCACTTTTTAGTCAAAAGGGTATTTTGGTAATTTATTAGAATTTATTTGGATTTATGTAGTCTATTATTATTTAATTAGTTGATTAGTGTCATGTTAGCTCCTAACCTAGTTTAGCACTAATCTAGAGGTTAGCAACTAACCTAGAAGACTAATGTTAGATGTTAGTTTTATGTTAGAAATATCTAGGTTTGATAAATATCTAGATATGTTACTTTTTAGATATTTTAGAAACCTAGAAATATCTATCCCCTTAGTCAAAACCTTAAGGGCTAAGTTCGCTAGGTGGAAAGGAACCCTAATATCTACCCCTACCCTTCCCATGGCAGCCCAACCCTACCCCCTCTATATAATCACACCCCCCCTTCATTCATGCCTCATTTCATTACCCCTTAAAAACCTAGTTTTCCCTACAACTTCAAAATCTCACCACTTAACCAATTTAGCTCCAAATTGAGCCTAGTTTCTTGCATTGGGATCCCCTACCATTGATGGTGCTAAGGGGAGCTAGCTAGCTAGGTTGCATAGCATTTTGGACATCATTATTTGAAGAGGACACCCCCCTACCTTGGTGTTTTCTTGAGTTTTCACTCAATAGGTAAATATCCCCAAACCTTGTTAATATTGTGTTTTATCTTCATGGTTGCATGCATATAGGTATACCCTAGCTGTGGGTCAAGTTTTGTAGGAAATAGGTTTGGTTTGGTGTCCGTATCGGACACGTATCTATGTGTTTAATTAAGTGTTTGGTGAAATGTCACTATGGTTTGAAAGTTATTGTTTTCCAAAACAAATTACACATTTGGGTAGCCCTTAGCATACTAGACACGAAACCCTAGGACTGAGCACATTATCATGTCGTGTCCGTGTCCAAAATAGATACGAACACGCTATGCACACACAGTGCACTGTCCCCTGCTACCCGACCCCCTTTTCTTCCTCACCTGGACACGTGGACACGTGAAACTTGACACAAACCTAGGGGCAATGTCTGACAAGACATCCCCAAAGTTTCGTGTCAAGTCGTGTCGTGTCGAGTGAGAAATCGTACTGGCACGGACCACACACTACACTGCACACGGTGTTAAACACACACTAACACGGCCTTCGAGTCGTGTCTAGACACCACTTGGACACCTTGTATTGACACGAGTGTGTAGCCCAACACGTGGGCTACACGTGGACGTGACCACGAGGCCCCACGTGGCTCGTGTCGTGTCCACGAGCCACTCGACTCACTGTACGACGCTGCGCATAGCAGTGTGCATCAGTCGAGAAAACTCGACTGATACGGGTTTCGTGCCGTGTCCTGGTGACACGTGGACACAGTGCAGGAACCTAGACACCTAGCCTGACCCTAGGCGAACCTAGGGACACGACCACGAGACACATGGACACGTGTGTCGTGTCCTACACGCGTGTGCATCTCTGCACGACGCTGTGATACTACACAGTGACTGGAACTTACCCGATTGGGTTTTTAGACACTTGGACACGTCGTGTCGTATCGTGGTGGACACCTATGACACGTGTACATATGGGGGCACGTTTACCAACCACTGCACTCGAGTATTAGCTAGGTTTTGTGTTGATTTTGGGTTTACCCCAATGTTCAGAAATGAACAGTGATTCATGGGTTTTATTTCAGTATTTATTTTGAATTTTAAATTGATTTTTATGTATATATATACGTATATTTGTGTGTATATATACTGTATATATATGTATATAAGTATATGTGTGTTTATGTAAGTGTGTGAGTGTGTATATGTATGTATATATGTAGATATGTGTGTGTATATAAATAGGTATACATATATGTATGTGTGTGTGTGTTGTGTGTCCCCCTTCTCAGTTTTCCTGAGATTTAACCCCCCTTGGCTGTCTATATTCACACACACTATTCACACCCACACACCACTGCCTACCTTCCCATGACCCCCTCACACTCTCACTCTCTTTCCACTCTCTCTCTATATATATATGTTATATATAATGGGATATATATATATTATGTATATATGTGAGTACTATATATATATTTGGGTATTATATATATATATATATATATATATATATATATATATATATATATATATATATATATATATATATATATATATGTGGTACTATATAGTTGAATATATGTATATATGTATTGGTGTGGTTAGGTATGATAGGCTATGTATAAATATTGTATATATATATATATATATATATATATATATATATATATATATATATATATATATATATATATATATATATATATATGGGTAGGTTTATATTTTATATAGATATGGATACCTATATGAGATACCTATACATGGTATACAGTTACACTAGCCTATAGCCTATGGTTAGTGAGTTTGGAATTGACCAATAGGCTTAGTAGACCTGGGTTGACTAGCAAGTTGACCCTTGTTGACCATTATTGACCAAAGTCAACTATAGGTCAACCATGACCAAATTGACCTAGAAATGACTTGGATAAACATAGAAGGACTATTTGACTAAGGTTTGACTAAACCCTAACTAGATGATTAGGTTAACCATATGGATTATGAGGATAATCCTATGTAGATTAAGTATGTATGGGGTTAAGTGAGATACTTAGAGTTGAGTCATGACTTGAGTTGGAGTATGGAATTAGCTTGATTATAGGATTAAGGTTGGTATTTATATATATTATGTGTGATATACTTGTATGGAAAATTGGTTATGCCTTAGCTTTGTGCTATAGAATCTTAGGTATCCTAAGACATGATAGCCTATGATTGGTTGAGTTAGCCTTATAGAGTTGACCCTTGACCTAATTACCATATTGACTAGTCTATGATTAACCAAAATCTTAGTTAGTCTAGACTTTAACCTAGTTTGACCATATTGACTAGTCTGACCATTATTGACTAAATCCTAGATAACTTGACTAGTTTGGCTAGGATGTTTGACCAAGAGTTGACTTTAACCTAGATTAGACCTGTTTAACCTTGTTTGACCTTGTATGACTTAGTTTAACTTCTTGTGACCTAGTATGACTTAATTTGACTTAGTTTGACTGTAGAGTTGACCAAGTTTGACTTTGACCTAGATTTGATTAGAATTCATATAGATTGTATTGTAGATTTCATTTACCTTCATTTTGGACATGTCATAACTGTATTACTCTATTTTAGGATATTGTGACCCTGGTACAGACATCTGATATTATACTACTCTTTTCAGAGTATCAGGCGAGTACATTCTCTGATAGTTCTCTCATTTATTTGTCAATTACTGTATTTCAGTTCTAGTTAGTTCTATGTGATTCTCTGTATCAACATGTATGAATATTTCTGGATTCATGTATCGACACATACCTTACTTACTGGCCTCTATTACTGGAGTCATTGGAATCATTCCGGAATCATTTCTGGAATCATCATGTATTGGCCGGACTCATCTCGATTCTTTTGTAAATTTTGGATTCACTTGCTGGGCGAGAAAATATTGAGTAAGACATGTAGACATACCCCAAATCCGGAATCTCCCACTGGAATCTACCAGAAGCATAGCCATCTCTTGCCTGATCCGTGAAAGATGTGCCTGATACCTACAGCCGTTTACATGTCGACCTCGGTATTTTAAAACACACTGTTAGATCATAGTTGGAATCATCCTGGATTCATTGATCACTGTTGGACTCGTCTTGTACCGGAAATTATTTGGTATCGGATTATATGGACTGGACTCACACTGGGATTACATTAGACTTATATCGTACTGTCTGGACTCATATATGTTATTCTAGTTCAGTTAGCTTTTATTACAGTCTTCATTGCCATGATTCTTCTCTTGTTTTAGTTACCTTTCTTTTCTTGTATCTTACTGTTTCTCTATGCCATCATTACCTGTATAAAACTGCCATGCTCATCAATAAAACTATCTATAACTGCTTTATAGTTCTTTGTCATTTACTTGGACTTTCTAGATGAGTTGTACTCGTTCCTGTCCTGATTGGACCTGTTGAAAATATTACAGATGATAATCCTGAGGACACATGCACTACTTACCATGGACCTGGCGAGGGATTAGCTACCTTTGGTCCCGACTCTCAGGAGTGATTCAGGAGATTAGCTCGTAGACTACTTTAGCTTTCATGTTTTGACTTGTTGTATTAAAGTTAAGATATTGAGTTTGTATTAAGTTGGTTTGAGACATTGTTGTATTATTTTAGTAGTTAGTTGTTGTTGTCTTTAATTCCTTAGGTATAACTTCTGTGTTATCTTGTCATGTTTTAGACTGTGATTGAGTATATCATACCCTTTACTTGTCCTCCATTCGGAGCTGATATCTGGACAAGTACATTATATACATTACATGAGATTAGTTAGCAACCTAGGACAGCTTACTACCGCCGACACTGCGGCGTAGGCTGGACGTACCCACTTCTCGTGCCCCTATACAGGGTGCGGGTCGTAGCACGTTTTTAGTGGCGGCCCATGCAGGTCGAGACTAAATTGTTTGGTTACGTTATTGTACCAAGCATGCCTGCAATTAGGAACTTAAGGTAATTAGACAACATTATGAATGACGCTTAGAACACCTAGAGGAATACTAGGATTGCAACATAGGAAATACATCACATGCTTACTATTATAATTAGATTTTCTTGTCTATGATTGTTTTGCTTTAAAGAGTCCTTATAAGTCCTTTTTATTGTAATTAGATGGTGCTTACTCGTTCATCCCAGTATGTCACACCTGAGAATGGCACGCTCCCCATCCAGTCAGCTGACCAGTTAACTGATACACCTCCACCTACCACATTCCCCCACTCCACAGATCCACAAACCCAGATGCCTCCACCACCTTCCACCTCACAGTCCCAGCAGGACCCGATACTTCCACCACCCCCTATCACTATACCTACCCAGGCTTCCGTCACACTCGACGGGAACCAACTGCTCACTCTAATCCAGGGGTTCCTAACAACCCATCAGGAGCATACTACCCTACTCCGCTAGAGCATGGAGCATTCTGAAGAACGTACCGTGGTCCCACCACCTGTAGAGCCGCGGCAGAGAGCGGGGACGATCAAGGACTTCATGGGTCTGAACCCCAAGGAGTTTTTAGGGACTGAGGGCATAGTAGTAGCAGACGACTGGCTAGACTCGGTAGAGAGGAAGCTCCTTGGAGTTAGGATGCCGGATGACCTCCAGATCGAGGCAGCAGGATTTCTGCTGATAGACTTAGCGGGAGTTTGGTTCCGGAATGAGCCGTTATTTGCGAAAGGGAGGGCCACTTGGGATCAGTTCAAGACCCAGTTCAAGAAAAAATTCTTCTCGACCACCGCTAGGGTAGCCATGGGGCTACGATTCCAGAACATCCAGCAGGGGAACCGTTCTGTTGACGAGTATGCGGCAGAGTTTAGTCGCCTGAGCTGTTTCGCTCCTAGTCTGGTTGCTGACCCTGAGGAGATGACACGTAGGTTTTGTCATGGTCTAGTTCCAGACATTGGTATTCTTATAGTGGCGAACGGTATGACTGACTACTACCAGAGCTTAGAGTTAGACCGGAGTATCGAGGAGCGTCTTCTGTCTTGCAAGAGGCCGACTTCTGTACACATTGAGGGACCCTCCAAGCATCAGGCTTTCCAGCAGAAAGTGCCGACGCCACACCAGCAGACATATCGTCCTTCCACACCACATCATTCGACCCCGCCAGTTAGAGCCCCGGGACCCCGGCAGCAGAGGCCATTTCAGCAGGTGCAACATCAGTATCGGGGTCAGGACCTGAAGACGATCAGTTGTTCATACTGCAGGAAGCAGGGACACACCAGGGAGCAGTGTAGGAAGAGGCTGAAGGTTTGCTATACCTGTGGGTCTGATACCCACCAGAAGATAGACTCTCCCTTTGCACCTCCTTTTGAGTGAGCTAGGCCACCTGTAGCTCAGCACCAGAGGGGTGGAGCTTTTGCGATGACGGTCGAGGAGACCAACGCTGCAGGTGACGGGTTAGCAGGTTTGTCTTTTCTGTCCTTCCTTTCCCATCTTGTTGTGTGATTCCATTAGTACCTGTCAGGATATGCTTGTGATATACTGGATAGTGTAGTTACCCTATTCAAGACGGTAGAATCACGACCAGTAGGACTATGATTGCATGTTATCTTTTTGACTTTGATTGACTGGGGGTTTGACCTAGGAGGAGTACGACCATCTTAATTTCGAGGACGAAATTTTTCTAAGGAGGGTAGACTTGTAACACCCAGTTTTTTTGAAATTGGGATATTTTGAAAATTTATTATTTTTATTATTAAATAATGGTGATTTAGTCATGTTATGAATTTTGGTGATTTTTAGATAGTTTAAAACTATTTTCTAAGTCATGGCTTATGACTTTGTGATTTTACTAGTATGACCCTAGTGTAAACCCTAGAAATTTTATAACCTAGAGACTAACCATGACCAGGTAAGCCTAACCATGTGATTAGGATATCAAATTACCACTTTTTAGTCAAAAGGGTATTTTGGTAATTTATTAAAATTTATTTGGATTTATGTAGTCTATTATTATTTAATTAGTTGATTAGTGTCATGTTAGCTCCTAACCTAGTTTAGCACTAATCTAGAGGTTAGCAACTAACCTAGAAGACTAATGTTAGGTGTTAGTTTTATGTTAGAAATATCTAGGTTTGATAAATATCTAGATATGTTACTTTTTAGATATTTTAGAAACCTAGAAATATCTATCCCCTTAGTCAAAACCTTAAGGGCTAAGTTTGCTAGGTGGAAAGGAACCCTAATATCTACCCCTACCCTTCCCATGGCAGCCCAACCCTACCCCCTCTATATAATCACACCCCCCCCTTCATTCATGCCTCATTTCATTACCCCTTAAAAACCTAGTTTTCCCTACAACTTTAAAATCTCACCACTTAACCAATTTAGCTCCAAATTGAGCCTAGTTTCTTGCATTGGGATCCCCTACCATTGATGGTGCTAAACGGAGCTAGCTAGCTAGGTTGTATAGCATTTTGGGCATCATTATTTGAAGAGGACACCCCCCTACCTTGGTGTTTTCTTGAGTTTTCACTCAATAGGTAAATATCCCCAAACCTTGTTAATATTGTGTTTTATCTTCATGGTTGCATGCATATAGGTATACCCTAGCAGTGGGTCAAGTTTTGTAGGAAATAGGTTTGGTTTGGTGTCAGTATCGGACACGTATCTGTGTGTTTAATTAAGTGTTTGGTGAAATGTCACTATGGTTTGAAAGTTGTTGTTTTCCAAAACAAATTACACATTTGGGTAGCCCTTAGCATTCTAGACACAAAACCCTAGGACTGAGCACGTTATCGTGTCGTGTTCGTGTCCAAAATGGATACGAACACGCTGTGCACACACAGTGCACTGTCTCCTGCTACCCGACCCCCTTTTCTCCCTCACCTGGACACGTGGACACGTGAAACTTGACACAAACCTAGGGGCAATGTCTGACAAGATATCCCCAAAGTTTTGTGTCAAGTCGTGTCGTGTCGAGTGAGAAATCGCACTCGCACGGACCACATACTACAATGTACACAGTGTTAAACACACACTAACACGGCCTTCGTGTCGTGTCTAGACACCACTTGGACACCTTGTGTTGACACGAGTGTGTAGCCCAACACGTGGGCTACACGTGGACGTGACCACGAGGCCCCACGTGGCTCGTGTCGTGTCCACGAGCCACTCGACTCACTGCACGACGCTGCGCGTAGCAGTGTGCATCAGTCGAGAAAACTCGACTGATACGGGCTTTGTGCCGTGTCCTGGTGACACGTGGATACGGTACAGGAACCTAGACACCTAGCCTGACCCTAGGCGAACCTAGGGACACGATCACGAGACACATGGACACGTGTGTCGTGTCCTACACGCGTGTGCATCTCTGCACGACGCTGTGACACTGCACAGTGACTGGAACTTACCCGATTGGGTTTTTAGACACTTGGACACGTCGTGTCGTGTCGTAGTGGACACCTAGGGACACCTACGACACGTGTACACATGGGGGCACGTTTACCAACCACTATACTCGAGTATTAGCTAGGTTTTGTGTTGATTTTGGGTTTACCCCAATGTTCAGAAATGAACAGTGATTCCTGGGTTTTATTTCAGTATTTATTTTGAATTTCATATTGATTTTTATGTATATGTATACGTATATTTGTGTGTATATATACTGTATATATATGTATATAAGTATATGTGTGTATATAAGTGTGTGAGTGTGTATATGTATGTATATATGTAGATATGTGTGTGTATATAAATAGGTATACATATATGTATGTGTGTGTGTGTTGTGTGTCCCCCCTTCTCAGTTTTCCTGAGATTTAACCCCCCCTTTGCTGTCCATATTCACACACACTATTCATACCCACACACCACTGCCTACCTTCCCATGACCCCCTCACACTCTCACTCTCTTTCCACTCTCTCTCTATATATATATATGTTATATATAATGGGATATATATATATTATGTATATATGTGAGTACTATATATATATTTGGGTATTATTTTTTATTTTTTTTGGGTATTATATATATATATATATATATATATATATATATATATATATATATATATATATGGTACTATATAGTTGAACATATGTATATATGTATTGATGTGGTTAGGTATGATAGGCTATGTATAAATATTGTATATATATATATATATATATATATATGTATAGATATGGGTAGGTTTATATTTTATATAGATATGGATACCTATATGAGATACCTATACATGGTATCTAGTTACACTAGCCTATAGCCTATAGTTAGTGAGTTTGGAATTGACCAATAGGCTTAGTAGACCTAGGTTGACTAGCAAGTTGACCCTTGTTGACCATTGTTGACCAAAGTCAACTATAGGTCAACCATGACCAAATTGACCTAGAAATGACTTGGATGAACATAGAAAGACTATTTGACTAAGGTTTGACTAAACCCTAACTAGATGATTAGGTTAACCATATGGATTATGAGGATAATCCTATGTAGATTAAGATATGTATGGGGTTAAGTGAGATACTTAGAGTTGAGTCATGACTTGAGTTGGAGTATAGGATTAGCTTGATTATAGGATTAAGGTTGGTATTTATATATATTATGTGTGGTATACTTGTATAGAAAATTGGTTATGCCTTAGCTTTGTGCTATAGAATCTTAGGTATCCTAAGACATGATAGCCTATGATTGGTTGAGTTAGCCATATAGAGTTGACCCTTGACCTAATTACCATATTGACTAGTCTATGATTAACCAAAATCTTAGTTAGTCTAGACTTTGACCTAGTTTGACCATATTGACTAGTCTGACCATTATTGACTAAACCCTAGATAACTTGACTAGTTTGGCTAGGATGTTTGACCAAGAGTTGACTTTAACCTAGATTAGATCTGTTTAACCTTGTTTGACCTTGTATGACTTAGTTTAACTTCTTGTGACCTAGTTTTCTAAAATGAGGGTAATTTTGAAATTTTGTATTTTTAATTTATTTAATTATGATATTTATTTAATAATATGATTTTTGGAAATTTTTAATCATTTTTAAACCATTTAAATCATGACTTGTGATTTTGGTGCATTGACTAGTGTAGCCTTAGACTGTTGACCTAGAGCCTAGTCATTGTGATTAGGATGTTTGATTAGTACATTTTAGCCTAGAGGATATTTTGGTCATTTTAGGATTTATTGGAATTTTTGGGAATTTTTAGAATTTATTTTGGAATTGTTTGACTGAGGGTTGACTAGGTTGACTTTGTCTAAGCTTTGACTTTGTGACCTAACCCTAGTTAGGTTGGACTTGACTAGATATGAGATCCTAGGTTAAGTTAGGTCAACCATACTCTAGTTAGTGCAAACATTTGAGGATATTGAGTTTTGAATGGAGAGATTTAACCACAAGCCATGACTTGTGACTTTTAAGTCATTTGTTTAATAACTAGGCCCAAAGCCCAAGACAAGTTTCAAAACCCTAACCCTAAGCCTTAGTGGCCAGCCACCATATCCTCCTTGGGAACACCACCCTATAAATACTCTCTTAGTTTAGGGTTGCCTCTTTTAGGAAAGCTCAAGTTTAGAAGGAGGTGAGTTCTTGTCTTCATTAATTCACCATAAATTCATTTTAGGTCCTAAAATCCCCAAATCAGTTGCAATGGATTCTAACACTGGTATACTTGCTGTTGTTGGAGTTTTATTTCAGTTTGTGGTGATATTGGTGGATTGGGACATCAAGGAGAAGAGCTTTGAATAGAGGTTTTATTGGAAAGTTCAAGCTTAGGTAATTTCCTCATCCCTCCATGAAAATTTGTTTTGTCTTCTTCATTAGGGAGCCCTAGGAGTCCCCTAAGCATCTGTATAGGTTTGGTGTCGGGTATCCTAAGTTTCGTGTCCATTTGGACACGTATCATGACTGCTGTGTAGGTGTTTGTCGAAATGCCACTGAGGGCATTTCGATTTGTTTCATGCAATATTTTTGATTGGGAATTTTTGTTTTGGTGTTGTTTATCCATTCCTTGTGCACTGGGATTGATTCGTGCACGTTTTGTGTCGTTTGGACACGCGTGCACACGCTGACACGCACGCGCGCGCACTGCTACAGGGATGCCCTGCCACTCGGGGTTCTTCCTGGACACGACACCATTGGTGATGATATTTTAGTGACACTTAGGACACGTGACTGACACGACTCTGACCAATTTTCAGCTCGTCTTATCGAGCGGTTTGGAAGAAATCCCAACCGCACCGATTTCACCCTGTCTGTGCACACGAGTTACCTGGCCACTGATACGGCCCTATTTCTGTGGACACGACACCCTAGGACTCAGTACAGGTGTTTGGACACTTAGCTGGACACTAGGAGTACTTGTTGAAACAAGCACGAGACACTGTGGTGTCCTGTGTCGTGCACACGACACGAGTGCACGTGTGCACGAGACAGTGCATTGTGTGTATTGGTTTTGAATTCTTTGCATTGGACACGCCGTGTCCGGCCTTCGGGTGACACGAAATTGATGTGTGGGGTTTGTGCACATGGGGTTCTTCATTTACCAACCTTAAATTTAGTATTTTTAATCTAATTTACATTGTTCATTCCTCTTTTACTTAAAATCCTGATATCCCTGTCTGTACATATTTTTCCTGTACTGTCCAGGTTGTAAATTCGAATTTGGCAGTCATTTTTAACCTAATTAAACTGTTAATTTCATGTTATTATAGCTCTAATATGTACCCCTATGTATTATCTACCTGTGTGTCGATTTTTGGGTGTATTGGTGATGTGTGGGGGATCATAGGGTGATGTATGAAAACTGGAATCTGAGTTCAGTTTTCTTTTCTGATTTGATGATGTATATGTTGATCTATATATATATACATATGTATATATATGACATGGTTTATATACATACATATGGATACATATCCTAGGTGTGTGTGTGGTGTATGTTGTTTAGAGTTAGAGAGGAGGATTTATGAAAACTGGAATGTAGTTCCAGAGATTTAGTTGTTTTCATTTTTTTTGACTTGTTTGATTTTCCTTTCCTCTACATTGATGTGCTTTTGTTCTATTTTCTGTTCAGTCCAACACAGTGTTCACCCACACCTATGTCTAAATTTTTGAGCACTGTTATTCATTTACAGTTTCTCTATGACACATTGCTACCCTCTCTATTTCCTGTCACACACTGTTTTTCCCATGTCACAGTTCACTCACTTCACACACACATGACCACACATGTTATACTCACTCACATGCCTCACATGTAAACACAACCTTCTCTTCACTGCTTTTGATTTCCTGCAATGTTTCCTGCACACTTTATATTGGTTCAGTTCATTGTTCTATGATTAAACTGAGATGGAGTTGAAAGGTTAATTCTGAGATTGGGTTGGGTATGCTATCTAAGTAAGTTTTTAAATTGATATCGTGATGTGGCTTGTACCCAATTCTGAAAACTGGTTTAGGGTAGACTAAGGTGTTTTGGGTTGCATTAAAATTGATGAACTGCCTTTCTTCCCATTAAATTGTTCTGTGGTGTTAGCTAGAACTAACCCAAATTGACTAGTGTTTATGAAGGTAGATTTCATGTCCTTGTGTAGGCTTAGTTTTGTTATATGAATGTATATGGGTTGATGCTTAAAACCTGAGATAACATAGAACTGATATCTCACTGTTTGTAGTCCCACAAGCCTGTGCACACAACCTGCCAATACAATGTAGGCACACTCTCTACACACATTACCTGAAATCTGAACATTTCCCTGTCAACACACACATATATACACACACTCATAGCAATGAAATAAAATGAATAGAAATGCCTTGATTAGAAATGCTATGTAATGTATATAACATATTCATGGTATCTATAGATCTGTATATTGTAGTATGGTATAAAGGTATAACTTGTATATGTTAAACATATGTAATGTGTGTTTTGATAGCTTAGTTGGCATTGTGTTGTGGTTGAGTGCTAGCCTAGGCTTGGATGACCTAGGATGACTTGTTAGACTAGGTTTAGACTTGGAATGGTTTAGTTGACCTAGTTGACTTCTAGGATCGACCAGAGTTGACCGAGAGTTGACTTTGGGCTAGATTGACCTAGAATCATGTAGAATGCATAGTAGGACTTCATTATATCATTTTAGACTTGTTGTGACTCGTACTGTTCTATAGGAGACAGACACCACTCCTCGGACAGTATATTCTCTTCAGACACTCAGGATATCAGGCGAGTACATTCTCTGACCGTTTCATACTTGTATGGATTTACATTCTTGCTCTAGATTACTGTACTTGATGCTGACACGACTGTTATCACGGATTGGTACTATATGGATCTCCTTTTGAGATGTTATCTCCTTGTATTCACTAAATACATATTGTGACGTACGTTTCACTTCCATATTGTATTTATTGAATACCCATATCCTTGTATACTCATTGTGCATATTGTACTCTCATTATCACATGAGCCCCAGGGATAGACCATTGTACACTATTGTATAACATTGTACATCCATTGCATAACATTGTACACTATTATATAAGATAACGTAACTGGAGAAGATCCTTGTGTATTGATTGGGGAGGGGGAGTAGAATTGGTTATGTACTCAAATCCTATTGTACAACATTGTATAACTATTGTATATGTCTATTGTACACCCACGTACAATGGAGTTACCATTGCATTTTCCTAGCCCGTTTACATAACCAGATTATACTCTAAAATTACATGTTCCTTACAGTTCTTACTTATCGTATTTAGATATTTCCTGTTATCAAATCTCTACTGTTTTTCATATATCTTCTTCTTTCAGCGTTTCATGTACTTTACTCTATTGCATGCTTTATATTTCCTAACTCGATATGAACTGCGTGAGATGTTTTGTGCTCGCTCCCGTCCTGACTGGACCTGTTAAAAATTTTACAGAGGATGAGGAGGAGGCCTGCATAGACACCTACTATGGGACAGCCGTAGATGACATGTGTGACCCAGATTTCCAGCCTGATCTACTAGCTTAGAGACTGAGGCTCCCTAGTCTAGGTTTTCTATTTTTCTGTCTTCTGAGATCTGATTGTATATTCTTTCATTTCAGTTTTAGAGACTTGTATTGAGTTGGATGTTCAGTTTGTATGGCAGTAGACACTTAGACTCTTTCTCTCTGATTGTATCCTGTGGATCTTTTATTCCAGTATCTATCTATCTTTTATTTTCATCATTCTGCCTTAGATGTGATTGAGACTGTATATTGTTATGTCACCTCTATTCGGAGTGTATATACTGTACAGGTACCTTTATATTGTTAGACGATTGACCTAGGACAGTGTTCTACCGCCGACACTGCGGCGTAGGCTGGGCGTTGTTACGTTCTCGTACCCTCACAGTGGGTGCGGGTCGTGACACGTTTTTAGTGGTGGCCCATGCAGGTCGAGTTTATGTAGTGGTATTCGAACTAAAGTATCACTACAGCCTGCAGTAGGATTAGGATATTTTAAAAGGTACTCAATCATACTAGGAAAAAAAACTCATATCAAATTCATACCATCTCAGTTCTTGCTGATATTGATCTCCTTGAATATAACTGTCCGCCCTTGCTATTTCGACTCATTCTCAGCAACTGTTTGTTTGATCTGTCTTCAGGATGGTGGAGACGCGATTACAGTGTGCCATTCATGGAGATACTGTAGAGGGGACTGCTACCTCTCAGCCAGTTCAGCAGGGTCGGGAGGCTACAGCTCCTGCCTCCTCTGCTCATATTGGGACTTCAGCAGTAGCAGCAGCAGCTGAGGGTATGCCTTCACCAGTTCGGAGGCAGGACCCAGTCATTCCAGAGGATCCTTTCCAGCCGCCACCGCCTCCAGGACATGTGGATGCAGCTCAGATGTTTGCGTATTTCTAGCAGTTCATGGACCGACAGCAGGCTCGATAGGATAGAGGCATGGAGTTGGCCGTCACGACAGCCGCAGCTCGACCAGTGGTTCAGCAGCCGAAGACACCGGGGATCGAGCAATTTCAGAAGATGAGCCCCCGAGACTTTTTGGGGACAGAGGGGATCCTATATGCCGATGAGTGGATCGAGCATATGGAGGAGATCTTCCGCTTGGCCAGGATTCCAGCAGACCTTCAGATCGAGGCAGCAGCTAGCCGGATGCGAGATCTTGCTCGCACCTGGTATCAGTCGGACCCCAGGGTGGGAGTACCAGGGCAGACTTGGGAGCAGTTCAGGGGCTTCTTCAAGAAGAAGTTCTTCCCAGATTCAGCAGTCAGAGCCTTGGAGACGCAGTTTGAGAGCTTGGTCCAGGGGAGCCTCTCAGTAGAGGAGTATGCGGGAGAGTTTGGCCGTCTTGGCAGGTTTGTTGAGGGGTTTAGCGAGACGACGAAGGCCCAGAGGTTCCGGAAGGGTCTGGTCAGGGAAGTCAAGTCCCTGACCAAGGGGAACAGAGATGCTACTTTTGAGAAGATTTTGACGGAAGCTTTATTGGCGGAGGATGATCTTGAGCTTAGGCTCAAGAGGGAGTGAGACCCAGTTGGGGGCAGCAGCAGTGGAGGACCGGCCAAGAGGCCACACGTTCAGCATGAGTTTCAGCAGCAGTATCAGCAGCCGATGGCTCATTTCTAGCAGCAGCAGCAGAGGCCTGTTCAGTATCAGGGACAGAGACAGGTGCAGTATCAGCAGGCACCCAGGCAGCAGCAGAACACTGTGTGCAACTTCTGCAAGAAGCAAGGCCATGGGTGGGACGACTGCAGGAAGAGGCTGGGTATGTGTTTACTTTGCGGATCAGTGGAGCATCAGTGTAGAGAGTGTCCCAAGAACCCGACACCATTGGCTCAGGTAGCACCAGGAGCTAGAGCTCCGGCAGGGCAGCAGAGGGGACCACCATTGCAGACTCAGCAGCAGAGGTTCGTCCAGCATCAGCAGCAGGCCAGGGGAGGCCAGCCAGGGCGAGCTTTCGCCATGACAGCCGAGGATGCTCAGGCCATTGGAGATCTAGTTGCAGGTTCCGTTCTTGATTTAATTCTGCAATTCCTATCTTGAAAATTCAGTTCCATCTATTCCTATCTGCTGCTTCATTGTTGATAAGTTCGATCTGGTGTTTCTTATGATTTAATTTTCTTCTGAGATAAGTCGTATGGGCTAGGTCGCCTCGATTATGAGAATTTAGAATCCTCTAGGGTCATGCTAGCAGGCATAGTGAGGACATATAGTCAGATTATGGACGTATTTCTCGGGTGTGGGAATTTAAGGTTTTCGCTGCCAAGCGCGCGGCAATGCAAAAATTTTAAATACCACAATTCTAGAGGTATGTACCATAGTTGAGGACTCTGTGATTATCGTAGCCTTGCTCACTGGCATGACAGAGATTCTGAGTATCATAGTTTTGGACGGACGCATATGATTATCTGACGGTATGTTTGAGACTCTGATTGTGGGGTGTTTGACCTAGAAGGACTACTACCATTTTAATTTCGAGGACGAAATTTTTCTAAGGTGGGTAGACTTGTAACACCCAGTTTTCTAAAATGAGGGTAATTTTGAAATTTTGTATTTTTAATTTATTTAATTATGATATTTATTTAATAATATGATTTTTGGAAATTTTTAATCATTTTTAAACCATTTAAATTATGACTTGTGATTTTGGTGCATTGACTAGTGTAGCCTTAGACTGTTGACCTAGAGCCTAGTCATTGTGATTAGGATGTTTGATTAGTACATTTTAGCCTAGAGGATATTTTGGTCATTTTAGGATTTATTGGAATTTTTGGGAATTTTTAGAATTTATTTTGGAATTGTTTGACTGAGGGTTGACTAGGTTGACTTTGTCTAAGCTTTGACTTTGTGACCTAACCCTAGTTAGGTTGGACTTGACTAGATATGAGATCCTAGGTTAAGTTAGGTCAACCATACTCTAGTTAGTGCAAACATTTGAGGATATTGAGTTTTGAATGGAGAGATTTAACCACAAGCCATGACTTGTGACTTTTAAGTCATTTGTTTAATAACTAGGCCCAAAGCCCAAGACAAGTTTCAAAACCCTAACACTAAGCCTTAGTGGCCAGCCACCATATCCTCCTTGGGAACACCACCCTATAAATACTCTCTTAGTTTAGGGTTGCCTCTTTTAGGAAAGCTCAAGTTTAGAAGGAGGTGAGTTCTTGCCTTCATTAATTCACCATAAATTCATTTTAGGTCCTAAAATCCCCAAATCAGTTGCAATAGATTCTAACACTGGTATACTTGCTGTTGTTGGAGTTTTATTTCAGTTTGTGGTGATATTGGTGGATTGGGACATCAAGGAGAAGAGCTTTGAATAGGGGTTTTATTGGAAAGTTCAAGCTTAGGTAATTTCCTCATCCCTCCATGAAAATTTGTTTTGTCTTCTTCATTAGGGAGCCCTAGGAGTCCCCTAAGCATCTGTATAGGTTTGGTGTCGGGTATCCTAAGTTTCGTGTCCATTTGGACACGTATCATGACTGCTGTGTAGGTGTTTGTCGAAATGCCACTGAGGGCATTTCGATTTGTTTCATGCAATATTTTTGATTGGGAATTTTTGTTTTGGTGTTGTTTATCCATTCCTTGTGCACTGGGATTGATTCGTGCACGTTTCGTGTCGTTTGGACACGCGTGCACACGCTGACACGCACGCGCGCGCACTGCTACAGGGATGCCCTGCCACTCGGGGTTCTTCCTGGACACGACACGACACCATTGGTGATGATATTTTAGTGACACTTAGGACACGTGACTGACACGACTCTGACCAATTTTCAGCTCGTCTTATCGAGCGGTTTGGGAGAAATCCCAACCGCACCGATTTCACCCTGTCTGTGCACACGAGTTACCTGGCCACTGATACGGCCCTATTTCTGTGGACACGACACCCTAGGACTCAGTGCAGGTGTTTGGACACTTAGCTGGACACTAGGAGTACCTGTTGACACAAGCACGAGACACTGTGGTGTCCTGTGTCGTGCACACGACACGAGTGCACGTGTGCACGAGACAGTGCACTGTGTGTATTGGTTTTGAATTCTTTGCATTGGACACGCCGTGTCCGGCCTTGGGGGGACACGAAATTGATGTGTGGGGTTTGTGCACATGGGGTTCTTCATTTACCAACCTTAAATTTAGTATTTTTAATCTAATTTACATTGCTCATTCCTCTTTTACTTAAAATCCTGATATCCCTGTCTGTGCATATTTTTCCTGTACTGTCCAGGTTGTAAATTCGAATTTGGCAAACATTTTTAACCTAATTAAACTGTTAATTTCATGTTATTATAGCTCTAATATGTACCCCCTATGTATTATCTACCTGTGTGTCGATTTTTGGGTGTATTGGTGATGTGTGGGGGATCATAGGGTGATGTATGAAAACTGGAATCTGAGTTCAGTTTTCTTTTCTGATTTGATGATGTATATGTTGATCTATATATATATACATATGTATATATATGACATGGTTTATATACATACATATGGATACATATCCTAGGTGTGTGTGTGGTGTATGTTGTTTAGAGTTAGAGAGGAGGATTTATGAAAACTGGAATGTAGTTCCAGAGATTTAGTTGTTTTCATTTTTTTTGACTTGTTTGATTTTCCTTTCCTCTACATTGCTGTGCTTTTGTTCTCTTTTCTGTTCAGTCCAACACAGTGTTCGTCCACACCTATGTCTAAATATCTGAGCACTGTTATTCATTTACAGTTTCTCTATGACACATTGCTACCCTCTCTATTTCCTGTCACGCATTGTTTTTCCCATGTCACAGTTCACTCACTTCACATACACATGACCACACATGTTATACTCACTCACATGCCTCACATGTAAACACAACCTTCTCTTCACTGCTTTTAATTTCCTGCAATGTTTCCTGCACACTTTATATTGGTTCAGTTCATTGTTCTATGATTAAACTGAGATGGAGTTGAAAGGTTAATTCTGAGATTGGGTTGGGTATGCTATCTAAGTAAGTTTTTAAATTGATATTGTGATGTGGCTTGTACCCAATTCTGAAAACTGGTTTAGGGTAGACTAAGGTGTTTTGGGTTGCATTAAAATTGATGAACTGCCTTTCTTCCCATTAAATTGTTCTGTGGTGTTAGCTAGAACTAACCCAAATTGACTGGTGTTTATGAAGGTAGATTTCATGTCCTTGTGTAGGCTTAGTTTTGTTATATGAATGTATATGGGTTGATGCTTAAAACCTGAGATAACATAGAACTGATATCTCACTGTTTGTAGTCCCACAAGCCTGTGCACACAACCTGCCAATACAATGTAGGCACACTCTCTACACACATTACCTGAAATCTGAACATTTCCCTGTCAACACACACATATATACATACACTCATAGCAATGAAATAAAATGAATAGAAATGCCTTGATTAGAAATGCTATGTAATGTATATAACATATTCATGGTATCTATAGATCTGTATATTGTAGTATGGTATAAAGGTATAACTTGTATATGTTAAACATATGTAATGTGTGTTTTGATAGCTTAGTTGGCATTGTATTGTGGTTGAGTGCTAGCCTAGGCTTGGATGACCTAGGATGACTTGTTAGACTAGGTTTAGACTTGGAATGGTTTAGTTGACCTAGTTGACTTCTAGGATCGACCAGAGTTGACCGAGAGTTGACTTTGGGCTAGATTGACCTAGAATCATGTAGAATGCATAGTAGGACTTCATTATATCATTTTAGACTTGTTGTGACTCGTACTGTTCTATAGGAGACAGACACCACTCCTCGGACAGTATATTCTCTTCAGACACTCAGGATATCAGGCGAGTACATTCTCTGACCGTTTCATACTTGTATGGATTTACATTCTTGCTCTAGATTACTGTACTTGATGCTGACACGACTGTTATCACGGATTGGTACTATATGGATCTCCTTTTGAGATGTTATCTCCTTGTATTCACTAAATACATATTGTGACGTGCGTTTCACTTCCATATTGTATTTATTGAATACCCATATCCTTGTATACTCATTGTGCATATTGTACTCTCATTATCACATGAGCCCCAGGGATAGACCATTGTACACTATTGTATAACATTGTACATCCATTGTATAACATTGTACACTATTGTATAAGATAACGTAACTGGAGAAGATCCTTGTGTATTGATTGGGGAGGGGGAGTAGAATTGGTTATGTACTCAAATCCTATTGTACAACATTGTATAACTATTGTATATGTCTATTGTACACCCACGTACAATGGAGTTACCATTGCATTTTCCTAGCCCGTTTACATAACCAGATTGTACTCTAAAATCACATGTTCCTTACAGTTCTTACTTATCGTATTTAGATATTTCCTGTTATCAAATCTCTACTGTTTTTCATATATCTTCTTCTTTCAGCGTTTCATGTACTTTACTCTATTGCATGCTTTATATTTCCTAACTCGATATGAACTGCGTGAGATGTTTTGTGCTCGCTCCCGTCCTGACTGGACCTGTTGAAAATTTTACAGAGGATGAGGAGGAGGCCTGCATAGACACCTACTATGTGACAGCCGTAGATGACATGTGTGACCCAGATTTCCAGCCTGATCCACTAGCTTAGAGACTGAGGCTCCCTAGTCTAGGTTTTCTATTTTTCTGTCTTCTGAGATCTGATTGTACATTCTTTCATTTCAGTTTTAGAGACTTGTATTGAGTTGGATGTTCAGTTTGTATGGCAGTAGACACTTAGACTCTTTCTCTCTGATTGTATCCTGTGGATCTTTTATTCCAGTATCTATCTATCTTTTATTTTCATCATTCTGCCTTAGATGTGATTGAGACTGTATATTGTTATGTCACCTCTATTCGGAGTGTATATACTGTACAGGTACCTTTATATTGTTAGATGATTGACCTAGGACAGCGTTCTACCGCCGACACTGCAGCGTAGGCTGGGCGTTGTTACGTTCTCGTACCCTCACAGTGGGTGCGGGTCGTGACATATCTTTAATTCCTTAGGTATAACTTCTGTGTTATCTTGTCGTGTTTTAGACTGTGATTGAGTATATCATACCCTTTACTTGTCCTCCATTCGGAGCTGATATCTGGACAAGTACATTATATACACTGCATGAGATTAGTTAGCAACCGAGGACAGCTTACTACCGCCAATTGAGGATAGTATTGATAATCTACCTTAAAAATACTTGAATCTTGTAAAGGGCTCCTTGGCAATTACATTCCCTAAATATATTATTACTTGTTAACATTTGATGATTGTCAGATAACTGTGTAGGACCAATTGAATTCGAACGATGATTATGGTTTGGTGAGTGCAGGGTAATTCTCTTCGGTGCCACTTCGACGCCTAAGTTATTTATATGCTAAAAAGTTTGACATAATTTTAGAACAGAAAATACGTGTTTACTTTTTTAGAAGGAGATGATATATATAGGCCTTTATTGATAACCTTAAATTGCTTTCATGCTTTTTGAGTTGGAGTTTATTGAGTCGAAGATGATATTTTTTTTTTTTTGTAAATATTTGATAGTTATATTTATGATCTTTCACCTAATTGACGTGTGAGAGAGTTTGAATTTGGACTGCGAGCTTGGGTTTGCACTTGTAATAGAAAATTGGCAGGCCCAAGCATGGACATCTGGGCCTGGATCTCGACATATATACCACCTAATAATATCGAGATGTTTCTGTCCTAGAAAGTGGAATTATTTTGCGAGATCCTTTAATTTGAATGGAGAGGTCACGTGGGTATCACGAGAACGGAATTGGGCCTAGGGTTCTACACCCGTTAAAAGATTAGAGCTGAGCTCGGACCCGGAAATCCGAAACTGGGCCGAGGGGTGTAATATCACCATGCACATCATCTGAGAGCATCTGCACAAGTCTGAAAACGACGATTGAACATTTCATAAATTCCGCAAAGAGAAGTCTGCATGTGTTGTCTAAATTTACTAAAACACTATAGAAAACTCACTAGAGTGTCTTTTTCCCCTTACCAAAGTTTTATTGTATGGTGATCATCACTCAAGAACATCGCATTAACAAGGATGTATGTTGTTGTCGATGATTCGTCGGGAATAGAGTACTAATGACGGACTACATAATACCGAGGTGTGGTGTTCCCTGGTCATTTGTTGGATTTTTTTTTTTTTGAGATATTTTAGCAAATATTTTCAGTCAAAATATAGAAACTGGCATATACTTCCTCTATTTTAAAGAACTAGCAAATGTCCTGACCATTATGATATGTCTTTGGCTTTTTTTCAAGTACAAAAAAAAGTTAATTAAAATAAGGTTAAAATTCGTGTATATATACTAGTGACTATTAACGAGGGAATCCCTCTTATCCCCGACGTAATCGTTTCCTACTGGATTTTCTACAACCGTTCTGCATCTACAGCTATTTGTGCCAGCTTTCAACATACATATATGACATGTACCATCGATCGATTTGTTGTATGCATCAACATACACTACCATTACAAAGGAGCAGATTAACTGTCCCAACTATTCAGTTCCATTCTCTGTTTCTTTTCTGTAAATATTTTCTTTTTTAAACAACAGTAAGACCCACCAAGCTGTTAGGGACCGGAGATAGAAAATAATACTGAATAACAGAGACATCTGATATACTCTGCCATTACAATCGTTACAATTCCGGCTTTGAAATCGTTCTAGGAGTACTCGGTCTGCTTGACAAAAGGGAAAGTTCACGCCCTTGTCAAGCTATTCAACTTTTTAAGAACAACCAACTATTGGCTACAGCCTACAAGGAAAGGAAATGTCCCTGAAAGCTATATAAAGCTGTTGCATGATGCATTGCGACACTAGTGGGTGACCTTTACAAAAGGTTGAACATTTCAAAAAGATTGCAACACTGTGCATGACTAACTTGACATCCAATTAACTATAGATGCAACGATAGGGTCAGTTATATCCATCCATCTAACCGAGCTCGGCTGGCTCTATTGGTCAGCGAAAAGAACTATAACTTTTCTAGCTAGGTAGACAGTCTACAATTCGAATCGTCGGAAAGGCAGGGGCGGATTGTCACGGACTTAGTATTTCGTTAGCACTTTGTCTCGTACGGCGTACTATCTTTCTTTTCGAAGGCTCGTGCAAGTCTTCCCAATCCGACTTAGCTAGAACGCTAAGAAAATTAAGAAGAGTAGAGCAAAGATAAGACTCGTAAGAATTCCTTTATTGGTTGGAGAATGCTTACAAGTTTTGGTGGATAGAAACAAATGAGACATCCCCCTTATTTATAGTGCTCATAGAGCTTTACATGGAACTTCTGGAAAGGAATATTACATGAATTATTCTCCTACTAAATAAGGACAAAGGAAACTTCTAGTGCATCCAGAAAGATCATGACACATCCGGAGACTTGTTGAAGATTTTCGGATCCTCTGGAAGATTCTGGGGCCTTCTGGATAGTCCTACCATCTTTTAGAACGTTCTGGAAGCTTCCCGCATAACCTTGGTCCGTGGAAAGGTTAACTTAGCCTCAGGCAAGGCACCACTCTTCGGACGTTACATTCTCCCCCGCCTAAGGGGTTGACATCCTCGTCAACCATGCTTGCTGAGGAACGCCTGGACCTCGACCTCGAACTGATGCAGCGTATCAGCAAGTTCCCAGCTAGATTTGTCGTGCGACATGCCCTTCCATTGGATGAGATACTTCACATACGGGGACACGCTTCGCCGACGAATGGTCCTCTTGTCCAGCATGGCTTCCACCTCCTTGTCGGAGGACGTAGTCATGGTCGCCGTAAGTTGCTTCGGAACTTATCACTAGGGATCCTCCAAGTCTTCATGATAGTGCTTCAGGCAACTCGTATGGATGACTGGATGAATTTTCAGCTTGGCGGGAGGCTCGAGATTATAGGCCACCTTGCCTACCTTCTTGAGCACGGGGAAGGGCCTTCGTACTTCCGAATCAGTCCTTTGTGCACTTTCCTGAACACTTTCAACTGTTGCGGTTGTAGCTTGACCATCACCATGCCCCCCTCCTTGTACTCAATTGGCCTTCGCCTCGCGTCGGTCCATTTCTTCATCTTTCTCGCGGCCTTCTCCAGAAATGTCTTGGCAATGTCCGCATTTGTCTTGAAATATGAAGTGAACTGGTTGGCCGCGGGGCTTCTACTCGAGGACCCCGCACTCAGAGTGTGTGGGACAAGCGGCGGTCGACCCATCAGCAACTCGAATGGGTTGCTATGCGATGACTCGCTCTGTTGAAGATTGTAGCAGAACTGAGCGACATTGAGGTGGTGCACCCAATCCCGCTTGTAGAATCAAGAAAAAGAATAAAGAAAGACATATGCGGCTCCGACAGAAGGATCCCCATGCGGTTCAGGATCCCCATGCGGCTCAGAAGTCCATGCGGCTCAGGAGTCCATGCGGCTCAAGGGTCCATGCGGCTCAGAAAGAAGCCACGTGGCCTTCAACATTTCTTCTCTACATTCGGCTATATTTAATGTCCTGACGGCTGCTCTGACAAATAACAGCCATGACAGCTCTGACATAGGGACGTAATAATGACTCTGACATGATGGCGCGATCCTAGAAAAGAGGAGAAAATCTTCTTACAGCTGGTAAAATCCAGCAAGTCCCGAGGCCACTCCATGCGGCTGTCCATCTGCATGCGGCTGCCTATCCCCATGCGGTTGCCCATCTGCATACGGCTGCCTATCCCCATGCGGCTGCCCATCTGTATGCGGCTGCCTATCCCCATGCGGCTGCCCATCTACATGCGGCTGCCTATCCCCATGCGGCTGTCCATCCCCATGCGGCTGCCCATCCACGTGTGGCTGCCCATCCTCATGCGGCTGCCCATCCTCATGCGGCTGCATGATTCATGCGGCTGCATGATTCATGCGGCTGAGAGGACCCCCCCCATATGCGGCTCGGCCAGGACAGTCCAGTTGAGACACGTGGTGCTCTTCGCTACAATTGAGATACGTGGCACTCTTCGCTGCAATTGAGACACGTGGCAGTCTTATCTTCACTGAAATTATGGGTGCTAACAAATCCTAACAAAATCAGATTTGTTGCGATCATCATAATGGCCCAGATCAATCAAATCAAATTAAGCAAATTGGACACGTGGCAGGCTATCACAAATCACGAATATTCATGGCAATCAACATTTATTGCCCACAGAGATTTGATAAAATCACATTTATTGCTCAAATTCATTATATTCAAGATGAATGGCCCAGATTAATTGAACCTTAACCGCCGACTTCTGAAGGAGGCAATCATTGGCGAACCCTAATGAGCACACCCCCATTCCTATAAATAGCAAGGTGCCATTCCCTTGCAGGAAGGAAGCGGAGAGGACATTCTCTTATTTAAAAAGCAGCAGATAAAAAAAGAGAAGAGCAGAGAGAGAGAGCAAAAAAAGAGGAGAGAGCACTACAGAGACATCCAGAGATCCAGCAACCGAAGGCGCAGAGGAGTCTCCCCACACGTCCAAAAGCATTTCTTCATCAGAGCCAAGGCTACATCCGATCGTCAAAGGAGTAAGGCAGAGCTGCCGTCGCTTTTCCGAGCCTCTACCGTCACCCCCCAGAAAAAAACTAAACAATTGTACTTAGATTGCTGTACCTAGGTTTTCGTCTCTAGGCTTTCTTTGTACGAGCGAGTTTGTATTGTGAAGTAAAAGTCCAGTCCTCCGATATAATTGTTCTGTTCTTTTATAATCAATGGCAAACACGATGGCGACTCTGCTGGAGATAAACTTCTCCACGGCTGAGAAGTTGGTGACGCAATCGGATGCAGCCAAACTCGGCTCCACACAACAGAAGATGGTCGTCCGCTTCGACCAACAGGTGTTTGAAGAAATGCTCTCCGACGGGAGCGCTGGCCCGGTCCAGAAGCGAACCCGCACAAAGGAGGCTCACAGGGAGTGGAGGCCAAAATCATTTGCCCCTCCCCAAGCTCTGGACGAAGTACTCTCTGCTACCCAAGACGGCGAAGGCAACTATCATGCGGCCCCACTTCAAGCCATAGAGAAATCTGTTGTCCCCAAGTCCGACAGAGGAAAGCACTACGATGCTGGACTTGCAGGGGCAAAGAGTGATTCTATGTGCTCCAGAAAGAAGCCGAACATTCATGTGGCCAAGATTGCCAGCCGCATGCATGATGTCCATGCGGCCGAAACTGCCAGCCAGATGCAAAATACCCACGCGGCCAAGATTCTCAGCCGCATGAAGAATACTTATGCGGACGAGACTTCCAGCCGCATGAAGAAAGCCCATACGGCTACGATTGCCAACCGCATGAAGACTGTTGATTTCAGCCGCATGCTGTCTGCTCCACGCGGCTCAGGCTCAGTCTTCGATTGCCTCTCCTATGGTCCTGATCTCTCATACTCTCGAGAAAATATGTCTGACTCTCTGCAACACCACTTAGACTCTTCCTACTATGTGCCCTCACGCACTAGAGTGAAGAAGTCTAGGGCAGCACGAGCTTGGCAAGCTCAGTCCGCTGTCCCGACCTCTGACCATCCGAGCGCTCCACATACTGTTATACGGGCCTCCGACAGGAAGTTGTACAGAACCACTCGAGTCCAGCCCCCGGCGGCAAACGGACAGAGTAGTTCCCAAAAGTCTCCCAAAATCAAGGGAGCAAACATGGTCGTTCCAGACCCATCTGACTTGCGTGAGGTTATCCTCCACAAGCGCAAGGAAAGAGAAGAGGCCTCGGTGTGCAAAGAGTCCTCCCACGGACATCACTGCACCCAAATCATTGTCAACTGCTGTTGCAACAACGCGACGGTACGAGAAGACCGACAGTCCGTCTTTCAAAGATTACAACAGCCGAGCTCAGGGGATGAGGCGCCTCCCGTTGTCTCTTGCAACTCTACTCAAGAAATCATCGCCGATGGGAGAGGGAAGAAGATAAACATTTCCAGCCCGAAGATTTCGACCACTGTGACTAAGAAAATGTCGTCTAAACGGTTGTCCACCACCGAAGTTTTCTAAGGTACCCGTTCAAAGACGAAATCTGCTACAGTGGGAGATTCATCATCCACATTACTGGGGGTCGTCGGAACTGGGGTTAGCACTCCTCCGAACATCCACGACAATCCGATGTTCCAAGGAGACGAGCCCGGGGAAACAACTCTCTCATCAGATGCAGCGAGTGCCGATGTCCCCAAGGACGTCCACGACTCTCAAGATGAAGCAAGCTCTGAAGCTGGGGGTACTATTCCTTCTGAGTCCAAACCAGAGGAGAATATTCCCGCATACCCCGATGACTTCTCGGTACAGGGGTATGATTCGGAGGACACGTCATCCACCGTCCCTTCGACTTCTACTCATGTGAGGACGGCATTCATGACAAACGACGAACAAGATGGTCCCAGTGATCGCCAACGCATCGACACTCTGGAGGCCATACTGCACACTTTGGTCAAATCGGTGGATGAGATCAAAGCAGCTCTTCCTACTCTGCAAGGAGGGACGCTTGGCTAAACAAACTTGGGTCCCACGGTCAATGCGAACTCGAACTCAGCGTCACCAAACCTGGGCAATAATCTTTCTGAAATAACGGCTCCTACCACTGCAGACGAGGCCAGGGAGGCAAGAAGAGAGGTCCAGGAGCTCCGGGCCATGTTCCATGCCCGAAAAAACTGCCAAGACCTCAGGATACGACAACCGTATCCCGCTGCGTGGAGAGATGTTCCCTTCCCACCAAAGTATAAACTATTCCACATCAATCCATATGATGGGAACACTTCCGCAAGTCGGTACATCACTTACTTCGAGGTCACCACCGACCATCTGCCCCATGACGATGCCATCCATACACGATTATTCATTGGGGCATTGGAAGGGGTCGCCTTCGACTGGTACCGCAACCTGCCAGACAACTGCATCCACTCCTTCGCCAGCTTCAAGCACATATTCTTGGAGAGACTCTACGAAGTAGGACAGGACGTCACAATGTCCACCCTTATGGACGTCATTCAAGGGGAGAAAGAGCTGACAAAGAACTATATTGAGCGGTTTTGCCAAACCGCAATGAAGTTGTCGTCTGGTAATCCGGATTCCTCCTTAATTGAAATTTGCCAAAAGAGACTGCTTCCAACAATCAGCCTCCGGGTGGGCGAAAGTCAATTTAAGGACTGGAAGACGTTTATCATCAGTGCCACTAGCGCCGAGGACAGGTTGAAGAAGGCTCGCCAACTGGAATTGCATATCTCGGAGGGAGAGGACAAGGGCAAGCGCCCTAATACCAACAACAACAATGGTGGTAACTCCTCCAACAATCGGGACAACAAGGGCAAGCAGGCTATGGTGGCCGACATAGCCCAGAAGCCTGAGTCAAAACCGGCAGACAAGCAATGGCCGCAAATGACCTACTCCTTCGAAGACGGCCATGTCAAGCCCATCTTGGACATGCTCATACAAGGAGATAGAATTCAGCTCCCTCTACCAAGACAGGAACCTCGGCCGGCAGAAATGGAGAGCCCAAAGTACTGCCATTACCATCGCTACGTCCACCATGCTACACACTACTGCTACCAACTAAAGCAATACATCCAACATCTCATCGATTCGAACGCTCTGGCCATTGATTTCGAAGAGGTGACCGTGGCAGCCAATATGGTGTCAGTACAATTCGGTAGCTTCACTCCAACGGAGGCTCAAGACGGCGTGATACCCATCCCTCGGGCGACAATAGAGATTGCTAATCTTCCACCTCCTCAAGATCAGACGGCTGGTCTAGTGTCCCTCACCACATCACGAGGGGAGGTCATGTGGGTCCATCCAGACTTGGTATCTGAAGTAACTCAGTCCACACCACCCTCTATTGGCAAGAAAAAGAATGGAAAAATCAGATCTTACCACACAATCTCGGTGGATGTCGAGGAAGCTACAGCTGTCGTCACTCGGTCTGGTGCACAATCCCAACCTATACCAGATAACTCGACTGAAGAACATCAGCCAGCTACTGCTGACGCTCCGAGACCTTCTCAACCTCCGACGACCGATAAGCCTAGGCCGAAGGAGACTCGCTTTGACAAATTCCTCCGAAAAGAGGCATCTCAAGGGCTAGAGAGGCCCTACAACTTTGACCTCTTAGCACAATTGGCCAACACACCGACCAAATTGTCATTATACGAGCTCCTGAGACTCTCCAAGGATGTTCGCGCGACTTTGAGTGATGCACTCCAGAATGTCGATGTATATCTGGCTCAGGTCAACATCACAGGAGAGAGCCCGCCTGCAAATCTCTAAGACAGCGCTTGCACAGGAGCGATGCCCAACATTGTCTTCACTCCACAGGATATGCTCATCAAAACCAACATGCATGATCTTCCGTTATACTACACTGGATACATCGGTGACGTAAAGGTAGATCGGATGCACATTGATCCTGGTTCTTCCATAAGCATCATCTCGAAGGGTCTGTTACATCATCTCCGCATCCCTATGCATCACATGACGCCAACAAGCACCGCCATCAGTGGTTTCAATTCGGACAGGAGCTACCCGGTTGGGAAGATTCGCTTGAAGTGACAAATTGGCCATCTTCAGTCAGAAGTGACCTGTTACGTCATAGATACGGATACTTCCTACAATATCCTCCTGGGGCGCCCTTGGATACACGATTACATGATCATGCCTTCCACGCTGCACCAGTGCTTCAAGTACGTCGACAAATACGGCTTCGTGAGGACAAAATTTGCCGACATCGATCCCTTTAAATGGGTCGAATCCTACTACTCAGACTCCTGCTTATACGAGAAATCGAAGAGACACCTTGGCGAAGGAGAGGTACAAGCTCGGACTGAGACAGCCACAGGATCAGAAGAACCTCTGACGATCCACCTCCAAGCTCCATAAACCTAGCAAGACCGCACCCCTTATGGCCGCTCTGCGTAAGGATGCAATCAGCCTCTCGGCACAAGAGGGGCAAATGATAATCCGGTTGCCAAGGTCCGGCCAAGCGCCAAGACCCGCAACGGACCCACTGATAATCAGACTGCCTAGAGTCGGCCAGCCACAAACAGAGAAGCTCAAACCCTCCGACAAGCCAATGACGATACGTCTCCCCAAGAAGAATTGTCACCCCGATGCAAAGTCGAGGGCTTCTAGCGAGCCAACAACTCCCCGCCCAGCATCGAGTACCAAACTGGGTGTCGCTAGTTTGCCAACGACTCCACGTTCTGCTCCACCGGCAGAACCCCTGATGATCAAGTTGCCCAAGTCATCCTCTCAGTCCTTATTTATACAGGGAGTGGCCGAAGAAGAAGCAGAACTGGCCAAATATGTGGCTGCCCACACCGATGTTCCATCCGCAGATGATGTAATCCCGTTAGAAAAGATACCTTACTTCATCAATAAAGGGCTATCTTTGAACTACATCGAGCTTAATAAGCTTTATACAATGTATACTATGGAGCACGGTATAGGCACTCACCTACACACACAGGTGACAAATGTTTACACCACAATTCAACTTACTTCCGTAGAAGATGCTTATCGCATAATCGAAGGAGGGGACCATCCAATCATCTTCGGTCGGAAGGATAATCCACAGCCCTTCAAGATGGAAGAAGTTGAGCTCAAACCCGACATCGAGAGATTGCCCCTTTATCTGTATAGTTCCCAATCCAAGTACCTTATACAAAAATAAGGATATGATCTGGGAACTACACCAGGCTTGAACTACGGAACTGGACAACAGTTACCCTTACAATTGCCGATCCCGGCTGGGAAACCACGAGATTACTATAACAAGACCAGATGTGGGCTAGGTTATGTCACACCTGTGACAATACCCGGAAGCTCAGACGAAGAATGCGACTGGCACTCACGCTCAACCGGATCACCCACTTCCGATTCAGATATCAGCATCGGAGACATGCTCAGGTAAGTCTTGTCCGTCAATATGGTACTTGCCGAGGCCTACGAAGAAGATGAAGATATTCCCAAACTTCTTGAGCTAGAGCCATGGGCACAATAACTAGATGCATAGTGGGAGAAGCGGTTCGAACAAAGAGAGCCTTCCACCGAGGATGAGGTTGTACAAGTTGATCTCGGTGATGAATTCTCCCCAAAACCCATCTTCGTCAGCAAGAATTTGACTGATGAAGAGCGAGAATCACTACTGGAACTTGTCAAAGAATATATTAATGTGTTCGCCTGGAGCTATGAATACATGTCGGGACTAAACCCCGATGTTGCTCTTCACAAGCTCAACATTCGGCCAGATGCAAAGCCAGTCAAACAACAGCAACGACGCTTCCGCCCAGGCATCATGGATGCGATCGAAGCCGAAGTCAACAAACTGATAGCCAGCAGCTTCATTCGTGAGGAACAACATCCGGACTGGGTCGCCAACATAGTATCGGTCCTCAAGAAGAATGGAAAGATTCGAATCTGTATCGACTTGTGCAATCTGAACGAGGTATATCCCAAAGACGAGTTCCCCCTCCCTATCACAGACATCATGATTGACAACACCTGCGGCTTCGAACGTATGTCGTTCATGGATGGCTTCTCGGGGTATAACCAAATCAAGATGTCTCCTGACAACGGAAAGCATACATCATTCCGAACACCAATCGGCACATACTGCTACACAGTCATGCCTTTCGGTTTAAAGAACGCTGTCGTCACATATCAAAGAGCCATGAGTATCATCTTTAGGGACCACTTGCGTAAGACCGTGGAGTGCTATGTTGATGACATTGCCGTCAAGAGTCGCTATAAGGGAGACCATCTGCAGGATCTAAGGATGGTATTCGACCTCATGCGAGCGCACAACTTAAAAATGAATCCTACCAAATCCTTCTTGAGTGTATCCAGTGGAAAATTCCTGGGTTTCATCATCACCTCCCAGGATATCCACGTAGACCCTGAGAAGACGAAGGCAATCATGGAGATAAGTCCTCCGAGAAATCTCCGAAAACTCGGAGGCCTTCAAGGGAGGTTAGCTTACATCAGGAGGTTCATTTCTAACCTCTCCGGGCGATGTCAACCATTCACCCACCTCATGAGGAAAGGTCTCTCATTCGTATAGGATGAAGAATGCCAACGTGCCTTCGACAGCATCAAAGAATACTTGTCGAACCCTCCAGTCCTGGTGGCCCCAGTTGCTGGAAAACCATTCCTGCTCTATGTACGAGCAATGGAGCATTCCCTCGGTGCTCTGCTAGCACAAAACAACGATGCAGGCCATGAGCAGGCTATATATTACCTCAGCCGAATGATGATGGGGCCAGAACACCGATATACTACCGTGGAGAAGGAATGCCTTGCCCTGGTATTCGCCATTCAGAAGATGCGACACTATGTCACGGGGCAAACCATAAATGTGATATCACGAGTCAACCCCCTCAGGGTCCTCATGACGAAACCAGGGGCATGTTTGCCATAAAATATAAAAGAGTAGAACAATTATCGGAGGACTGGACTTTTACTTCACAATACAAACTCGCTTGTATAAAGAAAGCCTAGGGACGAAAACCTAGGTACAGCAATCTAAGTACAATTATTTATTTTAGATTCTGGGGGGTGACGATAGAGGCTCGGAAAAGCGATGGCCGCTCGCCTTACTCCTTGGACGATCGGGTACAGCTTTTCGGCTCTGTAGAAGAACTGCTTGGCGTTGGTGAAGAAATGCTCTCCTTTTGATCTCTGTATATTCTCTCTCTAGCTCTCTGGCTCTCTGTGTCTTTTTTTTTTATCAGACCGTCTCCTCCTTCGCAAGGGAATAGTACCTTGCTATTTATAAGAGTGGGGGGCATCATTAGGGTTTACAATGATTGCCCATTCTTAAAAGTCGACGGCTAAGGATCAATGGATCTGGTCCGTTCATCTTGAATATAAGAGATTTGAGCAATAAATGTGATTGCATCAAATCTTTTGTGGATAATTAATGATGATTGACATAAATCCTCCTGATTTGTCATGCCAATCTCGAATTTTCCGATACGTGTCATTGATTTGCTCGATTGCAAATGATCTGATTTGATCCTAATATTTTATTAGGATTTGTTGATGGATTTCGCTCGATTTTATGCCACGTGTCCCACTATAATGCCACGTATCTTAACCGTGAGCCGCTACAGAAATCTGAGCCGCAGGAAGGTTGCTCCTCATTGAGCCGCATAAGACTGGCCACGTGTCAAGGCTGCTTGAGAGTGGGCCCCTGAACATTTGAACCGCATGATAATGATCTGAGCCGTGGGTGCCTTCTTTGTGAGCCGTATGGAGACAGTCCTTGTGAGCCGCAAGGGGCAGCCTCTACTTGAGCCGTATGGGATAGCTTCGGTCTGAGCCGCATGGGACAGCTTTGGCCTGAGCCGTATGGGATGGTCTCTACTTGAGCTGCATGCGACTGTCCATATGTCAAGTCCGCCTGACAGTTTCTGGTTCTCGGGGATCGTGTCAGAGATTTCTTTCATTTCTCTAGGAGTCCGCCATTATGAGGGAGTCATAATTGTATCTTTGTGTCAGAACTGTTACCTTGTCAGAGCTGTCAGCCGTCAAGGCATTTAATGCAGTAAAGGACAAAGGGAAGAGCTGTTGCAGGCCACGTGGCTCCTCTCTGAGCCGTATGGAATTTATCCGAGCCGTATAGACACTTGAGCCGCATGGATCCTTGAGCCGCATGAACTCTCTGAGCCGCATGAGGCTCCCTGGCCGCATGGATCTTTCTTTATTCTTTTCCATGCTTCTACAAGACCCCTTCAAAGTTTTTAATTTGCAAAATTTAAATACTTTGAATAAGAAGCATGGCCATGTATAAATTCTCCTGGCTGTATATGATGTCCTGGCCGCATGGATGTCTCGGCCGCATGGATGTCTCGGCCGCATGGATGTCTCAGCCGTATTGAGTCAATCAGCCGCAGGGACTTTCGGGCCGCATAGCTCCTTGCCACGTGTGCGTGTCTTTAATTGCCTCAAATTCGTTTTAGTGTCGTCTTTAGGGGAAATCCCAAGGGTCGGCTCATTAAATCTTTGGATTTTATGTCCTGGGTGAATCTCCTTTATGGGAGAGGGGACGAAATCCGAGGAGTCGGTTTCGTCTTTTCCGAGGCGATTATTAGTCTATGTGTCCCCCCCTCTCTTGTCCTCCTATAAATAAGAGGAGTTTAAGAGAGAAAACTTCTTTACTTTCTCCTTTACTTCGAACCTTCCCTATCCCGATTGTCATCGTCTTCTTCGATCACCAATGGCTCCCAAGAAGACCGTTGCGGCAAAGGGCAAGAAGGCGACATCTTCGTCGTCTGCGGCAACGAAGGTCAAGAAGACTACCTCTACTTCGACTACGGCCGCTCCTCCGCCGGCCGACGTGCCCGCAGCTCACCCTGACGTCCATCCCCCTATTGCTGGTAAGGACTTTATGTGGGTTTAAAGAACCCTAACTGCTATGGCTACGTCGCATACTTTATGCACGAGCCTTTATTTTTATGTGAGCCACATGTTCGTCCTATGGTCGAACCACGAGCCGCATAAGAATAGCCACTGTGACCGCATATGCGCTTCGCCAACGAAGCCGCATAAGCTACGCTGAGCCGCATAGATTCGCACATATTTGTCTGTCACGTGGTCCGCACGAACTTATCCGATCCCTGAGGGCCCTATGAAAGCACTGCCGCATGAACCTTCTCTGAATGGAGCCTCATAAATGTTCTTCTGAGCTTGAACCGCATGAGGCTCCATTACGTTGGAGTCGCATAAGTGTTCTCTTGAGCCGCATAAGGCTTCGTTAAGTTGGAGCCGCATAAACTAGAAAACACCCACTGGTTCTTTTTGTCCATCTTTTTTAACTTATCTTTTTCTGTCTTCTTCTCAGTAAATTTGCCGGTTAATGCTGCTGGAGAACTCCTGGTAGGCCCTGCCCAAGCTGCTCTGGGTTATAGGTACGACCATATAGTTAGGCATGTGGCGGACCAGTTTCCGAGTAATGAGCCTCCGGCGAGATTGAATGCCCTCAAGAACCAGCCTTTCTATTTTTTTAACGCTATGATGAACTCGGGGAAGTTAGAAGGGGAATACTTGAAGCCTGCGTTCTTCTTTGGAGATGCCTTGACTGTGAAGAACAGTCAGGTTCTGGAGGTGTCAGAGAACTAGAGTTTTGTTACTAACGGGATGGCGATCCGCATCCCCCCAATGGAGCGTCACTTCCCATTATCTTGGTTCAATATGCTCCCACTAGACCGGAAGATGGAAGAGTCTTTAACTCCTACCCAAAGTGGGATGTTTGTGGGAGACATCCATTATAACAACAGCCTGAAGTCAGTGTGTGCGGGCAAGGTGCACACCAGCCGTTCTGTAATGGGGTTGGCCCAGGTACTTTCTTGAATGTGCCGAGTCCCAATTTTATGTTTTCTACACCCGACACTTTTATGAACCAACTTGCTCGGAAGGACTCCTATCCTATTGGCCGGTTGATGCTCCCCAGTTGGATACATCCCATTCCCTCATGGACCAACCTGTCTATGTGGATCTTGCGAAAGTATGAGGCCTTTTTGTGTGAGATTGGTCTTTACCATGCTATTCGGGGCACCAGCCATGGCTTGCCCATAAACAAGAGATTATTTATATCTCTGCTGGAGATGTATAACTGCCGTACGGGAACCTTCTATACACCCGTAGGGGAAATGGGGCCTGCGCTCCATGAAATGCATGCGGTCTCCAAGCTTCCTTGGGGGGACGAAGCTTTTGAGGCGTATACTCCCACGAATGAGGAGTTCGAAGAGTTGAAAAGACGGTATCCAGGCTTCGTGGCTCTTTATCAAGAGATATTGTGCCATTATAGCACATGTCATCAGATAGCCAAAAAGGATAGCAGCTCAGAAGGAAATGCCCCCTATACTAAGGACTGGGTGCACTATCACTTCACGACGGACGCCTCAGGTCAAGTTACTTCCCGACGTCCTCAATCCCGGGAGGCGGTTAAAGCCTTAGTGTCGTCGGCTAAGAGGGTGGCCACCACTAGTGACAGATTCGGGAGTAAAACCGACTCTTTTGGTTATTTTTATCAGGATACCCAAGAACTGTCAGAGAAGGCGCTCCTGGCGGGATTCTTGATGATATGGCTGCAAAATTGTGTAGTCTCGGGGGGAGCTGGTTCTATCGAGAGGATCAGTCGTAACCTCATCCTTCCAGCTGTGAAGTTAGTTTTGCGAGTCAGGCTAGCTCTCCTTCCGGCCATGGTGTGCAGCATACACCGTGGCCTTCGCACTTTCACATCCAAGGTTATTGCCCACGATGTGACAAAAAATTTTAAACGGACTGAGCTGCCCTATCATTATCTGATAGGGTGGCTGTTGATGCATTATCCGTCTTTGATGAGACCGGGCTCCGAAGACGGCGTAACTGATGACGACGCTTTTATCTTCCGCTATCGTAATGAGTCTTGGGAGTACGAGACCATGCGTGCTTGCCGGATGGCACTGGCGAGGGCAGATATGTACAACATTTTCGTATATGTCCCTCGTTTTACTGCTGAAGAAATAGCGACTGTACATCTTGACGGTATTGGACCCCTCAACTTCTGGACGGCAAGATGCTTCTGTGGCTGTATAACATCCGCCCCGCTCATCTGGTGTATCGCAATCGTAACACTATCTTTCTGGAGCCTTATCTGCCTAGCAGGTTCGCCCGGCAGTTTGGATACAGTCAGCTTTTTCTAGACAGCCCCAGCTCTTGTCTGGGTTTTGAAGGTAGCCTTCTTGACGGCATCAGGGCCTGGCACTACTATGACACATTCCATACCCATACCGTTTTCTCAGTTCCTGCTATCAAGGCGTCGGTAGAGATCTTGTATATGGCGGCTCTGTACCACGTTATGGCGACCAAGCCCCATGTCGGTTTTAACCCGAGTGCTAGTTTTATTGTTGGTACCGGCCTGGATGAGAGTTCCCAGGGGGCCAAGATGAGGAAGAGAAAGAATAGAGTCGAAGTGCCAGATTCGGACTCCGCTATTGTAGATGATGAAGGCGACGAGCATGATGGGGATGACTCTTCCCTTCCGGTGGCAGATGTAGGGACGGGTCAGCAGCCTGTTTTGCCAGATGAGATGGTGGTAGATGGGTCATCTGTTGCTCCCGGCCCTGCACGAATGTGTCACAGGCATATTTCTCCTGTTGGCGGTATTCTTCGCTCCCGGAAGCTGGCTGTGACCAGACACCGCAAGCTAACTATAAGGGAAAGAGGCGAGGAAGTTGACCCCGCGTCAGAGGTAAATAAGTCACTACCGGTTCTTCCTTTATTCTAGCTTTGATTTTAATCATTTTCTTTCCCTCTTGTAGGTGTCAGAAGAAGAGGACTCTCAAGTTGCCGAGGTCGTGACTCGGGATGACGGGGGCTTCGGTGAGTCTGCCCCTGAAATTGCTGAATTCCATCAAGATGGTGCTGATCTAGTTGCCTCTCCCTTCGCGGTGGCTGGGACAGAGGAGCCGGCCGAATTTAACTTAGAGATTGCGGGTTAGGAGACCATGCCAGCTGCAAACGAGCTGCAGCCTCCATGCTTCTCCCCTGGTAAGATAAGCCGAATCTTAATTTGCGAGGAGGCCTATCTGCTCTATCATCACATCATTCGGGTCACGTAGATTGATTGTTGTCATGGACATGCAGGTCCTGCCTCTCCAGTGCCGAGGATGGACATTGTTGAGACGGACTCTGCCGAAGGGGCACTGGCGGAGAGGGATGTACCCCCTCCCCTTCCGGCTCGTCTTGATGGGCCTCCCGCGGGCTCGAGTTCGGCAAGTCTGGTGATGGGACAGCCAGGGCAGGGGACGATGGTCCTTGCTTCTTCCTCTGCTCGGGCGGCTCCGAGAGTCGATCTCTCCGCCCTGCCAAGTGTCCAGGCTCTTCGGGTGGCAGAGGAAGAGTTAGCCGCTATCCGTGCATCGTTCTGCTCGAAAGTTGCCCCCCTGGTGGCAAGTTCTAGCACAATTCCTTCGATGTTGCCGGCCACGCTTCCTCTGACGCCGTCCTCTTCAGAGGTCCTGGACGAAGCGTTACAGGACGTGGTCGACAGCTTTTATCGTCACTTGAAAAGAGGGATAGAAGCTGCTGTGGAAAGAGGGACCTCTTTCGTCTTGGCCCGGCAATGCGCCCAGGGTCAAATTGATATCCTTAAGGCCCTTCATGGTGGGGCAGGGGTGGTTGCTCTTTTAGAGGCAAAATTGCTGGAGACTGATCAGCTGGTGGTCCAGCTTCAGGTACTGCGGTAGACTGATCTGCCTGCTGCTATAGATCAGGAGCGCGGTTCCCTCACAACTGCTATAGAGAAGGCGAGGGCTGCTCGGGATAAAACCAAGCCGGCCATACTGAAGGATCTCCGCGCTCTGTCTGATCGATATGATCAATTGAGCCATGAGAGTGAAGATGTTACGGCTCGGGAAGCGACTGCCTCCCGCGGGATCACTGACACGCGGGAGCAGATCCTTGAGCTTCAGAAGAAGTTAACTTTCTTTGAGTCTGAGCTTGAGGCTGCCCGTATCGACAGGGGGCTAATTATCCAGGAGGCTGACAGAGTTAGTCAAGCTTCGGCTGACCTGGAAATGGCTCTGAAGTAGTTGGAAGACGATTGGCGGGCACTCATGGACCTGGATAATGGGGAGCGGTTGTCCCAGGAGACTGAGCGCCGAGATAGACAGAGGCTTGAGCGGGGTACGGCCTTAGTGAGAAACCGCCTCTTGGAATTATGTAATGCCGACCTATAGTCGGCCTTTCCTTCTTTTGTTTCTGTTTTCCTTTTCTCTCTTTTTCTTCTTCTTTTTTGAGAGGGACGTGGTCCCCAAAACATGTAATGCTTTTTCGACTTTCAAATAAAGAGTACTTTCTATTCTACCCTTCATTTGTATTACTTGTTGTGTCTGTGGTATTGTGGTGATGTGTGTCCCGCATGGGGGACTTGTCTGTGGACCTGTTATCCCTGGCATACCTTGGTTTTAGGTACGGATAACAAGTTTGATTGGGAATACCTAGAACGGTTCCACGGTCATGTTGTCGTGGACGTTCCGAGTATCGGGAGAAGGAATGCCATGGAGTAGCTGGGCTCCCGGGGCATGATGAGGAATGATGGGCCTTTGCTGAGAAATTCAGCAGAGGATATTTATGGGCATATTATCCTTGGCGTATCCTGGGTTATAATACGAATAATAGGATGAAGTAGAACCAACATGCTTACTCAGAGGTAATGAGGACATGGCAAGCATGAGGGTTTGTCACGACCCGCATCCTAGAGTAAGGGCACGAGACGTGGGTACGTCCAGCTTACGCCGCAGTGTCGGCGGTAGAACGCTGTCCTAGGTCTCATGCATCGAACCGTATAAGGCTAAGCAGTTTATACTCCCCGAATGGGGGTGACATAGCAGAATGTAAACTCAATCACATCTAAAGTAGAGCATAATGGAAGATAGATAAAACATGAAATCCATAAAGAGATACATCAGATAGAAGTCTAAGTGTCTAAGATACACAAACCCAGAAAACATCTCAAAATTCAAATACAGTAATCCATAAAGTAAATACAACTCAAGACAACTAAAATAACTATCTATACAACCTCTACTGTGTCTCCTCTATGCTAGCAGGCAACCTCCAAGCTATCTGTAAAATTTATTAATAGGTCCAGTCAGGACAGGAACGAGTACAACTCATCAAGAAAACCCAAGTAATGACAGAGAACTATAAAGCAGTTATAGACAGTTTTATTGATGAATATGGCAGTTTATATTTAGGTGATAGTATAGAGAAGCAGTAAGATACAAGGAAAGTAAAGTAACTAAAACAAGAGAAGAATGATGGCAATGAAGACTGTAAATAAATATAGCTGAACTAAGGTAACATAATAAGTCCAGAAGTAAATGCAAAACAAGTGTAAAACTACTATAAATCCAGTACGAGATGAATCTAATACAAGATGAATCCAGTACAAGATGATTCTAGGTAGTGATCAAGAATCCAGGTAAGTCCAGCTATTCTAACAGTATGTTTTAAAATACCGTAATCGACATGTAAACGGTTGTAGGTAATACGGCACATCACACACCTGGCCGGGTGTGAGATGGCTATCATTCCAGTAGATTCCAGTAGATTCTAGTTGGGAGATTCCAGATTGGGGTATGTCTACATGTCTTACTCAAGTATTTCCCCGTGCCGCAATACAAATGAATCCAGAATTCGACACGAGAATCGAGATGAGTCCAGCCAAAATATGATGATTCCAGAAATAGATTCCGGAATGATTCTAGTGATTCCAGTAATAGAGGCCAGATAAGTAAGGTATGTGTGTCGCATACATGAATCCAGAAATATCCATACGTATTGAAACAGAGAATCACATAAAACTAACTATAACTGAAGTACAGTAATTGACAATTAAATGAGAGAACTATCAGAGAATGTACTCGCCTGATACTCTGAACAGCTGATTGGTATAGAGGTCCAAACTGAAGCCATAGAGTCCTATTTAGAGCAACACAGGTCAAGATGTATACGAGAGATGATAAATGAAATGTACAATGCATCTGCATGCTGTCTAGGTCAAACTAGACTAAAGTCAACACTTGGTCAACTCTAGTCAACAACACTAGTCAAATTAGGTCAACTAGGTTAAGTCCTAGCCCAACAAGTCTAACAAGTCTCACTAGGCCTAACCAAGCCTAGGCTAGCACTCACACAATCACAAGACAATGTGAACCACAACAATGCATAATATAAAATAGATAATATATATAAATAGATACCTTCATACATATATGCATATCCACATTACATACATATTTATTTATATAGGCATATGTTACATCATGTATATTTACATAGTTACATAGATATATACATTCATGCACATTTACATACATACTTTTATACATTATATATGTTAACATTCATTACAATGCATTATATTTTACTTATACCTTTAATTGATTCATTCATTCATATATGACAGTCATTCATGCATATTACATACTTACATGCATCTATACATTATATACATTATATACATTATATATAACATGTAAAAATAGAAGAGGAAAAAATGGGAAAAAAACCAAAATGGAAAGGGAAGGGAAGGAAAATGTAAGGAAAAGAGAAACAGTGGACATATACATGCTTGCATCATATATTCTACATTACCATACATGCTATCATTATATATTGCATTACAATATTTATATATTATGCATTCATATCTATCATTTCATATATACCTTGCATTCATATCTAGCATTCATTATATACTTTCATACATACATTGTATATCATTCTTTCATTCATGCATTTATGCATTGCTTACATACATTATATTAATTGCATTCCTACATGCTTGCATTCAACCATATATACATTAATGTAAAGAGGATATATATCATATATATATCATTTCATTCATCTAACATATCATGTATTACATACTCTATATTCATTTAATACCCATACTACATAGGCTCATAGGTTACACAAAATGCATATATCGTATAGTCACTCTTCTACTTAAAACCAATACTGTACCAATTGGGCATTCACTAAATTCTAGGATTAAAGTATGTCGTATTCCTTCGTGTTAGCTTTCCGAAACTTTAAACGGATTGCATTTTCGTGTCCGGAAGCTCCCGAAATCGCAAAAATACCGAAACACGTTCGTCTTTCGTACAGCTGACACTCAAATAATTCTACAGAAAGTTACAGAAAGCATTTGGCTTATTAAATTATATATTTGGAAAGTTAACTTCGATATGGTTCTTTTAAAAAAAACAGAAGATAAATCGAAGTTCTAAGCTAACAGTTATGACATTTCTAAGTTGCTTTGGTTAATAAAAACGTGGATGAAAATTATGACGGATTTGACAAAAGAACACATATAGGCCAAGATACTTGGATACAAACATAGGTATCCAAATGAAACTCATTCTAACCATCCTAAATAAGATCAATCCACTCTCTAACCATTATAAAACTGAATTTAAATATCTATTTTAACATATTATCATACATACATACACATAGGGTGTCCTAATTTGGGATCTATCAAGTAGGACACAAGACACATATCTAAAATCCTCAAGAGAGCTCCAAATGGCCTCAAATTTGAATCTAAATAGGACACATGCATGAGGATGGATCTTACGGATTCAAAACTAATTTATATGCAAAGGAAATCGATTTAGAGGATGGGTTTTACCTATTGGGAGTGAAATCCCAATAAAATCCTTTAGGACACGGCTCCGATACGAAGATCCCTCAAAGTGGACAATCCTCCTTGAACTCCTCTTCCAATCCTTGGTAGCACCCTTCCCTTGGAGAATGGGAATGATTGAGGGAAGGTTTGGTGAAGGAATGATTTGATTTGGAGATCAAATCAATGGTAAGGCTCTCTAAAATTGGGGAAGAACAAAAGGAAAATAAAAGAGGCAAGATTGTAATGAATGAAATGAATCATTCTCTCCTAAAGGTGGATGCCATAAAGAGTCTATTAGGGCTAATGGAAAATGTTCTAATTGCCCCTCTCTAGTCTCATATGGTTAAGTCTAGACTAGGTTCAAGTTTGGGGTCAAAATGATCTAGTTTTGAGTCTCTAACTTAACCATTCTAACATGATAAAAATTAGTTTAATTAACTAACCTAATGTTGGGTCTTGTGAGCCATGCTTAACTTAATATTGGGTTCCATCTAGAGTTCAAGCTACCCTGGTCACAATACAAGTCGGAACGAGACGAAACTCAAACCCGACTAAACAAATCCAATAAAAACAATATTAAAAATATAAAATTTTCCCAAAATATTAAAATATGAAAAATAACCAAAATCATAATACATCAATTTAAATATTATTAAAATAATCTAAAATTTACCAATTAATCAAAATCCTAAATAATTTAAAAGTCACGAAATGACCAAAATACCCTTAGCCTAAAAAGTTGTAAATAGTTATTCTAATCACATGGTTAGGTCCCCATGGTCATGGTTAGTCTCTAAGCTTAGCAAAACTAGGGATTAACTAGTTAACCATCAAAATCACAATTCAACATTTTAAATAGTTTTAAATTGATTAAAAAAATTACCAAAAATTACAACATGAGTTAAATCTTATTATCGATTAATCAAAATTATAAAATTTTAAAATTACCCTCATTTGGAAAACTGGGTGTTACAATCCTACCCACCTTATAAAAATTTCGTCCTCGAAATTAAGATGATCGCACCCCCTTCTAGGTCAAACATAGTCAAGGGTCAATCACTAGTCAATTTTCTCAACATCCTAGTACTTGGTCATCCGCTGGTCAACTTCTTAGGATTCTACCTATGCTAGCTACCTAAGTGTTGGCAACCAGAATTTAGCAAAAAGAGAAACTCTATAATAGGCTAGCTCTTAAGTTCCCAATCCTATCAGGGCTGATACTATAAATCTCATAAGCTACAGGTTTATAAACACACATTCCCCACATCAAGGACTAACCTATATATATATATCCACAGTTGATACTAATGGGGGTAACATCCCTATTTCCCGACAATCAAGGTCCTAAGAATTTTATCTAAACCATGCAATTTGAAGGAATAACATGCAGGGTCAGGGCATACTGTTGCAGTTGGAAGTCTCACCTAGGTGCACTGGTCATTCTAGGTCAAAACAGTACTATAGTATCAACATACAAGCAATCTAGGTGTCCTAATTGGGAAGGTAAGGGAACAACAACCATCAAGGTTGTAAGGGTTGTCTACCATCCTATATAAGAAATTAGTCATTAATAAACAACTAAGAAATTATTAAAAGGTTACTATTCCATAAAATGGTAAAAATTGAAAATTTAGGCACAACAAATCACAAATAGATTTTTTGTCTTGACAAGATCTAAGTTGATCAATTTCGGGATAATTCGAGATTTGGGCAAGATGGGGAATCAATGAAATCAAGTATGAGCACGAGCATCCAATGATGAAGATCCAGGTCATGATTAAATTTAATTCAATTGGATACGAATACGAGGTTCATTGGCAATAAAAATAATTCCAGGGAGAATTGTCAAGGCTATTGCGAATAAGATTCTAGGGCAAGTTTAACTATGTCTCCATCCACGTAGATTAATATGAAAAGCGAACCAAAACGCAATAGGTTGATCAGACCATCATACGCCGGTTCTGATTAGACAATATGTTAGTGGGTGCGCACCCAATAAGATATGTCATGATCAAGCTCGAAAAGGATAAGCTTGTAAAACTAAGGATAATTAGCAGCATAGGATATAAGTAAGGGTGGTAGTGATGAACAAAGATACATAGTCCAGATTCTTAACTAAATGGGTCAAGCAATCAAGTTAAGGTACAAGGTTAAGTATTTAAGGAATCAAGCAGAACATCATCACATGTCGGGTCGAAGGAATTGAGTCAAGGCTGGATCTCTAATTGAAATCAGGAATAATTTAGTATCATAGTAGAGGTTATAGTTTAGCCATTTGACCAAAAAATCATATCAAAAAAATAGAGTACAAGGAGACGGGTTTTAGTGGAACATGATATACCTACACGAAGATGAGTTCGTCTAGGTCTTGCATATAAGATTTGTTGGAGGGTAACAGCTAGTATTACATTCGGAATGTCAAGGTCACGATAAGCAACGTCAAATGATCTCAAAATAGAAAGTGGGGGTTCAAGAGGTGGTAAATAAATGCACAAGATAAGGAAGATCAAGTTAATCATCTGTTTCTGATACCCTTAAGTTCATCTGGTCATAACTTGCCAATCGTATCCTTACCTCACCAGTCTCCATATAAAAAATTAACCTTTACCTAAGCCTTTACCATGACTACCGTAGGCAATTTCTAATTTCCAAACATTACTCATGAAGCATAGCCTTCACATTTAGGAATCAACATTAACCATTTATTCAAATTTCCAAATTCTTTCACCTTGTCTTAAATTTGGCCCGAAACCTCTAAATCTCGTTTACGAATCCCTTGAACTTGTTCAAATGGTTCTCCTCGTGGTATTTAATTTAAACACCTTTAGGCCTTACAAAACTTATCCTCCATCAAAAAAATTCAACTTCCGTATTTTCTTCGACATACACCTTTGAATATTATTCTCCTAAAAAAAATTTCTACAACAATCTCTAAATTTCTATAACTTTATGTTCCCTCTATCCCTAGTCATTTCCTTGCAATATCTTGTTAAATATCCTTATTGAATGCAATTAATTTCTCTTTTCTATTACTAACCTTCTACATAGCCTTAGGGTAAAACTTCCCAAGAATCAATAGCCAGAGTTTCGAGGTTCTTAAATCTAGGTTGACCTTGAATATCTTCATCAGTTTGAATACACCTATAAACTATCTCAAAACCCCAAAATCTTCTTAAGTGTGATTGTTTCCAGATTGGTAGTGTACATCTCTTGATTCTATTCGAGACCTTTACCACATTTCTATCTCAAGGTTTCAATATTGAACACTCCACATTTTGATTTCCTCTAGATCATCATATAATAATCAGTTATGTCTCCTCTGAGCTACATGATTCACATTACTTCTTCAGTCTTTTCCAGGCAGAAGATATGAAGATTCAAGGGTTTCGAGGTACATCTGGTAGGGATGGTAAGATATGGGTGATTGGTGTAATTAGACAGAGTTTAAGATAAGAAGAAAATAAGAATGCAAGGAAATAATGGCAAGAAGGAATAATGAAGATCTGTTCTTTATCATCTGTTCAAACGAAATGAACCTATCAAGCTCAAATTCAATAGCAAGAATGAGGGGGAATCCCTACAAGAGGAAAAAGGAATTCCAATTGAAGATCAAAAATGAGTTTCTCAAGGGTCGTCCCAAGAATCTCTCAAAGAATCCTAAGTGTAATTGAGTGCCTTGAATTTGAAAATATTAAATACAAAATTAAAATCAACAACTACAGAATTTTATCAAAATCATCAACTAATACCAGGATTCAAAGTTCTACAATGAATCTACCAAAATCAAATTCAAATCAAGGAAAAAGGTGAATCAAAATAAGGGAAAGGGAGTTTAAATCAGAGTTCAAAATGAGATCCTCAAGGGTCATCCCAGGAATCTCTCAAGGAATCCTAACAGTGATTGAGTATCCTCTCATCCTAACATCTTAATTTCTATATCCTATAGCAGGCTCGTAGTAGTACAAATAAGTCGTTGCGCTACTACGAAATCGCACAAATGTGAATCTCGACCTGCATGGGCCACCACTAAAAACGTGTCACGACCCGCACCCTAGAGTAAGGGCACGAGATGTGGGTACGTCCAGCCTACGCCGCAGTGTCGGCGGTAGAACGTTGTCCTAGGTCTCATGCATCTAACCGTATAAGGCTAAGCAGTTTATACTCCCCGAATGGGGGTGACATAGCAGAATGTAAACTCAATCACATCTAAGGTAGAGCATAATGGAAGATAGATAAAACATGAAATCCACAAAGAGATACATCAGATAGAAGTCTAAGTGTCTAAGATACACAAACCCAAAAAATATCTCAAAATTTAAATACAGTAATCCATAAAGTAAATACAACTCAAGACAACTAAAATAACTATCTATACAACCTCTACTGTGTCCACTATGCTAGCAGGCAACCTCCAAGCTATCTGTAAAATTTATCAACAGGTCCAGTCAGGACAGGAACAAGTACAACTCATCAAGAAAACCCAAGTAATGACAGAGAACTATAAAGCAGTTATAGACAGTTTTATTGATGAATATGGCAGTTTATATTTAGGTGATAGTATAGAGAAGCAGTAAGATACAAGAAAAGTAAAGTAACTAAAACAAGAGAAGAATGATGGCAATGAAGACTGTAAATAAATCTAGTTGAACTAAGGTAACATAATAAGTCCAGAAGTAAATGCAAAACAAGTGTAAAACTACTATAAATCCAGTACGAGATGAATCTAATACAAGATGAATCCAGTACAAGATGATTCTAGGTAGTGATCAAGAATCTAGGTGAGTCCAGCTATTCTAACAGTGTGTTTTAAAATACCGTGATCGACATGTAAATGGCTATAGGTAATACGGCACATCACACACCTGGCCGGGTGTGAGATGGCTATCATTCCAGTAGATTCCAGTAGATTCTAGTTGGGAGATTCCAGATTGGGGTATGTCTACATGTCTTACTCAAGTATTTCCCCGCCCCGCAATACAAATGAATCCAAAATTCGACACGAGAATCGAGATGAGTCCAGCCAAAATATGATGATTCCAGAAATAGATTCCGGAATAATTCCAGTGATTCCAGTAATAGAGGCCAGATAAGTAAGGTATGTGTGTCGCATACATGAATCCAAAAATATCCATACGTGTTATAACAGAGAATCACATAAAACTAACTATAAATGAAGTACAGTAATTGACAATTAAATGAGAGAACTGTCAGAGAATGTACTCGTTTGATACTCTGAACAGCTGATAGGTATAGAGGTCCAAACTGAAGCCATAGAGTCCTATTTAGAGCAACACAGGTCAAGATGTATACAAGAGATGATAAATGAAATGTACATTGCCTCTGTATGCTGTCTAGGTCAAACTAAACTAAAGTCAACACTTGGTCAACTCTAGTCAACCACACTAGTCAAATTAGGTCAACTAGGTTAAGTCCTAGCCCAACAAGTCTAACAAGTCTCACTAGGCCTAACCAAGCCTAGGCTAGCACTCACACAATCACAAGACAATGTGAACCACAACAATGCATAATATAAAATAGATAATATATATAAATACATACCTTCATACATACATGCATATCCACATTACATACATATTTATTTGTATAGGCATATGTAACATCATGTATATTTACATAGTTACATAGATATATACATTCATGTACATTTACATACATACTTTTATACATTATATATGTTAACATTTATTACAATGCATTATATTTTACTTATACCTTTGATTGATTCATTCATTCATATATGACAGTCATTCATGCATATTACATACTTACATGCATCTATACATTATATACATTGTATATAACATGTAAAAATAGAAGAGGAAAAAAGGGAAAAAAACTGAAATGGAAAGGGAAGGAAAGAAAAATGTAAGGAAAAGGGAAAACAGTGGATATATACATGCTTGCATAATATATTCTACATTACCATACATGCTATCATTATATATTGCATTACAATATTTATACATTATGCATTCATATCTATCATTACATATATACCTTGCATTCATATCTAGCATTCATTATATACTTTCATACATACATTGTATATCATTCTTTCATTCATGCATTTATGCATTGCTTACATACATTATATTAATTGTATTCCTACATGCTTGCATTCAACCATATATATACATTAATGTAAAGAGGATATATATTATATATATATCATTTCATTCATCTAACATATCATGTATTACATACTCTATATTCATTTAATACCCATACTACATAGGCTCATAGGTTACACAAAATGCATATATCGTATAGTCACTCTTCTACTTAAAACCAATACTGTACCAATTGGACATTCACTAAATTCTAGGATTAAAGTATGTCGTAGCCCTTCGTGTTAGCTTTTCGAAACTTTAAATGGATCACATTTTCGTGTCCGGAAGCTCCCAAAATCGTTAAAATACCGAAACATGTTCGTCTTTCATACAGCTGACACTCAAATAATTCTACAGAAAGTTACAGAAAGAATTTGGCTTATTAAAATATATATTTGGAAAGCTAACTTCGATACGGTTCTTTTAAAAAAATGGGAGATAAATCGGAGTTCTAAGCTAAAAGTTATGACATTTCTAAGTTACTTTGGTTAATAAAAACGTGGATGAAAATTATGACGGATTTGACAAAAGAACACATAGGCCAAGATACTTGGATACAAACATAGGTATCTAAATGAAACTCATTCTAACCATCCTAAATAAGACCAATCCACTCTTTAACCATTATAAAACTGAATTTAAATATCTATTTAAACTATCATCATACATACATACACATAGGGTGTCCTAATTTGGGATCTATCAAGTAGGACATAAGACACATATCTAAAATCCTCAAGAGAGCTCCAAATAGCCTCAAATTTGAATCTAAATGGGACACATGCATGAATATGGATCCTACAGATTCAAAACTAATTTATATGCAAAGAAAATTGATTTAGAGGATAGGTTTTACCTATTGGGAGTAAAATCCCAATAAAATCCTTTAGGACACGGCTCCGATACGAAGATCCCTCAAAGTGGACAATCCTCCCTGCACTCCTCTTCCAATCCTTGGTAGCACCCTTCCCTTGGAGAATGGGAATGATTGAGGGAAGGTTTGGTGAAGGAATGATTTGATTTGGAGATCAAATCAATGGTAAGGCTCTCTAAAATTGGGGAAGAACAAAAGGAAAATAAAAGAGGCAAGATTGTAATGAATGAAATGAATTATTCTCTCCTAAAGGTGGCTGCCATAAAGAGTCCATTAGGGCTAATGGAAAATATCCTAATTGCCCCTCTCTAGTCTCATATGGTTAAGTCTAGACTAGGTTCAAGTTTGGGGTCAAAATGATCTAGTTTTGAGTCTCTAACTTAACCATTCTATCATAATAAAAATTAGTTTAAATAACTAACTTAATGTTGGGTCTTGTGAGCCATGCTTAACTTAATATTGGGTCCCATCTAGAGTTCAAGCTACCCGGGTCATAATACAAGTCGGAACGAGACGAAACTCAAACCCGACTAAACAAATCTAATAAAAATAATATTAAAAATATAAAATTTTCCTAAAATATTAAAATATGAAAAATGACCAAAATCATAATACATCAATTTAAATATTATTAAAATAATCTAAAATTCACCAATTAATCAAAATCTTAAATAATTCAAAAGTCACGAAATGACCAAAATACCCTTAGCCTAAAAAGTTGTAAATAGTTATTCTAATCACATGGTTAGGTCTCCATGGTCATGGTTAGTCTCTAAGCTTAGCAAAACTAGGGATTAACTAGTTAACCATCAAAATCACAATTCAACATTTTAAATAGTTTTAAATTGATTAAAAAAAATTACCAAAAATTACAACATGAGTTAAATCTTATTATCGATTAATCAAAATTATAAAATTTCAAAATGACCCTCATTTGGAAAACTGGGTGTTACAGGGTTTTTTTACCGCAAAATCTTCCTACTCAGAGGTGATGAGGACATGGCAGGAGTGGACTCAACGGAGGATATTTGTGGGCTTACTATCCTTCGCGTACTCCGGTTGTGGGTACAGATAATAAGTCGAAAGGGAATCAACATACTTACTCAGAGGTAATGAGGACATGGCAAGCATGAGGGTTTCTTCGACGGAGCCTTCCCATTCAGAGGTAATGAGGACATAGCAGGAGTGAGCTCAATGAAGGGGGGTACATAGGACGACTCAGAGGTAATGAGGACATGGAAGTTCTATGTAGGAGGTGATTTGTTTTTGGCAGAATTTAGACGACTCAGAGGTAACATCGACATGGTCGTTTTGGAAATTTGTGGATCTGTTACCCTTTTTGTGCACTGGGAGTACGGGTAGTGGATCATGAGGAAGGAGCTCCTTCGGGAAGAAAGTTCAGAGGTATGGTCATACATAACTTTCCCCCGAAAGAGTGATCGGGATGTAAGTTCAGGGGTACCATCGGGTACATAACTCGACAATCCATGAATTTTGGAATCAAAGTGTAAGTTCAGAGGTACTAGTAGGTATATGACTCGATAATCTGGGATTTCTGCGGAAGGAGGACGTGAGTTCAGCGTTACGAGAGGGTACATGACTCAGCAATCTAGGATTTCTGTGAATGTGAGTTCAGCGGCACTAGCGGGTACATGACTCGATGATCTGGAATATTGTTAAAGTGAGTTCAGCGGTACCAGCGGGCATATGACTCAATGCTCTGGAATTTTGTGAATGTGAGTTCAGCGGCACCAGCGGGTACATGACTCGGTAATCTGGAATATTATGAAAGTGTGAGTTCAGCGGTACCGACGGGTACATGACTCGATAATCTGAAAAATTTCGCTCAGACATAATATTTCTTCAGGAACTTGCCGTTGACGGACAACATGAGCAAGTCTCCATTTTGTTTTACGAGGTGGTAAGCACCGTTGGAGAACACAGCATCAATGATGAACGGGCCTTCCCACTTTGGCTGGAATTTGTACTACACCAAAACACACAATTTGTAACACAATTTTTTTACATTTAGTAATGGTTATTACTGTGACAAGCTTGTCACGGTAATAAATGTTATAATGATTGAAAAGTGTTACTAAAATTCAAATTTTATATTTTATTTTATCAAAAAAATTTAGTTTTTCCCAACAAAATAGTAGTAGCAGCAGCAAACCTCCCTTTCTCTCTCTTTTTTTTTCTCAAATCCCGTAGCCCTAATTTTCCTCCCTCTCCCTCTCAAATTTTTCCCTCCGCCACTCTCTACTCCTCTTTCTCCTCCAGTTGCCGCTCCTCTTCATCCTCCCACCGACGCTCCTTCTTGCTTCCTCCTGTCGACATGCGGCTTCATAGGAGCGCAAGTCCCAGCCCCTCTCCCTCCAGCTCCTAGAGAAAGAAGAAGAAGAAGCCAATGGCGATACTCTCTCCAAGTTCCACCTGTACCAGAAATTAGTCCAGGTTCAATCCCCTTCTTCTCTACTCCCCATATACAAAAGAAAAAAAAACATTATTAGTTTGTTGAATGTATTGTTGGTTGTGCAGTCTCCAAAGGGAGATAAGCTACCTGCAAAAGTTCTTCCTGACCTACGTCGGCGGAAGGTTCCCCTTCCACCTTCAAAAAGATTTCTGCGGCACCGCCCTCCTCAGGTTAATCTCTGTTTTGCAACCATTTCTTGATTATATGCTACTTCTCATACAACTAAAAATATAAATAAATATATTGCATATTGATGCACAACTTGCTCCGCAAGTACATATCCATCACAAACCCATAGCTGATATAGTCAAGCCCAGCGTGAAACGTTGAATCCTGCTTGTGCAATTGATAATTGTATTGAGTAAGCTTGCATGAACAATATAGGTTGCACAAATATTTATAGACTACATTTGACTATTGCATCTCATCATCACTAATTTTATGAGTCATACATTACCGATTCTTGTTGGTTGTATTTCTTTTAGGACCTTTATGTGTTTGATGAAATGGTAAGTAGAAATTTTACCCAAATTTTTTCTCTTAAGCCTAGAAACTTACAACACTTGGGTGTTTATAGGCTTGTGCGTGGCCACGATGGGAATGAAGGTGATGAGCTCAGAATTATTTTTGTTTATAGGCTTTTCTCTTAAGCCCAACAAGTGATCGATAGCTTCTTCAGCATGCCACATGAGGAAAGTGAGGTGGAAGAGCTCCATTCAAGGAATGCAACAAGTGATCTCATTACCAAAACATACAGTACACAAACCCAATTGCATGACATCTACAATTATGAGGATATGGACCTCTCGAAGGCTAACCTCCAATGCGAGAAGCATTTGCGTATGACACCTCTTAAGCTCAAAGGAGTTTGACCTATACGAGAATGAGGGTCGTCGGGAGGTTTGACCTTTCTTACTGTATCATGAATCCTTTTCTTACTAAAGAAACAAATCCATGGTACAATAATAACAAGGAAGAACTAAACCTAGATTCAGTACTCTTTCGCCACTTCAAAGAAGTATGCAACATTCTCCTCTGGTGTTCCTACAACAATGTCATGTCCAAAATTCAAAATGTGCTTATTGGTGATAAATTCTTTTGACACAAAAAGAACACTGGGGTCGACATTTCCTTGGACTGCTATGTTGGATCCATGATCCCGTTGGTTTGAAGTTAGCTTCTGTTTCAACAATCATTCCTGGTCAAAGAACTGTGAGTTATTCTCTCTAGCTACTCATGATCTATATTCTTGTGTTAGTGTTTTAGATTACACTGTCTGTAAATATTAATTCTTTTGGAGATGTGGCACTTGAATCTTTGATAATAAACTAACGTTTGTTATTCTATTCACTTTCCAGCCAGTTTTCCAATGCCATTTGCACCCTGAGAAGGATTACTTGTCCTTTTCACTTGTATACAACAATGGGAAACGGTCGCTTGATCTGGTGAATAGCCTGTTGTTGTGGAGTTTTAAATCTTACCTTTTGATTTTTCTGTAATTTTAGTTTCACGTACTTGTCTACCGGATATGCAAGGATAAACCCGAGGTAGAAGTATGGTTTGCAGGCCTGAATGCATTGATTTCTTCATTTCAGCGTGGTCGTTCTAAAATTGATGGATGGAACGATGGACTTTCTTATGGTGTAACCTAGAATACTTGGATGAATTTCAAAAACTAGGATACTAGAGCAACCTAGAATCAAACCGCATAAATCTTAACTCTTACCAAACCTTAATTTGCATCTTTTGATATCTTTTTTTCTTTTCCTTTTATATTTTGATGTTTGTGGTCCAGATATATGAATCCTTCCTTGGTGCTTTCATAGGTGTGCTATCTGTGTCAGTTTTAGCTTTGCTTCGTTGTGATACTGTACAGAGACAGTACTGAAAGTTACATCTATTTGAATGGTGTCTGAAAGTTACATCTTATATATTATTATAATATCCAATTGGGATTGGGATTAGCTTTGATCTTGTTTAGTTACTTGGTGTTTGCAATGATTCATTTGAAGATTTTTAGTATCAATTGACTAACTAAAATTTTGAGATCCTATGATGACTTACAAGTCTGAGGTAAAAAGAAATGTTTTTAATATTGAAGTGACATGAGGAATTTGGAGATGAATTATGTTCTTCCCCATGAGGAATTTGGAGATGTTTAACTTCTTCATCATCTAGATTAGATTCAGGTTTTTCGATCAGTTCTTGGTGTTCTAACTTGTAAATCTTCTCTGAAATGTGGAAGCCTCCTATCCTGTATTGCAGGTGAATGATTTGATTGTTGTTGCAGCTATACGTGATGCTTTATTTTGCATTCCTTGGATTCTGTAAGACATACATACATCTAGACCTCAAAATTATAAATTTATTTGCTATTTTTTTCTTCAATATTTTGTTGCATTGACTAACTTAATGATATTGATGATATAAACTGTACAAACTCTACAGGGATTTCTAGATTTGGACTTCAATCCACTCTCTAGCATGGTTTCCAACCCTGTTGATTTGGAAAATCCTTATACCAAGGTCTGGTTACAACCTTATACAGATATAACTTGACTGCAGATTATGAATTATATTTTGTCAAATTGACCCTCATAGCCTCTAAAGTGTCAGCCTTTTAATTGTGTCCGTATGCATGAATGTCTTAATGAATGTGTCGGTTCAAGAGGACCTACCAAGGATTTTGTAAACGATCTTTGGTTGTTGTATAATATGATAACTAAGAACCCACTTTTACATTTTTTTTCACTACAATCAAATTTGGAACAACACAGTTAGTTAATAGGGATGAACACAAGATTTGTCCCTTGAACTAGTATCAGATTTTATTAGTTGGATGGTTTAAACTGTCCTTTGTTGCATCCAATCCCAATTTTTTTGAATAAAGACTTTGTTTTTGTTTGGAAATACAACATGGATTTGGATGGGGCATTGCAAACATGTCAGGACTATTTATACATTGGTTTCAGATTTTGTGTCAGGGATGAAATTCCCCTAGAACCATTGATTCTTCCAGTCATACACCATCTTTCAATGGGAACATTCTCGATCTCAGGGAGGAAGAAGCAAGGTCATGACAACCACCCAGCCACCAAAGGAGAAGATTAGTCCGAACTTCATGTGGCAGAGCATGTAAAGGAAAACTTGGGCAATGATGAAGGCAAAGAACATGTTCATTGAGATAGTGATGCTCTGGCCAACCGTTCAGATCTCGAGAAGGATAAGTCATGGAGAGGGTCAAAACAGGCGGCAACGTTGATGCAGCAAGTCCGGTGTAAGTCATAGAGAAGGTCTCAGTACGGCCCTTTGCTTATTGTGAAATGTGTATTCATGATGTGTTATTAAATTTATATAGATTTTTGCTGGGCATGTAAAATTAACTTTTGTTGAATTTAAATATTATTGTTGAACTTATAATATTAATTGGAGTGGTTTAATTATTTGTTATTGGAAAGCTGGTTAAATACATGTGCATGACAAATATATTCGAATTATTTTAATTTTTTTGTCAAAAAAATGACTTTACTAACGGTAATAACCGTTACAAAAGTGGACAATTGGTAACGGAAGAGCATATTTTTGTGACGAATATTACCGTTATGAATATAAATTTAGTAACGGTTATTGTCGTTACGAAGGTAAATTTTGTCACGGTAATTACCGTGACAAAATTTATTTTTGTAACGGTTATTACCGTGATGAAAACTGTTGCGAAAATTAGCAACGGTCAATTCGTCACGGTTATTACTGTGACGAAAATTATGTCACGGTAATAACCGTTGGAAATCGCCTATTTTGGTGTAGTGTTGCCGGCGGTTTTGTGAGTCATGACCATCGTCCTCCGGACTCCCAGAACGAGATCGCCCACCTGGAATGTTCTGATTTTGACCTTCTTATTGAAGGCTCCAGAGATGCGTGCTTGGTATAGCTCGATTCGTTGCTGAGCTAAGAGGCATTTTTCATCTAAGGCCTCCAACTCTTGTAGTCGGCGATGGTAGTTATCATCCGTCGTCAATTGGTAAGTAAGGGCGACGCGGAGTGAGGATATTTGAGTCTCCAATGGGAGGACTGCTTCACTCCCGTACACCAGGGAAAATGGCATATTTCCAGTGGCTATTCGGACTGTAGTACGGTATACCCATAAGCATTCACCAAGCTTCTCGTTCCAGTCGCGTTTGTTGGAAGAGACAAACTTCTTGAGAAGTTTGATGATTATTTTGTTGAATGCCTCTGCCAACCCATTCGCTGCTGGATTGTATGGCGTTGAAGCAATATTTTGGATGCGGTGGTTGTCGTAGAACTGATAGAAGGCGTGGCTTGCAAACTGCAGACCATTATCGTGGATAATCCGTCGGGGCAGTCCAAAGCGATAGATGACGTGATACTTGAGGAAGCTGATCATGTTTGAAGTCTTTACTTCTGCAAGCGGGACAGCTTCCGCCCATTTGGAGAAGTAATCCGTGATTGCGAGTATGAAGCGATGTCCTCGGAAAGAAGGTGGAGCGATCGGACCGATGATGTCCATTCCCCATGCTTCGAATGGCCAGGATGCCACTGTCGGATGTAGAAATTCGGATGGCTGGTGGATGAAGTCCGCGTGGACTTGGCAGGCTTTACACTTTCTTGTATAGTCTATCGCAGCTGCTACCATCGTGGGCTAGTAGTAGCCCATTCGGCGAAGACGGTCTTGTAATTTAGGGCCAGGCTGATGGGCCCCGCAGACACCGTCATGAGCTTCGCGTACGACTTATTTGGCTTCTGCGTTTGACAGACATCGCATTAATAATCCATCGTAGGATCGGCGATACAGCATTTTCGTCTCTGTATCGTAGAAGAATCTGAGAGAACGCCTTCTGATGGAAGTGGCTTCCTTTGGGTTCTTGGGAAGGATGTCGTAGACTACGAAGTCTATGAATGGTTGTCTCCAGTCTGGCGTTTCGTCGACCGACTGAGCAGAATAACTTGCCACAAACTGAACGTTGTTCTTGGGACAGACCAATTCGTGGCCTATCACATCCACCGATTGATGAGCATAGTTTGGAACCGCTAGGGAAGCGGCAAGGCCAGCTAAGGCATCGGCTTCGATATTCTGGAGTCTGGGAACGTGTTCGATGAAGAATCCCTCAAATGACGAAATAATGTTGATCGCTATTTGGTGATAGGTGATCATGTCTTTATGGCAGACTTCATATGAACCCCGGATCAGATTGACGATTAACTGCGAATCGTCGTATGCTTCAAGATATTCTACCCCCAGCTCTCTTGCAAGTTGGAGGCCAATGACCAACGTGTTGTATTCGGCCACATTGTTAGAGCAGGGCTCTGTGAGGGAGTAAGCACGATTGATCACCAACCCGAAAGGAGAAACCAGCACCATCCCGACTCCGACGACGATATTGCCCTTAGGTCCGGTCCTTGAGGCACCGTCGAAGAACATTCGCCATATATTATCGTGAGAGGTTGCATGCGAGTCGGCGACCTCATCTGGGATTTCTTCATATATTCTGGACGACTCCGAGCCTGGGTGGGCTGCTAAAAAGTCTGCCAGAGCTTGACCTTTAACAGCCTTTTACGGGACGAAGATCATATGATAAGGAGACAGCAATATTGCCCATATGGCGAGGCGGGAGCTAAGTGCTCATGGTTTCGTCGTGAGGACCCTGAGAGGATTGACTCGTGAGATCACATGTATGGTTTGTCCTGTGACATAGTGTCGCGTCTTTTAGATGGCGAACACCAGGGCGAGGTATTCCTTCTCCACGGCGGTGTATCGATGCTCTGGCCCAATCATCATTCGGCTGAGGTAATATATAGCTTGTTCATGGCCCGCATCATTGTTTTGTGCCAGCAGAGCGCTGAGGGAATGCTCCATTGCTCGTACATATAGCAAGAATGGTTTCCCAGCAACAGGGGCCACCAGGACTGGAGGGTTCGACAAATATTCTTTGATGCTGTCGAAGGCACGTTGGCATTCTTCATCCCATACGAACGAGACGCCTTTCTTCATGAGATGGGTGAATGGCCGACATCGCCCGGAGAGGTTCGAAATAAACCTCCTGATGTATGCTAGCCTCCTTTGAAGGCCTCTGAGTTCGCGGAGATTTCTTGGGGGACCCATCTCCATAATTGCCTTCATCTTTTCCGGTTCCACATGAATTCCCTAGGCAGTAATAATAAAACCCAAGAATTTTCTGCTGGATACGCCCAAGAAGGATTTTGTGGGATTCATCTTCAGGTTGTGTGCTCGTATCAGGTCGAATACCGTCCTCAGATCCTGCAGATGATCTCCCTTATAGCGACTCTTGACGGCAATATCAACAACAAAACACTCCATAGTCTTACGCAAGTGGTCTCTGAAGATGATACTCATGGCTTTTTGGTATGTGGCGCCAGTATTCTTTAAACCGAAAGGCATGACTGTGTAGCAGTATGTGCCAATCGGTGTTCGGAATGATGTATGCTTCTCGTCGTCAGGAGACATCTTAATTTGGTAGTATCCCGAGAAGCCATCCATGAATGACATACGTTCGAAGCCGCATGTGTTGTCGATCATGATGTCTGTGATGGGGAGAGGGAATTCACCTTTGGGACATGCCTCATTCAGATTGCGGAAGTCGATGCAGATTCGAATCTTCCCATTCTTCTTGAGGACCGGAACTATGTTGGCGACCCAGTCAGGATGTTGCTCCTCATGAATGAAGCCGCTGGCTATCAGTTTGTTGACTTCAACTTCGATCGCATCCATGATGCCCAGGCGGAAGCGTCGCTGTTGTTGTTTAACTGGCTCTGTATCTGGCCGAATGTTGAGCTTGTGAAGGGCAACATCGGGGTTTAGTCCTAGCATGTCTTCATATCTCCAGGCGAACACATCGATATATTCTTTGACAAGCTCCAGTAGCGATTCTCGCTCTTCGTCTGTCAAGCTTTTACTAACGAAGATTGGTTTTGGAGAAGATTCGCTGCCGAGGTCCACTTGTATGACCTCATCTTCAGTAGGAGGCTCTCTCTGTTCGAACCGCTTTTCCTATTGTGCATCCAGCTGTTGGGCCCACGGCTCTAGCTCAAGGAATTCAGGAATGTCTTCATCTTCTTCGTAAGCGTCGGCGAATTCCATATTGACGGACCAGACTTGCCTGAGCATATCCCCGATGCTGACATCTGAATCGAAAGTGGGTGATCCGGTTGAGTATGAGTGCCAATCGCATTCCTCGTCTGAGCTTTCAGGGGTTATCGCGAGTGTGACATAACCTAGCCCACATCTGGTTTTGTTGTAGTAATCTTGTGTTTTTCCAGTCGAGACTGGCGACTTTAAAGGTAGTCGTCGACCAGTACCGTAGTTCAAGCCTGGCGTGGTCTCCAGATTATACCCCTGTTTTTGCATGAGATATTTGGATTGGGGGCTATACAGATAAAGAGGTAGTCTCCCGGCATCTGATTCGAGATCGACCTTCTCTATGGTGAAGGGCTGTGGGTCGTCCTTCCGGCCGAAGATGATTGGATGGTCCCCTCCCTCGATTATGCGGTAAGCGTCTTCCACTGGAGTAAGCTGGTATGCGGTATAAACATTCGTCACCGGTGTGTGTAGGTGAGTGCCTATACCGTGTTCCATAGCATACATTATACAAAGCTTATTAAACTCGAGGTAGTTCAAAGATAGCCCTTTATTGATGAAGTAAGGTATCTTTTCTAGCGGAATTACATCATCTGCGGAGGGAACATCGGTGTGGGCAGCCACATACTTGGCTAGCTCCGGTTCTTCTTCGGCCACCCCCTGTATAAATGAAGACTGAGAGGATGACCTGGGCAGCTTGATCGTCAGGGGTTCTACTGGTGGAGCAGAACGTGGAGTCGTTGGCAAACTAGCGACCCCCAGTTTGGTACTCGATGCTGGGCGGGGAGTTGTTGGCTCGCTAGATGCCCCCGACTTTGCATCGGGGTGACGATTCTTCTTGGGAAGGCATATCGTCATTGGCTTGTCAAAGGGATTGAGCTTCTCGGTTTATGGCTGGCCGACTCTTGGCAGTCTAATTGTCAGTGGCTCCGTTGTAGGTCTTGGCATTTGGCCGGACCTTGGCAGCCGGATTATCATTTGCTTTTCTTGTGATGAGAGACTGATCGTGTCCTTACGTAGAGTGGACGTATGGGGTGCAGACTTGCTAGGTTTGTGAGCTTGAAGGTGGATCGTCAGAGGTTCTTCTGATCCTGAGGCCGTCTCAGTTTGAGCTTGTACATCTCTATCCAGGTGCCTTTTCGACTTCTCGTATAGGCAGGAGTCTGAGTAGTAGGATTCGACCCCTTTGAAGGGATCGATGTCGGCAAATTCTGTCTTCACGAAGCCGTGTTTGTCGACATATTTGAAGCACTGGTGCAGCATGGAAGGCACGATCATATAATCGTGTATCCAAGGGCGCCCCAAGAGGATGTTGTAAGAAGTGTCTGCATCTATGACGTAACAGGTGACTTCTGACTGGAGGTCGCCAATTTGGCACTTCAAGCGAATCTTTCCGACCGGGTAGCTCCTGCCCGAATTGAAACCGCTGATGGCGGTACTTGTTGGCGTCAGGCGATGCATAGGAATGCGGAGATGATGTAACAGACCCTTCGGGATGATGCTTATGGAAGAACCAGGATCAATGTGCATCCGGTCCACCTTTACGTCGCCGATGTATCCAGTGTAATATAACGGACGATCGTGCAGGTTGGTTTTGATGAGCATATCCTGCGGGGTGAAGACAATATTGGGCATCGCTCCTGTGCAAGTACTGTCTTGAAGATTTGCAGGCGGGCTCTCTCCTGTGAGGTTGACCTGGGCCAGATAGGCGTCGGCATTCTGGAGTGCATCGCTCAAAGCCGTGCGAACATCCTTTGAGAGTCTCAGAAGCTCGTATAAGGATAATTTGGCCGGTGTGTTGGCCAGTTGCGCCAAGATATCGAAGTTGTAGGGCCTCTCCAGCCCCTGAGGTGCCTCTTTTCGAAGGGATTTGTCAAAACGAGTCTCCTTCGGCCTAGGCTTGTCGGTCGTCGGAGGCTGGGAAGGTCCCGGAGTGTCAGCGGTAGCTGGCTGAGGAACTTTCGTCGAGTTCTCAGGTGTCGGTTGGGATTGAGCACCAGACCGAGTGACGACAGCTGTGACTTCTTCGACCTCTATCGAGATTGTGCGGCAGGATCTGACTTTTCCATTCTTTTTCTTGCAAATGGAGGATGGTGTAGACTTAGTCACTTCAGATACCAAGTCTGGATGGACCCATATGACCTCTCCTCGTGATGTGGTGAGGGGCACTAGACCAGCAGCCTGATCTCGGGGAGGTAGAAGATTAGCAATCTCCATGGTCGCCAGAGGGATGGGTATCACACCGTCTTGAGCCTCTGTTGGGGGGAAGCTGCCGAATTACACGGACACCATGTTGGCTGCTACGGTTACCTCCTCGAAATCGATGGCCAGAGCATTCGAATCGATGAGATGTTGGATGTATCGTTTTAATTGGTAGCAGTCGTGTGTAGCATGGTGGACGTAGCGGTGGTAATGGCAATACTTTGGGCTCTCTATATCTGTCGGCCGAGGTTCCCGTCTTGGTGGAGGGAGCTGAATTCTGTCTCCTTGTATGAGCATGTCCAAGATGGGCTTAATATGACCGTCTTCGAAGGAGTAAGTGATTTGCGGCCATTGTTTGTCTGCCGATTTTGACTCAGGTTTCTGGGCTGTGTCGGCCACCATAGCCTGCTTACCCTTGTTGTCCCGATTGTTGGAGGGGCTACCCCCATTGTCGTTGTTGGTATTAGGACGCTTGCCCTTGTTCTCTCCCTCCGAGATGTGCAATCCCAGCTGGCGAGCCTTCTTCAACCGTTCTTCGGCGCTAGTGGCACTGATGATGAACGTCTTCCAGTCCTTAAATTGACTTTCGCCCATCCAGAGACTGATTGTTGGGAGCAATCTCTTTTGGCAAATCTCAATTAAGGAGGAATCCGGGTTACCAGACGGCAACTTCATTGCGGTTTGGCAAAAATGCTCAATATAGTTTCTTGTCAGCTCTTTCTTCCCTTGGACGACGTCCATGAGGGTGGACATTGTGACGTCCTGTCCTACTTCGTAGAATCTCTCCAAGAACATGCTCTTGAAGCTGGCGAAGGAGTGGATGCAGTTGTCTGGCAGGTTGTGATACCAGTCGAAGGTGGCTCCTTCCAATGCCCCAATGAATAATCGTGTGAGGATGGCATCATCATGGGGCAGATGGTCGGTGGTGACCTCGAAGTAGGTGATGTATCGACTTGCAAAGGTTTTGCCATCATAGGGATTAATGTTGAACGACTTATATCTTGGCGGGAAGGGGACATCCCTCCATGCAGCAGGGTATGGTTGCCGTATTCTGAGGTCTTGAGAGGTTTCTCGAGCATGAAACACGGCTCGGAGTTCCTGGACCTCTCTTCTTGCTTCTCTGGCGTCATCCACAACGGTGGGAGCCGACGTTTCAGGAGGATAATTGCCCGGTTTCGGTGCCGCTGAATTTTAGTCCGTATTGACCGCGGGACCCACGCTTGTTTGGCCAGGCATCCCTCCTTGGAGAGTGGGAAGGGCCGCTTTGATCTCGTCTACAGACTTGACCAAGGCATACAGTATGGCCTCCAGAGTGTCGATGCGCTGGCGATCACTGGAACCACCTTGGTTGTTGTTCGTCATGAATACCGTCCTTATATGAGGAGAGATGGAAGGAATGGTGGAGGACGTGCCCTCCGAATCATACCTCTGTAGCGAGAAGTCATCGGGGTATGTGGGAATGTTTTCCTCTGGTTCGGATTCAGAAGGGATAGTACCCCCGGCTTCAGAGTTTGCTTCATCTTGAGAGTCATGGACGTCTTCGGGGACGTCGAGATTTACTGCATCTGATGGGGGAGTTGTTTCCCCCAGCTCGTCTTCTTGGAACATCGGATTGTCGTGGAGGTTCAGAAGAGTGCTACCCCCAGTCCTAGCAACACCCAGTGGTGTGGACGATGAATCTCCTACTGTAGCAGATTTCATTTTCGAATGGGTACCTTGGAAAACTCCAGTGGTGGGCACCCGCTTAGACGATAGTCTCTTAGTCATAGTGGTTGAAACCTTCGGGCTGGGAGCATTGGTCTTCTTCCCTCTCCCATCGGCGGGGATTTTCTGAGCAGAGTTGCAGGAGACGACGGGAGGTGCCTCATCCTCTGAACATGTTTGTTGCAGTCTTTGGAAGACGGACCACCGGTCTTCTTGTACCGTCGTATTATTGCAACAGCAGTTGACGATGACTTGGGTGCAGTGACGTCCGTGGGAGGACTCTTTGCACCCCGGGGCACCTTCTTTTTCCTTGCGTTTGTGGAGGATGGCCACACGCAAGTCAGATGGGTCCGGATCGACCATGTTTGCTCTCTGGATTTTTGGAGACGTTTGGGAACCCCTCTATCCGTTTGCCGTCGGAGGCTGGACTCGAGTGGTTCTGTACAACTTCCCATCAGAGGCCCGCATAACAGTATGTGGGACGACTCTCGGATGGTCAGAGGTCGGATCAGCGGACCGAGCTTGCCAAGCTCGTGCTGCCCTAGACTTCTTCACTCTAGCGTATAAGGGCACATAGTAGGAAGAGTCTAAGTGGTGCTGGAGAGAATCAAACATGTCTTCTTGCGAGCACAAGAGATCAGGACCATAGGAGAGGCGGTCGAAGACAAAGCCGCGTGGAGTAGGCGTCATGCGGCTGGAATCAATAATCTTCATACGGCTGGCAGTCGTAGCCACATAGGTCTTCTCGATGCGGCTGGAAACCCTGGCCGCATGAGTGTTCTCCATGCGATTGGAAATCCTGGCCGCATGAGTATTATGCGTTTGGCTAGCAGTTTCAGCCGCATGGTCATCATTCATGCGGCTGGCAATCTTGGCCGCATGAGTCTTCGCTTTGCGGCTAGTGCCCTTGTTCGGTTTCTTTCTGGACCACATAGAATCACTCTTTGCCCCTGCAAGTCCAGCATCGTAGTGCTTTTCTCTGCCGGACTTGGGGACAGCAGAGTCCTCTATGGCTTGAAGTGGGGCCGCGGAGAGTCGCCTTCGCCGTCTTGGGTAGCAGAGAGTACTCCGTCCATGGCCTGGGGAGGAGCAAATGATTTTGGCCTCCACTCCCTGCGAGCCTTCTTTGTGCGGGCGTGCTTCTGGACCGGGCCAGTGCTTCCTTCGGAGAGTATTTCTTCGAACGCCTGTTGATCGAAGCGGACGACCATCTTCTGTTGCGTGGAGCCAAGATTGGCTGTATCCGATTGCGTCATCAACTCCTCAGCCGTGGAGAAGTTTGTCCCCAGCAGAGTCGCCATCGTGTTTGCCATAAAATATAAAAGAGCAGAACAATTATCGGAGGACTGGACTTTTACTTCACAATACAAACTCGCTTGTACAAAGAAAGCCTAGGGACGAAAACCTAGGTACAGCAATCTAAGTACAATTGTTTATTTTAGATTCTGAGGGATGACGATAGAGGCTCGGAAAAGTGACGGCCGCTCTGTCTTACTCCTTGGACGATCAGGTGCAGCTTTTCGGCTCTGTAGAAGAACTGCTTGGCGTTTGTGAAGAAATGCTCTCCTTTTGATCTCTGTATATTCTCTCTCTAGCTCTCTGCCTCTCTGTGTCTCTTTTTTTTTTATCAGACCGTCTCCTCCTTCGTAAGGAAATGGTACCTTGCTATTTGTAAGAGTGGGGGACATCATTAGGGTTTGCAATGATTGCCCATTCCTAAAAGTCGGCGGCTAAAGATCACTGGATCTGGGCCGTTCATCTTGAATATAAGAGATTTGGGCAATAAATGTGATTGCATCAAATCTTTTGTGGGTAATTAATGATGATTGACATAAATTCTCCTAATTTGTCATGCCAATCTCGGATTTCCCGACACGTGTCATTGATTTGCTCGATTGCAAATGATCTAATTTAATCCCAATATTTTATTGGGATTTGTTGATGGATTTCGCTCGATTTGATGCCACGTGTCCCACTATCATGCCACGTGTCTTAACTGCGAGCCACTGCAGAAATCTGAGCCGCAGGAAGGTTGCTCCTCATTGAGCCACATAAGACTGGCCACGTGTCAAGGCTGCTTGAGAGTGGCCTCCTGAACATTTGAACCGCATAGTAATGATCTGAGCCGCATGAGTGTATGATGGGTGCCTTCTTTGTGAGCCGCATGGAGACAGTCCTCGTGAGCCGCATGGGGCAGCCTCTGCTTGAGCCGCATGGGATAGCTTCGGTCTGAGCCGCATGGGACAGCTTCGGCCTGATCCGCATGGGGTGGTCTCTACTTGAGCCGCATGCGACTGTCCACGTGTCAAGTCTGCCTGACAGTTTCTGGATCTCGGGGGATCGTGTCAGAGATTTCCTTCGTTTTCCTAGGAGTCCGCCATTATGAGGGAGTCATAACTGTATCTTTGTGTCAGAACTGTCACCTTGTCAGAGCTGTCAGCCGTCAAGGCATTTAATACAGTAAAGGACAAAGAAAAGAGCTGTTGCAGGCCACGTGGCTGCTCTGTGAGCCGCATAGAATTTATCCGAGCCGTATAGACGCTTGAGCCGCATGGATCCTTGAGCCGCATGGGGCTCCCTGGCCACATGGATCTTTCTTTATTCTTTTCCATGCTTCTACAGGGCACTCAACTCTCGCCTCGCTACATGGGCAATATTACTGTCCCCCTACCATATGATATTCGTCCCGCAAAAGGCTGTTAAAGGTCAAGCTCTGGTAGACTTTTTAGCAGCCCACCCAGGCTCGAAGTCGGCCAGAATATATGAAGAAATCCCATATGAGATCGTCGACTCGCATGCGGCCTCTCACGATGATATATGGCGAATGTTCTTCGACGGTGCTTCAAGGACCGGACCCAAGGGCAACATCGTCGTCGGAGTCGGGGTGGTGCTGGTTTCTCCTTCCGAACTGGTGATCAATCGCGCTTACTCCCTCACAGAACCCTGCTCTAACAATGTGGCAGAGTACAACGCTTTAGTCATTGGCCTCCAACTTGCAAGAGAGCTGGGGGTAGAATATCTTGAAGCGTACGGCGATTCACAGTTAATCGTCAATCAGATTCGGGGTTCATACGAAGTCCGCCATGAAGACATGATCCCCTATCACCAAATAGCGATCAACATCATCTCGTCATTTGAAGGGTTCTTCATCGAACACGTCCCCAGACTCCAAAATATCGAGGCCGATGCCCTAGCAGGCCTTGCCGCTTCCCTAGCAATGCCAAACAATATTCATCATTTGGTGGACGTGATAGGCCATGAACTGGTCTGTCCCAAAAACAACGTTTAATTCGTGGCGAGTTATTCCGCTCAGACGATCGACGAGTACCAGACTGGAGACAACCATTCATTGACTTCGTTGTCTACGACATCCTGCCCGAGAACCCAAAGGAAGCAACCTCTATCAGAAGGCGTTCTCTCAAATTCTTCTACGATACAGAGACAAAAATGCTATATCACCGATCCTACGATGGATTATTGCTTCGATGTCTGTCAAACACAGAAGCCAAAGAAGCCGTACGCGAAGCTCATGACGGTGTCTGCGGGGCCCATCAGCCTGGCCCAAAATTGCAAGATCGTCTTCGCCGAATGGGCTACTACTGGCCCATGATGGTAGCAGATGCGATAGACTATGCAAGAAAATGCGAAGCCTGCCAAGTCTATGCGGACTTCATCCACCAGCCATCCGAATTTCTACATCCGACAGTGGCGTCCTGGCCATTCGAAGCATGGGGAATGGATATCATCGGTCCGATCACTCCACCTTCTTCCCGAGGATATCGCTTCATACTCGCAATCACAGATTACTTCTCCAAATAGGCAGAAGCTGTTCCGCTTGCAGAAGTGAAGACTTCAAACGTGATCAGCTTCCTCAAGCATCACGTCATCTATCGCTTTGGACTGCCACGAAGGATCATCCACGATAATGGTCCGCAGTTCGCAAGCCACGCCTTCTATCGATTCTGCGACAAGCATCGAATTTAGAATATTGCTTCGATGCCATACAATCCGGCAGCGAATGGGTTGGCAGAAGCATTCAACAAAACAATTATCAAACTTCTCAAGAAGTTCGTATCATCCAACAAACGCGACTGGAATGAGAAGCTTGGTGAATGCTTATGGGCTTACCGTACTACAGTCCGAACAGCCACCGAGAATACACCATTCTCCCTGGTGTACGGGAGTGAGGCAGTTCTCCCATTGGAGACTCAAATACCCTCGCTCCGCGTCGCTCTCACTTACCAATTGACGACGGACGATAACTACCGTCGCCGGCTACAAGAGTTGGAGGCCTTAGATGAAAAGTGCCTCTTGGCTCAGCAACGAATCGAGCTATACCAAGCACGCATTTTCGGAGCCTTCAACAAGAAGGTTAAAATCAGAACATTCCAAGTGGGCGATCTCGTTCTGGCTGTTCGGAGGCCGATGGTTATGACTCACAAAACCGTCGGCAAATTTCAGCCAAAGTGGGAAGGGCCATTTATCATTGAGGCTGTATTCTCCAACGGTGCTTACCGCCTCGCAAAACAAAACGGAGACTTGCTCATGTTGCCCGTCAACGGCAAGTTCCTGAAGAAATATTATGTCTAAATGACATTCTCCAAAATGTTGAGTTATGTACCCTCCGGTACCGCTGAACTCACATTCTCCAATATCCCGGAGTATTAAGTTATGTGCCCTCCGGTACCGCTGAACTCACATCCGACATTTTCTAGATTATTGAGTTATGTACCCTCCGGTACCGCTGAACTCACATCCTCCAAATTCCGGAGTATTGAGTTATGTACCCTCCGGTACCGCTGAACTCATATTCTCCAAATTCCAGATTATTGAGTTATGTACCCGTCGGTACCGCTGAACTCACATTCACAAAACTCTAAATTGCTGAGTTATGTACCCTCCAGTACCGCTGAACTCACATTCTTCCTCCAAATATCCCAGATTGCTGAGTTATGTACCCGTAGGTACCTCTGAACTTACATTCCGGTCACTCTTTTAGGTAGTAAGTCATATATAACCATACCTCTGAACTTATTCCTCTGAAAGAGCTCCTCCCTCATGATCCACTACCCGCACTCTCAGTGCACAACAAGGGTAACAGATCCACAAAATTTCCAAAACGACCACGTCGATATTACCTCTGAGTCGTTTCACTTCCGCCAAAAACAAATCACCCCTCTACATAGAACTTCCATGTCCTTATTACCTCTGAGTCGTTCTGTGTACCCCTTCATAGAGCCCACTCCTGCCATGTCCTCATTACCTCTGAGTGGGAAGGCTCCATCGAAGAAACCCTCATGCTTGCCATGTCCTCATTACCTCTGAGTAAGTATGATGGTTCCCTTTCGACTTATTATCTGTACCAAAAAAAAAACCCCAGGGTACGCCAAGGATAATAGGTCCACAAATGTCCTCTGTTGACCACAAATATCCTTCGCTGAGTCCACTCCTGCCATGTCCTCATTTCCTCTGAGTAGGAAGACTCCACGGTAAAACCCCCATACTTGCCATGTCCTCATTACCTCTGAGTAAGTATGGTAGTTTTCTCTCGTCTTATTATCCGTATCCTGAACCAGGGTACGACAAGGATAATAGGCCCACAAATGTCCTCTGCTGACTACAAGTGCTGTACTAAGTTTCCTAGTACATGCACATCATTTTTCATCATGCCCAGGAGCCCAGCTGCTCCATGGCATTCTTTCTCCCGATACCCGAAACGTCCATGACCACCTTATCGTGGAATTGTTCTAGGTATCCCCATCAAACTTGTTATCCGTACCTAAAACCAAGGTATGCCAAAGGTAACAGGTCCACAAATAAGTCCCCCAAGCGGGGCAAACACCACCATAACACCACAAGCACAACAAACAGTACAAATAAAGGGTAGAATAAAGCATACTCTTTTATTTGGAAGGCGAAAGTACTACACGTTCTACGGACAATGCCCCACTTAAAGAGAGAAAAAGAACGAAAATAAAGAGAAGAAAAAAGCCGTCTATGGTTCGGCGGTACATAGTTCCAAGAGACGGTTCTTCACCAGAGGTTCTCCCGCAGTATTAACTGGAAAATTCACTGAAAAGAGGACAAAAGAAATAAGTTAAACAAAGAGAACTGATTGGTATTTTCGAGCTTATGCGGCTCAACTCAGAAAACACTTATGTGGCTCCGTCCAGCGAAGGTCCATGCGACAGTGTTCTCATATGGCTCTGTCTAAACGAAGTCTCATGCGACAGAGTTCGGATGAGTTTATGCGGCTCATGCGACAAACAAAATCGTGCGAGCCTATGAGGCCCAGCGCAGCTTATGCGGCCCCGTTGGCGAAGTGCTTATGCGGCCACAGTAACAATTCTCACGCGGCTCGGACATGGAGCATACCCCATGCGGCTCGGACATGAGACATATATGCGGCACACATGAAGATGAAGGCTTGCGCATAGAGCATGCGACATAGCCACAACAGTTATGGTTTCAAGTTCACACAGCGTCCTTACCAGCAATAGTAGGGTGGACGTCGGGGTGAACTGTGGGCACGTCGGTAGGTGGAAGGGCTGCCACATTGTCATTCGTCGCCGCAGCCGAAGTAGAAGCAGCTTTCTTGCCCTTCGCCGCCGCAGCCGACGAAGACGCCGCCTTCTTACCCTTCGCCGCAACAGTCTTCTTGGGAGCCATTGGTGATCGAAGAAGAGGATGACAGTTAGGGTAGGAAAGGCTTGAGTTGAAAGAGAGAGTAAAGAGATTTCTTCTCTTAAATTACTCTTATCTATAGGAGGACAAAACTGGAGGAAGCACGTGGACCGATGGAGCTCTTCGAGTCGTGTGCTACAGGAAAAATCGACTCCTAGGATTTTGCCCCCTCTCATGAAGGAGATTCATCCGAAGAAATAAGCCGACTGTTGGAACTCCCTCCAAAAGACGGCTCAAATCAAAGGCAATCAATGTAAAGATTTGCACACGTGGCATGAAGGCGTGGAAAGGAGCCTATGCGGCCAAGAAGCCTATGCGGCTGGAAGGCCCATGCGGCTCTGATGGCCATGCGGCTGAGGAGCCATGCGGCTGAGACATCCATGCGGCCAGAACATCCTATGTGGCCCGAAGAGTTTTTACATGGCTATGCTTCTTATTCAAAGTATTTCAATTTTGCAAATTGAAAACTTTGAAGGGGGTCTTGTAGAAGCATGGAAAAGAATAAAGAAAGACATATGCGGCTCCGACAGAAGGATCCCCATGCGGCTCAGGATCCCCTTGCGGCTCAGAAGTCCATGCGGCTCAGGAGTCCATGCGGCTCAAGGGTCCATGCGGCTCAGAAAGAAGCCACGTGGCCTTCAACATTTCTTCTCTACATTCGGCTGCATTTAATGCCCTGACGGCTGCTCTGACAAATAACGGCCATGACAGCTCTGACATAGGGACGTAATAATGACTCTGACATGATGGCACGATCCTAAAAAAGAGGAGAAAATCTCCTTATAGTTGGCAAAATCCACCAAGTCCCGAGGCCACTCCATGCGGCTGCCCATCTGCATGCGGCTGCCTATCCCCATACGGCTGCCCATCTGCATACGGCTGCCTATCCCCATGCGGCTGCCCATCTGCATGTGGCTGCCTATCCCCATGCGGCTGTCCATCTGTATGTGGCTGTCTATCCCCATGCGGCTGTCCACCCCCATGCGGCTGCCCATCCACGTGTGGCTGCCCATCCTCATGCGGCTGCCTATCCTCATGCGGCAGCATGATTCTTACGGCTGAGAGGACCCCCCTCCAATATGCAGCTCGGCCAGGACAGTCCAGTTGAGACACGTGGCGCTCTTCGCTACAATTGAGACACGTGGCGCTTTTCGCTGCAATTGAGACATGTGGCAGTCTTATCTTCCCTGGAATTATGGGTGCTAATAAATCCTAACAAAATCAGATTTTTTGCGATCATCATAATGGCCCAGATCAAATCAAATCAAGCAAATTGGACACGTGGCAGGCTATCACAAATCACAAATATTCCTGGCAATCAACATTTATTGCCCACAGAGATTTGATGCAATCACATTTATTGCTCAAATTCATTATATTCAAGATGAATGGCCCAGATTAATTGAACCTTAACCGCCGACTTCTGAAGGAGACAATCATTGGCGAACCCTAATGAGCACACCCCCATTCCTATAAATAGCAAGGTGCCATTCCCTTGCAGGAAGGAAGCAGAGAGGACATTCTCTTATTAAAAAAGCAGCAGAGAAAAAAAGAGAAGAGCAGAGAGAGAGCAAAAAAAAAGGAGAGAGCACTACAGAGACATCCAGAGATCCAGCAACCGAAGGTGAAGAGGAGTCTCCCCACACGTCCAAGAGCATTACTTTATCAGAGCCAAGGCTACATCCGATCGTCCAAGGAGTAAGGCAGAGCTGCCGTCGCTTTCCCGAGCCTCTACCGTCACCCTCCAGAAAAAAATTAAACAATTGTACTTAGATTGCTATAACTAGGTTTTCATCCCTAGGCTTTCTTTGTACGAGCGAGTTTGTATTGTGAAGTAAAAGTCCAGTCCTCCGATATAATTGTTCTGTTCTTTTATAATCAATGGCAAACACCACTGGTTTGCATTAACAAAGTGTCGTAAGTACTCCTCGAACAGAGAATTGACCCACTCAGTCTGCCCGTCCGTCTGCGGGTGAAAGCTGGTTGAAATGTGCAAGTCTGTCCCGAGGATTTTGAACACTTCCATCCAGAACTTTTCTGTGAAGCAGGGGATCTCGGTCGCTGACAATGTTCTTTGCGATGTCCTAAAACATTACGACGTGGCTGATGAACAGTTGTGTGGCCTCCTATGTTGTGTTGTCCGTTGAAGCAGCAATGAAGGTCGCATACTTGGAGAACCAGTCCACCACCACGAGAATGGACCCAAGCGCCCCCACTTTCGGCAGGGCGAAGATGATATCCATTGATATGCTCTTCCATGGTTTGCTAGGCAAGGAAAGAGGCTCCAGCAGGCCCCCGGGCTTCTGATTGTCTACATTGTCTTATTGGAAAATAAGACAAGTACGCACATAGTCCTCCACATGCTAAGGCTCGCTTCTGTCCCGGGTGTTCGGTCCATTTTGTATCGTGGCACTCCTTGAGCCGCTGTCTCCGCAAGCCACTCAACTTAGGCATGACCACCCTGTCGCCCTTGGTATAGATAAGCCCATCCTTCAGCCAGAACCACCTCGTTTTGCCCTCCTAGACAAACTTCACTATAGCCTGTGTCAGCGAATCCTCCATGATACCCACTCGGACACGGTCCAAAATATCCCCCTTGAGCAAACACACCATTGTGAGCTCGACCTTCCTACTGAAAGCATCGGCCACCTGATTCTCCTTGCCGAACTTGTATCCAACTCCATGTTACGCTCGGCTAGAAAATTATGCCATCTCGCTTACTTCGGGGACAACTTTTTCTGGGACTGGAAGTAGCTCGTGGCAATATTGTACTTCATGACCACGAATATGGTTCCGAGAAGGTAGTGCCGCCATATCCTCAAGCTATACACGTCCGCGATCATCTCCTTCTTTTGCACCGTGTAGCGCCACTCAGTATCATTCAACTTGCGGCTCTCAAACGCGATGGGGTGCCCTTCCTGCACCAACACCCCACCGATGGCAAAGTCGGACGCGTTCGTATGCACCTCAAACGCCTTGGAGTAGTCCGATAGAGATAGGACCGGCTCCTCCATCACAACCCGCTTCAGTGCCTCGAATGCCTCCTTGCATGGGGGCATCTAGCTCTACGTCCGATCCTTCTACAGCAGATCGGTGAGAGGTGCTGCTGTGGCGAAGTATCCCCGGATGAACCATCGATAGTAGTTCGCCAGGCCTAGGAATGAACGCAGCTCTGTCGACCTGGTGAGAGCCTCCCACTCCAGTATGGAATGGACCTTCTTGCCTGTAGAAGCATGGAATTTCAGGACCAAAAATCCTATGCACCAAACATTTCATGCGCTAGGAAGCTCAGATGAAGTACTTGGCACAGCAAAAGCATAGATATTAAAAAAAGAAGATTTTTATTTCATATAAAAGTCTATTACATGTCTAAAAAGGGCTGTACAAAGGAGAATTTCTACAAGGAAAAGACCCTAAGCCTACAGCTAGGTGCAGCAACCGCCATGCGCTCTCAGTTTGGCACATCACTTCAGCGTCTCAGCCAGGCGCATCCCTTCAGCAGCTCAGTTATGTGCATCCCTGCTCAGTTATGTGCATCCCTTCAGCGGCTCAGTTATGTGCCGCCCTTCAGCATCTCAGTCAGGCGCATCTCTTCGGCATATCTCTTCAAGAGCCTCAGTTATATGCATCATAAAGTCTCAGCATATGCGCCACTTCGACCCGATCAAATGCTTCGACTAATGAAGCATTTATTGAGCAGAACGAGGGTGGGCAATCAACCCCCTAGCTGGAGAAAGAGCTCTCCAAAGGAAGAGGAGAGCACCGCAATCCCTGCGGCAAAATGAGGCTTTAAACACAACCAGAATGGGCAACACCCACTCTAGCAGGAGGAGGAGCTCTCCCAAAGCCCAAGGAAGATAATCGGGGCACCGCAATTCCGATCTGTGGCTCTTCCAGCGTAACGGAGACGAGGCTCGAGCATCCCGATCTTTGGATGCAACAGACACCTTCCGCCTGCCTCAGAAGCCCTCGACTCCGACTTTTGGATGTAACAGTCACCTTCAAGTGCATCAGTGAAGACAATGCGTCGCATCTTCATCCTCGGGAGCATCTCGTCAATAGAATGTGCTCGAGCAAACAAGTTTATTTCGGGAGGACGTGAGAGAACGAGAAGCAAACTCTCTTCTTGCCACTATTTATAGGCCGGGCAAATAAAAACCATGCGCCAAGTGGCGGGCTCTCCGAATCCCGTGTAATGAATTTGCATTAATGGTGATGAACCTGACGCTTCGAATTCAGCCAAGTCAAAAACGGCTATTTAAAGCACTCGAAGAACGTAACAATCGGGCCAATAAAGATGTGCCATACAAACAAATGTGCCGGCCAGACCACGTATCATACTGACACACCCATCAGCACCAAGCGCCTTATGAGGATACGCCCATGCGTCCCTATGCGCCTAGTGGAACGCAAATCGACGCGCCCACTCAACAGCCCATCACCTGTCAAAGAACATTAAATGCTGAAGTCTGACAGAGTTGGCAGCACGTCCCCCAAGGATTGAACAGTTGACTGCTTTTTCAGAAGACGAAGCGCCGCCGACGTCAGCATCATCATTGCTTTCTTCCGGCGGTTATAAACCACGTGGCCGCCCAACCATTTCGTATGTGCCTCCACAGCCATGTGCCCAAATCTCTGCATGCATCTCAAAAGTCGTGCGCCTAAGACTTTCCTCTGATCCCTAAAGACAGAGGCCAAGTCGCTACTGAAGCCTCGTATGCGCCTCAAAAGTCATGCGCCTAGATTGGTTCGTAACTCCTGAAGGTTGTGAGCCAAAGTCTTCTTATGCGTCCAATCCCAGGCGCATCCTATCAGATCACTCTCCACCAAATCCGAGATCTTCGAGCCATGGACCTACGATATGTGTCCTTTGACTTGATTCAGCCTATGAAGGGGTGCTAATCGCCCAAGATCTCAGCAACTGAAAGATCCTCTCCATTGCTACGTGTCAGCTCGGCCGCAGCCCATAAAGGCAACAGGAAGGATTTAACTCCTCAATCAGAGCGCATCGTCCATCTGCCTCCATCAGCAATCACCATGTGGCATCCCCACAAATCGGCACATCCTACATATGCGTGCATGAGCAGCCAGCCTGCAAGATATAAATAGGGGGATCATTTCCTTCTTACACACACACACAGAGAGCTACGAACCTACATATACACAAAGAGAGACAGATACAGACACTCAACGTCTTCTTCCTCTCCGTAAGCTCCAGCAACTCAGACCTTCAGAGAACCGATAACCGTCGTCAGAGCTCCATCGGCACAAGGGACCCAGATAAACAAAAGTGTACTCCTAGGACTACATCTAAGTCCTACATTGTAATACTGTTCTATTTGTAATTAAAATTGCAATCAAAAGATTTTAATGGCAAACAAACTGGCGACTCTGTTGGGGAACTCTTTCTCCTCCACCGAGAAAGCTGTGTTACAATCCGATGACGTGAAGGTGGGCTCCTCCCACAAGATGCTGGTTGTACGCCTCAATCAACAGGCTTATGAGGATTTCATCTATGAAGGCAGTGCGAGTCCTTTGAAGCGGCTGCCGAAGCCGAAGAAGACTCGCCGAGTCTGGACGCGCAAGGTCGACGCCTCTGGCACCACCACCGAAGGGGATACGCTGATGCAGCCTACCCTTCCTGCTGACGTCCTCAGCAGCCAAGATGCGCCCACCGGTACAGTGCATCTCTCGGAGAAACGTACAGCTGACCACATTCCCCAGCCATCTCCCTCTCAGGCGAGGAAGATGCGTCGACGGCACAGGGGCGCAGCTAATGCCCCGTGCATCACCTTTGATGCGCCACAGAAGGTCTTTGTCTTTGACAGACTCACTCGCTATCATGGCGAGGAGAATTTGGACTCTGAGTACTATGCACCCCAGCGGGCTGGTACGAAGAAGTCCAAGGCAGCACGGGCCATGCGCCTCAAACGTGTTATGCCGGCAGTAAACCAGAAGCATGCACTCATAATCATGCGTGCTGCTGATGGTAAGCTGTATAAGGTCGACTCGGGTGCTTCTGTGCCAGAAACGAGCCGACCTTCAAAGTCCTTGTCTCGCTTGGGCGCATCTTCTGCGTTCGCAACCAAATCGAGCAAGGCAAACACTGTTGTCTTGAACTCCCGTGATTCCACTGGTTGTGCGTCCGAGGTTCGTTCAAGTCACTTTAAGTGTTGTACCCCTACTACTGATCTGAGCGCCTGTTTGGTGTTGGATCAAGGGGCACAGCATTTACTTGACCACCCCGGCGCTTGGCCTTGCCATGCGCCTGATGGGGGGGCGAAGGTGGCACTCTCCTCCAACGACCTGTGTAACGTGATCACTCACAAAAGCCGGTCAGGAGAGTCGACTAACAAGCACAATGTGTCCCTCACAGGGCACACCTGTGCTGTAGTCACTATCAACTATTATTGCAAAATAGCAGTTCTACCACCAAGACAGTCGGTGTTCCAACGGCTGCAATCATCAACACCCCTCCGACGTCGCCTCGGAAAGAAAGTGTCAATTGAAGAGGAGCCATAATTAAAGGTTGCTTCATGCAACGTAATCTCTAACTCCTCGTCAATCCGAAAGACGACTGGCAATTCCTCGTCCTCGTCCAAGAGCCAGTCGAGGAAAACCAAGACAACTGTCTCGTCCTCTGGAGTGTTTGAAGGCACTCGAGGGAGAAGAAAGATCCTGGAGGAAGCTGGGGGTAGTCAAGCCCTTGTTGATCCTCCTTCTGAAGACGAAGATGTCCTCCAAAGCACAGCTGGGGTGGATCTTCATCTTGGAGACGAAGTCAGCTTCCTGGACGTAGCTGGGGGTAGTCTAACCCCTGTGAATCTGCACCACGAAGACGAAGAAGTCCTCCAAGACAGAACTGGAGAAGTCAGGTCCTTGCTGATACTTCTCCCGAAGACGAGGGTGTCCTCCAGAACGTAGCTGGGGGTAGCCAGGACGAAGCTCCAGGAGAGGCAACTCCCCTACAGGAGAGTGAGGCCGAGAGTGAAGCCTCAACCGATCCATCCACTTCCAGCCGTGTCATGACAGTATACATGATTGGGGGTGATGCCGAGCCAGATGCGCCGCCAGCAGACCTCGTCCAGCGCATGGATACCTTGGAGGGAGGACTCAAAACCCTCTCTGCCTCCATGCAAACATTAACTCAAACAGTATTTGAGATACGGTCAGTTTGGCCAGGGCACCGTCTACTGGTCCTGACCCCAGGGCCAATGGAGAATCAAGCGTACCCCTTCAACGGGTATCCTTGGATACAGATCGCCGCGAGGCACCTCAGATGTCAGAGCCGTCAAATGCTCAACTCCAGGCTATGCCACCATCTCCGACTCCTAGCTACACAAAAGACGTGATGGAGATGATCAGGGACTTACGAGAGCGCTTCGAGTCAAAGAATAGACAAGAGGAGCACCAGAAGATGGGGATCCCCCAACCGTATCCCCTCGAATGGAACAAAGTGGTTTATCCTCCCAAATATAAATCACAAATACTGACGCCATATGACGGAAAGGACTCTCTACGTCGTTATCTGACGTACTTCCAGTCCCAAATGGGACATCTCTCGAAAGAGGACGCACTACTCACCAGCATATTTGTCGGGGCACTGAAAGGAGTGGCTTACGACTGGTACTGCAGTCTCCCCGATAACTCTATATCTTCCTTCGACGACTTGACGCATCTCTTCCTCGATCGTTTCTACGACGGAGGAAAGGATATGACAATGGCGTCCCTCATAGAGGTACGTCAGAAGGAGAAGGAGACGGTTCGAGCATTCATCGAACGTTTCCGACAAGCCTATTTCAGACTGCCCCCGGGCATGCCAGAACATGCACTCCTCTCCTCTTATAGTATGAACATGCTGCCTGCGATCAAGCTCTGGCTCAACTTCACTCCTCCTCCCGACTGGAGTTCCTTGATCATCGAGGCCGAAGCAGCAGAAAAGAAGGCATCCAATGCTCATCTTCTGGAAGTCAGTTTTTCTGCCTTTTAGGACAAGGAAAAATGGCCTACAGCCAACAACCCTGGATGAGAGACAAAGGGAAAGCAGGCGTTGACTGTCAATGCCTCCAAAGGTGTATCAGCACCCACTCAGAAGCCTCCACTTGCACCAAGGCCAAAAGAGGTTTATTCTTTCAACGATGAAGACACCCTGTAACTCTTCGAGATATTGAAGCAGGATGACAAGATCAAGTTGCCGGACCCGAAGCGTCCCGACGAGGTTGGGAAAGTGGACAATCCGAGGTACTGTCACTACTATCGGTTTGTCAGACATCCAACTAAGGACTGCTATGTCCTCAAGAACTACATCCAATGCATGATCAATGCGGATGTCATCTCCGTCGACTACAAGGAGAAAACGGTCTCGGCTAACCTGGTGTCACTCCAATTTGGCACCTTACCGCCAACCACAATACAAGATGGCGTCGTCTCCATCCCAAAGGCGACAATGGAGGTGGTCAATCTACCACCTACTCGTGACAACGTGAGTGGACTCATCCCACTCACCACATCTCGGGGAGAGATCTTATGGGTTCACCCCGATCTCGTCTCTGAGGTTACTCAACCGGAGGTACGCTCTGCCTCCAAAACCAAAGGCAGAAAGATCAAGTCTTGTCACATGGTCTCTTCCTCTGCGGAAGAGGCACTTCATGTACAGACGCATTCGCATCAGAATGCCCAACCTGACGAAGCTGCCAGCGAGGTGGTGCCTCCTTGTACCGTCCCTGCTGCCCAGGAAGAGGGCCCATCCAAGCCTCCAGCAGCCAATAAACAGAAGCATACAGAGGCCCGATTCGACAAGCCTTTATGAAATGAGAATGCTTCGGGGCTAGCCAAGCCCCACAACTTCGACATACTGGCACAACTTGCCAGCACTCCCGCCAGCCTATCTCTGTTTGAGCTTCTTCGTCTTTCCAAGGACACTCGTGAAGCTCTCTGTGAAGCTCTGAAGGATGCTGAGTCCTTCATCAGTCAGGTCAAGCAGCCTGAGGATCTTTCGACCATATGTGTGCACTGCCATTGCGCGGATAAAGTCATCACCAATATAACTTTCACCTAACAGGACATGCTGCTCAAGCACAACCGACACAACAGGCCGCTGTATTATACAGGGTATATCGGTTCCGTCAAGGTGAAGCGGATTCAGATCGATCCAGGGTCTTCCCTCAGCATCATCCCAAAGACGCTGCTCTCAATACTGGGGATCCCAATGTACCGTCTGGCGCCTTCCAACACAACAATCAGCGGCTTCAATGCTAGCAAAAGCGAGCCGTTCGGCAAAATACGGCTAAAGTGTCTTATCGGTAACCTCAGAACCGAGGAAACTTGAACTCCTGACCAGCGGGTTTATCCGTGAAGAACAACACCCGGATTGGGTGGCCAACGTCGTCCCTGTCACCAAGAAGAATGGAAAGATACGAGTCTGTATCGACTTCAGGGACCTCAACACCGCTTGACCGAAGGACGAATTCCCGCTACCAATCACTGACGTGATGATCGACAATACATGTGGCTTCGAATGTATGTCGTTCATGGACGGGTATTTAGGCTACAACCAGATCAAGATGTTCCTCGATGATGCAAAACATACGTCATTCAGGACTCCAGTGTTTTCTGCTATACAGTGATGTCCTTTGGCTTGAAGAACGCTGGTGCTACATACCAACGGGCTATGAGTACCATCTTCCGTCAATATCTTCGCAACACGGTTGAGTGCTACGTCGATGACATCGCAGTCAAGAGCCGTCTCAAAGGAGATCACCTACAAGACCTGAAGACAGTCTTCGATCTCATACGAGTGCATCAACTCAAGATGAACCCCGCTAAATCCTTCCTTGGGGTTTCTAGCGGAAAGTTCTTGGGCTTCATCATCACGGCGAAAGTCATTCATGTCGATCCTGAGAAGACCAAAGCTATCCTTGACATGGACCCTTCGAAGAATCTCCAAGAACTTCGAGGCCTGTAGGGACGTCTGGCATACATCAGAAGGTTTATAGCAAACCTTTCCGGAAAATGCCAACCCTTCACTCAGCTCATGAAGAAGGGAGTCTCTTACGTCTGGACAAAGGAATGCCAGAAAGCTTTCGATGACATCAAAGCTTACCTGACAAGCCCGCCAGTCCTGGTGGCACCCGTCTCAGGCAAACCATTTCTCCTCTACGTCCGTGCTATGGACCATTCCTTTGGCGCTTTGTTGGCTCAGAACAACGATGTCGGCTACGAGCAAGCTATCTACTACCTCAATAGGACACTAATCGGGGCCGAACACCGGTACAACCCCGTCGAAAAAGAGTGTTTGGCTTTGGTGTTCGCCATCCAGAAGACTCGCCATTATGTCTCAGGACAGACAATTCATGTCATCTCCCGAGTCAATCCACTCAGGGTTCTCATGACAAAGCCAGGGTCATTGAACTCCCGACTAACTACATGGGCAATCATGTTGACGCCATATAACATGGTGTTTATTCCATAAAAAGCCGTCAAGGGTCAAGCTCTGGCCGACTTTTTAGCCGCGCACCCCATCCCAGAGTCCTCCAGACTCTATGAAGACATCCCGGATGAGGTCCAAGAATCAAACGTCACCGAAAAAAGCCACGTCTGGCAGATGTTTTTTGATGGCGCTTCAAGAACAGGCCCCAAAGGCCAAATCATCGCCGTAGTGGGGGATGTCTTAGTCTCCCCCGATCAGCTGGTCATCCAGCGTGCTTACTCCCTTTCGAAGCCGTGCTCCAACAATGTTGCCGAGTACAACGCTCTCATCATGGGACTCCAGCTGGCGCAACAGCTGGGGGTGGATCATCTGGAAGCCTATGGCGACTCAAAACTCGTCGTTAACCAGATCAGAGGGCAATACGAAGTTCGCCATGAAGATCTGATTCCTTACCATGAAGTTGCATTGAACATTATTGCAACCTTCACCAAGTTCTTCATAGAACACGTACCCCGGTTACAAAACCTGGAGGCTGACGCTCTGGCTGGCCTCGCAGCCTCATTGGCAGCACCCCTCGGAACTCAACACTACGTTACGGTAGTTGGTCGAGACTTGGTTTGTCCTAAAAATAACCTATGCTCACAAACGGCCTATGCCATGTCAACAAGTGCTAGCGTCAATGTCCGAGACTGGAGATTCCCGTTCATCGACTTCGCTGTCTACGGAATTCTCCCAGAAGATCCAAAAGAAGCCGTCTCAGTCAGGATGCGTTCCCTTCAATTCTATTACGATACATCTACTAAAATACTGTACCGACGCTCCTGCGATGGACTTCTCCTTCGATGCCTGTCCAACGAAGAAGCTGCCGAAGCCCTTCGAGAAGCTCATGACGAAACTTGTGGGGTTCATCAACCTGGGCCTAAGTTGCAGGATCGACTATGATGCATGGGTTACTACTGGCCAACCATGGTAGCCGACGCTGTCGACTATGCTAAGAAGTGCCATGCTTGTCAGCTTTATGCCGACTTCATCCATACACCGTTAGAACCACTACATCCTACGGTCGCTTCTTGGCCCTTCGAAGCTTGGGGCATAGACATTGTAGGACCAATCACCCCTCCTTCATCAAGGGGACACCGCTTCATCCTAGCCATCACCGACTACTTCTCCAAATGGACAGAAGCAATTCCGCTGACGGAAGTGAAGAGCACTAGGGTGATCAGCTTCATCAAGCACCATGTCATCTACCGTTTCGGGGTACCTCGAAGGATTATCCATGATAACGGTCCACAATTCATCAGCCATGTTTTCAGCAGATTCTGTGACAATAATCGCATTCAGAACGTGGCATCAACCGCCTACAATCCGACAGCAAACGGATTGGCCGAAGCATTTAACAAAACTATCGTCAGGTTACTCAAAAAGGTCGTGTCATCCAACAAACGCGAATGGGACGAAAAGCTCGGCGAATACCTTTGGGCTTACCGCAAAATGGTACGGACCCCCACAGGCAACACACCATTCTCTTTGGTCTACGGGAGCGAAGCGGTACTGCCTCTCGAGATCCAGATACCCTCCCTCCATGTAGCGATCACAAATCAACTCACAGAGGAAGACAATCAACGTCGCCGTCTGCGGGAACTGGATGCACTTGACGAAAAACGTCTCCTAGCTCAATAGCGCATCGAACTCTATCAAGCCCGTATATCATAGGCTTTCAACAAGAAGGACAAGCAGAGGACTTTCCAAGTATGTGACTTGGTTCTAGCAGTCAGGAGGCCGATGGTGTTGACACACAAAACACCAGGAAAGTTCGAACCCAAATGGGAGGGACCGTTCATCATAGAGACAGTATACTCAAACGGTGCTTACCGCCTCGCCAAACCCAATGGGGACTTGTTCATGATGCCCATCAACGGCAAGTTCCTAAAGAAGTACTACTCTTGACACCCTTCAGATATGTACTTCTATCTTCACCCAACAAGGGAGTCTGTGGACCCAATCATCAGGGCTCACGCACACCTCCCACAAAATCTTACGCTTTCGGAACCCAGCTGTTCTGTAGCGTTCTATCCTCCAGTAGAAGGACAACCACGTCCACATTACCTCTGAGTTGCTCCTCTACGCCCTGCAAAGCGAAATCCTATGCTCCGTAAGACTACGCTACCCACCATGTTTACCACGTCCACATTACCTCTGAGTAAACATCCCATACAGACGACCCCTGCGTTGTACATTGATCGTAGAACTTCCACGTCCTCATTACCTCTGAGTAGTTCCGCGTATCCCTCCAGAGTCATTCCTACCACGTCCATAACACCTCTGAGTAGGAAGATTCCATCATTTGAACCCCATATTTGCCACATCCATATCACCTCTGAGCAAACATGTCAGGTTCTCTCAAACTTATTATCTGTACCTAACAACCAAGGTGCGCAAAAGATAATAGGTCCACACAAATCATCAAGTTCATGACAGCAAAAATGAACACACCACAAAACTCTTCATTCTTTATTTAAAAGTATAGAATTACATCCCCAGCAGGAGTTGCAAATTACACAAAATAAAAATGGGAAGGGAGAGACTACAATCCCTAAGCATCCCCCGGATTGGCGGAAAGCTCTTCGATCCGACGCTTCAAGTCTGTCGTACGAGTTTCTGCAGTCGCCAAGACCCGACGTTCGGCTTCTTGACGCATCATTTCTATGGCCTCAAGAGAAGTGTCATCCTCATACTTCTCGTCCAACTGCTGCCGCTGCTGAGCCAAGGAAAGAGCCTGGCGGGTGAAAGCCGCTTCCTCCTCTTTAGATGCTATATGTTCAGCCTGGACTCGCTCAGCATCTAACAAGAGTTGGGCCCGCTGGTCTTCAAGGAGGTGAATCTTAGCATTAACCTCCGCTATACTAGCATCAAATGCAACTCGCAACTCCACATTCTCCTGCACGGACTGAGATAGCCTCTCCACTGCAGCCTCAGTTTCGGCCACCTCGCGCTCCCAGACAGCCACGGTGGCCTGATAAGATGACTCAGTTTCAGCGATCAACTTCTCCTTTTCTGCTTCCACCAGAGCAGAGAGATCATTTCGCTAGATACACTGAAACTCGAAAAGCAGGTGGTCTAGCTTGGCCACCGATGCCTCCAGAATCTCAGCCATATGATCATGGCCCTGGTGGGAACGTATCAGACTGATGTGAGGGAGTGCCAGGGTTTTTGCCGTCGCGAAACTCCTATTAGCACACATCACTGCCGATACGCCCCTCTGCAGCATCTTATATACCGCCTCAATGATAAACTTTATATACTCATCTGCATCCGCCAGCACTTGCGGCGTCATAGTAGGAGTTGGAGGAGCTGCTCTAGACGGCGGACCAGAAGAAGACCCGTCGGCTTCAATCTGCGAGGCTGAAACCTCGGCATCAATGGACTCTCCCTCAACAGGGGCTTGAACTTCACCACTGGCCCGAGGAGCCAAATGAACAGAAGGATCCGAGAGAGGCGTCGATATCGTACCCCAAGTAGAAGGAGCAACAGAGGGTTCCAGCAAACCCTTACCCTTCTCAAGCTCGGAGGGACCACCGACGTCAGGGGCTACCCCATCTGTCCCTAATATACAATCAGCAGGCCATACGGGACCTTCCCCCTCTGGCAAAGCAGCGAGATCAGCACTTGTTTCCTGATTTGGCTCCCCTGGAGTCAGGTTCGGCGGACGAGTCTCATTTCCATCATCAAATCCCTCCGCGGGGATAGAATCTGTCGCTGCCTCCTGGTCGGCAGCCACCTCAGCCTCCGCTGCTGAGTCTGGGGTAGGGCTCGGCAATGCTGCAGCCGACCTCACCACATCATGACAAGGAGGGGAATCAGCCCTCTCTTCTGCTTCAATCATGTCTGTTGTTCCTGCAACAGGCTCACTCATCTCTGGAGGAACGTCATCTGAAGACGACGAACTCTACTCCTCTTCCTCATCTGGAAGCCCCTTATCTGCTGGGTCCTCAATGTCAGAGGCCCCCACGGCAGCTTGCACCATCCCGAAAACTGCTTCAACCTCAGCTTTCTTTCCAACATAATCGGAAGATACTGGAATCTCCACACCAACGACATCGTCTGGGTTCTCCTCCACGGGAGACATCATAATCGGCGGAATGTGCTCTTCGGATGAGCTCGCCACCTCCTTTGGTCTGCTGGCACCCGATTTTGGAGTACGGGGTCTCCTTTTTAGCGGCTCCTACAAAAAGAAAACATATGTCACAGGAAATGTTAAAGCTAACCAGACTATGAGGAACATCTTACCTCTACTAGAGCTGAGTCTGTTGACACTGCCGGTGACAATGCCTTCTTCTGCCTCTTTGGCGCAGAAGAGCCAGCCTCTGTATCAGCACGCTTTTTGGTTGATCGGCCGAGGACTCTGCTTGACCCCCCATGGATATGGCAGGGGTACCTAGATAACCCGCCTCTGGCGGACGGTACGACCGAGCCTTCGCCAACAGGTTCCCAGTCACCTCTAACTGGGTGCCGACAATAAAACTGGTCTCCCGATCATATCCGGGGGGCACGGCGTTCATGACACAGTAAAATTTGGTGCCGAGAAAAGAATCGGCGGCCGCGGATTCTGAACAGGCAGCGTAAAGCGAGCTCCGGTACATCCGGCATTGTAGTAATTCCAAGCTCGTGCACCGTCCAACAAACCTCCGGTATACCCCAAGTTAATACTGGGGTTCTCCAATATCAACTGAGCATAGCCGAATTGTCGTGCAAAACGGCTCGGCAAATATGGTTCCAGGTAACACTGATTTTTATCCCGATACACCAGATGGGACGGCCTGATACTTTGCAACCAGCAAAATCTCCATGGAAGAAGAGTGGTGGCATCTTCACCCGAATCCGTTAAGTCTTCGTTGGCCTCAAAACCCAAAAAGACGGGACCAACTTTGGTGATCTCCAACCCCTAAAGGTGGGATAAAACTTTCCTACAAATAGGAACACCAGTATGCAACCAGCTCCTCTGGTGGAAACGGCGGAGGAATGCATCTCCGGCCCTGTAGTCTTCTTCCGAGCCCGGGCTCATCACATTGGGATGGTCCAAAATTAACCACCCCATCAAATAATGAAATTGCAGTTCGGCACGAGGAAAGTTGTCATTCCTACCTCGTTCATGAACCACATTTCCTACAAATTATCGTAAACCTCGCAGCAGGTTACATACCATTGCGGGGAGTAGAGCCAGGCGACGGCCAAAAACCAACGTCACAGCTGGCAGGATTAGGTTTCGGGTCACCCTCTCCACAGAGCCTGACCCGCCCGAAAAGATATAATCCCGAAGCCAAATCATCAGATACGCAGCTAACACTGCTTTGGACGACATTCGATGAGTAAGGTGCCAGAAACAGCTATAGGAGCGTTCGTCCGACTGCCGGTCCTCATTTTCCCGGGAACTCTTCTCACTTAACCTGCTCATTTCAGAGAGCACCGTGGAACTGGAAAGCGCTGGCGGAGTTGTAAACTGAGAGGGATCCTCCTTATCTTACTTAAAGACGTAATCTCTCCAAGCGGTCATACGAGGCTGTGACCTGCCCTTATCCTTCTTCTGCATATAATAGTGATGACTCGCCACTTCCTTGAAGATGGCCATCATCTCCTCGGCTTTATCCTCCAGAACTTGGAACTCCTCGTTGGTCGGGAAGTATTCCTCATAAAGTTCTGATCCCCAAGGGAGCCTTGACACTTCGTACATTTCATGAAGTGCGAGTCCCAGCTCACCCACCGGAGTGAAGAAAGTCCCGGTCTGGGTCTTAAATATCTCCAGAAGCACGAGGAACATATGTCTGTTGATGTCGACGCCTGCCTGGGTAGCACGGATTGCAGCAGTTAGCCCAATCTCTCGGAGTTCAGTTCAAAACTGCGTCAGAATCCAGAGTGTCAACTTGTCCCACTTGGAAACATAGTGACACCAACCCTCTACCCAAAATTCACCTTTCGGGTATGACCGCTCAAACAACAGCATACGATTTGCAAAAGTCGAAGCGCCAAAAGCAAATGTGTTGATGGGAACGTCACTGTAAATACTCCCAGGAAGTAGAGTCCGCCAGGTGAAAGAAGGCCCAGCCCGCACGGCGGCCAAAGTATCCCTCTGATTGGAGGTAGCGTCGATCTTGATGGTGCCTGCCACCGCTCCCTCCTGAGACGGGGTTAGCTCCCAAGACATCCTCCTCTTGGAAGCAATACAACAGAAAGCCGTCAAAGGCCACTGACGCTCAAGTTGCCTAACAGTCATGTGCACCCCTCTTGCTGTAAAGAACCAATCTTCCTTGATCTTTAACACCTTTGCTTCAGTAGAAGTAAGGCGGTCCCCGAACAGGAACTCAGGCTTCAAGAAAGTCACATTATCAGAAATAGCAGACTTCAAAATGCCACGCTCCATCATCCATTGGAGGAACCCATGTTGTTGTTCCCGGATTTGGGTCATCCTTTCGGGAGGCTGATCGAGCATAATGACAGCTTGGGCAGGGTTTATCACCTCCTCATTATAATCTACTCCCATCTGACAGAGGGCAGCATCCAGAAGCACTTCATTCAAGAGCGGGATGGTCATCGACACTGGTGGTCAGCAAAAGAAAGTGAAGATTCAGATATGCAAAAGAATCTGAGCCATGTTCTCATCAGAAGCGCATACCCTGAACGAAGGCTCAAGCGCATCTGAAAAGAAGCTTCGGCGCATCATCAGGTTCTAAACCCATGCGCATCAGCAGTGAAGCTTCGGCGCATCATCAGGGTCTAAACCCATGCGCGTCAGCAGTAAAGCTTTGGCGCATCATCAGGGTTTAAACCCATGCGCGTCGGCAGAAAAGCTTCGGCACATCATCGGGACTCAAGGTCCATGTGCGTCAGCGTACGTGAAGTTCTAAAAAAAAGTAAAGAATGATGAAACCCACCAGTCACCGCCGGCTGAACGTCGATGGGCGTCCGGGGGACATTATCCGCAGCAGCCTCCACAGGCTCTTTTCCTTTGCCTCGTCCTCGGCCAGCACCACCGCGAGGAGTCTTGGGGGCCATCTTGTGAAAGAAGAAGTTAGGGTTTTTCGAAAGAAGAACTCTAGAGAAGAAGAAAGCAAAGTGGAGAAGAACCCTCTCTCTCCATCAGATGCCTATTTATAGGCTTAGACATACGCGAAAACCGATGAGGAGTGACATCAGTCGTCGCCTCGGGTTCCGTGAGGAGATAACTCCAAATAAATCCAAAAAAAATCATCATTAATCTTTTTTTGGTTATCGAAGCGTTATCATTTGCATTAACTGAGAGAAGCATGCGCCCCATCATTGATGCGCGGAGTATCCATGCGTCCGAACAGTCATGCGCCCCGTTGAAGACACCACCATGCTTCTTATTCAAAGTATACCAAAAATTGACAAAAAGTTTTGAAAACTTTAAAGGGGGTCTTGTAGAAGCATGGAATTTCAGGACCAGAAATCCTATGCGCCTAACATTTCATGCGCCAGGAAGCTCGGATGAAGTACTTGGCACAGCAAAAGCATAGACATTAAAAAATAAGATTTTTATTTCATATAAAAGTCTATTACATGTCTAAAAAAGGGCTGTACAAAGGAGAATTTCTATAAAGAAAAGACCCTAAGCCTACAGCTAGGCGCAGCAACCGCCATGCGCTCTTAGTTTGGCACATCACTTCAGCGTCTCAGCCAGGCGCATCCTTTCAGCAGCTCAGTTATGTGCATCCCTGCTCAGTTATGTGCATCCCTTCAGCGGCTCAGTTATGTGCCGCCCTTCAGCATCTCAGTCAGGCGCATCTCTTCGGCGTCTCAGTCAGGCGCATCTCTTCAAGAGCCTCAGTTATGTGCATCATGAAGTCTCAGCATATGCGCCACTTCGACCCGATCAAATACTTCGACTAATGAAGCATTTATTGAGAAAAACGAGGGTGGGCAATCAACCCCCTAGCTGGAGGAAGAGCTCTCCAAAGGAAGAGGAGAGCACCGCAATCCCTGCGGTAAAAGGAGGCTTTCAACACAACCAGAATGGGCAACACCCACTCTAGCAGGAGGAGGAGCTCTCCCAAAGCCCAAGGAAGATGATCGGGGCACCGCAATTCCGATCTGCGGCTCTTCCAGCATAACGGAGACGAGGCTCGAGCATCCCGATCTTTAGATGCAACAGGCACCTTTCGCCTGCCTCAGAAGCCCTCGACTCTGACTTTTGGATGTAACAGTCACCTTTAAGTGCATCAATGAAGACAATGTATCGTATCTTCACCCTCGGGAGCATCTCATCAACAGAATGTGCTCGAGCAAACAAGTTTATTTCGGGAGGACGTGAGATAACGAGAAGCAAACTCTCTCCTTGCCACTATTTATTGGCCGGGCAAATCAAACCCATGTGCCAAGTGGCGGGCTCTCCGAATCCCGTGCAATGAATTTGCATTAATAGTGATGAACCTGACGCTTCGAATTCAGCCAAGTCAAAAATGGCTATTTAAAGCACTCGAAGAACGTAACAGTCGGACCAATAAAGATGTATCATACAAACGGATGCGTCGGCCAGACCGTGCATCATACTGACGCGCCCATCAGCACCAAGCGCCTTATGAGGATACGCCCATGCGTCCCCATGCGCCTAGTGGAACACAGATCGACGCACCCACTCAATAGCCCATCACTTGTCAAAGAACATTAAATGCTGAAGTCTGACAGAGTTGGCAGCACGTCCCCCGAGGACTGAACAGTTGACAGCTTTTTCAGAAGACGAAGCGCCACCGACGTCTACATCATCATTGCTTTCCTTCGGCGGTTACAAGCCACGTGGCCGCCGAACTATTTCGCATGCGCCTCCACAGCCATGTGCCTCAAAAGCCGTACGCCTCAGACTTTCTTCTGATCCCTAAAGACAGAGGCCAAGTCGCTACTGAAGCCTCGCATACGCCTCAAAAGCCATGCGCCTAGATTGGTTCGTAACTCCTGAAGGTTGTGAGCCAATGTCTTCTTATGCGCCCAATTCCAGGCGCATCCTATCAGATCACTCTTCACCAAATCCGAGATCTTCGAGCCATGGACCTACGACACGTATCCTTTGACTTGATTCAGCCATAAAGGGGTGCTAATCACCCAAGATCTCAGCAACTGAAAGATCTTCTCCTTTGTTACGTGTCAGCTCAGCCGCAGCCCACAAAGGCAACAGGAAGGGTTCAACTCCTCAATCAGAGCGCATCGTCCATGCGCCTCCATCAGCAATCACCACGTGGCATCACCACAAATCGGCGTATCCTACATATGCACGCATGAGCAGCCAGCCAGCAAGATATAAATAGGGGGATCATTTCCTTCTTACACACACACACACACAGAGCTACGAACCTACATATACACAAAGAGAGACAGATACAGACACTAAACGTCTTCTTCCTCTCCATAAGCTCCAGTACCCAGTGCAACTCAGACCTTCAGAGAATCGATAACCGTCGTCAGATCGTCAACGGAGTCAACGCATTACCACTCGCTCCATCGGCACAAGGGACCCAGATAAACAAAAGTGTACTCCTAGGACTACATCTAAGTCCTACATTGTAACACTGTTCTGTTTGTAATTGAAATTATAATCAAAAGATTTTAATGGCAAACGGTGCCGTCTATCTATATCTTGCCATATCCGATTCAGTACCCCAAGAACGACACCTCTTCTTGTGCAAATGCGCACTTTTTCCGCTTGACGAAGAGTTTGTTCTTCCTCAGCACTTGGAAGACGGCCTTCAAATGCTCAAATGTGCTCCTCCATCATGTTTGAGTACATGACGATGTCGTCGAAATATACTACGAGGAACCAATCCACATAGGGATGAAAGAGCTTGTTCATCAAAGTGCAAAAAGTTGCAGGAGCATTTGTTAGACCAAAAGGCATAACTAGAAACTCATATGCGCCATACCTCGTGACGTACGCCGTCATTTCCTCGTTGCCCTCTGTAATATGGACTTGATAGTATCCCGAGCGCAGATCAAGTTTGGAGAAGTATCTTCCACCTCCCAGTTGGTCGAACAAGTCTGCCACCAACGGGATGGGATATTTGTTCTTGATGGTTACCTTGTTTAGTATATGATAGTCGATGCACAAACGAAGGATTCCATCTTTCTTCTTCTAGAATAGCACCGATGTGCCATACGGGGCCTTCAACGGTCTGATAAAACCCGCATCTAGCAGCTTCTTGAGATGCCACTTCAACTTGTCTAGCTCGGGCGGGGCCATACGATATGGAGCTATTACGGGCGGCTTCGTGTCTAGCTCCAACTAGATTGCATAGTCTACCTTCCTCCATGGAGGTAGCCTCTTTGGCAATTCATTCGGCATGACGTCCTGAACTCCATAAGGACGTCATCGATCTCAGGCGAAAGATCCTCTGCACGGGCATCTCCTCCATCTTAAGCACCGCAAGGTAGGCCATCTCTCCGTGTCGCATCTCCTTCTTGAGTTTTAAGGCAGAAAGAGCCTTCCCCTTCGCAAGCTCACCTCGTACAACTGTCACCATGCACGGAGAGCTCTCTTATATGATCCCGACGACTCCCAGATGTGGCATTGGGACCGCCTTTCCCGAGGTAAGAAGGTCCAACCCGAGGATCATGTTGAAGTCGTCTAGTGGTGTAACCGTGATACTGGAGACACTTGTCCAATCTCCTACTTGGATCTTCAACCCTTTGGCCACCCCTTATAGAAGGCGGGCCTCTGAGTTGACTGCCTTTATCTTGCTCGAGTCTTTTTCAAGGACCAGATCCAAGCGCTGGACCTCCGCATCCGAGATGAAGTTATGCGTTGCCCCTGTGTCGACCATCGCCCTCGTGTTATGGTCATTTATCTTCAAGTCCACGTACATCAGCTCTCGACTCGGGGCTTTGATCATGACCATTTTGCTCTTCAAAGCGTTCAGTAGGTGCAGGGTACCCATACGATCCCCCATCCTAGGCTCATCATCCTCGGCCTCCCCACCTTGGACTGTGTTCACCATCTTACCTTTGTTGGTGCAGTCGCGTGCGAAGTGATTTCCAACGCATACGAAGCACTCGATCTTTCGCTTCGTCGGAGGCTTCGCAGGCTGCTTGTCCTTCGGTGGGGTGCCCTTTTTGTTGTTCTTCTTGACTCTCCCGTCGTTGAACTTGGTAGTGGTCTTTGCCTTGGACTTGGGAATATCGTTCCGCCGATACTCCATCAGCTTCTCGATCGCTGCAACGACTGTGTTCAGATTTGACACGCGTTTCTTCTGCAACTCTTATGCCGCCTGCAGTTGCAGACCGTCTAGGAAGAAGAACAGGCGATCTTCTTCGCCCATACTGGAGGTGGCAAGCATCAGGCGGGTGAACTCCACCACATACTCCTTGATAGACCTGGTGTGCTTGAGTTTTCGCAAGCTCCATCTTACGACATACTCCACATTCTCTGGGTAGAACTGAGACTTGATCTCCTTCTTGAGATCCTCCCAAGTCTCGATCGAGCTGAGTCCTTTTTTTATCTCGATGCACCTGCCTCGCCATCACAGCATAGCATCATCAAAAAAATATGGGGATGCCTTTTTTACCTTGTCGGTCTCATCCTCGATGTGAACCGCCTTCAGGTACCGCTCGACATTCTAAATGAAGTTATCCACCTCCTTCGCGTCTCGTCCGCCGTTGAAAGATTTGGGTTCTGGATACTTCACTTTTTGGGCTGCCTCCCTCCTCGGAGATGCACCACCAGCAATGGCCTTCTCGAGGATTGCCGCCTCGGTTTTCACCTGTAACACCCACTTTTCTAAAATGAGGGTAATTTTGAAATTTTATAATTTTGATTATTAAATATTAGGATTTAAATCATGTTAATGATTTTTGATGAATTTTAATTAATTTAATACTATTTAAAATGTTGAATTGTGATTTTGATGTTTAACTTATGTAACCCTAGAATTGCTAAGCCTAGAGACTAACCATGACCATGGAAGCCTAGTCATGTGATTAGAATTATAAATTACCACTTTTTTAGCCTAAGGATATTTTGGTTATTTTGACATTTTTGTGAAATTGAATTTTTATTAATTAAATATTGTGCTAATCTTTTAATTAAGCCTAAACCTAGAATTGTCCTAATCTAGATTGTTAACCATGAGCCTAGATATTAGATTAGAAGTTTCCGTTACATGACAAGGTTAGGAATATCTAGATATTATGTTAGTGAGATATTTTAGTTAGATATTTGTAGAAGGAAACCCAAATTTCAATGGGCCTTTGATTGAGGCTTGAATTGAACTTGCTAGAAGGCCTTAAACTTCAATTGAACCAACCCTAACCCTAACATCAATCCCTAGGCTGCCATCAAGAGCCCCCCCCCCCCTCTATTTAAACATCGTTTCTCAAGTTCTTGCCTCTTTTTCATTCCTACACAAACCCTAATATTGTTCTTCCCCAAATTATCACCAATTCCTCATTTCTCCTCCAAATTGGACCAAACCAATTGCTTTGGACTCCCCTACAGTAGTAGAGGATGTTGGTAATTAGCTAGCAAGGATTTGAAGGCTTGGGACCATTGCAAGTTGGAGAAGAACCCTCTTCCTTAGGCCTTTTTATTGAGATTCACACTCAATAGGTAAAACCCATGAAACTCATTCAAATTCCTGTTTCCTCTTCATAGATGCATACATCTAGGTACCAAGGACCTGTAGATCAAGTTTGGTAAGATTTGGTGTCCATTAGGTATGCGTGTCGGACACGTATCGGTGTGCTATTGAAAGTGTTTGGTGAAATATCACATAGAAATAAATTTCAATAAATTATAAAACTAATTACATAAATTTGTAGATCTATATGTGTGGATTAATATTTGTGAAGACTGAACATGATTTCGTGTCGTCTTCGTGTCCAAACTTGTACTGGACACGCAGCACCAGCCCCGTACCCGTGCCCTGCTACCACCTACTGTTTTCTCACCATCTAGGCCACGTGGACACGTTCCACTTGGCACAGAGGTGGGGGCCATCACTGTCAGGACCCCCCTCGAGTTTCACGATACCTTATGTCGTATTGGACACGAAAATGAGCCTGCATTAAACTTACAATGTCTGCACCTACGCGAACAGTGGCTTCTGACACGGGCTTCGTGTCTCTTCTAGACACGTCGTGGTGATGTGTCAAGGACTCGAATCCTTAGTCCTACACCTGGGCTAGGTGTGGACACGAGCACAAGGCTCCACGTGACGTGTGTCGTGTCCACGAGGGCTCGAACACGCCGCACGAGCTTACTGTTATACATGTTTACTGATACTTTGTAATTTCCCTATTTGGACACTTTGTGTCCATTGTATGGACACGTGGACACCCTCCACATGTACACACACATGTGGGACACCACTGCACACATTTTTTCTAAAATGTTTTGGGTTTTTCCTATATTATTTGGTCAGGTTTCTATTTACTGACAGTGAGTTTGTAAGTTGATATGTAAAAACTGAATTTGTATGTTAACAGTTTAAACATGTAAAACTGTGAACTAAGTTCACAAACCTGAGATTTGGGGTTTGCTCAAAACCTGGGATTTAAGTTGGTTTTGTGGTTTGTTCACTGTATGTAGATTGTTTAGGTTTGCTTGATACAAACATGATAATTAGGTCCTATATGTTAAACTAAGTTGATGATAAAGTGATAACTGAGATTGAATGGCACATTTGAAAACTGAGACTTAGGTTTGTCATGAAAACTGGAATTTGAGGAATATGTTAAAACTTTGAGTATGTTAAATGAAATCTAAAATTTGAGAACACTCACTCCCTCTCTTTTACACTTTACTGCCACACACACACACAACCCTGAGATATACACTGTCCAGCCCCCTTGTCACAGTATACCTTTCTTTTACCTCATGCATATATACATGTATGTAAGTTTGTATGTAATTCATTCTCAGGTTTGTCTTGAATGTGTATCTCAGTTTTAGTTTAGGTTTCTTTGAATTCAGTTTTAGGTTTTTATGTTTTGGATTTGTTGGTTGATTTGAGTATCTCAGTTTGAGACTGGAATTCTCAGGTTAGAGATTGATGATTAGTGTTAGCTTTTATATGTTTAGCTATAGTTTTGGGTTTAATGCATGTAACCTGAAACTGAAATACTTGGGTTTTGAACTTAAACTGAAAACTGAGAATGTACTTTGAGTTTGGTTGTTAATGTATATGTCTATTGTTTATGAAAACTGAGACACACTATCATTTCCTCACTCTTCACTCCACACACACACTCATGCTATTTGACTCCCCCTCTTTCCTATCTATATAGGATTATATATGTATGCATGTTAAAATATAAGATATGTATCTATATATGTATTATGATGGTATGTATAATATATATGATATGACTTTGTATGATATATATGTATAGCTTGATGAATGTATATAATGTATATGATATTGTATATAGGTTGGTATAGTATTGTATATAGTTTAACTATAGGCTATGTAATATTGTGGCTTATTATATGGTATATTGTATAAGATTTTGGGTTAGGCTTGTAGTTGACTAACCTAGACTGGTTGACCATAGTTTGACTTGGTATTGACCATAGTTGACTAGAGTTGACTTTTGACCTAGAATCATGTAGACTGTATATTATACTTCATTTATGACTCCTTGGATACATCATGACTTGTGTTGCTCTAAATAGGACTCAGATACCTCGCTTCGGACTTTATATTCTCACAGACATTCAGATCGCAGGCGAGTACATTCTCTGATCGTTTTATACTTGTCAGGACTTATATTCTTGCTCTAGATCACTTTACTTGATGCTGTCACGATTGTTATCACGGATTGGTACTATATGGATCTTCTCTTGCGATGTTATCCCCCTTGTGTTCATCAAATACATATTTTGATGTGCGTTTCACGAACATATTATATTTATTGTACACTCCTATTCATGTATACTCATTGTGCATTTTGTACTCTCATGATCATATAAGTTTCATGGAAAAACTATTGTATAGGTAACGTAACTTGATTGGATCCTTGTGTATTGATTGGAGAGGGTGAGTAAGAAATGGTTATGTGATCAAATCCCCTATTGTATAAAATATTGTATATGTCCATTGTGCCCTCACGTATAATGGAGTCCCATTTTATTGTATAACCTAACCTGTTTACATAATCATATTGTGCTCTAAATCACTAGTCACTTACAGTTATTACTTATCATGTATATATTTCCAGTTTACAAATATCTCTCATTTTTATGTACATCTTCTTACAGTTCATGTATCTTACAATTTTGCATGTTTTATATTTCCTGCCATGATATGAACTGCGTGAGATGTATTGTGCTCGCTCTTGTCCTGACTGGACCTGTTAAAAATATTACAGATGATACTGAGTGCTTCTGTCCAACCTATTATGGAGCCCATCTAGACGATACCTGTGAGTTGGACCCACAGGAGGATCCAGCTCTAGCTGAGGACGTCATCCCTACTGCTTAGACTAGATTAGCTAGGTTTTATATTTGTATTAACTTTTGCGTTTGTATTATTTGGATGTTTGAGATGTTGTGTCGTTTAGACACATATACTTATTTTCTTCTGATTGTATTTCTTTTTAGTGATTTTCTATCTATCATATCGTACTATTTCCATCTCTAGATTTGTGATTGAGTTGTACCTTCTGAGATTGTCCTCCGTTTGGAGAGTATACTTGTTTAGATTCATTTATACTGTTAGATGTTGTAACCTAGGATAGTGTTCTACCGCCGATACTGCGGCGTAGGCTGGATGTACCCACTTTTCGTGCCCCTACACTGGGTGCGGGTCGTGACATCAGCTCCTCACGTAGTTCGACAATCTTTGCCTTGGTAGCCCTCCTCGAACTCGGCTTGCATCTCATGAAATTGTTTCCGAAACTATGCAATGGCATAGGCGACGTCAGTCTCCAACCCATGGACGAACTCATCGTGGGCTGTCTGGTTTTGCTACACTCAAGCTCGACGACCGCCACGCCTTTCTCCAGCATCTCCACACGGGATGCCAACTCGCCAAGGGCACGTTCCATTGACGGCTTCTTGCTCTTGCCCTTCCTTCTGGGCTTCGCCTTCTCCTTAGGCGATACGGATTGCTCCTCATTGTGGACGATCTCGGACGAAGACATGACGACGATCGACCTTTGCTCTGATACCATTTGTCACGGACTTAGTATTTTTGCTAGTACTTCGTCTCGTGCGGAACACTATCTTCCTTCTCGAAGTCTCATGCAAGCCTTTCCAACCCGACTTAGCTATAACGCTAAGTGTCACGACCCGCATCCAGTGTAGGGGCACGAGAAGTAGGTACGTCCAGCCTACGCCGCAGTATCGGCGATAGAACGTTGTCCTAGTTCACGTACATCTAACATGATAAGGTACCTATACAGTGTATACTCTCCAAACGGAGGACAATACAGAAATTTACAGCTCAATCACAACTAAGGTAGAAGTACGATAAGATAGATATGATAAAAAAATTATCAAATGAAATACAAACATGAGAAGAAGTCTAAGTGTCTAAGATAACATCTCCACAAATATTCAGAATAACAACAAGATCCCAATATATACATCAATGTATCCAAATGAGACAAGACATCAAAATAAAATAGAAGTCTAAGCTAACTAGCCTAAACTATAGGGGTGACATCCTCTACTGCTGATGGATCCTGCTGAAGGTCCAAGTCGCAGGTGTCCTCTATGGCAGCTCCATAATAGGTAGGGCAAAGGTCCTCGTCATCCTTTGTAATATTTTCAACAGGTCCAGTCAGGACAGGAATGAGCACAAAATCTCAACAGTTCATATCAAGACAGGAATATAAAGCATACAATAGAGTAAAATACATGAAACGCTGAAAGAAGGTACATATAGTAAAAAGAGAAAGAACTGTAATGTAAATAGCTACTATAAGTAGAGAACTATCAGTGACTAGTAATGTAGAGTACAAGATAGACATGTGAATGGCTTGAATTTGTACATGATTACACTAAAGAGTTTGCACATGATTACACTACTTTGAAATTGTTCACATGACTGCTTCAACTCCCCCGTACCCCAATTAATACACAAGGATCCAGACAAGTTATGTTATTGTACAATATTTCATATGGGGCCCATAAATGGGTGCACATGAAGTTATACATGAGGGCTCTGTGAACATGAGAGTACATGAATCACAAGAGTATACATAAATAGTGAAAGCACTGGAGTAAATGATGAAAGTGAAACGCACATGAAAAGAGTGAAACGCATCGGGTACATCTTTTTAGTGATTTTCTATCTATCATATCGTACTATTTCCATCTGTAGATTTGTGATTGAGTTGTACCTTTTGAGATTGTCCTCCGTTTGGAGAGTATACTTGTTTAGATTCATTTATACTGTTAGATGTTGTAACCTAGGATAGTGTTCTACCGTCGATACTGCGGCGTAGGCTGGATGTACCCACTTTTCGTGTCCCTACACTGGGTGCGGGTCGAGGCATCAGCTCCTCGCGTAGTTCGGCAATCTTCGCCTTGGTAGCCCTCCTCGAACTCGGCTTGCATCTCATGAAATTGTTTCCGAAACTATGCAATGGCATAGGCGACGTCAGTCTCCAACCCATGGATGAACTCATCGTGGGCTGTCTGGTTTTGCTACACTCAAGCTCGACGACCGCCACGCCTTTCTCCAGCATCTCCACACGGGATGCCAACTCGCCAAGGGCACGTTCCATCGACGGCTTCTTGCTCTTGCCCTTCCTTCTGGGCTTCGCCTTCTCCTTAGGCGATACGGATTGCTCCTCATTGTGGACGATCTCGAACGAAGACATGACGACGATCGACCTTTGCTCTGATACCATTTGTCACAGACTTAGTATTTTTGCTAGTACTTCGTCTCGTGCGGAACACTATCTTCCTTCTCGAAGACTCATGCAAGCCTTTCCAACCCGACTTAGCTATAACGCTAAGTGTCACGACCCGTATCCAGTATAGGGGCACAAGAAGTAGGTACGTCCAGCCTACGCCGCAGTGTCGGCGGTAGAACGTTGTCCTAGTTCACATACATCTAACATGATAAGGTACCTATACAGTGTATACTCTCCAAACGGAGGACAATACAAAAATTTACAGCTCAATCACAACTAAGGTAGAAGTACGATAAGATAGATATGATAAAAATATTATCAAATGAAATACAAACATGAGAATAAGTCTAAGTGTCTAAGATAACATCTCCACAAATATTCAGAATAACAACAAGATCCCAATATATATATCAATGTATCCAAATGAGACAAGACATCAAAATAAAATAGAAGTCTAAGCTAACTAGCCTAAACTATAGGGGTGACATCCTCTACTGCTGATGGATCCTGCTGAAGGTCCAAGTCGCAGGTGTCCTCAATGGCAGCTCCATAATAGGTAGGGCAAAGGTCCTCGTCATCCTTTGTAATATTTTCAACAGGTCCAGTCAGGATAGGAATGAGCACAAAATCTCAACAGTTCATATCAAGACAGGAATATAAAGCATACAATAGAGTAAAATACATGAAACGTTAAAAGAAGGTACATATAGTAAAAGAGAAAGAACTGTAATGTAAATAGCTACTATAAGTAGAGAACTATCAGTGACTAGTGATGTAGAGTACAAGATAGACATGTGAATAGCTTAAATTTGCACATGATTACACTAAAGAGTTTGCACATGATTACACTACTTTGAAATTGTTCACATGACTGCTTCAACTCCCCCGTACCCCAATTAATACACAAGGATCCAGACAAGTTATGTTATTGTACAATATTTCATATGGAGGCCCATAAATGGGTGCACATGAAGTTATACATGAGGGCTCTGTGAACATGAGAGTACATGAATCACAAGAGTATACATGAATAGTAAAAGCACAGGAGTAAATGATGAAAGTGAAATGCACATGAAAAGAGTGAAATGCATCGGGTACATCTTTTTAGTGATTTTCTATCTATCATATCGTACTATTTCCATCTCTAGATTTGTGATTGAGTTGTACCTTCTGAGATTGTCCTCCGTTTGGAGAGTATACTTGTTTAGATTCATTTATACTGTTAGATGTTGTAACCTAGGATAGTGTTCTACCGCCGATACTACGGCGTAGGCTGGGTGTACCCACTTTTCGTGCCCCTATACTGGGTGCGGGTCGTGACATCAGCTCCTCGCGTAGTTCGGCAATCTTCGCCTTGGTAGCCCTCCTCGAACTCGGCTTGCATCTCATGAAATTGTTTCCGAAACTATGCAATGGCATAGGCGACGTCAGTCTCCAATCCATGGACGAACTCATCGTGGGCTGTCTGGTTTTGCTACACTCAAGCTCGAAGACCACCACGCCTTTCTCCAGCATCTCCACACGGGATGCCAACTCGCCAAGGGCACGTTCCATCGACGGCTTCTTGCTCTTGCCCTTCCTTCTGGGCTTCGCCTTCTCCTTAGGCGATGCGGATTGCTCCTCATTGTGGACGATCTCGGACGAAGACATGACGACGATCGACCTTTGCTCTGATACTATTTGTCACGGACTTAGTATTTTTGCTAGTACTTCGTCTCGTGCGGAACACTATCTTCCTTCTCGAAGACTCATGCAAGCCTTTCCAACCCGACTTAGCTATAACGCTAAGTGGCACGACCCGCATCCAGTGTAGGGGCACGAGAAGTAGGTACGTCCAGCCTACGCCGTAGTATCGGCGGTAGAACGTTGTCCTAGTTCACATACATCTAACATGATAAGGTACCTATACAGTATATACTCTCCAAACGGAGGACAATACAGAAATTTACAGCTCAATCACAACTAAGGTAGAAGTACGATAAGATAGATATGATAAGAAAATTATCAAATAAAATACAAACATGAGAAGAAGTCTAAATGTCTAAGATAACATCTCCACAAATATTCAGAATAACAACAAGATCCCAATATATACATCAATGTATCCAAATGAGACAAGACATCAAAATAAAATAGAAGTCTAAGCTAACTAGCCTAAACTATAGGGGTGACATCCTCTACTGCTGATGGATCCTGCTGAAGGTCCAAGTCGCAGGTGTCCTCTATGGCAGCTCCATAATAGGTAGGGCAAAGATCCTCGTCATCCTTTGTAATATTTTCAACAGGTCCAGTCAGGACAGGAATGAGCACAAAATCTCAACAGTTCATATCAAGACAGGAATATAAAGCTTGCAATAGAGTAAAATACATGAAACACTAAAAGAATGTACATATAGTAAAAGAGAAAGAACTGTAATGTAAATAGCTACTATAAGTAGAGAACTATCAGTGACTAGTGATGTAGAGTACAAGATAGACATGTGAATGGCTTGAATTTGTACATGATTACACTAAAGAGTTTGCACATGATTACACTACTTTGGAATTGTTCACATGACTGCTTCAACTCCCCCGTACCCCAATTAATACACAAGGATCCAGACAAGTTATGTTATTGTACAATATTTCATATAGGAGCCCATAAATGGGTGCACATGAAGTTATACATGAGGGCTCTGTGAACATGAGAGTACATGAATCACAAGAGTATACATGAATAGTGAAAGCACAGGAGTACATGATGAAAGTGAAACGCACATGACATGATGTACCCGATGCTCCCGAGGGGGATAACATCTCAATATAAAGATCCATATAGTACTATTTCGTCTTAACAACGTGACAGCATCAAGTAATCTACAGCAAGAATATAAATTCTAACAAGTATAAAATGATCAGAGAATGTACTCGCCTGATATCCTGAGCAACAGATGTATACATATGTCCAAACAGAGTAGATGAGTCCTATTTAGAGCAACATAGGTCACAACATGTCCAAAAAAGTAATACTGAAGATTACAATGCATTCTACATGATTTCTAGGTCATTCTAGACTGAAGTCAACTCTTGGTCAATCTAGTCAACAATCCTAGTCAAACCAAGTCAACATCTAGTCAACTTGTCTACTAGTCTAGGTTAGTCAACAACAAGCCTAACCAAAATCCTATACCAATATATACCATAACATCACAAAATATACCATAGCCTAAAGGGGAATCTATATACTAGGCATATACAAGTCTAAACCAACCTATATATAACAATACATATATATCTCATATACATACAAACCTATACATCACATATATCATATACAATATATACATTATACATACAACCCAAAAAATATATATACCTACATACACATGTATATATAATAACATATATACATAGATATAAAGAGGGGAAAGGGAAGGAAAGAAATGGAATGGTGTGTGAGAGCTGTGAGAGGAAATGAGGGACTGACAGTGAGACAGGGAAGGCACTGCTGTGAAACAACCAAAACTGAGATAAATCTTAGGTTCCCACTCCAGCAGTCCACAACCCACTGCCCTCAACTCACACCTCAAACACACAACAACCACAACATCTATCGATAGGTTATATATAACATAAATATATGAAAAGGAAAGGAAAATCAGAGCAAAACCAACCCAGGAAACCCTGAGTTTCATGACTGTTCACAATGTTAAACCTAGGAATATCTCAAAGACAGTCACAAACATTAAAAGCCTGAGAATGAATTGTTCACAGTTCATAAACCAAATCCTGAGAATACATGAGTTCAAGCTCAAAACGAAATCAAAAACCAAACCAATTGATCTCATAACCAAACAACCAAATGTATACATATGAGAATACATCTCAGGCAACCTGAGATTGATATGTGACATGTTCACATGGGAAATCTGAGAATAAGTTCAACTTAAATAGTTCTCAAATGACTCGATCAATGTTCTCAAACCCAAAACCACATCAACTTGAGAATCAAACATCTCATGAAACAACAGGATTTAAATCTCAGGAAATCATATAACTTAAAATCCTAACTTCACAAAATAACCAAAACCTGAGATACACCGTTCACATGAAAAATGCCAATAAGAAATCAAACTGATGTAACAAAACTTGAAATAAAATAGTGAACCAAGTGTACAGTAGTTAGGACAAGTCCCACGTGTCCCAAAGAGTCCCTACGTGTCCATAAACTGGACACAAGGTGACAAAAACATCAAAAATACAATGTGTATCAGAAAACCCAAATAAATCAACCATTAAATGTGTACAGATGATTAGGCATGTTACATGTGTCATGGGGAGTATGATTCGTGTCCAATAACAGTAGACACAAAGTGTCAAATAGCACATAACACACAGTGAACTCGTGCACAGACAGCCACGTACGGTGGGGACAGGGACTCGTGTACACGACACAAGACACATCGTGCTCATGTCTAGGTGTTCGCCAGGGGTAGGGCTACGTGTTCGTGTCCCTGTACTGTGTCAAATCTGTGTCGTGTTGCATGTGTGAGTGCGTATCAGAGAGGCCATTTCCCATGTGCGCACACAGTGAAGAACCAGTGCGGGCTAGATCCCGTGTCCGATACGACACGAGAGTGCATAAAACTCGAGGGGTGGCCTGTTAGACATGGCCCCCTCCTCTGTGCCAAGTGGCACGAGTCCATGTGGCGTGTCGTATCCGAAATCACAATCGAGTAGCAGGCACGCGTACGAGGGCGCATGCCGCGTGTCCTGTCCAAATTGGGACACGAAAACGACACGACACGATGCTTAGTGCATAGGGAAATGAAAACATACATGTAGGGCTACAATCCTATTCAAATAGATTTCAAAAATATGAACAAAAATCCCTTTGAGGTATTTCGTCAAACACATAAGCAATGACACTGATACGTGTCCGATACGGACACCAAACTAATTCTAATTCCTACCAAACTTCACCTACAGTTAGGGGACACCTAGATGGATGCATCTATGGAAAGAAATCAGAATTTAGAGGTGATTTGAAGGAATTACCTATTGAGAGTCAATCTCAATGAAAAAAGCCTTAAATTGTGAAGTCCCCTTCCTCAAGCAATGTCCAAATGAGCTCCCCTTCTTGCAAGCTAGCCTCCTTCAACCTCTATTCTAGATTTAGAACCAATTGCAAAAGATTGGGATCAATTTGGTGGAGAAATTGTGAGGAATGATGAAAGGAAAAAAGAAATTAGGGTTTCCTACAGGGGGGTTTTTAAAGGAGGCAAGTGAGTGTTAAGAGGCATTATATAGGGGTGTTGGGGTCTCCATATGGCTGCCATAGCATGGTTAGGGTTAGGGTTTGGGCATGGAGAAAGGCTATGGGCTCTCTAGCAATCAATTCTAAGTCTCAACTTAAGGCCCAAACTAATTCTAGGCTAAAGCTAATAAAATATATAACTTACAAATATCTAGATATTCTCTAACTTAGTTATTAAGTCTCTAACATTCTAACTAAACCTCCATGAACATCACTAACATCTAGGTTAGGTCAAAACTAGGTTAATCTATAATAAAAAGATTAGCACCATAATAATCAATCAAATTTTATTTTTCATTTAAAGTAATGACCAAAATACCCTTAAGCAAAAATGTAGAAATAAATCACCCTAATCACATGGTTAGGTTTCCATGGTCATGGTTAGTCTCTAGGTCAAGTAGTTTCTAGGGTTTCACTAGCAAAATACCAAAATCACAAATCACCCATTAAAATAGTTTTAAAAGAATTAAAAATTACCAAAAATCATAACATGATTTAAATCTCATTATTAAAAGACTAAAATTACAAAAGTTCAAAATTACCCTCATTTAAAAAAGTGGGTGTTACACTAAGAAAATTAAAAAGAGTGGAGCAAAGATGGGACTCGTAAGAATTTTTTTATTACTTGGAGAATGCTTACAAGTTTTGGTAATGAGGAACAAATGAGGCATTCCCCTTAATTATAGTGCTCATAGAGCTTTACATGGAAACTTCTGTAAAGGAATATTACAGGAATTATTCTCCTACTAAATAAGGACAAATAAAGCTTCTAGTGCATCCAGAAAGATCATGACACATCTGGTAGGGTCCGAAGTCTTCTGGAAGATTTTCGGATCCTTTGGAAGATTCTGGGGTCTTTTGGAAAGTTCCACCATCTTCTAGAACGTTCTGGAAGCTTCCCGCATAACCTTGGTCAGTGGAAAGGTTATGCAATTTAGTCTCGGACGGGGTGCAACTCTTCGGACATTACATAACGCATACTAAGTGCACTAGGGCTAGGCTCCCAGTAAAAAAAATCGAAAAAAAATCATGTGGAGAAATTTTTGTGTGTATGTGAACTGGAATAGAGCACGGATGAAGGGTTGTATGGGAATTGTTGTGGTGTTTGATGAAAAACTGTATATGTGTGTTTTAAATGAAAGAAGGAATGAGTATTGATAATGGGGTTGTCCAGCATTATGTAGCAATAAGAGACGAATTGGACACAGATGCAAGGGAGGCCAGAAATACTTCATGGGAGGTGTCTCCTAGTGGGAAAATAATAATAAACTAGAAAGTAGAATACTCATGCGAGATGTATAAGACTTTCAAAGTAGGAGTACTATGAAAAAAATAAAAAAAGAGTTACTTAGTAGTATTACAAATGATGTTGTAGTTAAAACGTTTTAAAAGTATAAAAAATTATATAGAACAATTGTGAAATATAATAATTTATTGTATGAAAATAATACTTCTTAATATAATATTATATTATTATACCCAAAAAATTTCGGAGGCGTTACTTCCGAACACTTTTATAATTGCACCCCCAGTGGATTATCATCTTGGATTCGCTACTTGGGGGAGGTGTGGGTGTGTGTGTATAAAAATTAAGAACAGTGTGTCCAAAAGAAATACAATGCAACTTACACAAAATCTCGTATATTATGTCCGACATGGAACATCTGAAAAAAAAAAAGTTATATCCATCTACCGGTGAGAATACAAGGCAAGCAACGTTTGTTCTCTTATTCTCTTTGCTGAGTATAGTAAGAACGGCCAATTTTTAGACTAGATTTTAGTAAAAAGTAAAAAAAAAAAAAAAAAAAAAAAAATTGAAGTATATATCACGCTACATTTTTTGTACTTTACTCTAAGAATGAGCCGATATGTCAATCAAATTAGTTTTAATCCGTGCTCAAGATGATTTTTTCATGCTTTCTCACTTCTTCTACAATTTCTTCCGGTAATAAAAAAGAGTCCTAGTGACAGACAGTTGGTCTAATACTCGAAGCTTGACAAGTTCCATGCCAATTTTATAGGACTTGCGCATGATAAACATTTCGCAACCCAATTACTTGCGTGCAAAAGAACACCAACAACTTTAAATTCTTTAAACAAGGGTCCTTTAAAGGGTTATTTAGTTTTAGGATCTCATATATCTATATATAAATATTAAAATTTAAATTTTGAAATAGACCGATGTTAGAATTTGAATTTCAAAATTACTGTTCATTAGTCTAGGTGAACAGTAATTTCGAAATCCAAACTCTAACCATCAATTTTGAGACCTAGATTCTAATATCCTGCATGTATATATGAGATCCTAAAACTAAACATCCCTTTGAACAGCAGATGTAAATTTTGAACAGCTACCCTCAATGTGAATTCTCTATTGAGGAGATGTTGACCATAATCAAATCCTTGCTCCTCAATGATACTTGACGAAAGTATGTCCTACCTCAACATTTTATATCCTACTAGAATAAGGTATAAGAGAATTGCGGGTCCCTACTACTACATATTCCTTGTGATGCCAAGTTTCAATCAGAACACTCCAAAATATGACTTTTCTTCGTTTTTTTTTTAAATAGTCAGCTTTTGACCAATGAATAGATTTATTTGTTTATTTTTACTTGGTGCCCAATTTTGAGAAACAAGATCAATTTTGTGAAAATACAATATGAGCGTACCAGATCTTCCGAATTTATAGGCCTCCAAAAAAACTTATATATGCATTATATATTATACATTTATTTATATATAACTAATACATACAAAAAAAAAAGTTAGTAAAATTAAACTTTTGATCCATATTTAGTTAAGTCTTTGTTACCATTACTATTCCGCAGGATCAACTATTTTAGAGAACTTAAAAAATATATATAATTATAGTGTAAATGATAGTTATATCTCAATTAAAACATATTGTACTTGATTAATTTTCCTTAATGTTAATTAATTTTGGTTAATTTAATTTTTGAATTTTTAATGAGGAAGATATTGTACTAGATAATTTAATTTTCACTGATCACCAAAATGAATTATTTCATAGTAGCTCAAATGTCTACCAACTGTCATCTTCGTCCAATGCTTACTATACGATTCGTATTTGTGGCTTGTCCAGTCAAAATCTAGTATTCATGATTAACTCACAAGTAATTGTCATATCCTAATCCCAAAATATGTAGGACTCAACACGTAACATGTCCATCAAATACGACTTACCAAAATATTTAACAAATATTGGTCCCACAAAAGTATTGTCATGTCGAAAACCATAATACTAGAAAGCGGAGGCGATACTAGGCAAGCCATGCATCGGAGTATGCCGATACCCCAGAGTATTGTCACGATGTATAAAGAGATGGAGTTACTCTGTAATCCATAGGCCAACTTCTAGGTCAACAGTCCTAGACCAATAACAAACAAGTAAACTACAAGAAGTATGATTATCAGACATATAATAGAAAATCGTCCCAAACTATAGCTATATATATTATCATCAAACAAGTAATACAAAATAAAATACTGGGAAGACAATCATATATGATAATATTTAGATATAGTCTAGAATGAATACAATCATATTGTTTGCAAGCGGGAACATGATCCTATAACATGAGCTAACACATACTCGGTAAATAAATGTCTCAAAAAAATATGTAGAATATACAGTGGAAGATGAGACAAAATCCACTCAGACACTCGGGTGGTGGTCCTCCTGATGCTGACCATCGAGCGGAAGGTATGATAGATCTTAAGGCTCCGTTATAAGTTTTGGCTATAAAAAATCAGTGTGCTCATCAACCCTACATAGTAATTACTATAAGAAAATAACTATGGTATACTAAAACTAGCATGCAAGCAAATAATAGGAAAGCATAAAAGAAATAATAAAGAAGGAAAATTAGTAAGCAATAGTAAGCTGGAACAGTAATATAAACTATCCACCAATCTCGGCCAATCATGAACTACAACTTGATAATATTATCTAACTAGAGTTGTCACAATCCTGCTTATTATCACATACAATTGAAGTTCCAAAAGAAATATGCGTTGCATGCTGTTAAGATTATCTAGATTAACGGTAATTAGTAATATGTACACATATGTAATCTGTGAGCTAATAAAAATCAGTACAATATAACATCTGTCCAGGTCATCCAGGTTAACAGAAATAAGTAATATGATATCATAATAATCTAGGTTTGAATCTCCTATTGTACACATTTTAAACAGATTCTGAAAAGAATTATATCGTTGCATAAATCCAATTATTCGTCCATGAAATAGATTTTCAGCCAGTTTAGAAAAATCTAAATTGTTTTTTGGGACATCCGGCGTAACGCTCGAAACTTTGTGCATATTACGTTGTACGTCTTTTGGGCCCATTGTCTCTAACTCTCACTATTTATAAATGGAAGAAATAATACGCCCCTGTGGCTCGATCCACTGATTTTTTGCCCCCAGTCAAGGCTCTTATGCCTCTCCCTGGTAACCACATGGGTCACTCGTGCTCGGCAAACCAATATAGTTTGGAGAAGCCAAACTCAAGTGACCATTGTAATTACCGAGAAGAGGCATAAGATGATGGCTGAGTGGCGGAAGATTTGTGGATCGAGTCACGAGAGTATTTTATTTCTTCTATTTATAAAAATAGTAGAAGTTGTGGACAATAAGTCCAAAAGATATACAATATAGTGTTTACGAAGTACCATTGCAGTGTTTACGAAGTACCTTGGGTGATGCCGGACATCTTAAAAAAATGGTACTTGGCGAAAACATTTTCATAATAACAAAGATGACAAAGCTTTGATGGTTCAATATAATATTTTTGGGTGGCATTCCAAGTAAGTTTACATAATGAATCTTAAAGTAAGAAAATGTATGTTTCAATCTCTCGTGAATTATTAGAAAAAAGAAGATAGGATTTGTTCGTGTGACATGGCTAGGCCTCAGAGCATCTCCAACCCTGTTGTCTTGTTAAGTGTTGTGAGTCTTAGGTGGCTTCTACGTGGCATTAGTCACAAGACAATGTCTTGTTTATGTGGCAAAATTATATCTCAAAAGACAATGAAATAGAAAAACTATCTCCAATGCAAAAGTATTGAGAAAACAATAAAAAATATTTTTTTTTCCAACTTCCAAGGCAACTCCTCCACTTCTTCAACTTTTTTTTATAAATATTTCTATTCATAATTGATGATGTAGAGACAAAGTCATTGTGAAGTGCATTATCTAGATCTAGACAACCAACTTCACATTCTCCTTGCCATGTCATTGCCATATCAACTTTATATTTTATTCTACATTTATATTGGAGAAGAATTTTTGGAATAAAAATTTGTCATTCCTATGTGGCAACCATTTTTTCTAAACTCACAATAGGGTTGGAGATGCTCTCAGCGTGCCATTAATTTATACTCCAATATCTAAGATGTTTGCACTTTTATATTACTCCAAATCGCTGCAAACGCTAGTTGACATTGATAAACAATAATATGCATACGTAGGCGTATTGAATTGTCAACTATATTATTAATTTCTCCTTAATTGCACATTCACTCGACGACATATAGATGTGCACCTTAATTGGGTCATCTTTTTCTTCCGGAAATTAGGTCAATTTGCCTTCTATATAACAAAACAAGCTATTCTAGAATGCTTAGCTACACAAAATAATATATAATAAAAAATTTATATTCTGAAATCAAATTTTATATAATTAAATTTATGAAAGAAATCATATTCATGTATTTATGTTTGGTGAACATATAAATATATCCTGTAATATATTTTATATAAAAAAATTATAACATTTTTATTGAATAGTAAATATATTTAATAGCAAAAAAATTTCTATAGCAAACCCATTTTTACTGAAATTGTACTGACCGTAACATGTTTTACAAAATTGCAAAAGAAGTCTTTTCCGCCAGACCGTCTGGCGGAATAAAATTGCACGAAGAAGTCTTTTCCGCCAGACCGTCTGGCGGAATTTGCGCCGGGGGGGGGGGTATATACTTAAATTTGTTTTCTTAAATTTGCTTCAAATTATACTTAAATTTGCTTTCTTAGTTAAATTTTATATTTCCATAATTCTTTTCTTTAAATTAAGTCTGAATTCATTCATAATCAAATGGAAGAAGTTGCCGCATTATTAAAACTGTGGATATATGATGGTGGTTGTTCATCCAGCCAAATAATATTTGGTAAAGACTCAAAATGATTAAAAGGAACGTGTGCCTGCCAAAGCTAAAGAATTAAAATGAGTTCTAAATTGATGATTGTTTTTTATGAATTCATACTTAACTTTAAAAAAAATCATGAAAATATAAAATTTAACTAAGAAAGCAAATTTAAGTATGATCTCCCTCCCCTTGCAAATTTTGCCAAACGGTCTGGCGGAAAAGACTTCTTCGTGCAATTTCGTAAAACATGTTACGGTCAGTGGAATTTCAGTGAAAATGGGTCTGCTATAGGAAATTTTTCGATTTAATAGTTGTTAATCACTCTCATCATTTATTAAATGGAAGGAATAGTACTTTTATCCTGGCTCGAATTCGTACAAATGTGACGGACGTCTCCCATCTTAGCCACTTGAATTAGAGATGATTGATACTTTTTATTGCATAGTTCTTCATTAAGGTGATATGTTAGTATTTAAAATAACATGGTTCAAATTCTATTAACATCTTAATTTTTCGTACTTATAAATAATTTTTTATGACTCAATTCGTTGTGCAACCTAACCCAAACTCACAGACGTGAAATAGGAAAAAAAACCCCAAAAGATATATTTTTTAAAACAAAGAATAAAGAAGTGGGAAAATGAATAAAAAAACAAAAAATGAAAAAAAAAAAAACTTAACAAAATTATTTTAGAAAATTAGAAAAGAAAAAAAAGGAAGGAAAAAAACCTTAAAAAAAGTATAGAAAACAAGGAAAAATGAATTTTAATTTTTCTTTCAGAAACAAACAAATGAGAAAAGATGAAAACAAAAAATATTAAAATAAATGAGAAACAAAGAAAAACACTTAAAAACAAAAAAAAACAAAGAAAGAAAGGAAAAAAAGGAGGAAAAAGAACAAAAAAATAAAAACAGAAAAAAAAAATCTAAAAAAGTATAGAATAAACCAAAAAGAGAATTTAGTTTAAAAAATAAAAAAGTCCTAAAAGAAGCAAAAATTGGGGAAAAAAACAAAAATGAAAAGAAAAAAGTTTCTTAAAAACAAATGAAAAACCAAAAAATAGATGAAAATCAAAAAATGGGGGGAAATTTTTAAATAAATGTATAGAAAAATGAGGAAATTCAAAAAAATAATTTTCTCTAAAAAAAAAAAATTAAATGAAAACATAAAAATAAAATAAATACTAATTTTTTAAACAAATGGAAGACAAAAAAAGTTGAAAAAACATATAAAAAAGGGGAAAAAAAAGGTTTTTTAAGAAAAAAGTAAAATACAAAAAGAAAAATAATGAATAACAAAGGGGAAAGAAACTTAACAATGGCTACTGGACTCAACAGGACACGAACATGAGCTATGCTAAACTGATCGAAAATTTTCTTAGAAAGCATAAAATATTTATAAAATTTCAATCAAAGCAACAAGTTTGGGATAATGGCATACAAGGCACAGAAACGCCCTTAGTATAGGCGTTTTGTATTTTTTATTATTAACTTTTTTTTTCTTACTTAACACCGTTAAATTTTTCGTCCGTTAGATTTTCCGTTAGGGAATATAAAATGTATAGGGATTGATGGGATATAAAGTGGATTCTTTTGTCGGTATTGATTTTTTTTTTCCCGCCCATTAGTACATATGGGATATAAAGTGGATCGCCCACTAGCTAACGTTAACTGGTTAGAATATAGGATAGGTAACGTTCATTGAATGGCTCACGTTAACTCAATAACTCTCGGATAATTTCTTCTTCCTTTTCTTCTTTAGCTTCTGTTGTTTTTCTCTGCTAGGCTTACCTCTTCTTTCTCTTCTGTTTCTTCTCTTCTACTCTCCTCTTCTTATATCCATTTTCCCACCCGTTTTCATACATTTCAGTCAAAAAGTGACTGAAAAAGCTGCATGCCACACACACACCATTGCAATCCCACACACACCAATGCAGTCAAAGGCTGCATGCCAGTCCCCGAAAAAGCGCCTGCGCCCAGTCCCACACCCCGAAAAAGCGCCTGCCCACACCCCGAAAAAGCGCCTGCGCAGCAGCCAATTGCATGCAGCTTTGGACAGCCCGCCCGCGTCGCAGCTTTGGACAGCCCACACACACGAGAAGCGCCACGCGTCGCAGCTTTGGACACCCGCCCGCGTCACGATAAAAAGCGTCAGAGAAAACGCCCTTAGGAAGGGCGTTTTCGTCTGACACTACTAACAAAACGCCCTTCCAAAGGGCATTTTCATTATTTTATATATATATATATTTTTTAACGGAGGCTGAACGTTAACGGAGTAGGGGGAAAATTATTTTAAAACAAGAACGCCCTTCGTAAGGGCGTTTTCATTATTTTATATTTTTTCGTTTAACGGAGGCTGGTTTAACGGAGTAAGAGGAAAAAAATATTTTTAAAACAAGAACGCCCTTCGTAAGGGCGTTCTTGTGCTTCAGATATAATATTTAGAAACATTATGCTCTACATGAAATTTCATAAAATTTTAATGCTTTACATGAAAATTTTCGTAAACTTATTCCCATGAAAAATTAAGTATTTACATCTTTTTGAAGAAATAGACTTTCCATGATTCACGGTAATATTGTTACTGAACATTCGATATTTTCGGAAATAAATTTTATAACCAAAATAAAACATGGTAACAAGTTTTCCATCCTGAATTAATTTATTTGATTTAAAAAAAAAAAAGATTCACGTACATAACACAACATTATTGACAAAAAGATAAATAAAACAATAATACTAGTATTACAACCAAGAGCCTTACAACCTTTTACTACCGTATAGGTGGCATTGCCAATTGTGTTTCCTCTTTTCCCTTATTCCCACATGGAGAGGGATGATCCAATTGACAACTGTCACCTTTATAGTCAGGGGCGGATCCAGGTATTAGGTGGGGTGAGCTGGAGTCCACCTCAATTTTTTTTCCTTTTGATTTTTTTTGTAGTAGTTAGTCCACACCTAGCACATCCCAACCCACTCTAGCCCATCCAGATTATATTTTTGGATCCTCCCATGTAGATAGTCAGGGCGGTCCTGGCCCAGGGCGGCGTCTACGGATCATTAGGGGCCCAAAAAAAATTAATTTAAAAATAAATATGTTAATAATTTTGTATCTCAAATAGAACTAGTATGTAGTATGGATTTTTTAGATATGAAGTTATTGTGGTGTAGTGGTTAGTACTTTATACTTGTACACTAAAGATCCTAAGTTCAATCATTGGTTGCAATTTTTTTTTATATATTTTTTATATTATGTATAGGGACCTTATTTTAAAAGTTAGTTCTGGGTCCACATGAACTCATGGCCCGTTCTGTAGACAGTTGTAAGAAGATTGTAAGATTTTTTTTAATGTAATTATAGTGCTATTCATATACATAAGCAGAATGCATATATGCATGAGACTAGATAGTCCTTAAAAAAAATAGTCGGACATTAGAAGTTCATCAAATAGTCTAATCCGTAGTGTACATGTATGCCAACTTTGCGAAGAATATGTCATTCTCACAATCATGTGCGTTCGAGATCTCCAGGAAAGAGAGTTCATTTTAAGACTTGAGAAAGTGTACTGAACGGTGGATTTTTTGTCTTGAAGTAGAACGAGACATAAAATACTTGATTTATTGCGTCATACAGTAAACTCAATTTCTTCCAAGCACGTAGCTATATATTATGTCTTAGATTTACGTGATGGATTGATTTGTCTTTACATTCATTTTATATCTTTTTAATTATCTGAACGTATATCCAAAATCCAATAAACATGTCTATAATAAATTTAAATGAAAAAAATATTAAATATTCAAATTATATTCAGAAAAATGATTTTTTACGACATTGAAATTATGGCACACCTAAAAAGTACACCGTAAATCCTCAACTTAAGAGATGGATTTCCCTCAACGCCATAAAAAGTGTGTAAATAATTTGGTATGCCTATTTACGACTTGCATTGAAAGCTGTATTTTTTTTTTCTTACCAAAAATCGACAGCCAATTCTTTCATCTAACCCGCGCCTCTATTTCACCCTAAAAATTTTCAACACCCCCAAAACCCGCGCCTCTATTTCACTCTAAATCCCGTGCAGAAAATTCATTCTCACACAAGCCCCTATTTCTAATTCCTCCAATTTTCCTCTTTTTAGGGTTTCTGCTCCAATTTTTAGGGTTTTCAAGAGCTTTTGCTCGCTTCTTTGAGAATGCCGTCGTGGTCCGATTTCGTCGTAGGAGGCGTTGGTCCAGCTGCGCTGACGTATCGACCGACTCATTCTTTCTACGTCCCTCTCCACCTTTGCTCCTTAATGCCCTTGTCGTCATCCGCCGTCGAGTTCTCAACTTCCTCCCGAAACCCTAACTCTAACCGCCTCTGCCAGCCCCCGCATGCTGTGTCGCATCTCCAGGTCCCGTTCGCGTTCTCAAATATCGACATCAATGGCGTTGGTGTTCGTTTGATGGTGGTGGAGGAATTAGTTTCCGTGCAATAGAGGACATTTCGGTCGAGACGTTCCCCCATTGGCCGGGACGTTCGCTAAGATCGACCTCAGGGAGGCGCTCTGCCCTACAAAGGTTATAGGTAAGTACACGCTATGATATGAAGCTCGTCGACAGAGATCTTCTCGATAAGATGCTAAAGACGGTTCATTCGAATGTTTGTTGTAACAGGGATGAAGATTGGGAAGACAATGATGGAGCTGTCAACACGATATCCATGACCCACCCTCATTTACCAACAGAGCACCCGAGCCATTTCGTCGTGGATGACTCATAATGCCATCATCTGCAACCAGGAATCTGGTTTGTGCAAGATGTCAAAATTTTCCGTTCCAGTGAATTAGTTGCTCATTTATCCTTCTCTATTTTGTACACGATTTTATGTTATTTATATTCCGAACACTTATAATATCTACATCACGACTGTAAGTATCAGCCGAAACTGATAACAAAACCATAAGATCTATGTTTTAGGGACATGGATACCACACGAGACAGTAAGGACACGGATACATCACCTATGTGGTACTCATATTGTATTTTGGAGCATCTGGGTTGTGTCTGTGCCTGGCACAACACATTGTAGATTTTTTGGAGTGTCCATGTTTCCTTGAGTAGGATATTCTTTATCAGTTGATAATTGATTCACTTGCATACTTAGTTATTTATGGGACCCAAGATACATCAAGAACAATGGACATGAATTTTAGTATTCTTAAATGCATGAATGCAATGAGCTTGACTCTTTGGAAGACACAAATTTTTTCCAACAATTTCCATTTTAAGAAAATTTGTCATATGAGAATAAGTATATTTTTTCACCACAATTTCGAAGAGGAAGAATGATTCCGAATCTTTTTTTAATTTTATTTGTATATGTATGATTCAATCGACGTGGGCAATAATCTTTTTACTTATTATTTTATATTTTATATGTATACTCTACTAATTTGATTTTTAATTCCAAAGATTCATCGTTTGCTTGGAAACAATGAACCCATGTATTTACTCAATGTAATAATAAAATGTCTATTAACTTGACATGCCTAGTAGACATAAAGTTTTTCTAGGATTATGACATTATAACTTCGTAACTTTTGTGGTGCACATAGTTTTGGTCATTTTCTAGTCTCATAGTGCCAAATGCCCCGAGAGTAAGGTAAGCACTGCTCGGCATAATGCAACTTTTGACATGGACACGGCCTAAATCAGATCCATTGGTCTAGTCTTTTTAGTAGTTAATGTGTCATTATGAGGTTTCAAAGTTTTATAAACTATTAGATATTTCAGCATCCAATATTATGTGGAAATATGTGAATTATATTGGGGATAATCTTCTTCAATGTGCTGCAATTTATGACCTGAGCCACTTATTCCCTGTTGAACATGCTTGAGCCAATGGAAGGATATTTGGAAGCTCCTCACTGAGCTTAGCTTGTTGAGCAAGGTGTTTTTATCCAAAAGAAAACCCAACCTTGCACAAAGAACTGGTTCAAACCCATTGAAGTGAGCATCGGACTTAACGATTGTCAATACCAGTTTGACTAATGCATTGAAGTGGCAAACTGGGCCTGAAAGCCTATAGTTGATGCCAAACAACTGTTTGGACTTGATTCTCCTTTACTTTTTTTCTTTATTTTATTATTGTGGAAGGGTACCATCTTGTCTATATGAGTTGAAGAAGTAAGAATTGCATTCTCTACAGTAGTTTACAAATTAGCAACCTGTTAAGATTGTTTCAATCTGATACAGTAGTATATATGTTAGTCAGAAAGCACAATAACAGTAAAGACTACAGTTGTGCATCTCACAAACCCGTGATCTCCATCTATTTTATTTAGTTAGCTTGGCAGTTTATCTGCTGAAGAATACAGTTGTGCATCTCTTCTACTATACATGGCTGTAGCTGGTAAGTTTCAAATTTTCAGTATAAGTTGGAGTTGTCCAGCTCTTAAAGTGTTACACATTAGTATTGTTTCTGATACCTAAGATTTTTTTTATGTCACTTTCTTATTTTCTTTTCTTTTCCTTTTTTCCATTATTGATTTTTTTGTCATATAACGAAGGTTTCTTCTATGTTCTGCCAACGTGCAGAGGTAACATTTGATTACAACTACGTAAAGGTAGTTAGCACTGCAGCAAAAAAACTTCTGAGTGTCGGGGATACATAGGTGGTGATCGACTGAACTCTGAAGTGATTTTTGATTCAAGTTACCTTTGTTAGCAGTGATTTTTTTATTATTGATTCAAGTTTCTGTCAAAAAAAATGAAGCTTTCTTACATGATTATCTAACTAGGTTTTCTCGATTTTGGTTAGGAAATGCAGTTGGGACACTTTCGATTGGAAGAACAGGTGAGCTCTGATCCAGGTCTTGGTCATTTGGTTGTGTCGATGATTGTTGTTGAATCTGAATAAAGTTCAGATCATTGGTTTGCTGCATTCATAATTTTGCTCAAAAATAGAAAATTTTGGATGAATTTTTCCTCTATTGTGGTGTTACTTCATGCTTTGGGACATATGGCAGGAGGCCGACTAAGGCTAGGAAGGGATTTGAATGACCCCATGGTAAAGGTAGCACTCTATTTAGAATCTTCCAAGTAGGTTATCATGTCGAGCTTGTCATGTGAGATACCATCTTTATTCCCGATTATATTAAGTTCTATTTTAATGTTACATCTACAACTGAACTGATACAATTTTTCTCCTATAATGTTGAGTACATTGAGTAGTCGGAACATTCTTTGACTCTTTGAAAAAGGCTCTGATCACATCATAGGAATACCTATGCTGGCATTAAACCTTGATGTCAATTTCGAATATAAACCTATAATTTTGTGTTTTCTTTAACTTAATTTTGTATCATATCATACATAGTTCTTTGGCCGGACCCGATTAATTTATGCTAAAATCTCTGTAGCTGATTGCTTTATTTTGATGTCGTATAATGTGGGTTAGTTTTATCATGGCATGTTTTACTACCGGCAGTACCAATTGATGTAACCCAATTACACCATCACAACACTTATCAACACAACAATCTTTCCATTTCTAATAGATATATGGTCTTGATTAAAATATATATATACACTTATTAGTATCATACAGTAAAGTCCTATTGTTATTGTATAGTGGGACATATGGCCACAATGAATCTACACTAATGAGGATCTTATTTATTTGGACAGCTAAGCTGAGGAATTCAATAATGAAAATGAGTGGGCAAGATATCCAGAATGCAGTAGATTTTCTGGTCGAAGAATGTTAGACCCGGAGCTTGATCAAAGATGGTAGACTCGATGTCGAGATCAGAGGTTCAACAAATGTTCACCTTCTGATTATTCTCGAGATCCAAGAAGAATACTATAATATGAATCTGATTACAAAAGCAACAATAATCAGAAAGTAAATCTCACGTTCTTCCTCGCAATCGCAGTTGCTGACGGACAGAACTGAGTTCAGAAAATAAATCTCACGTTCTTCCTTGAAATTGCAGTTGCAGACGGACATAACTGAGTTACAACTCAGATGAAGGAGAAGAAAGAAGAAGAGGAAAGGTTCTTGCTGGGGTGATTAAAATCACCGTTGCTCAAAGCAAGATTCGTCCCAACACGATCTGCTTCCAGGAACCAGCAAGTTCACAAAGAACTTCTGGAACGCTCGTAAGTCAATATTTTAGACTTGAACGGGCTTCCTGGACTTTACAGACTCCCTTAACTCTCTTCTTGGCATCTTTTAAAGGAGGCCAAGGGGCTCTATTTATAGAGTGGAGTTGAGACTTCACCTCTTCTCCTATCCGATGTGGGACTAAAATACCAATACTCAAAAATAGAGTTTGATATTTCAGATCATCCCACAATTAGCATAGAAGTGTGCCAGTCCACGCCTACCCCTCGAACACTCCCGTGCATGCACGAGACATCCTGGAGTCCGTGTTCGAGTCCGAGTCCGCACAACAAAAATCAACTTATATCTTTATTGGAATTGATCATTTTTCTTTCTAGGAAAACACTCCCACATGACACACACTTGTGCCCCACCACACCTCATGTGCACACCTCAACATAAGCAATGCATTATATTGAGATACTCACCATTTGGTGTAGCCGATGTGGGACTATCTTTCCTAGTCCAAAGGCAAAAACACCAACAATCTTCCACATATCTCAATATATGGTTTGAGCGTTCCCCACAGTGACTGTCCATCATGCATTAGGAGAGATATCGCTACGACTTGAATCTTTCCGCATAGGTTAAATAACAGCATGATACAAGAATGGACTAAGCCTTGAATTTTGCACCATAACTGCAATTCTTCCTACTCACATAATGACATCAACTGTGCTTCTGGCTGCACATTAAAGGCCTTGTGCCAGCCTGGTTTCAGTGTATAATTTTTGGGCGTCTACAAGATTACCCTCAAGAGACGGCCTGATATCTCTGTCCATACACTATAGGTGAGTTCTTTATAAAGAGTCATGGCATGAAGCATTGTGCTTCTTTGCGGTGCTACGCCGCTATGATATGGCTTAAAGCCGAGGCTTTATCCCACCTGGGTACCTCATCGTAGTGTTATACTACTGTAGCATGAGGTCACAGGCCTCTTTGTAGTGCCAAACTACCCAGCATGAAGCCTTGCGCTTCCGTGCGGTGTTACGCCGCTATGACATGGCTCGTAAAGCCGAAGCTTTACCCTATCTGGTACCTGTTCGTGGTGTCATGCCACTGTAACATGAGGACATCGTCCTCTTTGTAGTGCTGTCTACATCTCTTTATTACGATTATCATACAGCATTAGGCTACCTGCCTATTTGCGGTGCTACTCCGCTGTGACTTGGCTTAGAAAGTCGAGGCATTACCCCTACCTGGGAACCTCATGGTGAAGTCACCTCACTGTAGCATGGAGTTACACTCCTTGTAGTGCTGCACTACCGTGCTTCCTGTAAAGCACTCCAGGCATTCACTCTGCCTAAGAACTCATTAAGGCATTTAAGCCAACCTTTCCACAGGATCTGTTCTCCGTAGAGAACATATAGTAGACAACAGTGGTAACGGGTCCGTAACCCTTTCATGTTTCAAAGAACAAGTACCCACTGTTACCTGATATTATACCAGTCAATGGTCCTTCTTTGAACCGAAAGTTAGATGTCTAGTAGATTTCTCTTTAAACTAATAACATAAAACTTTACAGTAGGATTACAAAGACACAATATCAGAAAGCTTTCAAGCCCATCTTCCTTGCTGTGTCTTCGACTAGCTGGCACTTGAGGCCCTTCGTGAACGGATCCGCCAGGTTCTCCTGACTCCGAACATCAATTACTGTAATGACACCTCTCTTGATGAGATCCTTCACTGCCCTGTGCTGTAACCGCACAGTTCTCTTCTTTTCGTTGAAGAGATCATTTGATGCTACCGCTGTAGTCGCCTGGTTGTCGCAGTATATCGGAATTATCGGTATCTGCGCCCCAACCACTGGAAGATCATACAAGAGCTTCCGAAGCCACTCTGCTTTATCTGCTGAGGTATCAAGTGTAAAGAACTCAGATTCCATAGATGATCGCGAGAGCATAGTCTGCTTCTTCGACTTTCACGATATAGCAGCTCCACCCATTATGAAAATGAATCCACCTGTGGACCTCTTGCTCTCTAACTCTGAGCACCAGCTAGCATCACTGAAGCCTTCTACTACCGGCGGCTCTCCGCTGAAGTACAGTGCATATGTCTGAGTCTTCTTGAGATATCTCATAACCCGCTTCACAGCTTTCCGGTGCTCAATGCCTGGATTGCTAGTGAATCGACTCAGCATTCCGACAGCGAAAGCTATGTTAGGCCTAGTGGCAGTAGTAGCGTACATCAAACTCCCGATGATGCTAGCATACTCCAACTGCCTGACACTTTCCTTCGAGTTTGGCTCCAGCTTCTGATTACCCCGGTACGTGTCACGCCCCGCTCCCGTAGGAGCGATCGTCCTCGCTAAGGCGTGATGCCGCACGAGCCTAGATTACGTTCGTGCAAGGCAGTTTCATAACGACTGATTACATCGGCGACGACGGGGTCGTCGTACAGAAGTCCCAAGCAGAGACATTGAAACATGCAGCAGAATTTAAAAGCAAAACACAAGTTATTCAAAAGAACTCTTTTATTGATATTGAACAATGATATTACAATGGGCGCAAGGCCTTGATTACAAGTCTCTCGTGCTCACTTTTCTCTTATTTTACAAGTCACTCTGCTCTCTCTCATCTCTCGACTACAATACTTGAGTCAGCGGAAGCTTCGGAAGGCGATGTCCATATATTATGTCCTGTATAAGTCTTGAGTTTACGCGGCCGCACGCTTCGACTCGCCAAGGAACTTCGTGCCTCAACGCATCTAAGCGAGCTCCGCGCCATGAGTTTCTACCTGTGCCTGTACATAGAAACTATGTGGGTGTCAGTACTCAACTGTACTGGTGGAGTGAGCTCCTCGCCCACCCATACAAAACCGACACGTTTATTTACTTTTGTGCAATACAACTTCCTTTACGATTGTCTTTCTAGTTTTGCCTTAGGATCAGTTTTAATACTACGATGTCTGACCAACCCGACGTGCAACGACATGGTCGTGCTATAATGCCAACGCGTATTTCGATCGAGGCAGTACCTCATCGCTTAGGTACTTGACCGAACTTCAACTCGGGACGGCAGGGTCGTGCCATACTCTATTCGCGACTTCAACGTATTCAAGACAGTACTCCGCCGAGGAGCAACTTATGCGAACTCGGCCATGCTAAGACTTTCACTTAAACTCAAGTTTACTAGACCAATTCTCGTGCAACGATTCAAATGCCAAAGACGACAATGGGATGACTCGTACAGGTCGTGCCTCTAGACCTTACTTAGACTTGTTCGTGCTTCAAGATTGAGGCTGCGCCTCGCAACTTATCAAGACTTATCATGCTACCGCCTTGCGGCCTTCCTGTTCGACTCATTTGCTAACTTAGACAAGACCTGTGAAACATAGTATTAATTCTATGGACATTCCGACGCCAAGTATCGTGCCAAGCACGGTACCTATGCTGTAGCCCATTCTTAGGCCCAGACATTATGATACCAACTAGACCTGTATTCAAGTTCTAGACCCAATCTAAAGGCATACACGCGGTGTACCGCTACTCTACCGACCCATCTATATGAGTGGTCACTAGCAATGTCAAGCTATCTTGGATCTTTGGCTCACGGTGACCCCTTCGTATTGAGGTGCGAGCCCCATCGAATGGTTCCGTGGCGTATACCGTAACTGTTCACTTCTAACAAGTCGTACCGTCGTTGAAGGCCGTACGGTATCTGCCTTTCTCTCCAAGGCCGACTCGATCCCGGCGCCCAGGTGATCGGTCGAGGGATTCCCCTTGCGCGCAAGTTGTCCAATGACCATGCAAGACTCAACTCGATCTATCCAGTCCTTCCTTATTCATGAACATGTTTTTCCTCTTTCTATCTAGACTCCCAAGCCGCGGGACCGATCTCGTGTATTTCCTTTCAAGACATAGCGAGACTCCCAAGTAGCGGAACCGATCTCGTGTGTGGGACTTATCAAGACTTAGCGAGACTCCCAAGTAGCGGGACCGATCTCGTGTGCCGGACTTATCAAGACTTAGCGAGACTCCCAAGTAGCGGGACCGATCTCGGCGACAACCAGTCGCGTGGGCTTCCTTTGTCTATGGCATATTTTTCACTAAACCGACTGTGGCTCATGCCTTAGACGAACCTCGTTCTCTAGGCGACGCTATCGCTCAAGTCATATAGTTTATACGACGAGCATTGTTCTCAAGGGACTACGCGACTTGACAACCGCAGATAGAGTAAGACAGTGCTAGAAATAACTTAGGTCGACCGGCATAGCTTTTCCTAACTTATTCACGCAACGACTTGATGATCAAAGGCTACGCCAAGCTTCGCATCAAAAGAACGTGACGTGCACGCGTTCGACTTGAACAACCAAGTTCTCGGGTGCCTAGACTTAAGCCAACAGTCGTGCAAGACGACTTAACTCGCGGGACGTGCGAAGGCTATGCCAAGCCTTGGACGACGGGACCGTGCATGTATTTTCAAGCATTCATGAGGGTGACGCCTATGACTTAGGCCAATACAAGCGTTGGGGCAAAACGATGGGACAGTGCATGCTTTATCAAGCATTCAAGCGAGCGACGCCTATGACTTAGGCTTATTCGAGTGTCGAGGCAACTTAGCAACTTAGGCCAATTTCCTTCTCCCAAGCCATGAGAACGAAGGATCGAGTGTCATTTGAAAGCACGCTGAGCCGACTTCTAACCAGACCGTGGGACCATTTTCTATGTTCTAAGACATTCCGATAGGTCGGGATTATTCCCTTAGCTATGTGCGTTCGTAACTTTTATATTAGCCTACTTGTGCAAGTTAAAAACATGCGAGTTATTAAGTGTAGGCTAAGATGAGGCAAGTTCACCGAAACTATCCCACCTGAGCGAGGAGTCGTCTCGACCGAGCGAGCCTTCGAGCAGCCGTTGCAAGGCTAAGTTCCAACGCCGTCGGCGTTTCGATTCCTCCGATTGACTTGTGTAACACCCAGTTTTCCAGAAGAGAGTAATTTTGAAATTTTGAAATTATAATTATTATTTAATGATATTTATTCATATTATGATTTTTAGTGATTTTTAATTATTTTTAAACTATTTAAATTCATGACTTGTAATTTTTGGTGTTTTGCTAGTGAACAGTAGAGACTGCCTACCCTAGAGCCTAGCCACGTGATTAGGGTATTTTTGACATTTTTAGGATCATTTGGATTTATTATAATTTATTTGATTTTATGGGAATTTTTAGAATTTATTTTGGAATTGTTTGAATGAGGGTTGACTAGGTTGACTTTGACTAGCAATGACCTTGGTAGGCTAACCTAGAAGCTAACCCTAGTTGTGTTTAGACTTGGTTAGGTTTTGTCACTCTAGTTTAACCTAAGTTAGTTAGGATTAACTCATTAGAATTAATTTGGAGAAACTAGGATTGAATTGATTTAGAAATGGCTTGTGATTTCACAAGTCATGACTTGTGACTTAGGCTTAATAGCCCATAGGCCCACCCATGAACCAAACCTAGCCCTAATCAGCCCATGACAGCCATATTGATCCTTTCCCACTATATAATCCCTCCTAAAATCTAGGGCTAGCCTCTTCTTTAGAAATTTATTTCAAGAGAAGAAAGAGGTGAGCCTCCATGTTTAAAAACCCATAGAAAATCTATTTTAGATCCTTTTTCTCCCAAACAAGTTGCATTGGATCCTAATATTACTGTTCTTGCTGCTATTTGAGTTTTATTTCAGTTTGAGGTTGTTTTGATTGGATTGGGATATCAAGAGAGGAGCTCACAAAGGGGATTTTTCTTGAAAGTTCATCCATAGGTAACTTTCTCATTTCTCCATAAAACTTTGATTTCTTTTCATGATTAGGAAGCCCTAGGGGTCCCCTAAGTGTCTGTATTAGTGTCGTGTCGGGTTTAGTAAGTTTCGTGTCCATTTGGACACGTATCAGAGGTAGTGCCTAGGTGTTTGTCGAAATGCCACTGAGGGCATTTCGATTTCGTTTGTGCAAAGTTTTTAAATAGAAAATTAGGTTTTACTGTTGTTTATGCATTTCTATTCTTCTGTGGTGATTATTGTGTCTATTTGTGTCATTTTTGACGCGTGGACATGCGTGGACACGCGCGCGCGCTCGGGATTGGATCCCCTGCTGTTCGGGGGGTTTGGAGGACACGACACGCAACTAGGACACGTGAAACTTGACACGAGCCATGGGGTACTGACTGACATGCCACGTGTCAAGTCTCACGTGCCCACGTGGCGTGTCGGGGGAGAAATCTCCGTCGTACGGGGATTTCCTGACATTGTGTACAGTTTTGTTTACTCACTGATACGGCCCTCGTATCCGACACAGACACGACTTGGACACGGGCTAGCTAGCCTATTGGGTAGCCCTATAGGTGGTCTACCTAGGTTGGTGTGCACGAGCCCTAGGATGGACTGTGTAGTGTGCACGACACGCGTGCACACTGCACGATGCAGTGCACTGAAACAGTGCCTGTGTGCACTATTTTGCGTCCTGAGCTATTTGGACACGTTTGTGTCCTTTTGTTTGGACACAAACACCCTGTATGACTCATATACAATGTATATTTTATTTACCAACCTTTTATTTTGTATTTAATATGTTTTCATTAAATATTTAACGAATTCCCAAAATCCTGAAACATGATATGCATTCCTGTTTTTTTTTCCAGTTCTCAAACATGAACCTTGCCATCTTTTTAAACCTATTTAAATACTGTTAATGATTAATTGCAGTCCCTAAATTGATTCTCCTACTTGTGATCTAACCATGGGTTGAATTTGGGGTTGTTTGGTGGTGATTTGGATTTGATTTGAGGGTTGTTACTGTCATGTAGTAGGACTGAAATCTGAGAACTTCTTCTGTGGGCTTAAACCTGAGGTTAACACCATCCATACACATGCAAAAACTGAATCTAAGACACTCATGTACACACATATATGACACTCACACAAATCTGAGAATTTGTACACAAGGATCCCTATCTATACACATTTATGCTAACACACTTTTGCACTAAATCTGAGAATAGGCTTTGAAACCTGGGAATGTTAAGAATGTGGACTGTTTTGACTGAAAACTTGAGACCTGAACTGAAATGAGATGGTTCCTTCCTTTCCATTCCTGTACACCCTCACTCTTGTCACACTCACTCTCTCTAACACACACATTACTCTCTAGTATTCACTCACTCTCTCATTCACCATATGCACACACATTGCTTTCATGTATGCCTCATTTCATATACACATCCACACACACTCTATACTAATTCCCTGTCACTCCATATTACTGAGACATAGCATCCACACACACACATGACACTGATTCTTTGACACTGATATTTCACACTGTTTGGGTTAATTTAATGCAACATGACACATTCCTCTACTACCATCTAACTGTACACAGGCTCACCTATTCACCCTTTGTTCACATACACAAATCTGTAAACACAGTTTTTCCTGTTCACACAGTCATTTGACACACCTCTATGACACATACACACACATGGCCTCCTATCTAACCATTGTTCAGTTACACACATCACACACACACTCACATGCTCTCTCTCTATATATGTAAGTAATGTATGCATATAATAGATATTATATGTATATATGTCAATCTTGTAGTGTAGCTATATACATTAATGTATATATAGTATTTTAAGCCTAGGTATATATATAATATATATGTAAATATGTGATGTTCCTAATGTACTGTACTATAGACTATGTGTAAAGTATCTAAATCAATAGGTGTAATGATGAATGATGTTAGACTTGTTGAATGTATTCTAGTTTATAGCTAGTAGCTATGTTGTGATATAGCTAGTATAGGCCTGCATAGCCTTGTAAGGGTTTGTGCTAGCTAGTGTAGGTTAGTTTAGACTAGTATTAGACTTGTTTGACCTAGTTTAGACTTGTTTGACCTTAGTTGACCTAGGTTTTATTTCTTGATTGACCAGAGTTGACCAAGAGTTGACTTTGGCCTAGATTGAACTAGAATCATATAGAACGCATAGTAGATTACATTTATCATCTCTTGTATACATCTTGACTTGTGTTGCTCTAACTAGGGGTCAGGTACCTCGTCTCGGACAGTACATTTACTTCAGACATTCAGATACGAGGCGAGTACATTCTCTGATCGTTTCATACTTGTCACGACTTATATTCTCGCTCTAGATTACTTTTACTTGATGCTGTCACGTTATCATCACGGATTGGTACTATACGTATCCCTTTTTGAGATGTTATCCCCCTTAGCGGGCACATCGGATACTTTATGACATGTGTTTCATGTACATCATGTATTCCTTGCTTCTGCGTTATTCATGTACACTCATGTTCTCTCATGTTCTTTTATGTACGTTCATGTACTCTCATGTTCTTTCATGAATGCTCATGTTTCCTCATGTGTTTCTTGTATAACCAAAATATCATGTCCGTAACGTAACTTGAACGGATCCTTGTGTATTGATTGTGGGTAGGGGTGAGTATAAATGGTCATGTGATTTATCCATCATGTTCACTCTGTTACTTTTCATGTTTTATCATGTACAACACAGCCTTATTGGCTGATGTCCTACATGTTCACTCATGTACATCATGTTCAACCTAAGCCAATTACATGCCATCTCGTACTCTAAATCACTAGTCACTTACAGTTCTTACTTATCATGTATATATTTCCAGTTATCAAATATCTCTCCTATTTTTATGTACATCTTCTTACAGCGTTTTATGTATCTTACTCTATTGCCTGCTTTATATTTTCTGACATGATATGAACTGCATGAGATGTATTGTGCTCGCTCCTGTCCTGACTGGACCTGTTGAAAATTTTACAGAGGATGATGAGGAACCCTGCACCCTTACTTGGAGCTTGCCTAGTTGACACTCGCGACCTGGACCCCTGGGGAGGTTCAGGCAGCTGCTCAGGATGATACCCTGTATAGTGTAGATAGCTTAGACTGTCCTCTCTTTTCATATTTAACTGTTGTCTTTATTTTCAGAGTTGTATATTGTAGAGATGTTGAGACTTTGTTATTTATTTCTGCTGTACCTCAGTTGAGAATTTCTTATCTATTTCCATCGTGCTACATTCTACCTTAGATTGTGATTGAGTTGTACCTCTATGTTGGCCTCCTTTTGGAGAGTATATTTCATGTTATGTAGTTATAGTTTGACCTAGAACAGCGTTCTACCGCCGACACTACGGCGTAGGCTGGGCTTGTTACGTTCTCGTACCCTCACAGTGGGTACGGGTCATGACACATTTTTAGTGGTGGCCCATGCAGGTCGAGTTTATGTAGTGGTATTCGAACTAGAGTATCACTACAGCCTGCAGTAGGATTAGGATATTTTTGAGGTACTCAATCACATTAGGAAAAACTCTTAATCAGATTCCGTTTATCCAATTGCTGCTTATTGATTTCCCTTGAATATAAACTGTCCTCCCTTGATTTTTTGCTTCATTCTCAGTAATTGTTTCTTGGTTTGACCCATCTTCATGATGGTTATGAAGACGATTTCATCGCTCTGGTTCGGGGGATACTATCGAGAGGCTGGCCACCTCTCGTCCTGTTCATCAGGGCCTCGAGACCGCAGCTCTTGTTGTGCCGACTCAGGTTGGCGTTTCTGCTACATTGGAGGTGCACCTCTATCTGTACAGAGATTTTCTCCCGTCATTTTTTATTTCTCTCAGCAGCGGTGATTCATGCAGCATCAGCAGCAGACCAGGGAAAACTAGCAAGGCAAGCTATCGTCAGGACAGTCAAGGATGCACAGGTCATTGGAGATCTAGTTGCAGGTTCCGTTCTTTTGATTTCATTTCCGCAATTACCTCTTATAGCTGTCTTGAAATTCGATTCTCCCTGTTCCTTGTTGATTTATCAATTTTGTCCTGTTGTTTTTTGGTGTTATGTTGATTTTCTTCTGAGATAAATTATATGGGCTAGGTTACCTCAGTTATGGAATCTAGAATCTTCGATGGTCGTGTTAGTTGGCATAGTGAGGACATGTAGTCAGATTGTGGATGTATTTCTCGGGTATGGGAATTTAATGTTTTTGCCGTCGCATGCGGCAATGCGAAAATTTTAAATACCATGAACCTAGAGGTACGTACCTTAGTCAAGGACTCTGTGATTATTGTAGCCTTGCTTACTAGCATGATGAAGACTCTAGACAACATGATTTTGGGCAGACGCATATGATTAGCAGATTGTATCTTGAGAAGGTTTAAAACATCATACCCTTTTTATTGTTATAAATGACTTAGGAGTCAGGATATTTAGTTTGTAGAGCTTGTTCATAGGTAGTTCCTTTATAGTATAATGATATAGTGACTTGTAGAGTGTCTGTACCCTAGAGATGATAGTTAGCATTGGTATTAGAATAGTAACCTATTGTAGATGATTTCCCTGTTATTTATAGTACCAACCAGTTTATACATAGGATGTTAGTATGCCATACAACCTTGATGATTTATTATAGTTTTTCTTTACCCTTCCAGTGAGGCACCCAGTGACCAGAGCCTGCCCTTGAGCATAGTTGTAGTTTCACCTAGGACTAAGAGGTCTATATATATAGATGATATACTTAGGATATATGTGATGGGTTGTTGTTCTTGAGTATATATACATATGTGGTATTTGGGTTTGGAGTGCTTAGCTTGTGGGTAATTAGTTATGGATGACTTGATAGGATTTGGAAGTTAAGAGCTAGTCTATTATAGAGTTTTCCTTTTGCTAAATTCTAGTTGCCAACATCTAGATTGCTAGCATAGGTAAAATCCTAAGAAGTTGACCAGCTGATGACCAAGTACTAGGATGTTGAGGAAATTGACTAGTGATTGACCCTTGACTATGTTTGACCTAGAAGGGGTGCGATCATCTTAATTTCGAAGACGAAATTTTTATAAGGTGGGTAGGATTGTAACACCCAGTTTTCCAAAAGAGGGTAATTTTGAAATTTTGTAATTATAATTATTATTTAATGATATTTATTCATATTATGATATTTAGTGATTTTTAATTATTTTTAAACTATTTAAATTCATGACTTATGATTTTTGGTGTTTTGCTAGTGAACAGTAGAGACTGCCTATCCTAGAGCCTAGCCATGTGATTAGGGTATTTTTGACATTTTTAGGATCATTTGGATTTATTATAATTTATTTGAATTTATGCGAATTTTTAGAATTTATTTTAGAATTGTTTGAATGAGGGTTGACTAGGTTGACTTTGACTAGCAATGACCTTGGTAGGCTAACCTAGAAGCTAACCCTAGTTGTGTTTGGACTTGGTTAGGTTATGTAACTCTAGTTTAACCAAAGTTAGTGAGGATTAACTCATTAGAATTAATTTGGAGAAACTAGGATTGAATTGATTTAGAAATGGCTTGTGATTTCACAAGTCATGACTTGTGACTTAGGCTTAATTGCCCATAGGCCCACCCATGAACCAAACCTAGCCCTAATCAGCCCATGGTAGCCACATTGATCCTTTCCCACTATATAATCTCTCCTAAAATCTAGGGCTAGCCTCTTCTTTAGGAATTTATTTCAAGAGAAGAAAGAGGTGAGTCTCCATGTTTAAAAACCCATAGAAAATCTATTTTAGATCCTTTTTCTCCTAAACAAGTTGCATTAGATCCTAATATTACTGTTCTTGCTGCTATTTGAGTTTTATTTCAGTTTGAGGTTGTTTTGATTGGATTGGGATATCAAGAGAGGAGCTCACAAAGGTGATTTTTCTTGAAAGTTCATCCATAGGTAACTTTCTCATTTCTCCATGAAACTTTGATTTCTTTTCATGATTAGGAAGCCCTAAGGGTCTCCTAAGTGTCTGCATTGGTGTCGTGTCGGGTTTTGTAAGTTTCGTGTCCATTTGGACACGTATCAGAGGTAGTGCCTAGGTGTTGTCGAAATGCCACTGAGGGCATTTCGATTTCGTTTGTGCAAAGTTTTTAAATAGAAAATTAGGTTTTACTATTGTTTATGCATTTCTATTCTTCTGTGGTGATTATTGTGTCGGCTTGTGTCATTTTCGACGCGTGGACACGCGTGGACACGCGTGGACACGCGCGCGCTCGGGATTGGATCCCCTGCTGTTCGGGGGGTCTGGAGGACACAACACGCAACTAGGACACGTGAAAATTGACACGAGCCATGGGACACCGACTGACACGCCACGTGTCAAGTCTCACGTTTCCACGTGGCATGTCGGGGGAGAAATCTCCGTCGCACGGGGATTTCCTGACACTGCGCACAGTTTTGTTTACTCACTGATACGGCCCTCGTATCCGACACAGACACGACTTGGACACGGGCTAGCTAGCCTATTGGGTAGCCCTATAGGTGGTCTACCTAGGTTGGTGTGCACGAGCCCTAGGATGGACTGTGTAGTGTGCACGACACGCGTGCACACGTGCACGACGCAGTGCGCTGAAACAGTGCCTGTGTGTACTGTTTCGTGTCCTGAGCTATTTGGACACATTTGTGTCCTTTTGTTTGGACACAAACACCCTGTATGACTCATATGCAATGTATATTTTATTTACCAACCTTTTATTTTGTATTTAATATGTTTTCATTAAATATTTAACGAATTCCCAAAATCCTGAAACATGATATGCATTCCTATTTTTTTTCCAGTTTTCAAACATGAACCTTGACATCTTTTTAAACCTATTTAAATACTGTTAATAATTAATTGTAGTCCCTAAATTGATTCTCCTAGTTGTGATCTAACCATGGGTTGAATTTGGGGTTGTTTGGTGGTGATTTGGATTTGATTTGAGGGTTGTTACTGTCATGTAGTAGGACTGAAATCTGAGAACTTCTTCTGTAGGCTTAAACCTGAGGTTAACACCATCCACACACATGCAAAAACTGAATCTAAGACACTCATGTACACACATATATGACACTCACACAAATCTGAGAATTTGTACACAAGGATCCCTATCTATACACATTTATGCTAACACACTTTTGCACTAAATCTGAGAATAGGCTTTGAAACCTGGGAATGTTAAGAATGTGGACTGTTTTGACTGAAAACTTGAGACCTGAACTGAAATGAGATGGTTCCTTCCTTTCCATTCCTGTACACCCTCATTCTTGTCACACTCACTCTCTCTAACACACACATTACTCTCTAGTATTCACTCACTCTCTCATTCACCATATGCACACACATTGCTTTCATGTATGCCTCATTTCATATACACATCCACACACACTCTATACTAATTCCCTGTCACTCCATATTCCTGAGACACATAGCATCCACACACACACATGACACTAATTTTTTGACACTGATATTTCACACTGTTTTGGGTTAATTTAATGCAACATGACACATTCCTCTACTACCATCTAACTGTACACAGGCTCACCTATTCACCCTTTGTTCACATACACAAATCTGTAAACACACACAGTTTTTCCTGTTCACACAGTCATTTGACACACCTCTATGACACATACACACACATGGCCTCCTATCTAACCATTGTTCAGTTACACACATCACACACACACTCACATGCTCTCTCTCTCTCTATATATGTAAGTAATGTATGCATGTAATAGATATTATATGTATATATGTCAATCTTGTAGTGTAGCTATATACATTAATGTATATATAGTATTTTAAGCCTAGGTATATATATAATATATATGTAAATATGTGATGTTCCTAATGTACTGTACTATAGACTATATGTAAAGTATCTAAATCAATAGGTGTAATGATGAATGATGTTAGACTTGTTGAATGTATTCTAGTTTATAGCTAGTAGCTATGTTGTGATATAGCTAGTATAGGCCTGCATAGCCTTGTAAGGGTTTGTGCTAGCTAGTGTAGGTTAGTTTAGACTAGTATTAGACTTGTTTGACCTAGTTTAGACTTGTTTGACCTTAGTTGACCTAGGTTTGATTTCTTGATTGACCAGAGTTGTCCAAGAGTTGACTTTGGCCTAGATTGACCTAGAATCATGTAGAACGCATAGTAGATTATATTTATCATCTCATGTATACATCTTGACTTGTGTTGCTCTAACTAGGGGTCAGGTACCTCATCTCGGACAGTACATTTACTTCAGACATTCAGATACGAGGCGAGTACATTCTCTGATCATTTCATACTTGTCACGACTTATATTCTCGCTCTAGATTACTTTTACTTGATGCTGTCATGTTATCATCATGGATTGGTACTATACGGATCCCTTCTTGAGATGTTATCCCCCTTAGCGGGCGCATCAGATACTTTATGACATGTGTTTTATGTACATCATGTATTCCTTGCTTCTGCGTTATTCATGTACACTCATGTTATCTCATGTTTTTTTATGTACGTTCATGTACTCTCATGTTCTTTCATGAACGCTCATGTTTCCTCATGTGTTTCTTGTATAACCAAAACATCATGTCCGTAAGGTAACTTGAACGGATCCTTGTGTATTGATTGTGGGTAGGGGTGAGTATAAATGGTCATGTGATTTACCCATCATGTTCACTCTGTTACTTTTCATGTTTTATCATGTACAACACAGCCTTATTGGCTGATGTCCTATATGTTCACTCATGTACATCATGTTCAACCTAAGCCAATTACATGCCATCTCGTACTCTAAATCACTAGTCACTTATAGTTCTTACTTATCATGTATATATTTCCAGTTATCAAATATCTCTCCTGTTTTCATGTACATCTTCTTACAGCGTTTCATGTATCTTACTCTATTGCCTGCTTTATATTTCCTGACATGATATGAACTGCATGAGATGTATTGTGCTCGCTCCCGTCCTGACTGGACCTGTTGAAAATTTTACAAAAGATGATGAGGAACCCTGCACCCTTACTTGGAGCTTGCCTAGTTGACACTCGCGACCTGGACCCCTAGGGAGGTTCAGGCAGCTGCTCAGGATGATACCCTGTATAGTGTAGATAGCTTAGGCTGTCCTCTCTTTTCATGTTTAACTGTTGTCTTTATTTTCAGAGTTGTATATTGTAGAGATGTTGAGACTTTGTTATTTATTTTTGCTGTACCTCAGTTGAGGATTTCTTATCTATTTCCATCGTGCTACATTCTACCTTAGATTGTGATTGAGTTGTACCTCTATGTTGGCCTCCTTTTGGAGAGTATATTTCATGTTATGTAGTTATAGTTTGACCTAGAACAGCGTTCTACCGCCGACACTGCAGCGTAGGCTGGGCGTTGTTACGTTCTCGTACCCTCACAGTGGGTACGGGTCGTGACAACTTGCGGGACGGGACACTACAACATACACCACTCAGAACAAGTCTCGTCCTCGAGACTTTCCTGAAGGCAAGCCATCATACCATTTCTATGGCCAAGACTTAATCGTGCCCAGACGCGGGACTATCGTACACACTTCGCCTACGCGTTTCTTCGATTCCGAGCCACGCTCGCACTATTATCAATCTTTTCTTTAACACGATTTCAATTTCCAAGACACTTTCCAGTTCCTCAAGTCTTATTTGAATTCAACGTATCACTTGGTTGGATCGTGCACGCATTCCAGGCGTCCCTAAAATACATGCATTCAGCCAAGCCGCATGATAGAGAATTCTTCATTCTCACTCGAGTCGTATCGTGTACATACTCAGGCATCCCTAAAATATATACATGTCAGCCGAGTCTTATGAGCAGGGTTTCCTATTCTTGAATCATTCCATCAATCTATACCAATCCTCGAAATCAATCTTTCGATTGCTAACAATTGAAACAGGTGCATCTTGCCTAACTGCTAGGCCATTTTTCAAGGCTAAGTCAATGTCAGGATTGGAATCATAGTTCCCCAACAATAATGCCAATACTGACCCCAATCCTAGGGTCAAACCAAAGTCGGTAGTACGGAATTTTCTATCCAAGCTCGCGTCACTCAGATTTCTAAACATCGAGCACGATCACCTATTCGCATCAATGCATTCGTTGTACGTATTCGAATCCAATCAAATCACCAATTCTAACCAATTCATGTATTCGATCACGAGGTCGTCTAGCTTTGATAATATGTTGCGCCCCAATCTCATACGAGTCTGATTATCCACGGTGGTTCATGAATCACCATGCGACGCTCCCATGGAATAATCATTCTCATCGGTGCGTAACTCTTGTTTGAGTCTAGACTAATTCATTCTTGATACGCGGATTGGACCTATTCAATCATCAAGCATACCAAGTCATTCTTAAGTTCACCTTCACGTCAAACCATAAGTCAAAACATACGAATTGCCATGCCATGCAAGTTCGATCACCCCCGCTGTATGAATCACCATACCAGTGCTCACGCGGAGTGATCGCCCTAATCGGCGTGACGCATGTGCGAGGCTGGAGTTGCGCTCGCATAAGACAAGAATGTAAACGTTGTGGTTATCGTCGAAGCAATCCAAACATTTTTATTTTTCATCCAAGCCAAGATCTCAATTCGATAGTCCGTTTGTCATTCGTTCAACTAGAAAATTCTCGAGCCAAGGTTATCTTTTCCTCGACACATTTCAACATCCCAAGTATAGCATCCATCGGAACAATGACATTTGTACGATCGTCATTCGCCGAGTCAGACTATCCCCAAGTTATCACATATCGATCTTTGATACGCCTCAATACCATCGACGATATGCGTAACCTGACGATCTTCCTTTACAACCAATTTTGGGTCGTACGACTGATACTATTGTCTGAACTGGATATTCCATAATCTCCTCGATATTCAAGATCATTGTCCAAAACTCAAGTCACATTTCATTTGATGCAATCCAAAATCGTAAGCACGAGCCTCTAGGTTTTCTCGATCAAGACATTCACTTTTATTCATCGTTCCGAATCGTTTTCTAACTCGCGTTGCCCATTGACAAGTTGTCCGAACGACATCTCGTTCGGGACATTCGAAGTCACGACCAACTAAGCGTGACGCGTTCTAAGGCTTGCGCGATCGCATCGCCTCGTCGACATACTCGTTATTGCTCGTATTCCTCGATTTTTGCTCGAATGATTTCCAAGACAAACCATACACCACTCGGATTCGAGCCATCCGATCTAGTCCTCAATCACGTTCGTATTACTCGCTAAGACATCTTTCAGATTCGTTCGACGAATCTCTAGCGTAATCGCTCACGTCGTATCGACGCGCTAGGTCGATCGCACTATTCCTCAAAATCCAAATCAATCTTCTGTGTACGCCTAAGCATTAACTTGATAGCATTCCTATCGATAGACACTCTAAGTGTAGCTTCGTTCCCGACTGAGCGGTACTTGATATCGCTCGTAACTCGTTTGCACCAAAAGGTCGAGGTGCGCGACACGCGGCACAACTTAGCCAAAAGGCCGTGTGCATATCTATCCCGTGTGGACTTTTATTTGAGTTTGCATGCTCATTTGCTAGGTCGACGCAAGGCTAGTTAGGCACGTATGCGACTTGCTAACTTAGCACATGTTTTCTATCAAGACAAGTTTGACACCGTTAGGCACAAAGGCCTACCGATGCATTCGGCGATAGCCTACCGATGCGTTCGAGTAAACGCTTGTACGAGCTTTTGAAAATATTTAGACTTATTGTATGGATATGCTGATAGATATTTGAGAGAGAGCGTACACTTATTTTCCAACGACGAGCTTTCAAAACTGAGAAATTCAACTTGAAGTCCAAGGACGTAAAGCCGTGCTCTGATACCATTATGTCACGCCCCGCTCCCGTAGGAGCAATCGTCCTCGCTAAGGCGTGATGCCGTACGAGCCTAGATTGTGCTCGTGCAATGCAGTTTCATAACGGCCGATTACATCGGCGGCGACGGGGTCGTCGCACAGAAGTCCTAAGCAGAAACATTGAAACATGCAGCGGAATTTAAAGGCAAAACACAAGTTATTCAAAAGAACTCTTTTATTGATATTGAACAATGATATTACAATGGGCGCAAGACCTTGATTACAAGTCTCTCATGCTCACTTTTCTCTCATTTTATAAGTCACTCTGCTCTCTCTCATCTCTCGACTACAATGCTTGAGTCAGCGAAAGCTTCGGAAGGCGATGTCCATACATTATGTCCTGTATAAGTCTTGAGTTCACGCGGCCGCACGCTTCGACTCGCCAAGGAACTCCGTTCCTCAACGCATCAAAGCGAGCTCCACGCCATGAGCTTCTACCTGTGCCTGTACATAGAAACTGTGTGGGTGTCAGTACTAAACTGTACTGGTGGAGTGAGCTCCTCGTCCACCCATACAAAATCGACACGTTCATTTACTTTTGTGCAATACAACTTCCTTTACGATTTTTCTAGTTTTACCTTAGGATCAGTTTTAAGACAACGACGTCTGACCAACCCGACGTGCAACGACATGGTCGTGCTATAATGCCAACGTGTATTTCGATCGAGGTAGTGCCTCATCGCTTAGGTACTTGACCGAACTTCAACTCGGGACGGCAGGGTCGTGCCATACTCTATTTGCGACTTCAACGTATTCAAGACAGTACTCCGCCGAGGAGCAACTTATGCGAACTCGGCCATGCCAAGACTTTCACTTAAACTCAAGTTCACTAGACCAATTCTCGTGCCAATGATTCAAATGCCAAAGACGACAACGGGACGTCTCGTGCAGGTCGTGCCTCTAGACCTTGCTTAGACTTGTTCGTGCTTCAAAATTGAGGCCGCGCCTCACAACATATCAAGACTTATCATGCTACCGCCTTGTGGCCTTCCTGTTCGACTCATTTGCTAACTTAGACAAGACCTATGAAACATAGTGTTAATTCCATGGACATTCCGACGCCAAGTATCGTGCCAAGGATGGTGCCTATGCTGCAGCCCATTCTTAGGCCCAGACATTGTGATACCAACTAGACCTGCATTCAAGTTCTGGACCCAATCTAAAGGCATAAACGCGGTGTGCCGTTACTCTACCGACCCATCTATATGAGTGGTCACTAGCAATGTCAAGCTATCTTGGATCTTTGGCTCACGGTGACCCCTTCGTATGGAGGTACGAGCCCCATCGAATGGTCCCGTGGCGTATACCGTAACGGTTCACTTCTAACGAGTCGTACCGTCGTTGAAGGCCGTACGGTATCTGCCTTTCCTTCCTAGGCCGACTCGATCCCGGCGCCCCGGTGATCGGTTGAGGGATTCCCCTTACGCGCAAGTTGTCCAATGACCATGCAAGATTCAACTCGATCTATCCACTCCTTCCTTATTAATGAACATGTTTTCCCTCTTTCTATCGAGACTCCCAAGCCGCGGAACCGATCTCGTGTGTTTCCTTTCAAGACATAGCGAGACTCCCAAGTAGTGGGACCGATCTCGTGTGCGGGACTTATCAAGACTTAGCGAGACTCCCAAGTAGCGGGACCGATCTCGTGTGTGGGACTTATCAAGACTTAGCGAGACTCCCAAGTAGCAGGACCGATTTTGGCGATAACCAGTCGCGTGGGCTTCCTTTGTCTATGTCATATTTTTCACTAAACCGATCGTGGCTCGCGCCTTAGACGGACCTGGTTCTCTAAGCGACGCTATCGCTCAAGTCATATAGTTTATATGACGAGTCTTGTTCTCAAGGGACTACGCGACTTGACAACCACAGATAGAGTAGGACAGTGCTAGAAATAACTTAGGTCGACCAGCATAGCTTTGCCTAACTTATTTACGCAACGACTTGACGAGCAAAGGCTGCACCAAGCTTCGCATCGAGGGAACCTGCCGTGCACGCGTTCGACTTGAACAACCAAGTTCTCGGGTGCCTAGACTTAAGCCAACAGCCGTACAAGACGACTTAACTCGCGGGACATGCGAAGGCTATTCCAAGCCTTGGATGACGGGACCGTGCATGAATTTTCAAGCTTTCACACGGGCGACACCTATGACTTAGGCCAACACAAGCGTTGGGGCAAAACGATGGGACAGTGCATACTTTATCAAGCATTCAAGCGAGCGACACCTATGACTTAGGCTTATTCGAGTGTCGAGGCAACTTAGCAACTTAGGCCAATTTCCTTCTCCCAAGCCACGGGAACGAAGGATCGAGTGTCATTTGAAAGCACGCTGAGCCGACTTCTAAGCAGACCGTAGGACCATTTTCCATGTTCTAAGACATTCCGACGGGTCGGGATTACTCCCTTAGCTATGTGCGTTCGTAGCTTTTATATTAGCCTACTTGTGCAAGTTAAAAACATGCGAGTTATTAAGTGCAGGCTAAGATGAGGCAAGTTCACCAAAACTATCCCACCTGAGCGAGTAGTCGTCTCGACCGAGCGAGCCTTCGAGCAGCCGTTGCAAGGCTAAGTTCTAACGCCGTCGGCGTTTCGATTCCTCCGATTGACTTGCGGGACGGGCACTGCAGTACGACGTATCAATTAAAGGAAGATCATGATACCCGTATCGAGTGAGCATCTTCTCAATGTAATGAGATTGTGACAGCGCTAATCCAATGTCTGTCCGGATGAACTTGAGTCCCAAGATAACATCAGCATCCCCAAGTCCTTCATACTGAACTTCGTCGAGAGGAACTTCTTTGTCTCCGTGACACAGCTTATATCCGTACCTAGGATTAGCATGTCGTCCACGTATAGACAAACGATGACTCCTCTTCCGTCAGCAAACTTCGTATAGACGCACTTGTCTGTTTTACTGACCTTGCAGCCATTTGACCTTATGACTTTGTCAAACTTCTCATGCCATATTTTGGAAGCTTGCTTTAAACCATACAGAGATTTTACCAACTTGCAGACTTTGTTTTCAAGACCTTTGACGACAAATCCTTTTGGTTGTTGCATGTAGATCTCTTCGGTCAGCTTGCCATTCAGAAATGCCATTTTCATATACATCTGATGTATCACCATCTTATGTATCGCTGCGAGAGCAATCAACATTCTGATGGTGGTCATCCGGGCTACTGGAGCATACGTGTCAAAGTAGTCAATCCTCTGCTTCTGAGAAAACCCCTTTGCCACTAGCCTGGCCTTTAACTTGTCAATGGTTCCATCAGTTTTCATCTTCTTCTTGAAGATCCACTTGCATCTGATAGGTTTTGCTCCTTCAGGTAGATCAAGCAACACCCAAGTGTTTTTAGAGGTGATTGATTTAATTTTATTGTCTATCGTCTTCTTCCAGAAAATATCATCTCTGGTCTTCTTCACCTCATCATAGGTAAGCGGATCTGCTTCCACATGATAGGTGATGAAGTCATCTCCGAAGTTCTTCGGCCTTCTTGCTCGCTTCGACGATGACTCAGTGAGTTCTGGTTCAATCATTGTCTCCTCAGCAACAACTTCATCTTGGACAACTGGCTCATTGAAGATCTTAGTCTCCTTTGCATCTTCATCATTCTCCGGAATGTCCATTAGAACAATATTCTTGTGCCTTACAAACTTGTCTTCAAAATATTCAGCATCACGAGATTCGATGATATGATTTGACTCAATATCAAGAAATCTCCGAGCATCACTCTTCTCGACATACCCCAAGAAGATCGTCTTCGTAGTCCTTGTCCCCAGCTTCTGAATCTTCAGATCTGAGAGCTTCACATATGCCAGACACCCTCACACTCGAATGACATTCAAGTTAAGTCTGACTTTGAACCAGAGTTTATGAGGAGTTACGTCCGAAGTTGCATACGGCACTCTATTTAGAATAAAGGTGGCCGTCAATGCAGCTTCTCCCCAGTAGCATTTAGGAAGACCCGCAGTTAGAAGCATTGAGTTCATCATTTCTGTCAACGTTCTGTTCTTCCTCTCTACTAGTCTATTAGATTGAGTAGAATACGGAGCAGTAGTCTCGTTTATGATTCCATGCTCTTTGCAGAACAATGTGAATTCATGAGACCGATACTCTCCACCTCGATCACTTTTTAGCCTCTTGAGTTGTTGTCCAGTTTGCCGTTCAGCCTCGGCCCTGAACTCCTTGAACTTCTCGAACGCTTCGTCTTTAGACTTGAGCAAGTAGACGAACGCGTAATTTGAGAAGTCATCGATGAAGGTTATGAAATAATTCATCCCGACTTTTGTAGAGAATTGCTTGAAGTCACAGATATCGGAGTGCACCAACTCCAGAAGATCTGTGCTTCGATTGACCCGATAAAAGGGTTTCCTTGTGATCTTTGTCTGAGCATATACTTCACACTTCTCTACCTTACCCCTACATTTGGAGATAAGTCCAAGACTGGACATTTTGTTAATTCTTTTACAGTGAACATGTCCTAGCCTATTATGCCACAACTCAAAAGAATAATCAGAAAGAGCGATTGCATTGATTACATTTGACTAATTTACAAGCTGAATTTTGAACTTCCTTTCAGTTTGAAAAGCTTTTCCGAAGTATGTTCCCTTCTTAGACATCATCATCTGGCCAGCATTGATGTCCATCATCAAGCTTGCGTTGCTAAGCAGGCTTCCAGAGATCAGGTTCTTTGCAATCACCGGAACGTGCTTCACACCTTGAAGTGTCAGAGTGTTCCCGGATGTGAGTTTCAGCTCCACAGTTCTGACCCCCAGAACTTTAGCTTGGGCTTGGTTCGCCATGATAACTTTCTCAGAAGTTGGCTGGTATGTGACGAACCATTCCTTGTCAGAACAGACATGGCAGGTCGCACCAGTGTCTATCCACCAGTCAGAGTCAGCCCCCACAGCTGTGACCTGAGCAATCATAGAAGCAATATTACAAACCTTGCTAGGCTCACCTTACTCAGCTTGTTTGGGCTTGGATTTGCATTCACTCTTGTAGTGACCCTTCTTACCACAGTTGAAGCAAGTCACGTGGGACTTGGACTTCTGTTGCTTGAACGAAGGACCCTTCACTTTCAGATTTGTGGAGTCCTTCTTCTTGTGATGAGAAGCCACCTGCTTTCCTTTGAACTCTCTTGTCTGCACCAAGTTGGCCTTAGCCAGTTTTTTAGACAGAGAGTCCATCTTATGTTGAGATCGTATTTCGTCCTTAACGTGGATCTCTTGTAGAAGATCTTCTAAGCTAATGTCCAGCTTCTTCCGATGCATTCTAGCATAGAAGTTGCTCAAACCAGCAGGAAGTTTCGAGACTATCCCTCCAACGACAAACTTGTCAACGAAGGGCAAATTCTCATCATCTAACTTCTGGCGCAACTTCAGGAATTTCTTTACTTGAGGTAGCATCGCCATCTCGTCTTCGAAGAGCCACTTGTGGTACTTCTCGACGATGAAGATTTTGGACCTGTTGTCATCATCTTCATATAGCTTATCCAAAGAATCCTAGATCTCTTTGGCCTTCACCTTCTTGGAATATGACTCTGCCAGAGAGTCATCCATAGAATTAAGAATCAGCAGTTTACAAATGCTATTTTCTCTCTTCCATTTGTTCTGCTTGATGAGTGCAGCAACAATAGCATCGGCAGTTACTCCTTCTAGAATCGTCGGTTCATCCTCAATCAACACATGGTCTACGTCCACGAGTTGAAGATTAAGGGTGACCTTCCTCTTCCAGATTTGGAAATGTTCTCCGTCGAATTTTTCCAACTTGTTAAAGCTGGTATCGATGAGAGAAGCACGAGAGTTCTCCACCTACAAGGATCTTACTTTAAGATTGTTAGTCCCGGGGCTTGATCAAAGATGGTAGACTCGATGTCGAGATCAGAGGTTCAACAAACGTTTACCTTCTGATTATTCTCGAGATCCAAGAAAATACTATAATATGAATCCGATTACAAAAGCAACAATAATCAGAAAGTAAATCTCACGTTCTTCCTCGCAATCGCAGTTGCTGACGGACAGAACTGAGTTCAGAAAATAAATCTCACGTTCTTCCTTGCAATCGCAGTTGCAGACGGACATAACTGAGTTACAACTCAGATGAAAGAGAAGAAAGAAGAAAGAAAAAAGAAGAAAGAAGAAGAGGAAAGGTTCTTGCTGGGGTGATTAAGATCACCGTTGCTCAAAGCAAGATTCACCCCAACACGATCTGCTTCCAGGAACCAGCAAGTTCACGAAAACTTCTGGAATGCTCGTAAGTCAATATTTGAGACTTAAACGGGCTTCCTGGACTTTACAGACTCCCTTAACTCTCTTCTTGGTGTATCTTTCAAAGGAGGCCAAGGGGCTCTATTTATAGAGTGGAGTTGAGACTTCACCTCTTCTCCTATCCGATGTGGGACTAAAATACCAATACTCAAAAATAGAGTTTGATATTTTAGATCATCCCACAATCAGCATAGAAGTGTGCCAGTCCACGCCTACCCCTCGAACACTCCCGTGCATGCACGAGACATCCTGGAGTCCGTGTCCGAGTCCGAGTCCGAGTTCGTCCAACAAAAATCAACTTATATCTTTGTTGGAATTGATCCTTTTTTCTTTCTAGGAAAATACTCCCACATGACACACACTTGTGCCCCACCACACCTCATGTGTACACCTCAACACAAGCAATGCATTATATTGAGATACTCACAATTTGGTGTAGCCGATGTGGGACTATCTTTCCTAATCCAAAGGCAAAAACACCAACAATGAGCAAAGAAAACACACAAATATGAGGAGAATATTCAGCACCAAGAAGAAATATTGTATGAATATGCCTATCTTTACTGTCAAACTTTTGGTTTAATTTTCGGTCATGCAAGTATCTAATGGTGAAACCAAAATTCAGGGAACAATAATAATATGGACTATATCTGCATAAGAAAGTAATTATGCTGAAAATGAAGCTTCTTGCTTATTTTTTTTTACTTTTTTTAATGTTGCAACTTTTATATTGTTCGACTGAAGCATATATTTCTCATGAAATTGGCCTAGTTTTAGAGTACATGTTACCATGCAATAGTTTCAGTTATAAAGATGAATTATGGCATATGTTCCTTTACGTGTCACAGGTCAAACTAACACCTCTTCTTGCCAACAGATTATTTTAATCCATAGACCAGAACCGAGGCTTGCTTTAACTGACTTCTTGGTGTTCCTTTTTGTAGGTACAAAAAGCTATCAGGGAAAACCAACAGCCATCTTGATACCAACCATTCCACACAAGAAAATTATAGCTATATATACTAATTTCATCTTTTTGTGATATATACATAGGTTATCATCTTCTAATTTAGTTTGAATATAGTGTATTGTTTCTTAGATTCTAGGACAAAGTTCTCAAGAAAGCTGAAATGAAGACGATGCTTTGTTCTCAGAATAGTTGTATATTGTATGTTTTGACACTTTGTAAAGTGATTTTGGATTAATTAACATTATTGTTTTAATAAAAGTAATTATTTTTCATAATTGTTGTGTATATTATATGTTTTGTGATTGAATTTCAAAGTAGGATTTTTTTAAAAAAAATTGAAGAGAATTTAAGGCGTGCAGAATATGTCCTAATTGGTGTGTATATTATACTTTTCACGGCATACAATGAATGTCATAATTGACTAATAAAGACATGCAAAGAAATGTCGTAAAATATTATTAACAACGTGCATCAGAATGTCGTGATTATGTATTAACGACGTGTAGAAGAATGTTGTAATTGTACATTAATAGCATGCAAAAGTATGTCGTGATTGTGTACTAACGGTGTGCTACTGCACGCCATAATTGTCTTCTAACGGCACGCAATGAATGTCGTGAGTGAGTATAGACGGCGCACAAATTGAGTTTAGACGGCACGCAGATTATGCCGTCTAAACTACCATCTTTTTATGGCATGGGCTAATACGGCGTTAGCATGTACGTCATCTAAAGTGTTTACGGTGCACATTACATGCCGTAAAAACACATTTTTCATGTAGTGATTTAAACTAACTACATGGTATTATCTAATATATATCTAAAGTACTCAAAATATATCTATAAAGAATAATAATTACAAATGATATTTAAACTATTTTAATATAATTTAAATTTTCTATCTAATTTTTTAATAATATCAGATAAAACAAATTTGTTTTTCATCGTGCATCGCACGTGAACATGACTAGTATATTTTTTTTTTTGTATATGTGTGTGCGAATTATATGACTCAGGTACCTACCACCCGTACAACGCAGTCAACAACAACTCAAGCAAACACACTAGACTACATACAAAGACTACATTCGATAAATCATATTCTCTTTCGTAGAACGGGAATTGACCAAACTGCTAAATGTCGAGCATTATTTTTTTCTTTATTCGTTCTCTCTCTTTAGAAGTAGACTGTCTCATGCTGAAGCAACTGTAGCCATCGCTCATTGTTGGTGTTTTGTCTTAGAGACTAGACAGATAGTCCCACATTGCCTAGGCCAAATGGGTAGTATCTCTATATAAAGCTTTGCTTGTGTTGAGAGATACATGAGGTGTGGAGAGGCACACGGGTGTCATGTGGGGGTGTTCTTCTAGTGGAAAGAAGGCTAACTCCACAAAGAAAGCATTTATGCTTTTTGTTATACTCTTGGAATTAATTTCTTAGGAGCTAAGCCCGTAGGGGCTTAGCGACTCGGACTCGGGCTCATAAGCTCGTGAGGCGTAATGTGGCATTTTGTTGGCGCGTTGTGTGCGGGTGTGCGAGTGCGCCCGGGCATAGTTGACGCGTTGTGCGCGGGTGTTGGCACAGTTGGCGCAGTTGGCACAAATTGCTGTAACGTGCGCCTATAAGCGCTGTCGTGTCTATTCACGATCTGAACAGTTACGAAACGTTCAGAAATATTTCCTCCATTCACAGATCCACATTACCACATCCCGAATGTTTCTTATATTGGGGGTTACTAGACTGACACTATATATGTTTATCTCTTCTCTCTCATTGGATATGTTCCTTACAAATTCAGAGAGCATAGAAAGAGAAACAGAGAGAGTTCTGTACACGAGGAGTTAGAAGAGCATTTCGACAGAGTGTTCCGCAGTTCATCTTTGAACTTGCTAGTTTTTGGAAGCTGATTGTGTGGGGGCAAATCTAGCTTTGAGCTCCGGTGATCCGTCATCCCAGCAAGCCTTTTTCTTCTTCTGTTCATCTCTTCTCCACCTGTAACTCGTTCTATCCCAATTTAAGAGGAAGAACGAGATTTTGTCTGATCTAATCAGAAACTTTTTGTGGGCTTTTGTCGCTGCTGCTACGAAATTCATTTGTGCCTTCTTCGAAGTGTTACATTTGATTTCGTATCTCTAAATCCTCCAGGATCTCAGTTGTGCACCTTCCTCGAAGTGTTGCCAAACTCTGTTTTTTATCCAAAAATTATGTCCCAGGACTAACAATCTCAAAGCTAGATTTACAAGATGAAAAACTCTCGTGCTTCACTCATCGATTCCAACTTTAACAAGTTAAAAAATTCGATGGAGAGCATACCAAATCTGAAAGAGGAAGGTTATCCTCAATCTTCAACTCGTGGACGTCGACCATGTGTTATCTAAGGACGAACCGAAGGTTCCAGAAGGTAGGACTACGAACGCGGTTGTTGTTGCTACTGCCAAAAAGTCCAAATGGAAGAGGAAAAATAGCCTCTATAGGCTTCTGATCCTCAATACTATGGAGGACTCTCTGGCAGAATCTTACTCAAAGAAGATCAATGCTAGAGAGATATGAGAGACTTTGGAGAAATTGTATTACGATGACAAGAACATGAGCAAGATATTTATCGTCGAAAATATCATAAATGGCTCTTTGAAGACGAGAAAACGATGCTGCCTCAGGTGAAGGAATTCCTGAAGTTGCGTCAGAAATTAGAAGATAAGGAGATGCCCCTCAATAACAAGTTCATTGTTGGAGGGATCGTCTCCAAGCTTTCTGCTGGATGGAGCAAATTCTATACGAATATGCATAGGAAGAAACTGAAGATCAGTCTGAAAGATCTCCTGCAAAAATTTATGTTGAGGACCAGATGAGGGCTCAACTGAAGGTGGACACTCTGTCCAAGCACATGGCTAAGGCCAACTTGTCCAGACGAAGAAATCCAAGGGAAAGCAGGTGGCTTTCCAGCATAAGAAGAAGGACTTCACTAATCTGAAAGTGAAGGGGCCTTCCTTTAAGCACCAGAAGCCAAAGTCTAATGTGACTTGCTTTAACTGTGGCAAGAAGAGCCATTACAAGAGTGACTGCAGATTCAAGCCCAAGCAGTCAGAGCAAGGTAAGCCTAGTAAGATTTCTATGGTTACTGACATAATTGCTATGAGTGCTTAGGTCACTACGGTGGTGGCTGACTCTGACTGGTGGGTAGACACTAGTGCCACCTGCCATGTCTGTTCTAACAAGGAATAGTTTACCACATACAAACCAATCTCTGAAAATATTATGGTGGCGAACTAGACACAAGCTGAAGTACAAGGGATCGAGACGGTGGTGTTGAAGCTGACTTCAGGGAAGTCTTTGATGCTTCAAGAGTGAAGCATGTACCTGTTATTACAAAAACCTGATCTCTGAGACCTACTCTGTAATGCATGCCTAAGGATGGACATCAATGCTGGACAGATGGTGATGTCCATAAAGGAACCTACTTCGGGAAAGCCTTTTATACCGAAGGGATGTTTAAACTTCAGCTTATAACTTAGTCTAATAAAATTAAAGCAGTCGTTCATTCTGATTATACTCTTGAGTTGTGGCATAATAGACTAGGACATGTTCATTGTAAAAGAATAAATAAAATATCTAGTCTATGACTTATCTCCAAATGTGGGGGTAAGGTAGAGAAATGTGAAGTGTGTGCTTAGACAAAGATCACAAAATATATTCATCGGGTTAATCGAAGTACAGATCTTTTGGAGTTGGTAAACTCCGATATCAGTAACTTCAAACAATTCTCTACAAAAGCCGAGATGAAGTATTTCATAACCTTTATCGATGATTTCTCAAAATACGCATTCGTCTACTTACTGAAGTCTAAAGACAAAGCGTTTAAGAAGTTTAAAGAGTTCAGGGTTGAAGCTAAACGCAAACTGGAACAACTCAAGAGATTAAGAAGTGATCGAGACGAAGAGTATCAGTCTCATAATTTGTATCGTTCTGTAAAGAATATGGAATCATCAACGAGACTACTGCTCGTATTCTCCTCAATCTAACGGAGTAGCAGAAAGGAAGAATAGAACATTGACAAAAATGATAACTCAATATTGTTGATTGCGAGTCTTCCAAAATGCTATTGAAGAGAATCTGCATTACGGCCACTTTTATTCTGAATAGAGTATCGTATGTAACTTCTGACATCACTCCTCATAAACTCTGGTTTAAAGTCAGTCCTAACTTGAATATCATTCGAGTGTAGGGGTGTCTGGCATATATAAAGCTCCCAGATCTGAAGATTCAGAAGCTCAGGACAAGGACTACAAAGACGATCTTCTTGAGATATGTCGAGAAGAGTGATGCTCAGAGATTTCTTGATATAGAATCAAACATATCATTGAATCTCGCAACACAGAATACTTTGAAGATAAATTTGCAAGGTACAAGAACATTGTTCTTGCGGATGTTCTGGAGAATAATGAGGGTACGCAGGAAATTGAAGTTTCCAATGAGAACATAGTCCAAGAAGAAGTTGTAGAGGAGACAACACTTGAACTAAAACTCGCTGAGTCATCAACTAAGTGAGTAAGGAGACTGAAGAACATCAAGATGACTTTGTCACCTATCATGTGGAAGCAGATCCGCTTGCCTATGATGAGGCGATGAAGACCAGAGATGCTATTTTCTGGAAGGAGGCGATCGACAATAAAATTGATTTAATCACCTCCAATAACACTTGGGTGTTGGTTGATCTTCCTAAAGGAGCAAAACCTATCGGATGCAAATGGATCTTCAAAAAGAAGATGAAAGCAGATGAAACCATTGACAAGTTCAAGGCTAGGCTAGTAGCCAAGGTATTCTCTCAGAAGCAGAAAATCGACTACTTCAACACGTATGTTTCAGTAGCCCGAATGACCACCATCAGAATGTTAATTGCTCTTACAGCAATACATAAGTTGGTGATACATCAGATGGATGTAAAGACAGCATTCCTGAATGACGAGCTGACCGAAGATATTTATATGCAACAGCCAGAAGGATTTGTCGTCAAGGACGTTGAAGACAAAGTCTGCAAGTTGGTGAAATCCTTGTAAGGTTTGAAGCAGGCTCCTAAAATATGGCATGAGAAGTTTGACAAGGTTATAAGGTCAAATGGCTACAGGGTCAGCAAAACGGACAAGTATGTTTACATAAAGTTCGCTGATGAAGAGGTGTAATCGTTTGTCTGTATGTGGACGACATGTTGATCCTAGGTACGGATATAGGCTGTGTCACAGAGATAAAGAAGTTCATCTCGACCAAGTTTAGTATGAAGGACTTGGGGGAAGCTGATGTGATTTTAGGCATCAAGATCATCTGGACGGACACAGGACACTGGAGCCGAATTCGAAGGAAAGCGTCAGGCAGCTAGAGTATGCAAGCGTCATCGGAGTTTGATGTACGCTACTACTGCCACAGGCCTGACATAGCTTTTGCCATGGGAATGCTGAAAAGATTCACGAGCAACCCAGGCGTTGAGCACGAAAGCTGTGAAACGGATAATAAAATATCTCAAGAAGACTCAGACATATGCACTGTACTACATCGAAGATCCGTCAATAGTAGAAGGTTTCAGTGATACGAGCTGGTGCTCAGAGGTGGAGTACGAGAGATCCACATGTGGATTCATTTTCTCTATGGATGGAGCTTCTATTTAGTTGAAGTCGAAGAAGCAGACTATGCTCTCTCATTCTTCCATGAAATCTGAGTTCTTTGTACTTAATTCTGCAGCAGAAGAAACAGAATAGCTTTGGGAGCTCATGTATGATCTTCTATTGGTTGGGGCGTAGATACCGATGATACCTATATACTATGACAACCAGGCGACTACAACGTTGGCATCGAATGACCTCTTCAACGGAAAGAAGAGAACTGTGCGGCTAAGGCACAGAGCAGTACATGATCTCATCAAGAGATGTGTTATTGCAGTGATTATGTTCGAAGTCAGGAGAACCTGGCGATCTGTTCACAAAGGGCTTCAAGCGCCAGCTGTTTGAAGACACAGCAAGTAAAATAGTCTTGAACGTTTGATATTATATTATGATAATCCTAAAATAAAGTTTTATGCTATTAGTTCAAAGAGAAATCTATTATGCATCTAGCTTTTGGTTCAAGGGAGGACCATTAACTGGAAAATATGAGGAACAATGGGTACATTCCTCTGGGACATAGAAGGGATACGGACCCGTAATCACTGTTATCTACTATATGTTTTCTGCGGAGAACAGATCCTGTGGAGAGGATGGCTTAAACGCCTTAATGAGTTCTCAGGCAGAGTGAATGGCTCTTGTGCTTTACAGGAAGCATGGTAGCACAACACTATAAAGGAGTGTTATAACTCTATACTACAGCGGGGTGACTCCACCATGAGGTTCCCAGGTAGGGGTAATGCCTCGACTTTGCGAGTCAAGTCACAGTGGCGTAGCACCGCATATAGGCAGGTAGCCTAATGCTGTATTATCAAATTAAAGAGTTATAGACAGTACTACAAAGGGGACGGTGTCTTTATGTTACAGTAGCATGACACCACGAAGAGGTACCCAGGTAGGGTAAAGCCTCGGCTATGCAAGCCTTGTCATCACGGCATAACACCGCAAGGAAGCGCAAGGCTTCATGCTGTGTAGTTTGGAACTACAGAGAGGCTTGTGACCTCATGCTACAATAGTATAACACTACGATGCGGTACCCAGGTAGGGGTAATGCCTTGGCTTTAAGCCATGTCATAACAGCGTAGCACCGCAAGGAAGCGCAAGGCTTCATGCCATGTCTCTTTATAAGGAACTCACTTAGAGTATATAAACAGAGATAGTAGGCCGTCTCTTGAGGTAAACTTGTATACGCCCAAAATACGTACACCAAAACCAGGCTGACACAGGGCCTTTAATGTGAATGCAGAAGCACATGTGACTACATTGTGTGAGTGGAAAGAATTATAGCTATAGTACATAATTCAAGACTTAGTCCATTCTTGTATCATACTGTTGTATGACCCATGCGGGAAGATTCAAGTCGTCAGCGACATCTATCCTAATGTATGATTGGCAGTCACTGTGGGGAAGCTCAACTATATATATATATGGGGAATTATTGGTGTTTTGCCTTAGAGACTAAAAATATAGTCCATATTGCCTAGGCCAAATGGGTAGTATCTCTATATAAAGATTTGCTTGTGTTGAGAGATGCACATGAGGTGTAGAGAGGCACATGGGTGTCATGTGGGGGTGTTTTTCTAGTGAAAAGAAGGCTAACTCTAGAAAGAAAGTATTTATGGTTTTGTCATACTCTTGGAATTAATTCCTTAGGAGCTAAGTCCTGTAGGGGCTTAGCGACTCAGACTCGAACTCGGACTCGGACTCGGGCTCATAGGCTCATGAGGTATAATTTGCATTTTGTTGGCGCACTTTGCACTTAGCATGTCAACATCGTCTCTAGGCACATAATGCGCTTTAGTTGTGCTCGTTGCGCGAGCCTCGGCGCTACCGATCGTACCCGTCACTACCAGAATATCACAGTTTAGCGACGCCAAAAAACGTCGCAAAAATGATAAAAATGTCGCTAAGTACATTTTTCGACGTATTTAGCGACGTTTTCTTATGGTCGCAAAACCTAGTCGTTGATTGCTAAAACGTCGCTAATCGTCGCTCATTCCGACGTTTATCGACGTATGTATACATCGGTAATTCACCGACGTTTACCGGCGTAACGTCGATAACAGAGCGATGTTTAGCGACGTCGGCAAACGTCGGCTAATTGCGATGCATTTAGAATATTTATCGACGTTTACCGATTCTCTAAACGACAGTATTTCCTGTAAAAGTTACCGACGTTTACCGACGCTGAGTCGGCAATCACCGACGTTTACCGACGTAACTCAGCGTCGGTAAACGTCGGTAAGCGTCGATAACGTCGCTGAATATTCCAAAAATTAAATTACAAAAAGTTATTTCAGAATCACATTTTTCTCCTGCAGTTTAATAAATAACAATAAATACATAATAACATGCCCTCCCTGGGTTCGCCGACCCCTTCGGTGGAACACTCAACACCGGTAAATCATAACAATATAACACAATGTAAGTCAACACAAACAAACAAATCCAAGTCTATAAACCAACTAAACAAATAACCAAGTCTGTAAATCAATACATAATAATATGCCGTCCCAAGTCCACACAAATAACCATCCAACAAATATCCAAGTCTATAAACCAACCAACAAATATCCAAGTCTATAAACCAACCAACAAATATCCAAACATCCTGACCACCAATACTAAAAGTCTACACACAAACTAAGAATCAACACAAACAAACACAAATAAATCCATATGGATAGGAACAAACAAACACAAACAAACTCCTAACTAGGACTACTGGGATCTAGAAGAGGAGGGGCACCGTCGCGCCTCATGGATAGAAACATCTCGTACTCCTCCGTGAAATCGTCACCGATGAAGAAGGTAGTGTCACCGGTGGAGTCGGTATCGATGAAGAAGGCAGTTGCACCGGCGAGTCGACGACGATGAAGGCGCACCCGGAGGACAATAACGCTCCAACGCTGCTAGTCGCTGGTGGTAGGAATCCATAGTAGATAACAGCCTCGTACTGCTATCAACCATCGAATCCTGTATCAACGTGAGCCTCTCGCCCATGGACAGCTGTGATGCCTGCAGATCCATCACGCTGTGCTCTGTCGACGCTCTAAGATCAGTGACGCTCTGCTCTGGCCTCTCTGTCATATCCCTGAGCTCCATACTGTTTCGGTCGAGCGTATCCAATCGTGCTATGAGTGCAGCATCTTCCGTCTGGTGCTGCTCCTTGATCCGTCGTAGCATCATCACGGATAGACTCCACCATCTGCTGGACTCGGGCAGACCTGTGCTGGGGTGGCTGGTGGGCCATACACACTAGCAGGGGAGGTCCTAGAGGACTGTGTCGCAAATAGGGCACCATAGGATCCCATACCGTAGTACGTACCCCTGTGAGACCACCAGCGGCGGTCACCCACGCTCGTCCTCCGACGGAGCTGGAGCGGGCTGGAAGGAAGTACCGGCCTCTCCCGCAGCAGGTGCACTAGCAGCCTCCCGCTCCTTAAGCCGTTGAAACTCGCCTAGAAAGCATGGATACTCTATAACTTTTAATGTCTAATGTACTTATTATTACTAACTACATGAATATCTATTTGCATACATTTACAGTTATATCAAAACTAACATGAAGTATTAAATTAATAATAGATTGTAATACTTACATAGCCCCGCTCCGTCCTCATCGTCAATAGCTTCCCACCCTTCCGTGTGTGGCCAGGAAGACAGTCACCATATTGGCGTCATCACCCCTTCTTACCTGTAATTAAATATAGCACCTTTTACTAATTATCGGACTTGCATTAAAATAATATTTCTGAAATAAAAAGATATACCAAACGACGAAATATTCTGTCATCGGAATCGATCTACCGTACCACTTTGATCCCTGGTTCCTACCGCCTTGGCCTTCTCAGACTTTTCCTTGTACCTTGGCTCGTCGAATCGAGCCTTCATTGCATCTACTGATCAGGGTGATGCCAACCTTGGATCGGCTTTTCGGCATGATCACGAGTCTTCTGATCATTAATAGCGTCGCGGATCAGCTTAGCAGCAACGGCATGAAACATCTCCTCGATCATCTCGGCCCGGTGCGGTGGATAGAAACATATCCTAGAAGAGTGCAAACCAATATTTATCATTATATATAATATGCAAAAATATATGATTCATGTTAAAAGCAAATATATTTTAACCTTGAACGCGCAAACCAGTAGCCTTCCTCTCGTCCGAGCATCATAGTAGTTTTTCCAGGACCACCATAATTAGTCCTCAATAAGTTGTTAGGCGTCTCTGTACCGACGGGACAACACGATCTATACAACATATTATATTCATGAGAAAAGTTAATTTATGATAAACCACAGGAAAAAAATGATAACCAAAATACTTACTTTGTACCGCGGCCCAGATCTCCGTTCTCGTCTCCTCCGGAGGTGTGCATGCATCACTGCCTGATACTGGTCGGCCGTCGGCTCAGCCTCCTCCATCTGCTCATCTGTTTCCATCGTCGTATCAGCAGTAGAAATGCTAGACGATGGAGCAATCTCAGGCCTGGAACTACTCGTCCCAGGAGATATGCCACATAGCGTCGGGGCAGGCAGAGGTACTGTCCGATACACAGGATCTGGCGACGAAGATCCAGAGTCGGTACCATAGGAGGTACCGACGGATACCCTGTCCTCTACCAGTACCTACCACCCTTGCCCCATGTCGGACATACGAACGATCTCGACGACTGTCATACCTGATAACAACATATGATGAGATACAACAAATAATAGAGACTAGAAATATAAAAGTATAGAAGATAAGATAAAAACCAAGACAACATATGGTGATACATTGTACAGAAACATCTAAGTTCAGATAGTATTATATAAGAAACATCTAAGTTCAGATACATTCTACAAAAAATATCTAAGTCCAATGTACATTCTAAAAGAAACATCTAAGTTCAGATAGTAACCAAACTAGATAATAACCAACTCAACATAATAAGAACATGAAAGTACATCTCTCTCAATCATCTTCAGAATATTCCTCTGTTCGTCTTCCTCGACCTCATCTTCCTCTCCCTCTTTCTTCTCATCTTCACTTTATCTTCGCCTTCGTCGGCTTCGCCTTCCTCTTCGGATAATTCTACATCTGCTATACACCTTCTATGAATTCATCCCACACACCGTACATGTCATCAGGATGACGGTTGTACATCCAAGAACGATTCTGTAGATAGTAATTCAGATCATATCCATATCCATTTGAGGATAATTTTGTAAGATAGATACATGCACATCATTGAAACACTTGTAAAAGTAATAGGCGTATTAATCATGACACATCCTAAACATTGAAATAGAATCCCAAGTAATCATGATACAACAAGTAGGAATAGTATATCACATGACATAACCATATAACCATAGTGTATCAGAATTGACCACACAGAAGACTTAGCCTAATTAATCTCCATAAAACAAGTGGTAATAAGTCCATAATTAATCTCCATAAAACAAGTACAGCTGGTAATAAGTGCATAATTAAGTCCATAAACTCATCTCCATAAAATAAGTACAGCTGGTAATAAGTACTAATAGTCCAACACAAAATATATCTATGAAACTATACTAATGACGACCACGCAGCTCACGCATACGCTCAATGATACCATCACGCAATATCTTCGAAAAAGTGGAATCGACGGCGGGAAAGCGCCATTCCACTTCAGGTGCTGGATGAATGGAACTCCCGGTCTCACTAGCTACCGGTGCCACTTCCTTCTTAACAGTAGGAGGAGCCACCTCAGCAATCTATGTTTCCCTCAAATGACGTGCCGCTGCTCGGGTCATGGGTGTCATCTGGTAAGATCGATATTCACAGAGAATATAATTGTAACATAAGCAAGCTAACTAAAGGAACCATCATCTCGTTTGAGTATATTTTGAAAGCAGATAAAAAGGTTACATTTCAAACCCACTTTTCTTTTTCGAGACCTACTCTCAGTTAACATATCATGCAACTCAGTTCATATATATACATTACCCAAACCTATACATATTTCATTCAATCCCAAATGACAGTTTTCATGTATCAAAACCCAAGTTCCATTGTGAAATCTCAGTTTTCTTCATATGAACTGTAAGATACAATGAGTATACCTATACATATATGTACATACAATGATACACACGAAAATACCTATATATACTTATTTAAAATAAGGGAAAAGTGTGTACAGAGGTTAACATACATGTGTACGTGTCAAGCGGGTGTCCACGTGTCCATAAAACTGGACACAAGTGTCCAAACTACATAGTATACATGTACAAGTGTCTGTCTCGTGTCGTTGTGTCCAGAGGTTGGTCAGACATAGAGCTTCATGTACAAGTGTCTTGTCTCGTGTCGTGTTGTATCAGATATGGACACATGGTAGCAGGACACAGTCATAGGGTTAGAGTTTACCTAGTCGAGGAGGAAAGGGTCGTCGACGGGGGAGCTAGAGATGGAGGAGGGCTGGAGACGGAGGCCGAGGGTCATCGAGGGGGAGCTGGAGACGGAAGGGAGCTGGAGCGGGTCGTCGAGGGGGAGTGGAGGACCGGAGGGGGTCGCCGAGGGTCGCGGAGGGGGAGCCGAGGGAGGAGGAGGTCGCCGAGGGTCATCGAGGGAGAGCCGATCGAGGGGGAGGGGGTCGCCGAGGTGGAACCGAGGGAGGAGGAGGTCGCCGAGGGCCGGAGGTGATCGTCGAGGGTCGCCGAGGGTCGCCGAGGGGGTCGCCGAGGGATCGGAAAAAATGGGGAAGGGATCGAAATAATGGGGGGAATGAAAACTCAAACCTATATTTTCAATTGAGCGATGTCTTTATTAAACGTCGGTAAACGTCGCAAATATTATTGATATTAACGACGCCTTACTAAAAACATCGGTAAACTTCGCTAATATTAGTGATATTAGCGCCGTTCACTGACATATCCACGACGAACATTTTTTTAATACAAAACATAGTCGCAATACGTCGCCTAACGTCGCTAATAGTGACGTCTTGCGATGTTATATAATAACGTTGCTAAATTGTTAAAACATAGCGACATTTTTGCTAAGCGTCGCTAATTGCGTCGCTAAAATGACTTATTCTGGTAGTACGTTCGTGCAACCAGTTTGTGCATCCAGTTCGTGTGACCCGTTCGTACGACCAGATGGCGCAGTCTGATGGCGCGACCTGATGGCACGGCCTGATGTCGCGACTAGATGGTGCGGTCCGATGGCGTGACAGTTTGTGCTCAGTGTATGCATTGCATGTTGTGGGCATTGTGCGGGTACGCGAGTACATGTGGGAGCAGTTGGCACATTGTGTATGGGTACGCGAGTGTGCATGGGTGCAGTTGGCACAGTTGGCACAAATTGTTGTAGCGCAGGCTTATAAGCGTTGTCGTGTCTGTTCACGACCTGAACAGTTACGAAACATTTAGAAATGGTTCCTCCATTCGTGGATCCATATTACCACGTCTCGAACATTTCACATACTGGACGATTACTGGACTGACACTATATATTTTTCTCTTCTCTCGTTGGATATGTTCCTTACGAAATTCAAAGAGCAGAGAAAGAGAGAAACAGAGAGAGAGAGAGAGTTCTGTCAATCCGAGAAGTTAAAAGAGAATTTCGACAGAGTTTCGCAGTTCATCTTTGAACTTGCTGGTTCCTAGAAGCTGATCATGTAGGCGAATCTAGCCTTGATCTCCGGTGATCTGTCACCCCAGCAAGACCTTTTCTTCTTCTGTTCATCTCTTCTCCACCTGTAACTCGTTCTATCCCAGTTTAAGAGGAAGAACGAGATCTTCTCTGATCTAATCTAAAAATTTTGTGGGCTTTTGTCGCTGCTGCTATGAAATTCATTTGTGCCTTCTTCGAAGTGTTATATTTGATTTTATATCTCTGATTCCTCCGGGATCTCATTGTGCACCTTTCTCGAAGTATTGCCAAACTCTATTTTTCAAAAATCATGCCCCATGACTAACACTCATTTACCTTCGTGAGTTGATTAGACATCAATAATACATCTTCATCTACGGTAGCATATTCAGATGACTCTCCTGAATGCACATATGTGGAGATCTTTGT
>JANAVB010040619.1:31053088-31239012 GCA_029216955.1 Iris pallida
ACGTACTAGCATAGGTAACTCGGGACCTTCAGTGGGCCTAGCTACCCGTGCTAGAACGATCATCGTCTTACCCTAGATAGTCCAAGATGGTGTGTGTTCACCAGTGACCTTCATTAGTTATGATGATGCTTATGTCGATATGTTTGTAGGCCTATCAAGTTGGTTGCATGGACGAATTCATGATACATTTATATATATCTTATGAAGGCTAACGAATATTTTATACAGGGACACAACTATGACACATTTATATATTATGAATTATGATAGATAAGGATGGTAGAATTGGGTAAGATATACCGTGTCAAGCAAAATATTTATGTTTTCATATACATGCTTATGAATTGTTAATGGATCCTAAAACAAGATTAGAAAGACCATTTAATAATTTGCATGTTCTTACATAATCAATTGTTGTTGGTTTTATGTGAGTTGGGTTAAGGCCGCTCACAATGTATTCCCTAATGTGTTCACCCCCAACTCTATAGGTGGGGGGAGTTGCTTGGATGTGCTGAGGTGTTGGAGGTCGGTTGGCAACTTGAAATTGTTTGACTGGAAGATTTTTTGTTTGTTTATAAAGGACATATTGTATGGAACATTGTTGATTATATTAGTTTTACGAGTTGTAAGCCTTGTGGCATCTTCTTGTAATGAGATCCAGTGTTTGTAATTTAGTTGTTCTTTTGGCCTAGAGACATTGTAATTTTGCTACAATTATCAATAATGATAATCGTTTTCATATATCTAGTGTCTATCAACTTTTTTTTTCTTATTTTTTTGTTGCAATGATCTTGTTTTTCAGATGTTCTATCGATCGTATTTTGTTCTCGACTTGTACAAGTACAATTTTTGCTTGGGCGTAACATGATGGTATCTGATCATGACTTAATTCCTTGGACCCTGAATTGGTTCTCTTCAACTCTAAGTTGCTTTCTTGATCAAGAGTCTTTTTACCCTCCTTGGTGTTCTGTGAATGTTCCATACAATAAGTTTGTATATGTTATAATGTCTGATGTGGATATTTTGTTGATTAACAATGGCTTCAAAGAGCACAACAAATGGCTTGAGTAGACTGTAAGGCATGATGTTTGGAATAAGGATAAGTTAGATAATGGCTAATTTGGATATTGGATGAGGTAGTACAAGGTGCAAGGTCCCAATTTAGAGTTGTATCTGGTTAAATATGATTTCAAATATCCCTTGTTGAATTGATTCAGATGATCAAGAATAATCTTTTGGCATATTATGATAACATTATACAAGAATTTGGATGTATGAAATGGATGACTTGGTTGGGAAATCAACTGGGTCATGTATTCAATTGTAGCTTAAATTGATTGGATTTTGAGTTGAGTGCAAAGATTTAGTGGTGCTTTGAAGGTTTATGTGGAGCATATGAAGATGACCCTAAGAATGGTAAGCCCTCTAATTTTTGGGAATTTATTTATTATTTATTTATATGATTTTTGTTTACTAAACTATATAAATATACTTTACCGTAGCATTGACTTTTGAAATGTAACATTGCCAATTCCTCGAAACCAACTTCATATTCGTGTCCTAAACGAGTCCACCTTCGTTTAGGCATATCATGTCCCACTCAAATGTGTTCCCTTGCACTATGTTTTTCTTGCACAACTTTCGGGTCATTTTTTCCTTCGTCGTAATTTTGATGTATTTTCCAATTCCAATTCCAATTCGAGGCCCAAACCCAATCCAAACTTTTGACCCAATACATGGTTTTGACATATTTTGAGCCTACTATGCACATGCCAATATAGTCCAACTCAATTGAGTTTCCATGTGCTATTTATTTTCAAATGTCACACAAGACCGAATTAATAGACTTTCGGAGTCTATTTCGGTTCACCAAACCATACCGACTCCAAACTAGGTCAACGAGCCTTTCTAGAGCCTATGTTAGGTTGCCAAGACCTATTATAATTATTTTAAATTTATTTTTTGAGTTTTTGTACAAAAATAATGGATTCAATCCAATCAAATCTTTTGTTTCTATTTTATGAAACTATTTAAATCTTTTGAATATGCAATCTTGCATATCTTGTAGAATATAGATCAAATCTCAATCAAATCTAAACCAAATCCTACTAAACTAAAACCAATCTCTCCCCAGTCCTTTTCCCTATGTAACCTGCACCCTGTCCTTTTTTGTGGGGTTTTTACATTTTAGTATGTAAAAACCGAACGAAAGTTTCCTTCACTTTTTCGCGTGCAGATTTTCTCCCATCCGAACAAGCTCTTCAGCCAGATACCTTTTAACTCTTCTACCACCTTCTTCGCAGCCCTAGTAAGTTCATCTAAGACCCAAGCATTTTCCCAAGCCGCCACACAGCCCTAGGAAGTTGACATAAGGCACGGAAGGCAACTGAAGTCGGTCGAATCTTTGCTATAACATCACAATAGGTATGTTGTTTTTACGATCATGTTTTCCTATATTTTAATGATCCATTTGTTGCAAAACTACTTCTAACGCGTAGCCCTAGTATCTACTTTCATCTATAATTGGCCACTCATGTGGTTTCGCACGATTGTCCGTGGCGCCCATTGCACGAACATGTGTCCAGGCTGAACAAATTTTGGTGCGTACGTATTTTTGGCAACTTGCGGAGGCTTTCGACCTTACAGAAAATATTGGTAACGCTCCTAATCTTGTTCTATCATCCTCATATGCTCGTTGGTAATCTCGTTTCGTTTTTTATATTTTTAAAAACCGTTTCCGTCATACAAGTTGTCGAACGTAGAACTTCATAGGAACTAATGTTTTTCTTGAACTAGAAACTCCATAATATTTTTCTAAAATGTTTAGCACGTGTCCTCATTGTAAAAACATATTTTCAATATTTTTTGATTTATTTCAGAATTATTATTTATTAAAAATCTATTTATTTTTGGGTTATGTCCTCATTGTAAATATTTTAGTTGAATATTATTTATAAATATTTTAAATAAATATTCTAGAATTAAATATTATATTTTCTTTATTTTATAAAATAATATTTTGTCATTAATTTAATATAGTATTAGATATTTGTTTTCTTGTATATATTAGTCTAAATTTTTAAAAAAAATATTTTAAATAAATTTCCATAATTAAAAAATATTTATTTTATTTTATAAAATATTATTTTATTATGGTGACATGATGCTGTGTCTAGTAGGGATGGGTATATATGGTTATGTGCTAGACTAGGTAGAATATAATTAGTTAGGACTATATATGGTATGGTTAGATATATGTAGTGTGAGAATGACATCGACATGATCTTTAATTAGTAGATTTATTTATTAGGAGTTCGTGACGGTGTGACCGGAGATACCGAAGTTGGACCTTTGTACGCGCATTTGAAGACTACATGCAAGTATACCTTGCCAACTTGTGCAATATATTGTATATGCATGTTCTCTATTTTTTTTGTCATTCTTTTCATTATATTTATCATCTTCATGTAGCTTACTTTCTTTTCTCGTCTTACACGTAGAATATTTTTCATTGCTTGTTATATTGGTCTTCCTTATCTTCATATGTGTCTTGTGATGGGATTGTGTATTCCTATGCCATATTCCCTTGACATGATTTGACTCGGACTTGACTTGACTCTGACTTGAGTTGACATGATTTGACCCTTTTGTTCCCTTAGGAGTGGAGATTGATACTAGGATTGAGTAAGTTGACCATTCTTGATTGGGAGTTACTTGCATTGAACTATAATTGAGATATACTATAGATTGGGAGTCTTTTGCATTGGACTACACTTTATAGGATTGACTTGATTGATTCTTAGCCACGTCCAGTATTACACTTCTCTATGGCTCTTAGTTATTCTTTCGTGTCTATTGTTCTATCTTTTCATGCATATACTGTTACATTTGGTATATATATTATGTATCTTGCTATATCCCATGAGGACCTAGTGTTCTCTCCAGGTTAATGCTGAGATTGCTTTATAGACTAGACGGTGGTTGACGATTGCCTCTTCAGGATTTTAGGTATACATTGGTTGATATCTTATTATAATCCTTCGGTATTATATTTAATTTTCTTTAACTTTATTTTGCTAATATAGCCTAGTTTGTAATCTCTGTTTTTATTCTTGAGCTTGATCGAACATGTGTATTACAGGCCGACTGACTGTATTACATATTGTTTATTCATTATTTATTTATTTCTATGTGGATTGAGATAATAGTTTATGTTCCATAATTAGACCCTATCCTGCACAGCTTATACGTGTTTGAGTCGGACTAGAGTCTGGTTAAATACGTAACTGGCATAATTACGCAACCTAATCCTATATATTTGGGACTGGGGCGTTACATGTTCTTTTGGTGGCCCATGCAAGTCGAGTTACCAGTTTCGGTTATGTTACTGTACCGAGCGGGCCTGCGAATATGATTAGACTCTTAGGTTTCTTGATCCATAAATACCTTGACAATTCTCGATCCATAAATACCTTGACAATTCTCTTAGAATTTCTTTATGTCCTTGAACCTCGAATTTGCACTCAACTATTCTCCTTTTCTTCTTGTGTCATTGCTTCTCGTCCCTTGCTATTTCGAGTGACGAATGATCGTGCTTTATGGAATTTATCAGAATTTCTTAGATAATTATGTAAATTAGTTTGTTTATTAAATTTTGGTTGCTTGATAGATGAGGGGATTGAGGATGCCATATGCCATAGGTATATAATGATATTAATTTTTATAATTAGTGGACAAGGGTTATAAATTTTATGGCAGCATGTGTTTGATGGGGTAGTGTGACCAAAGATGGATAGACGTCCTCAAGGCACAATGTGATTCATTGGTGGTGAATTAATGATCGAATAAGTACTTATGAATTTACAAAATTGAGAGAGAAGAATTGGATTTAATTTAAACTTTGAGAAGGTTTTCATGATAATCTTATGTTTATGAAAAATTTAATGTAGGTAGAAGTTGTGTTGAAAGTAAATTTAGAGAGGGAATTTATAGCACTTGTATAGTGATTGAGAAAGGCAATCAAGTAAAACAAAATTGAGATATTTTAGTGCAATTGACTACATGAATTTTTAGAAGAATATTTATGGTTATTGTGTTAATCTTAACAAGAAAAAAAGAATTTGAGGACAGAGATGTGACTTAAGAAGAAAGATATCTTGAAGATTGAATTTAAATTTTAAAGGCTATGAAATATGATAACTCAAAATTTGGAAGGTGATTTATTGATTGGTTACTAAAATTCTGAAGAGATTAGGGCAAGAATGGACCTGCATTTAAAAATTTGAGAATTTTAAGGAATACCAATGAATTCAATTTTCGAGGATTAGAATGGTTAGAGATTATTATTACTATTTGATTTTAGATTCAAGGGTTGAATAAAAATATAGGACAAGACCATTGAGAAAATTAGTCGATAGATTCAAAAGTAAAGAGGGATCGGGATATAGTGGTTAAGGGACTAAAAATCAAGTTCTTGACCTAATGGTCATTTTATGGATTAATTTGTACCCGTTAATCATGCCACTCTATTGAAAATTAACCACGTTCATCTCATTTCCATTTGTTATCATCCAATCATTAATTTCGAGGACGAAATTCTTTTTAAGGAGGGTAGATTATAAGTCCTCTGATTTTTGGGATTTTTTTTTAATTTTTTTATTTTTATATGGTTTTCTTTATAACTAAAATTTATTTGTAATTTGAGTATAAATACACTTTATCGTAACTTTGACTTTTGAAATGTAACATTGGCCCATTCCTCGAAACCAACTTCATACTCGTGCACTAAACGAGTCCACCTTCGTTTAGGCATATTGTCCCACTCAAACGTGTTCGCTTGCACTATATTTTTCTTGTACAACTTTTGGGTCAAAATGGTCAATTTTGTCATTCGCCATAATTTTGATGTATTTTCCAATTCCAATTCGAGGTCGAAATTCGATCCAAACTTTTCGACCCAATATATAATTTCGACCTATTTCGAGCCTATGCACATGCCAATAACGTTCCAATCAATTGAGTTTCCATGTGCTATTTATTTTCAAATAACACGCAAGACCCAATTAATAGAGTTTCCGATTCTATTTCAGTTCACCAAACCATACCGACCCCAAACTAGGTTAGCGAGCCTTGCTAGATCCTATGTTAGGTTGCCAAGACATATTAGAATTATTATAAATTTATTTTTGGATTTTTTACAGAAATATGGATTAAACCCAATCAAATCTTTCGTTTCCATTTTAGGAAACTATTTAAATCTTTTAAATATGCAATCTTGCATATCTTGTAGAATATTGATCAAATCTTATCAAATCTCAACCAAATTCCACCAAAACAAAACCAATCACTCCCAAATCCTTTTATGTACATAAATTGTGTCCCTCTTCTTTTTTGTGCGATTTTTAAAATTAGTATGTTAAAAACTAAGCGGAAGTTTCCTTCACTTTTTTGCGCACAGGTTATCACCCATCCGAACAAACTCTTCATCCCGACACCTTTTAACTCTTCTACCACCTTCCTTGCAGCCCTAGCATGTTCCTCTAACACCCAACCATCTTCCCAAGCCTCCATACATCCCTAGGAAGTCGAAACAAGGCGCGGAAGGCACCATAGTCAGCCGAATCTTTGCTGGAACATCACAACAGTTATGTTATTTTCACGAGCGTGTTTTCCTATCTTTTATTGACCCGTTTGATGCAAAACCACTTCTAATGTGTATCCGTACATGTCTACTTTCATATCCAACTGGCCACTCTCGTGGTTACGAACGGTTTGTCTGTGGCACCCGTTGCACGAACATGTGTCCAGGCTGAACCAATTTTGGTGCGTGCGTGTTTTCGGCGACTTGCAGAGCCTTTCGACCTCACAAAAAATATTGGTAACGCTCCTACATCTTGTATATCATCCTTATATGCTCGTCGGTAATAACGTTGAGTTTTTCATATTTTTAGAAATTCGTTTCTGTCGTACAAGTTATTGAATGTAGAACTTCATAGGAACTAATATTGTTCTTGAACTAGAAACTCCGTAATATTTTTCTAAAATGTTTAGCACATGTCCTTCTTTTTAAACATATTTTTTCATTATTTTTAAATTTATTTCAGAATTATTATTTATTAAAAATCTATTTATTTTTGGGTCCGATTCACTCGACAAGTTGGCTAAAGGTGCTATTAGTTGATATAGTTTTTATATAATAGTCTCCTTGTAAATATTTTAGTTGAATATTATTTATAAATATTTTAAATAAGTATTCCAGAATTAAAATTATATTTTCTTTATTTTATAAAATATTATTTTGTCATGTTGATATTAGTTTATATAGTACTAGATATTTGTTTTCTTGTATATACTTGTCTAAATTTTTTTTATAATTATTTTAAAATAAATTTCCCGAATTAAAAATATTACATTATATTTTATATAAAAATATTATTTATATATGGTGACATGATGTTATGTCTAGTATGGATGGGTATATATGGTTATGTGCTAGACTAGATAGAATATAATTAGTTGGGACTATATGTAGGATCGAAATGTAAAGCGATATACTCTAGGGAGGTGAATAGAGTAGCAGCGAAATATTAGCTATTAAAAATTGTTAGTAGCAAGATCACAGAAATATATCACAAATATAAAAAAGTAAAAGTAAAGTGCAAAGAGCAAACACCAACACATGGATGTATACTGGTCTCCCACTTATGTGTACTAATCCAGTCAAAAGAACTCTAGCTCCCGGTTGAAATTCACTATCGAAATTGCAAGTTTTTATACGAAGTCCTTGCAACTTCTACAAACGTGAGCTTTGATCCGAAGCACTCGACCAACTTCAATTGTGAAGTGTCTTACTTCTGTCAAGCCTCTTGATTATAATCACTTTGAACTTCTAGACCGTACCGCACTGGCAAATAGACTAGAGGATTATAACTAGCTTGGGATTTGAAAATGATATAAAAGGCTTTGGAAGAATATAATAATCTTAGAGAGAAGAGATAAGAAAGTGAATTGGTGTATTGAAATGGTAAAAATTCTTCTCTATTTGTAGGATTTCCAAAGGGAGAATTCGGACAGAATTCAGACCGAATTCTATGAGAGAATTCGACATATAGTCGTTGCATCCGTAACTGCGGGAAGACTGAGTTCAAAATCCAACATTCCACTAACCGAACTCGGGCCGAGTTCGGGCGAATTCGCTCCGAATTCTGTTGGTTCAGAATGAATTGGGTTTTGGGTTTGCAACTAGGTTTTGGGCTTTTAAGTTTTCCAAGCAGTTAGGAATTGAGTTTTTGGTTTTGGACTAGTTTTCAAAACGAATGGGTATTTTTGAAAACGTTTCTTAGGTAACCTATTTGCCAGTACGACTCAGTTTACATTGTATTCATAGACTCAATAAAATGTGAAAATATATTGATAATTGATAATTAAAAAATACAGACGCAATGACAAACATGACTCCAAGTCTTGAACGGTAGTAGACATAATATGTAGCAGTAGCCCTCATTTTGAGACATGGTTAGATCAATTATTAAAATCAGGTTTGACCATAACCAATGGGCCAATAATCTCCTCCATTTTGATAATTAGAAACCTTGACCGATATAACATCTTGATCTTGATTTGACAAAAAAATATTAAAATGTTTGTTTGATTGTTTGGTACTGTCTCCTCTTAGTAGTATATTCCTGAAAAAGATGTTAGATCCTTTTCTCCCCCGTTGTCACTTAGTAAAACAATTGTAAAGAAATAAGCTCCCCGTAATTCATGCATAAGAAACAACCGTTGAAGAAATACAGAGATAATATAAAAAAATAAACAAATTTTACAGGCAGTTTTGAATAAAGCAGTAGCTAAAAGTTAATGCTAAGCATAATTGCAAACCAAAAGAGACAATAAACACTGAAATAAAATTCATAATAATAATAAAGAGTTTAGAAGTAACAACTCAGCATCTCAAATAGTCATAAAAGTGCATAAAAAATAATACTATCTTGGAATGTAGGAATATTTCCAAGAATACATAGACATAATAGAGTCTAATAAGATAACATCTAGACAATACAATAATGTCTAGATCAAGTCCTCATCATCGTCAGCACGATCAATATCAGCACTATGTCTAGAAGGACCAGCCTAGAAGTGCCAGCTCCATGAGATGGATGTGGAGTAGCACCAGAACCATGGTACCAATCATAGGCGTTATCGGGGTTAAAGTAGTGACGAGCTGCCTCATCCTCATAGCGATAGCCAAAATAGTAGGATCTTGTGGAAGAGAACTAGCATGCTGACCAGTCTGGGCAAACGTAGATCGTAAAAGAATTTGCAACTGCCTGAAATCACTGGCATCGCGAAACTCTTGTTCCCTTAATGTGTCAGTAACAAATGCTCACAAGGAGTTATGCTCATCCAGCTGATCACGCCGCATATCATCCAAATGCTGATGGAGATCCTGAAATGGCATAGAGTAAGTCTGAGGTGGAGGAGGTGGTATAGTAGGAGGAGCAGGAGGGACATATGCACTGCGACGAGAGAGTTGCAGAAGCTTGGGCTCAGAGTCACGAGCACAAGAGAACAAGTCTATCTGGAAATGCTGGAAGATGATATGAAGGATCATCGCACAAAGAAGATTCATGTTCCTCTCGCGACACCTAGCCATCATTGGATAATCGTCTTAGGGACGGAAAAGGGAATTCCATTACGAATATGATAGAGAGCAGACATTTCAAGACTAGTTACATCTTTTGAGGTGGATTTTGGTAATAGTGGAATAAACAATATGATGTAACTCATATAAGAACAAGTTCAAGTGTAAGGCTTTGAACTTGCTAGGATGGACGGGATCAGGAACACAAAGTTGAGCCTTAAAGTTGTTCAAAGTTGTGTCGTTTGGAAATTCAAAATCAGTGATATCGACAAGCGGCTCACTACATTTGAAAATTGTAGGATCGTCGCTAAGTCTTTATTATTGAATTGAATATCAATACCGACGACACAACTTTTCATAAGATAATCAGTATCGGTTTAAGTAAAATTGCAGTAAAATAGCCAAATTGTATTTATGGCAATAGAAAATGAATGCGTAACAAGATTGTGCAATCCCAAAGTTTCAAAGTAGGGTTTGTGAGACGGAAAGATCGTCCACTTTATCGGTGCGCCGGGGCAAATGTTATGAATTGAAAAATCTGCATATCATAACAAAGATTGTTCAAGAGTTTCAAAGAAAAACTCATTGAGCGCCCCGTCGTCCGTTTGGATGGGCAAAAAGAGATCCTTGGATATGATCAGGAGATGAGGCTTCTTCACTATCCGTCTTCTTTCTCTTGAAGGGATTATTGATTCTAGGCATGGTTTCTAATGGAAAATAGAAAATTTCTATGAAAATAGGAAATTGAGAAACAGAAAATGAAGAGACTATACCTTCTTAAAATAAAGTATGTAGAAGAGAGATTCCATGCCCGAATCCAAAGTTTCGATGCAAAACTCCAAAGTAATAGGAAGGAATCAAAGATGGAAAATCTAGGGTTTGGGTGCTTTTTGCGGCTGTTGTGGTTCTGTTTTGAGGAGGATAAAGATGATAATAAAAAGTGGGTCATTCAGTTCTGTTTAAAATACTATACGCCAGCCGAGTTTGGGCCAAATTCGGGTCGAGTTCGTCTAGAACTCCGTTGAGGTATTTTACACCAAAAAATCACTTTTTATTCATCATTCCTTTTCAATTATTTGATTCCAAGATTAGTGATTTTAAATTTCAATTAATATAATTAAAATTATTTTACGAATTATATTTTGTTATGCAGCGACTGTCTCAGATTAGCTGTAGGGGTATTATCCCAGCTAACGGAGGTTCACATGGGAACGCTTAAGTACCGTTTCGCTTTAGCCGTAGTCGTGGTGACAGACAGACCCTTTGTAGGCTTGTCTCAAAAATAGTTTTTGCATATTGAAAAAAATTAATAAGATAATATTAATTAAAATTATTGATATCTAAAATTCCTAATTCTCGACGTAAATAATTGAATCGATCTTCCGCTAAAGATTTTGCAAAGATGTTAGCCAATTGTTTCTCTGTGTTTTCACATATTCTAAATTGATGTCTCCATTTACTTGATGGTCTCTATGAAAATGATGTCGAATCTCAATATGCTTAGTACGAGAGTGACATACAGGATTCTTAGTCATGTTGATGGTGCTAATGTTGTCACAGAAAATAGGTATGTGTGTGTAGTGTAAATCAAAGTCTTCTAAGGTTTGCTTCATCCATAAAAATTTGTGCACAACAATGTCCTGCAGCGATAAACTTAGCCTCACTAGTTGATAATGCGACAAAATTTTGCTTTTTGCTAAACCAAAAGACAAGAGCCTTATTTAGAAAATGAGACATGCCGCTAGTACTTTTTCTATCCACTTTGCATCCAGCAAAATCAGCATCCGAATAACCGATTAGGTCAAAGGATGTGGTTTTGGGATACCATAAGTCGACAAAAGAAGTGCCTTTAAGGTATCGGAAGATACGCTTAACTACGCACATGTGTGATTCTTTAGGGTTAACTTGAAACTTGCACACAAGCGAACACTAAATATTATATTAGGACGACTAGCAGCAAAATAAAGTAAACTACCAATCATACCTCGATACTTACTTATGTCGACAGGTTTGTCTTATTCATCTACATCGAGCTTGGTTGAAGTTGCCATTGGAGTGCCAAGAGGTTTGACGGATTCCAGATCGAACTTTTTTAGCAAATCTTTTGTGTACTTGGCTTGATTGATGAACGTCCCATTATTGGTTTGTTTGATTTGCAGTCCAAAGAAGAATTTGAGTTCTCCCATCATGCTCATCTCAAACTCATTCTGCATACACTTAGAGAATTCTTGACCGAGAGATTCATCAGTAGATCCAAAGATAATATCATCAACATAAATTGAATTAAAAGAAGATTTTTATTTAAAGATTTTATAAAAGTGTAGTGTCAACCTTGCCTTTTGAAAAACTATTGTCAAGTATAAAAGAGCTTAAACGGTCGTACCAAGAACGAGGGACTTGTTTCAAATCGTATAGGGCTTTCTTCAACTTGAATACATAATCATGGTTTTTAAAATCAGTGAAACTTGGAGGTTGAGCTACATAAACTTCTCCTTTTATAAGACCGTTAAGAAATGCGCTCTTACATCCATTTAAAAAAGCTTGAAGTTATGAAAACATGCAAATGCACATAACATGTGTAAGCCCACTTTCCAATTTTTTTTATTTTTTTATTTTTTTATTTTTTTATTTTTAGTTAGAAAATAAAATTTATTTTTCTTAATTCTATAAAAATAGTTGTATTGACGAAGGGATTTGTCATAATATTTTTTTAAATTTGATTTTGTTTTTATAAAAAGATATACTTTTAAACTTATTAATTTTCTATTATCAATTATGTTTAAGTTTATATTTATAAAAATCTATTTTTAAATATTTTGAATTATTAGATATTATTGGATTTAGGTGTGGTCAATTCTAAATTATGATTGGATTTAGTCTTAATTTATTGCTATATTATTTAGATGAGATTTGCATTTATGAAAATATACATTTAGGAATATTTTTAATTATTCTTACCAATATTTTTGTTATTTGATTTTATGAAATCTATTTTGAAGAATATGTAAAATATTAGATATTATTTTAAAGTAATATTATTGTGATTAGTTATGGATTGGGATTGGATCAATTCTAATTTAGTTCATGGAAGGATTTAATTCATTGAATCTAATCCTTCCTTATTTAGGAAATCTCCCATTTCCTATATAAAGAGAAGCCTCCCTTGCTTTTTTCCACAAACCCAATTATTATTATGATCAATTATGGATTAAAATTTGATCCATATAGTTTTGAGATTGATTTGATTTGAATTTAATAGAAAAATTTATTCATTAGAGTCTTAACCCTTCCAAATTAGGAAATTATGAGTTAATCTCCATCTATTTAAGGAGTCCTTATTCTTCTTCCAAAACCAAAACCCTTCTAATCTAATCCTAATTAAGTAATGACTATCCTTTATATAAAACTATTGAACCTATGTCATCTCCCATATTTTTTTCTTCAAAATTTGCTCTTTTTCGTCCAAAATAACCCAAAATTCGTCATAAATTCAGCCTCGTTTTTTAAACTATAACAACTTCGCGTGGCGTTGCGACTATCTCAGGACTCCGTTTTACCTCCAGTTTTTTTATTTGAACCGCATTGAGGTTAGCTTTCCAAATCTATAATTTATTTTGTGTAATTATGAATATAAATTTTTCAAAAATTATTTGAGTGCTAGTAATCTAAAAATTGACATGTTGCACTGTTTTCAAGATTTTGGGAGATCTCGAACTCCATTTTGTGAACCGTTTGATATTTTGGAAAGCTGACACATAGATATATAGCATACTAATTTTCTAGAAATTAATAAATAGTTTAATATTTTATTTAATTTGTAGAACCCATAGATGGCCGATGATTCACCGATTTAGTAGCGGTTAACCATAATTACAACAACTTTCAATTAAATCAAGATTGTGTCACACACGTCAACTGCAACTTAACTTGAGGTAAGTACACTATTGCTTTTGTGCTTATCACATTATAATGCTATATTTTATTGTATTTTATTGAGCATCCAATTGAGACACGATTGTGACACGATAGGCTTGATTGTATTATTGCTCATTTATTAATTGTTTAGTTAGTCGGGAGGAGAAATACCCATTAGATATGTGAACAAATCCTAATGAATGTTAATGTGGATAGCTAAGTCATACACCTCACGTATGGGTTAGTCGTACCAAAAATGTGGATAGCCATCTATGATATGTCGTATTAGCCCAGCCGTTCACATGTCGAAAGGTATTTCAAATGCACACAGTCTGTTAGTCTTCAATGTTCATGATTCAGTTGTCTTGTTCATACTTATTCTTGCTAGTGATTTTTTGTACATGTTTATCGTTTCCAGTTCATACAAATGTTTCCTTATTTTCTAAAGCATCTCTACTGTCTAGCTTATTTTGTATTAAGTTACATAAATACAATTAGGTTTTACTTTGCTTCTTTTCTAACTGGATCGTTGTAGGTGACTTGGCATGCTTCCTACTTTTGCGCTATGGACCATACGGGAGAGATAGAGATCTTGAAGGTCGACCTTAGATTCTGGGTAGATTTGTTAGTTTCTTTTATTTAAATGTTTAGCATATTTGTTTCCAAAAATTATTTTATTGTATTATTGGATTTGTAAATAAAATAATTATTATAAATGAGCAATTAGATATGATTTTGTTGTACTTGAGATTGACACACTTGACAGCAACACCAAAACTTAAAACTTAGATATTATCACAAACACCATACCGTCAACTGATAGTTACCCTTTTTTCACTCTTCACTTTTACCCCCTGTTCACTGTCACACTTGACAGCAATACACAGCCCCAATCACTTATCTATACACCTACATACATATAGACACCTATATGAATGTGATACACTAGACACAGGAAACTGAAATAGTAGTATTAATGACTTGGAAATATATATGCTTTAACCTGTAACAAGATGACTAAGAGGGATAGGAAGAGGATTTGATAAGGAAAAGGGTAATGCATTTAGGACCCATGCCTATGTTCTGTACTGGACTGAACACTCTATTCCTCACTCTCAACTCCTAATGGCTCACTGTCCTATCCAACTCAACTGATACCAGTATCAGTCTCCATATCTCTCTCTATAATACATCCCTAATATCCTATCTATATTTATATGTATATTTCTACCTAGCCAACCATCACACACACACACACATACACACACACACACACACAATATATATATATATATATATATATATATATATATATATATATATATATAAAATATATATATATATAATATATAAAATATATATATATATATATATATATATATATATATATATATATATATATATATAAATAAAATTATATATATATAAATAAAATTATATATATATATATATATATATATATATATATATATATATATATATATATATATATATATATATATATATATATATATAGACACACACACACACACACACACACACACACACAGAGACACATACACACACATACATATGCATATAATCGACACTACCTACTATTCTAGCTACAACCCGACTGATACTAAGTATCAGTCCTCAATTTGCTCATAGGAATACCTCATATTGGTTCTAATCTCAGGTGCACTCACCCTCTACCTGTCCCTAACTCTGGACATGCCATTGGCCATACCTATACTATATTTGGAAAGACACCCTCATGAATGCATCCCTTTCCTAACACTCACATTAGCATTACTATCAAAGACAGTGATCCCCCCTACATTCATACTTTACGGTTGACTAAAAGCAGGGTTTAATCCCCTTGAACCCGAGCCATTCCTATTCCCGTAGACTATGGCCAAGTGGCCTAAGGCTAAAGCCTCATGTTGGCCTACCATAGCAGGTCATGGCATGCCCAATGGCCAAGTGGCCAAGGTTAAGGTAGGCCTAACCCTGCCTACTAGGACTCAAGCAATAGGGTTCATCCCCCAACCTCACTCGATCCTGTCCCCCTTCACCACAGTTTGGAACCTGTATCTCAACTCCTGCCTACTGGGACTCAAGCAATGGTGTTCGTCCCCCTACCTCACTCAGTTTTGTTAACTGAATGAAACCCCTTGCCCACTGATACTTTCTTCCCTCTCTCATGTGAATTGGGCTAAGCCCTGCCGACACTCGATCCTGTCCCCCTTCATCACCTGCACATTAGTGCATTTCTTCACATTGGCCTATGGCCATCCCCTACTCGTGTGTGCATAAATACCGAACTGATACTAAGTGTGTCAGTCCCAAATGGTGACACACACACTCTATATATGATTGATGCTCCATACCAAGTTCATTAGAGGGCACTAACTTATACTCTGATACCAATATCCCGGTCTCTCTAAACAAATCCCCTTCATCTGATACCAAGTACCAGTTTAGCCCTAAAACTAAGTATTAATTCAAATAGATACCCCACATTCAGTTTGCTGCCAAGTGCAGGCCAAACTATGACACACACACACACAACTTGGATACTCACTTTTACATCCTAACTGTTACTGCTACTGCTACTGCTACTGCTATCCTCTTCTTTACCTATCTATAACTGATATATTGAAATCAAAGCATGTTACGTTCAGTTCAGTTAACTCACTGATACATGATTTTCCTTATTCCCCATTCACTACTGCTACTACTATGCTATCCGAGCCCTTTAACTTCAAATCACTGATTCCAAATGGAGTATCCTATTAATAGTATAGGCTACCCCTCCCTACAACCTAATCGATCCATACTTACAACTATGAGTTTATACTGTCAAGTGATAGTAAACTCACAAACATATACCACTTACTGTCAACTACATTATTCCCTCACTCACTGTCATTAGCCACTCTATATGTCACTTGTCATTGCTCAAAACAGTGTTTATGGGACTCAAAACAGTGAACACATAGGCTATGGGCAATATATATATATATATATATATATATATATATATATATATATATATATATATAAACTGAACTATATATATATATATATATATATATATATATATATATATAAAATGAGGAAACTGAACTATATATATATATATATATATATATATATATATATATATATATATATATATATTTTATATATATAGTTCAGTTTATATATATATATATATATATATATATATATATATATATATATATATATATATATATATATATATATATATATATATATATATGATATTGCCCATAGCCTAAATATATATATATATATATATATATATATATATATATATATATATATATTTTATATATATATATATATATATATATATATATATATATATATATATATATATATATATATATATATATATATATATATATATATATATATATATATATATATATATATATATATATATTCATCACATGCCCAAATCTAAATGAGGAAACTGAACTAATAATAAGTACAAACTGAAAACCAATACTTAAATGGTCTATTTATCATTTTGACAAACACTTGGCGGTCATAATCCTGTAGCTACCCAAATGACACCATTCTAACCCATAGAAGTATTAGGAATGAGTCCTCCAACACCTATTTCACCGCCTATAGGGTTGGATCTAGCCATTAGAGGGGTCTCCTACATGAATGCATGAAATTTAACCATGGAAATGAGAGTTTAGAAGGTTATACCTATGTTTGTATTGACAGCTTCTGCCCAGAAATATTTGGGTAGACTAAACTGGTTTAACATTACTCTAGCCATTTTAGATAGAGTTCTCTTCTTACATTCCATAACCCTATTTTGTTATGGAGTCCTAGGGCAGGAGAACTCATGCAAATATCCATGCGTGTCACTGAATTGCTCAAACTCTACATTCGTCAATTTGCCACCATGATCACTTCGAATACGAGTGATTATGAATCCTTTCTCATTTTGAACTTTCTTGCAAAATGTGTCGAATTCAGATAATGCATCATTTTTGCGTGCAAAAAAGTATACCCACGTGTATCTAGAGAAGCCATCTACTATTACAAATGCATATAACTTACCACCTAGGCTAGCAATTCTACTAGGTCCAAATAAATTCATATGCAGTAATTATAGAGGTCTAGTGGTACTTACAGCATTTTTGGACTTAAAAGTTGACCGTGTAGCTTTGTTCTTTTCACATTCACTACATACCGTATCCTTCTTGAAAATGATGTTCGGTAAGCCTCGTACCAGTTTCTTCGTAGATAATCTTGAAATTGTGTCCATGTTTGCATGACTGAGTCTCATGTGCCATAGTTGACTCTTATCGTTCTTTGTGAGTAAGCATCTACCTGCTTTGTTAGCATCTTCCAACAAATAAAAAAAATATATGTTGTCTTCCCTAATACCTTCAAAGACAGTACTACCAGTTGAGCTATCAACTATAATATATTTGTTTTTGACAAAGTTAATACCATAACCATGGTCAGCTAAATGGCTTATGCTGAGTAGGTTATGTTTTAACTCAGTTACTAGACAGACATCTTTAATCACATGGTAGGGAGCCTTACCAATGTTGTTGATACCTACTATATATCCTTTAAAGTTATTACCGAAGGAGACGTATCCTTCTTTCATCTTCGACAATGTTACGAATAGAGAAGCATCACCGATCATGTGCCGTAAGCAGCCGCTGCTGAGGATCCACTTACTTCTAGCATGAGTAGGGTATCCTACCTACAAAATTTTTTGCAGATGAAACTTTTGGTACCCATTTCTTGTAGGGTCCGGATATGTTAGTCTTTGTTATCCAAACACATATATTCAAATCAACTAACATTCTTACTCTACATACAGGAAAAATATGACCATGGTGCCACAATAGTGACATCTAGCATGCTGAGTGTTAGGTGTAGTGTGTTGTGCATGATTGGTAGGTCTTGGTGTTCTAGTTGGATACTTGTAGTAGAATGCATGTAGGTTAGTCTTCTTGGGCAAAGGTTTGGCTATGTTTGGTATGACAGTATTAGGTTTGACTGTACGTGTTTCGATGTTTCAGTAATTGACACATGTTAGGGTAGGAAGCAGCAACTTCAACCTGTCTTCCTAACCTAATTTATAACTTTTTGGAGGTATCATAAAGTGTGTTATAGTCATCTGTGAGTGCATCATTTCTGACTAGTGCACAGTGATGACTCTTCTTCTCTTTGTGTAAGTCTTCCTCAAGTTTAGCAATGGTTTTGTCTTTTATCTCGGATAAACGTGTAGTCTTGTGTAGTTGTAATTTGAAATAGGAAAGCTCACCAGTCTCAGTAGGGTTTATACTATTTCTAACCTCGGCTAGTAAGTCGGTACGTCTTTCTATTTCATCTTTGTACTCTTTGAGTGCCTTCTTAGAGTTTTGATACTTGCTAAGGAGCTTTTTGTGGCCATTTAAGAGGTCACTAATAGCTTCACATAACTGTTCAAAGGTAAAATAATTATATCTATCAAACACAAGGTTTGAATTTACCTGATCATATGCCATCAAACATATATTTGCAACATCGTCTGATTGTTCATCTTCTGAGTCGCTAGCTTCAATTTCATGCCAGATGCTTGTGTTGGCATATCTTATGTAATTATATTTCTTTAAGTAATTCTTTTTATATTTATTGCCCTTCCTCGTTGATGATGATGCTGTCGGACAGTGCTTCTTAATATGCCCTTTCTTTTTGCAACCATAGCAGATTGGATCTTCTTCATTGTTGCTATTGTGTTCCTTCGTTCCTTGGTTGAACATCATAAACTTCTTTACTAGGAGAGCTTGATCCTTAATGTCGGAATCACTGTCGTCAGAATCTTATTCGACAGTTCTTCAGTGTTGAACTTTGAGGGCGATTGATTTCTCCTTTGGTTCAACACCTTTAAAGTTTTGAAGTTCCAGCTCGTGAGTGAGTAGCTTTACCATGAGCATTTCAAGAGACATAGTAGTGAGATCGTTTCCTTCAATGATTGTTGTATCCTTCGAAATCCAATTTTGTGTGAGGGCTCGCAGCAGCTTGCGAATCTTCTTATGACTATTGTATTCCTTGCTTAGGGAGGACAAAGGATTTATAATATCAAGAAATCATATAAACATTTATGTAACAGATTCGTTTGGCTTCATCTTGAACGTCTCATACTCTTGAGTAAGTCTAATGATCTTGGACTCCTTGACTTGCATCGTGCCTTCATGAGTAACTTTGAGAAGTTTTCATACTTTATTAGATGTTGTACATGTAGACACCCTGTTGAATTCAGTCCTGTCTAAAGCACAAAATAAAGCATTAATAGCACGTGCATCAAGACTAGTTCTTTTTTCCAGAGTCAATATACTTGTCATATGTTTTTTCAACCAAATTTCCACCAATAAGAACACAGGGAGGCTTTTTATAGCCACCAACTATAATGGACCATTGGCCAAATCTAGAGATTTCAAAATGAAACTCATACATATTTTTCAGTAATAGTAGTTAGTACTATCAAATAGTGAGGGTCTGTTTGTGCCTTGGCCTTCACTTATGAATTTCACCGTTGCCATATGTGATCTAGTGATCTATGTATCAGCAGTTATATATAGAGAAAATAATAACAATGTTACCTCGCTTTACCTCTAGAACCCCGCTCTGATACAATTGTAGGATCAAAATGTAAAGAGATATACTCTAGAGGGGGGTGAATAGAGTAGGCAACGGGATATTAGCTATTAAAAATTATTAGTAGCAAGATCACAGAAATATATCACAAATATAAAAAAGTAAAAGTAAAGTGCAAAGAGCAAATGCAAACACGACGATGTATACTGATCTCCCACTTGTGACGACTAATCCAGTTGAAAGAATTCTAGCTCCCGATTGAAATTTACTATATAAAACCGCAAGTTTTCATACAAAGTTCTTGCAACTTCTACAAACGCGAGCTTTGATCCAAAGCACTCAACCAACTTCAATTGTGAAGTGTCTTACTTCTATCAAGCCTCATGATTACAATCACTTTAAACTTTTAGGCCGTATCGTAATGGTAAATTGACTAGAGGATTGTAACTGGCTTGGGATTTGAAAATAAAAGCTTAGAAGGCTTTGGAAGAACGTAGTAAGCTTAGAGAGAAGAGATAAGAAAGTGAATTGGTGTGTTGAAATGGTAGAAATTCTTCTTTATTTATAGGATTCTAAAGGGAGAATTCATACATAATTCGGACAGAATTCTATGAGAGAATCTCGGCATATAGCCGTTGCATCCTTAACTACGGGAAGACTGAGTTCAAAATCAAATGTTCCACTAACCGAACTCGGGCCGAATTTGGGACAAATTCACTCTAAATTTTGTTGGTCCAGAATGAATTGGGTTTTGGGTTTGCAACTCAGATTTTGGGCTTTTGAAGTTTTTCAAGCAGTTAGGAATTGGGTTTTTGGTTTTGTGCTAGTTTTCAAAATGATTGGGTATTTTTGAAAATATTTCTTGGGTAGCCTATTTGCCAGTACGACTCGGTTTACAATGTATTCCTGTACTCAATAAAATATGAAAATACATTGATAATTGATAATTGAAAAATACAGACGCAATGACAAACATGACTCCAAGTCTTGAACGGTAGTAGCCATAATCTGTAGCAGTAACTCTTATATCGAGACAGGGTTAGATCAATTATTAAAATCATGTTCGACCATGAACAATCGGCCAAAACTATATATGGTATGGTTAGATATATGTAGTGTGAGCATGACATAGACATGATCCTTAATTGGTAAATTTATTTAATAAGAGTTTGTGATGGTGTGATTGGGGATACCAGAGTTGGACCTTTGTATGCGCATTTGGAGACTACATGCAAGTATACCTTGCTGTAGAAGCATGGGAAAATCACACATACACTACAAGCAACTAGGCGCAGACCTAAAGAACACAACCCTATAAGGAGTAAACTATGCGCACATCGAATTGGCGCAGCCAGACAACAAGATTCATGCACCTAAAGAGCTACTGCATAGTATTAAAAGCGCACAAAAAGAAGATTTTTTATTAATATTCATGATTACAAAACAGTGAGCGTCCAACGGATTTTTATTAATATTCAGGATTACATAGAAAATCTACTACAAAATTGAGCCTACTCTAATCGTTCAAGATAGGCACAACTCTTTTGCCATATGTATTAGTTGCTGGCAGCAGGCATATGATCTTCTTCTACCATATGAATCAGTCGCTGGTAACATAGGCGCAGCTCTCTTCTTGCCCATATGGATGAGCCATTGGTAGCACGCGCAGCCCCTAGGCCATGTGGATAAGTCGTTGGTAGCATGCGTAGCTCGTCTGCCACATGAATGAGGTACTGTTGAATAAGGTTTGGATTGGCAATCAATCCAAACCCAGTATTCAACATCTTGGCACTCGACGTTGTCTCGGGTAGAACGCATCTAGCATGCTGCACGAATAAAGACTGCTCCGTCCATAGTTAGCCAAGCTTGTCTCAGTCTTCTGACTAAGTCTTTAATTAAACATGCCACTTCCATGAATAGAGAGATCTATTATCCTAGCCTGCGACTAACACAATTATTGCCAGACTCGCCGAGGAGAAGCTCGTAGCCATCGGGGTGCAGTAAAGCCTCCGGCATGAAACGGGAAAGAGGAATGAACGAATGAGTTTTTCGTCAAAAACACCCCTATTTATAGGCCATACATGGTCAAACCCATGCACTAAGTGGCAGATAGTCAAAGGCCCTGAATTAATCGGGTAAACCTTATTTATGTAATGAATATGCCACATTTGACTTCTGACCAAGTCTTGGTCAAAAGTCATCATTTTTCGAGCCCCATGCAATAACAATATTTTCGGAGTTTGACCCAAGTGCCCCAAAGGCCCAGCCCCCAAAAGTGCAATCTATCGGAGGAGAAAGCCCAAAAAACTGTAGCCTTTTAGAGCACATTGCCTCAAAAGGCGCAGCATCCAAAGGTGCATTCTTGTGAGCACAGAACCCAAGCCATCACTTCAGCATTTATGGCACGCTTATTGTGTCAGCCAACAATTATCAGATGTCATCTATCAGTTGTTAACTGTTAGTTGTCAGATGTCAGGTGTCAGCTGGTAGATATCCGCCGTCAATTTGGCCAAGGAGTGCAGTCACCATGGCACTCAAAAGTGCATTCTCCAGGGCACTCAAATGCGTAGTCTCCATGGCGCTTCGAAGCACAGCTTCCAGCAGTATTCAAATAGTGCAGCCTCTACAGCACTCAAGAGCGCAGCTCCCATAGTATCCATAGAGCACAACACTTGCCTATGGATGCCACGTGGCCAGCAGAGGTGCAGTACCTCTGAGGCATAATCAAATCTGATCAGTTACAAAAATAAGATCTTTGAGCAATGTACACGTACCATATGTTATTGACTCATTCATGCCTATGAATGGGTACCATCTATCCAAGATGTCAACAACAAACGAATCTCAATAACTACCACGTGTCAGCTCATCCGCAGGCCAACAATGCAGTTACAACATATTCAATTCTACCTTCACGTGTGTAGTGCTCCTATGCATAAAAAACTCATGCGCATATCACATATGTGCGCATGGGTTGATTTTCTAACCAGCCAATAAATAGAAGGAGCCTTCCTTTATTTTAGCCCTCCATCTCCAGCCCGGATTATACAAAGAAAGACATCCAGAGAGTCAGAACATTTTTTTCTCGTCATCAGATCATCAACGAAGTAAAGGAACCACTATAGTGTTCGATCTCTATTGTTACACTTCTCCAAAATTATTTGTACTTAGATTTCCTGTTTAGGACTTTTTTTGTACTTTTTTTGTTTATAAAACAAAAAGTTCTTCAACTTTTGTCCATGTCAAACAAACTGGAGACTTTGCTGGGGACTTCCTTCTCCTCCAATGAGATGGTTGTGACACAATCTAACGGTGCTAAGCTCGGGTCCTCTCAAAAGATGCTAGTTGTTCGCTTCAATTAGCAAGCTTTTGAGGACTTGCTTGCTGAAGGTAGCGTGAGTCCTTCAAAGCGGCTAGCAAAGCCGAAGAAGACTCGTCGAACCTAGGTGCCCAAGAGCACTATGCCCTGCATCACAGCTGAAGGGGTTGTGCTCCAAGCATCACAGAATCTGGGTGCACTTGACACGTTTGCACAGGCTGTCACTACTTCCCCTTACTTGGCGCATGGGTCTGGGAAGCGCAATATCGACTGCCATCCCCAATCCATACGTCCCTGTCGAAGGCACAAAATAAGAGGAAAGACGAAGCCCCTCTCCCGCACGGAGCCTACGGCACAGGGAAGGTCCTCTGTCTATGACAGAATTACTTGCCCACTTGGATAGGAAAATTTGGATTACGAGTACTATGCACCTTCGAGGGCTAGAAGAAAGAAGTCCAAGGCACCATGCATGCCTAATGTGCTATATCGATAGCAAGCCAGAAGCATACATTGACAGTAATGCGTGCGGCTGATTGCCAGCTGTATAGAACTGACTCAGGCGCTACTGCGTCCAGAAAGAATCATTTTTAAAAGTCCCCTGTAACTTGGGCACATCTCATACGTAGAAACCAAGCCAGAGGGTAAATATTATGATGACAGACTCACACGCACAGACTCACGCACCCGGTTCGACTGCACGCATGAAGTGGGTCTATCTCACAAGCAGTCTCCCACCCACCTGTGACCTAAGTGTATCTCATGCGCAAGAATTAGGTCGGGAAGCGCTCATTCACATGTACACCCCTGTGCCCAGCTCGACTGCACACATGAAGTGGGTGTAAATATGAATTTCTCTTCACATATTTTGTGTGACATAATTAATCACAAACGTAAAGCAGAAGAGACGATCGTTACGCACAATGTGCCTATTCTAGGGCACACTTGTGCTAATATTATCATCAACTACTGTTGTAACAAGACAACATCTCCAAAAAACAGGCAGCCTATTTTTCAACGACTACAACCAGCATCACCCGTCCAACAGCGTCTCGAAAGGAGGGTTCCAATAGAAGATAAGGATGAACTTATTGTTGCCTCGCATCATGCTACGTGGAACTCACCATCCCTAAAGAAGAGTTCCAAGAACCCTTTGGTCTCGGCTAGTACATCAAAAAGCCAGCCCCGAGGTAGTATAAGCTAGCCGTGACTAGCATTGGGGTGTTTCAACGCACCCATTTGAAAACCAAGTCTTCCTTAGGGGAGACTGTTGTTTCATCGATAGTACGGGCTGGGAGTAGTAAATCCCCAATATTGCATGACAACCCGATATTTCAACCAGACGAGGTTTCACATGGGACTGATATTGATGCATCTGGGGTGCATGTAATCAACATGATGGTGGTAGTTATCCCCTGGATTCTGAAGACGACACCAATCTGCCCATCTTCCTCCAGGACAGTGAAGCTCAAAGGTCTGAATTGGAGAGCGAGAGGTCCACCTCACTGTCCACTTCCTCTTATCTGATGTTAGTATACATAAGAGGGGTGACAATGTTGGGAGTAGAGAATGGTCAAACCATCAACAACGTATAGAGGTCCTCGAAGCAGGTCTCCAGACGTTGAGTGAATCTATGCAAGCTTTGACCCAGGTGGCCCTAGAACTCAAGGATAGGTTGCCCCCAAGGGTTCTTCCTCCAACAAACAAATACCCGGGGACGAACAAAGAGTCTAACGTACCCTCCCATGTTCTACCTACAACTGATAATCATACTCTACCAGGTCATCTGCCCCGCTAGTGACGAATGATATACATGAAGCTCTCAGGAAGTTGCAGGCCCAATTTGATGCTAATGACAAGTAGGAGGCTCTCCAAAATCTTAGGATTCGGCAACCATATCCTCTCAAATGGAACAATATGGTTTACCCGTCGAAGTACAAACCACAGACGCTGACTCCGTTCGACGGGAAAGAGTCTCTCCATCGATTCTTGATGTACTTTGCCTCCATGATGGGGCATTTGACAAAGGACAACGCCCTGCTCATGAATCTTTTCATTGGGGCTTTGCAGGGGTGGCATACAAATGGTTCTGTAGCCTTCCTAAAAACTGCATTTCGTCTTTTGACGATCTCAAGCGACTCTTTCTCTACCAATTTTATGAAGGAGAATGGATATGACAATATCCTCCCTTACGGACATTGCGCAGAAAAAAAGGGAGCCAGTTCTCACCTACATCGAACGCTTCCATCAAGCAGCCTTGAGGTTACCTCTTGGTGTCCTCGATCCAGTGTTGATGGACTCATGTCGTAAGAACATGCCCCTAACTATTAAACTCTGGCACAACTCCCCTCTGTGGATGTATAGACGAAATTTATTATCAGTGCCGACAATGCTGAAAAAACTGCCATGAAGGTGCACTTACTGGGGTTAAACTTCCCTAGACTCAAGGATAAGAGAAAACGTCCCTCCGGCAGCAACCCTATTAAAAAAGGAAGACAAGCCCTAACCGTCAACTTCTCCAAGTCTTTCGCATCTGTGAACCAAAAGTCGACGGAAGTACCAAGGCTAAAGGAAAATTATTCTTTCAACGACGAGGACGTGGTGGAGCTCTTCAATATGCTGATGAAAGTCGACAAGCTCTAGCTTGCCCCTCCTAAGCGTCCTGACGAGATGGATAAGGTGGACAATCCCAAGTATTGCCATTACTACCGATATGTTCACCATTCAACACGTGACTGTTATGTGTTAAAAAAGCAAATACAGAGGTTGATTGATGCCAAAGTCTTTTCACTCGACTACGAGGACAAAATGGTCATTGAAAACATGGTGACCCTTCAGTTTGGTAACTTTTCGACAATGAAAGCCCAAGACGGCGTTGTTTTATTTTCCAAGGCGACAATGAAGGTCGTTAACCTCCCACCGGATCGTGACAACGCCAAGGGCCTTGTTCCACTTACAAGGCCGTGAGGCGAAGTTATATGGTTCCATCCTGATCTTGCTCCAGACGTGATGCAACCCATGACACATCCCGCCAAGAGGAAGAAGTCTAAATCGTGTAGCATGGTTTTTGCTGTGACCGACGAGGTGCTTGTTGAAAAACTCGGTCAGGTCTATCCTATCAACGGGAAGGCAACCCGGCTCCGGAGGAAGATGCACCTCCACCTTCCACGACTACTGCACCCGATATCTCGGAAGCAGGTCCGAGACTTGCTTCAACAAACCACTGAGGAAAGACTCTGTAGTGGGGGCGATCAAGTCCTACTACTTTGACATATTGGCACAACTTGCCAATACTCCAGCGAGGTTGTCGCTCTTTGAGCTTTACCGACTCTCCAAAGAGACACGAGATGCCCTAAGTGAGTGTCACGACCCATACCTAATATTTGGGCATGAGCCGTGGGTACGTCTAGCCTACGCCGCAGTATCGACGGTAGAATGCTGTCTAGTAATCTCCATATTTTATCAAAGACAACCATGCAGTTTATAGATTTCCACAATACAACCAAAAATCTACAGATCAGTCCACAGCAGCAAGATATATATACAAATAACCATGGTGAGAGAGAAGATAATAACTGATCTGAATAATCTCCAAGTTGGAGATCAAAATGTGATAGATGAAATAAATCTCAAAATAACAAAATATGCTAAGATGGATGTCCACTACTCAACTCTCATAATCCTCAAATAGAATAAAATACAATAAATAAAAGAGTTTCCGAAGGCAACTCCTGCTCTACAGAATAATATCTAGCTAAAAGTCTCCTGCGGAGGGTATCCCCGCATCCATGTCCTCCAGTATGCTCAGATCAGGGTCCAATGTCTGCTCATAATATGTGGTACAAAACTCCTCTAACTCATCACTTAAAAATATTGGTTTTCCAGTCAGGAATGGAACAAGTACACATATGACAGCCATCCGAGACACAACGGAGTCACAGAACATGTATATAGCAAATGAGAATGAAACTAAAAAGTAACTAGCATCATGGAATAATGGAAAAAACATGCAGCTCTACTGATGAGAAATAGCTACCGAAAAGTAATATGTAACTATGGTAACTTGGCAAATGGTGTAGATCAAGATAAAATAATTAGAATATTAACTATCTATGTGTATTGAAATATCAGTTTCGATGTGTGAACGGCTAAGGGGTTGTAGAAGCAAGAAATTTTTTTAGCAATGAAGTCTTATGCGCCCAAGCCAGTAAAGCTCTCTGCGTCCAGCCAGTGAAGCTCTATGCGCCCAGCTAGTAAATCTCCATGCGCCCAGCCAGTGAATCTCCATGCGACCAGCCAGTGAAGCTCCATGCGCCCAAGACTAGATCCCCCAAAAAGAAAGGTGCATAGCCTAAGACATAGCTATGCGCCCAAGCCTGACTCGGTCAAAGCCATGATCAAAATGTGCACCGAAGCGCACGAGCACGTCATTCTCCACGAGCAGTCGTGCACAGAAGCATGCGGTCACGACAACACCACGACCAACCCACGATCTCACAGCCTGCATGTGCCTACACCCTATGCGCCCAAGGCAGGAATATGCGCCCATATGAAATCTAGTATATTTTGCTCATATGGGCACATAACATCATTCTATCTCAAGAATGACTATTAAAAGGGGCCTCATTCCTCGTCAAAGACAGAACGGAGAGCATTTTCAAGAGCCAAATTGTTGCACTACTTGGCAGTGAGCCGAGAGTTAATAATTTTCTTAGGTTTTCTCCTACTTTTGTAATCGGAGTGTCAACGGAGTAAAGAAGCAACTGCCGCTCGATCTCCATCGTCTCATTCCCTAGAATTCTTTTTTGTACTTGGGGATCCTCAGCGCAGGATTCTCCTTATAGCTTTCGCCTTCAACCACTTTAGAAGGACGAAAGCGCTGTACTTGAATTTCCTCTAGCTGTCCTTTCACTCATGATCATTACCACTCAATATTACTATACCTTCGTCCTAAACTGCTCGTTCTTTTCCTCGGCCCTATATTTACTATCACGACCTCCTAATCACTTAAATTAGTTATGAATCTAATCGTTCTCCTAATCGTGCCATCAACCTTCTCTCAAAACTTATCTTCTAGGTCTCTAAAATTAGTCTCTTGATACCATATTACTCTTTTGTATGTTATCATGACTAACTTTAACCCTTACTCTTAGCTGTTGCTTTAAACTCGTGACCCTCATCCATAACCCTATCCGAAATATTATTCTATGATCTAAGCCACGACTTACTAACCGCATGTTGAATCATTTCTTTGTCGCACAAATAACTCGCTTGCTCCTCATCGATACCCTTTATGCCTTCTCACCCCCCTACCAAATTTTAATTTCGAGGACGAAATTCTTTTAAGTTGGGTAGGATGTAAAACCCCTAAATTTTTACTATTTTTTTTATTTTATAATTTTTTTTTAAATTGGTATTGATTTAAAATTTTTATTGTACGTCGCGTAATCTTATTTTACGTCGCGCGCGAGATTCGTTTTCGTAACTGCTCGACGAGTGCGAATATGTACGAGTGTACATATGTTGTTAAAAAAATATTTTTCCATTCTATAGTTTAAAAATAATATATAGTAATTATTTTTAATTAATTAAGGTTGTGAAAAGCGTCGCAGCGAGTTTCAAAAACATTACTTGATATTATTATTATAAAAAGGCGAGTTTATTTTATTGGCGATTTAGAAAACTATGTTTCATAAAAAAATACTTTCTTCTCATGCAAATACGTAAGATGTAATTTATGTGTAAACGGATTTTCGAATTTATTTTAGTAATTATTTTAACTTACTAAAAAGGTATTTCAAATAGTTTAGTAATTATTATCATTTTCGAAATTTATTTATATTGATATTTTATTATTCAAAAAGGATATTTAAAAATATTTATTATTTTTGAAATTATTATTATTAGTATTTTTGGAAAATATATTTTGAAATTATGGTGGCAATTTAAAATCTCGATTTGATTTAATTTAAATAGTTTAAATTTAAGGATAGAACTTATATTTAATTTGAGTTCGATTATCTAGATTTAAATTAATTTAGGTTTGGATTTGAATTTATTGAAGTGATTTAATTTAATAAATTGAATTATCTAATTGAGTTTAAAATCCTAATCCTATCTAAATGGGAATTCCCACATCCTATATATATGCAGGTACTCCTCCATAATTTTTTACCACCCACGTGCATCGTGTCCATGTTCCCCTTTTTCATCCACTATATTTTATTTATTACATATACATTATTCTTTTCCCGTGACCGACATGCCGGACACAACTCGTCTCCGCGTCGTGCAGGACACGACCCAGTCCCCAAATCCTAAATCCCTAACCCAATCCGACCTCCTTCCTGCCCAGCACCCCCGACGCCCGACCCCAGCCATATTCGGCACCTCCACCAACAAATCTGCCACCGTCACCACCGCTGCCACCATATCCCTGTCGCACCTCTCCGACGCCACCTAGCCACAAAACCTGCAGACCACCGCCCAGCCCTACTCATCGCCAACCACCAGAAAACACCACCACTGTCGCCCAAATTCCGGCCACTTCCCGGCCAAACTCCCAACCCAGCCACCGCCTCAGCCGAATGCCACCACCACCACCATCGATATCACCGCCAACCAGCCGAACGCTACCACCACTAAGAAGAAATAAAAACCCTAACTCTAACCCATACCTCTCCGGCCGCCGCCTCCGCGAGACCGCCGCCGTGGCCTACTCCCCCTCCTCCCACGACCATCGCTCCCGCTCGTCTCGACCTCACCACCGGTCGGAACCCCGTTCTCCGCCGCCGCAGACCAGCGTCATCCCCGTCCCGAACTTCCTCTCCGCCCGCTCGAATGGTCCCTCCGTCGCGGCCGGCGTACTCCACCGCACCGAGGAACCCTCGCCTGAGCGCGCGCTGCCACCGCGTCTCGATTCTCTCTTCGCCGACTCGATCTCCCTCTTCCGCTCTTTTTCCCTCACCCCGAGCTTCCCTCCCTCGCCCTCTTATTCTCTCTCTCCTTCTGTTATTCTTTTTGATTTTTTTCTTTTCTTCTTTAAGAAGACAATGGTGCTGCTGACTTCTTTTGGTATATGTACTATTCTAATCTATTTATTTTACCTTTTATTTGTGTGTTTTAGTATTACTGTATTTCCTTTACAAGCAACAGTATCATCATCATTATTATTATTATTATTATTATATTTATTATTTTGATTGCTAATAGATACATTAAAATTTGTTTATATTTCTAATATATATTCCTAAATTATTTGGGTAGCAAAAAGATAGCATTGGAATTTCAAGTTAGGATTTGGATTTTTAGACCATTATATATATATTTTACTTAAAATTTTATTATGAGTGTTGACCCTAAAATAATTTATTAGGATTTCAAAACCTATTATGTTCTTCAAAGTATCATATAAAAACGATATTTTAAATAGTTATAAATATTTCTCAATTTTTGAATAATCAATAAAAGTATAGATTTTTGTCAAGATTTTATTTTTACAGAATTTGTTTCTTAGCCTTAAATAAATTTTCTTATAATATTTTGTTTCGCTTAAAATATTTTTTTGATTTATAAAATATGGGTTTCAGCGTAGAATATTATGTTGACAAAACTTACAGTTTTGACTTAAATGACTTTCGATTTTTCGGGTATTTGTTTGAAAGCATATTTTGACTAATAATTTATATTTCAAATATTATAAAATATTTTCTAAAATTATATATATTATTTGACTTCCTTCGAATTTCCTCCATTTCATGATTTAAGCCCATTGTTCCTATTCCTCGCCAATTCTGTACTACTTCCTGTCGACCCTGACTAAATTGACCATTCTGGACCGAATGGAACTGTCCGTGCCACCACCTGAGGCCACCTGGCATAGTGGTTGCACCGAAGTCGCAGTTTGTGCCACCTTGATCATCGCAGCACACCAGGCGTCCTACCAGGCAAGACACCTTGCCTTTACTGTTTAATTTCTTACTCAATATCATGCATGTTTTATTTCTTATAAGTTGTTCTTTCAAAATCCTATGTAGTTGCAAATTATTATATTTTAGTTTTCTTTATGCATTTAGCCTAGAGTTAAGGGACCACCTTTGTTTGTGCCGTATTTATGGGCCGACACTTGTGTACCACATTGTCACATGTCTCATATAGATTCAGACTTGCGTACCGACCGTACATCGGTGCGTACAGGATGAGCGTTAGGATATAACTGCTAATATAGTTGTCTAGAAGACTTAGCGGTTATTAGAAATATCGTGGTGTGGATTCAGCATGAGTAGTGCATGGGGAGGGTGAAGACAGTTATTAGGCGCAGGGGCTTTCACACATTTACTTTTCTCTAGCTGACATTTGTGACTCAGCCGAGAGCTAGTGCGCCGTGCACTTATTTTATTTTCCTCTAGATGCCACTAGTGCCTCGGTTGAAACACAAATGTGCCGTGCATTTACTTTTCTCTAGACGCCACTAGTGCCTTGGTTGAAACACTAACGCGCCGTATTTCTAGTCTCGGGAGCCCTTGTGTGGAACGTTGTCTTCAAAATATATTTTCACATAAAATGGTTAAGGTCCTTTATCTGTTTAGTTATATATAATTTTCTGTTGAGCTAACTTTATTCAGTTTATGGCATGCTATTTTGTGTCTTGTTACGTCCCTCTGAAGACCTGGTTATCTCGCCAGGTGTGTACTCTTGTCTTTCGTAGGTGTGCTAGTCGTAGCCATGATCATCACTATTTCCTCGAGGATGATTGCACTTTGACCGTCTTCGCTTCGCTCGCCAAAAATTATTTTATTTCCCATGTATTCTTTTCTTACTTGTTGGTAGTGGATTTGTCTCCACCCAACATATTATACAAATACATATCCATAGATGATTATATTAATTCTTTATTTTTCTTTATTTTGTGGATGAGATTAGTCGTTATGGTTTCTACTGCATATTACAGCTTATGTATGCATACGAGGTTTCCGTATATTGGAGTATACTTCGTATGAATACAGCTGGCATGTCTACGTTTCTAGTCCTACGTATTTTGGGGCTGGGGCGTTACATATTTTTGTGGTGGCCCATGCAGGTCAAGATAAATTGTTTGGTTACTTTACCGTACCAAGCAAGCCTGCGAATAGGATTAGAAGTCTAGTATCTCATCCACATACTTGACCTCCTTTCTCGATTCCATATTCGAACTATCGTTCGACTCATCGACTGTATCTTGCTTTATTCATTCTATCATTATTCTTATCTTTCCTTCGTGCTTGCTAGAGATTGACCCTACTAGTTAGATGTCCCAAACATCCTTAGCTTAATTCTTTAAGTTGGATAGAATACCCCACGACCTGACACACCCTTGACCATTAAGGGAATACAAATAGTATTATCTAGATCATAGAGACTAGAAGAATTTAACCCATTTGGTCACCTAAGCCTTGGTCAATAAAACCGTAGAATGATGATATAGGAATAAACAAGACTTAGATCCTTATGACTCTTAGACTATTCATATTTGTTTTTATTTCATCTACCATCGTGCCTATGTTTTTACTACCTTGATTAATGATGCTAATATAGCCTAGTATTTGCAAGCTAACTCTTTATCGAGCTTGATCAAGGCATATGCTATTGAGCGGCCGTTCACTAACATATTGTCTAATCAGAACCGGTACATGACGGTCTGATCAACCAAGTGCACTTTGGTTCGCTTTAGTCTATTATTCTACGTGGATGGAACATAATTAAACATGACCTTTAGAATCTCATCCATGACTGCCTTGACAATTCTTTTGAAATTTTCGGTCGTCTTTGAACCACGTATTCGTATTCGATAATATCGTCTTTGAACTCCTTATTGCTTTCGCCTTCAACCACTTTAGAAGGACGAAAGCGCTGTACTTGAATTTCCCCTAGCTGTCCTTTCACTCATGATCATTACCACTCAATATTACTATACCTTCGTCCTAAACTGCTCGTTCTTTTCTTCGGCCCTATATTTACTATCACGACCTCCTAATCACCTAAATTAGTTGTGAATCTAATCGTTCTCCTAATCGTGCCATCAACCTACTTTCAAAACTTATCTTCTAGGTCTCTAAAATTAGTCTCTTGATACCATATAACTCTTTTGTATGTTATCAAGACTAACTTTAACCCTTACTCTTAGCTGTTGCTTTAAACTCGTGACCCTCATCCATAACCCTATCCGAAATATTATTCTATGATCTAAGCCACGACTTACTCTTAGCTGTTGCTTTAAACTCGTGCTCCTCATCGATACCCATTATGCCTTCTCACCCCCCTACCAAATTTTAATTTCGAGGACGAAATTCTTTTAAGTTGGGCAGGATGTAAACCCCCTAAATTTCTACTATTTTTTTTATTTTATAATTTTTTTAAATTGGTATTGATTTAAAATTTTTATTGTACGTCGCGTAATCTTATTTTACGTCGCGCGTGAGATTCGTTTTCGTAACTGCTCGACGAGTGCGAATATGTGCGAGTGTACGTATGTTGTTAAAAAAAAGTTTTTCCATTCTATAGTTTCAAAATAATATATAGTAATTATTTTTAATTAATTAAGGTTGTGAAAAGCGTTGCAGCGAGTTTCAAAAACATTACTTGATTTTATTATTATAAAAAGGCTAGTTTATTTTATTGGTGATTTAGAAAACTATGTTTCATAAAAAAATACTTTCTTCTCATGCAAATACGTAAGATGTAATTTATATGTAAACGGATTTTCGAATTTATTTTATTAATTATTTTAACTTACTAAAAAGGTATTTCAAATAGTTTAGTAATTATTATCATTTTCGAAATTTATTTATATTGATATTTTATTATTCAAAAAGGATATTTAAAAATATTTATTATTTTCGAAATTATTATTATTAGTATTTTTGGAAAATATATTTTGAAATTATGGTGGCAATTTAAAATCTCGATTTGATTTAATTTAAATAGTTTAAATTTAAGGATAGAACTTATATTTAATTTGAGTTCGATTATCTAGATTTAAATTAATTTAGGTTTGGATTTGAATTTATTGAAGTGATTTAATTTAATAAATTGAATTATCTAATTGGGTTTAAAATCCTAATCTTATCCAAATGGGAATTCCTACATCCTATATATAGGCAGGTACTCCTCCATAATTTTTTACCACCCACGTGCATCGTGTCCGTGTCCCCCTTTTTCATCCACTATATTTTATTCATTACATATCCATTATTCTTTTCCCGTGACCGACATGTCGGACACAACTCATCTCCGCATCGCGCAGGACACGACCCAGTCCCCAAATCCTAAATCCCTAACCCAATCCGACCTCCTTCCTGCCCAACACCCCCGATGCCCGACCCCTGCCATATTCGACACCTCCACCAACAGATCTGCCACCGTCACCACCGCTGCCACCATATCCCTATCGCTCCTTCCCGACGCCACCTAGCCACAAAACCTGCAGACCACCGCCCAGCCCTACTCATCGCCAACCACTAGGAAACACCACCACTGTAGCCCAAAATTCGACCACTTCCCGGCCAAACTCCCAACCCAGCCACCGCCTCAGCCGAATGCCACCACCACCACCATCGGCATCACCGCCAACCAGCCGAACACCACCACCACTAAGAAGAAATAAAAACCCTAACTCTAACCCATACCTCTCCGGCCGCCGCCTCCGCGAGACCGCCGCCGTGGCCTACTCCCCCTCCTCCTACGACCATCGCTCCCGTTCATCTCGACCTCGCCACCGGCCGGAACCCCGTTCTCCGCCGCCGCAGACCAGCGTCATCCCCGTCCCGAACTTCCTCTCCGCCCGCTCGAATGGTCCCTCCGCCGCGGCCGGCAAACTCCGCCGCACCGAGGAACCCTCGCCTGAGCGCGCGCTGCCGTCGCGTCTCGATTCTCCCTCCGCCGACTCGATCTCCCTCTCCCGCTCTTTTCCCCTTACCCCGAGCTTCCCTCCCTCGCCCTCTTATTCTCTCTCTCCTTCTGTTATTCTTTTTGATTTTTTTTCTTTTCTTCTTTAAGAAGACAATGGTGCTGTTGACTTCTTTTGGTATATGTACTATTCTAATCTATTTATTTTACCTTTTATTTGTGTGTTTTAGTATTACTGTGTTTCCTTTACAAACAACAGTATCATCATCATTAATTATTATAATAATAATAATAATTATTATTATATTTATTATTTTGATTGCTAATAGATACATTAAAATTTGTTTATATTTCTAATATATATTCCTAAATTATTTGGGTAGCAAAAAGATAGCATTGGAATTTCAAGTTAGGATTTGGCTTTTTAGACCATTATATATATATATATATTTTACTTAAAATTTTATTATGAGTGTTGACCCTAAAATAATTTGTTAGGATTTCAAAACCTATTATGTTCTTCAAAGTATTATGTAAAAATGTTATTTTAAATAGTTATAAATATTTCTCAATTTTTGAATAATCAATAAAAGTATAGATTTTTGTCAAGATTTTATTTTTACAGAATTTGTTTCTTAGCCTTAAATAAATTTTCTAATAATATTTTGTTTCACTTAAAATATTTTTTTGATTTATAAAATATGGGTTTCAGCGTAGAATATTATTTTGACAAAACTTACAGTTTTGCCTTAAATGACTTTCGATTTTTCGGGTATTTGTTTGAAAGTATATTTTGACTAATAATTTATATTTCAAATATTATAAAATATTTTCTAAAATTATATATATTATTTGACTTCCTTCGACTTTCCTCCATTTCATGATTTAAGCCCATTGTTCCTATTCCTCGCCAATTCTGTACTACTTCCTGTCGACCCTGACTAAATTGACCATTCTGGACCTAATAGAACTGTCCGTGCCATCACCTGATGCCACCTGGCATAGTGGTTGCACCTAAGTCGCAGTTCGTGCCACCTTGATCATCGTAGCACACCAGGGTCCTACCAGACAAGACACCTTGCCTTTATTGTTTAATTTCTTGCTCAATATCATGCATGTTTTATTTCTTATAAGTTGTTCTTTCAAAATCCTATGTAGTTGCAAATTATTATATTTTAGTTTTCTTTATGCATTTAGCCTAGAGTTAAGGGACCACCTTTGTTTGTGCCGTATTCATGGGCCGACATTTGTGTACTACGATGTCAAGTGTCTCATATAGATTCGGACTTGCGTACCGACCGTACATCGGTGCGTACAGGATGAGCGTTAGGATATAACTGCTAATATAGTTGTCTAGAAGACTTAGCGATTATTAAAAATATCGTGGTGTGGATTCAGCACGAGTAGTGCATGGGGAGGGTGAATACTGTTATTAGGCGCAGGGGCTTTCACACATTTACTTTTCTCTAGCTGCTATTTGTGACTCAGCCGAGAGCTAGTGCGCCGTGCACTTATTTTATTTTCCTCTAGATGCCACTAGTGCCTCGGTTGAAACACAAATGTGCCGTGCATTTACTTTTCTCTAGACGCCACTAGTGCCTTGGTTGAAATGCTAACTCGCCGTATTTCTAGTCTCGGGAGCCCTTGTGTGGAACGTTGTCTTCAAAATGCATTTTCACATAGAATGGTTAAGGACCTTTATCTGTTTAGTTATATATAATTTTCTGTTGAGCTAACTTTATTCAGTTTATGGCATAATATTTTGTGTCTTGTTACGTCCCTCTGAAGACCTAGTTATCTCGCCATGTGTGTGCTCTTGTCTTTCGCAGGTGTGCTAGTCGTAGCCATGATCGTCACTATTTCTTCGAGGATGATTGCACTTTGACCGTCTTCGCTTCGCTCGCCAAAAATCATTTCATTTCCCATGTATTCTTTTCTTACTTGTTGGTAGTGGATTTGTCTCCACCCAACATATTGTACAAATACATTTCCATAGATGATTATATGAATTCTTTATTTTTCTTTATTTTGTGGATGAGATTAGTCGTTATGGTTTCTACTGCATATTACAGCTTATGTATGCATACGAGGTTTCTATATATTGGAGTATACTTTGTATGAATACAGCTGGCATGTCTACGTTCCTAGTCCTACGTATTTTGGGACTGGGACGTTACATAAAGTTCGATCAGCAGGCGTTCGAAGAGATGCTCTCGAGGGATGGCTCTACTCCCTGAAAATCAGCAAAGCCGAATAAGTCTCGCAAGCCTTGGCTTCCGAAGGCTCGCTGTGCATATCCTACTAGTGTCATAGCAGATATACAACTAGAGGACTCTGTCACATGGGCGCATGACTCTGTCACAGAAGTTCCCCAAATAGAGAAGGCTCACACCGTTTCGGACTCTACTAGCCCAGTGACTTCTTTCCTGCACAACCAGCAACAGAGTGTTCGATGCTCGACACTTGGCAAAAGAAAATACTATGATGCCAAGAATCGGGGTGTGTGACACTCTGGGCAAACCCGGCGAGGATCACAAACAAAGGAGGCAAAACTGGAAGAAAACAGCACTGCTCCACCAAGCATGCGTCCAAAGCCATGCGCCCAAGGGGATGTTTGGGCGCATAACCCCAACCAGAATGCTTCTGTCTTCAACAGACTGGACACCCAGGGTCATGCGGCCAAAGCTATACGCCTAGGCTCATTGGATCCATACTATGCGCCCACATCAAGGAGGCTCAGACATGCTGTCAAGGAGCATACGCCCAAGGCCAGTCTCCAAGGCCTATACGCCCACAGCAAAAAGACAGGCCCCAACGCGTATAGCACGGGGCTGTCTTCAAGGACATCACAGAACTTAGGTGTGGGGGTTTCCCCTGCACGTGAACTAAGTCTGGATGTGCCAACTCTCCTTACGAACCCGCATGCAAAGCTCAATGTTGCATGCAACATGGTTTGTAAGGCAAAACTCCCTTTCGCTGACTTACGCGATATGATAAATCATAAGCGTAAAGCGTGGGAGGACTTAACAATTCATAGTGCACATCCGTGCACCAATATTTTTATTAACTGTTGCTGCTCCAAAACAACAAGAATGCCTCAGAGAAAGTCCGTGTTTCGACGGCTGCATTTCTCTGACGATAAAAAGCTATTATGTGTTTCATCCAACATGGCTTCATGGGGTCCCCCTTACGGAAGCCCCAATCAAAGACGGTGGGCCACGAACCCAACATTCTCTTTCAGTTCCGCGAGAAAAAGAAGAAGAAGAAGAAGTCTACCAACAGATGGCCAGTAGGCTGTTACATCTGAAGGAGTCTATATGGGTTCTCGGTCAAAGGCAAGATTCTGTATGGACGACGAAGACTCCCAAACTGGGGGTAGTATTTTCTCAGAGTCTGAAGTGGATGACCTTCACACTGGGGGTAGCTTTCCAGAGGATGACGATCCCTCCGAATCTGATGGTGACTATCTACTTCCTCTACCTGAAGATAAAGGACTAGAGGGTCTTAAAACAGCATTCGCCAAGATCATTGATATGCTGTTGGGGCTGTTCCTCCACCTCAACAAAACGTCTCAACTCATGCTAGTCCGACATATAGAAATAACCCTCCTTCACAAAAAAGGAGTATTATTCCGTTGCGTCTCCTCCAAATCTTGCAAATGCTGGGGGTGGTCCTTCGCCAACGATGCCTGACAACCGTTTCCCAACACCTGCTCAATCAACAGGATGCAATTGATTCCGTGGTCGCCCGTCTCGATACCATCTCACACAAAGACGAGCTTCAGAAGATGGAGATATCTCAATCGTATCCCCCTGAGTGGGAGAATGCTACTTGCCCTCCTAACTACAAGCCGTTGACGCTGAATTCATTTGACGGGTTGACTTCTCCTCGTCAACACATGACATACTTCAACACGCAGACTCTACACTTGCCCAGGGATGATCCGTTCTTGTCGAAGCCATTTATTAGCACCTTGTAGGGGGTAGCTTTCGAATGGTTCTACAGTCTGCCTGACGGATGTATCAATTCATTTAAAGACTTGGAGAGGTTGTTCCTCAACAGATTTTACGAGAGTGGCATGCGTGTTAGTATGTCCACCCTCATCGAGACCAAGCAAAGGAGGACTGAGTCTGCCATTGCCTTCATCGAACGCTTTAGGCGGCTAGCACTGAAGATGCCCTTCGGCATACTATACTCAGAAGTCATAGATACTTGTCGACTTAACTTCCTTCCTACGGTAAAGTTTTGTCTGGGTATACAAAAATATGATACATGATCGCTTTCATTGGGGCCGCTGATGCTGCTGAAAACGACGTTCCTAACCTGGAACTACTGGGGTTGAAAACATCCAAATTCGAAGACAAGGGCAAGCATCCTTAAACTATCCCTGTTTATGCGGGTAAAGGGAAAGAAGTCCTGAAGGTCGACACTTCCAAAGGAGCTTCCAATTCTCAGGGCGCCTCCTAAGGAGACCTTCTCCTTTGACGAAGACGATGTCATTACCATCTTTTACACATTGACGAAGGGTAATAAGTTGATATTGCCTCCACCACGACGTCCTGCAGAGGCGAGCCAGCTCAACAATCCCAAGTACTGTCTCTATCATCAGTACGTGCATCATTCCACCAAGGACTGCATCGTCCTGAAAAAGAAGATGCAACAGCTTATCGACAGCCAAGTGATCAACCTCGAAGCTGAAGATAAGATCGTATTTTCTAACATGATCTCTCTTCAGTTTGGTGACTTTCCTTCCACAGAAGTCCCAGACGGTATGGTCCCAATTCCCAAGGCAATAATGGAAGTTATCAACCTACTGCCAACTCGCAACTCAACCTTGGTGCCACTCACGACTGAACGTGGTGAGATCATGTGGGTCCATCCGGACCTTGTGCAAGAAGTAATGCAGGGGTAGTACCTCCCAAAGAAAAAAGGGGCAAGAAATACAAGTCATGTCTTATGGTATCCTCTCCTATCTACGTGGTTCTATCTAGCGAGACACGATCGAAAAAGACTTATCTTCGGACATACGATCCCGCATAAGAAGAAGCAGTACCTTCTCAAGCTCCTGCTACCCCCACAAGCTCAGAAGCCGGCCCGTCTAAGCCTTCAACTAAGGACAAAGCAAAGCAGAAGGAGACGCGGTTTGACAAGTCTCTGAAGGCTCCAGCTTCTGAGGACATGGATCGACCTACAACTTTGACATACTGGCACAGCTAGCCAATACACCTGCCAGGTTGTCTCTGTTCGATCTGTTGTGACTCTCCAAAGAAACGCGGAAGGCCTTAAGTGAGGCATTACTACATGCCAACTCTTATCTCGCCGAAGTCAAAACCCCTGTTGAAGACCCTGTCTCATGTCCTCACTGCTACAGTACTATGGAGGTGGTGTCCAACATCACCTTTTCACAGGAGGACATGCTACTCAAAAATAATCGTCATGATAGACCCCTGTACTATACAGGATACATCGGGGCGATCAAGGTGGACCATATGCACATCGATCCAGGATCCTCCATCAGCATCATTCCTAGAAGTTTGCTTCAAATTATGGGAATCCCTCTGCACAAGCTATCTGCAACCAACACAACTATCATGGCTTTCAATGCGGGTCAAAGCCACCGCTGGACAAGATCCGTCTCAAGTGCCAGATCGGTGATCTCCGAACGAAGGTTTCCTGCTATGTGATCGATGCCAATGTATCCTACAACATCTTGTTGGGATGTCCATGGATACACGAGAACATGATCGTTCCTTCCATACTTCATCAGTACTTCAAGTATGTCAACAGCGACGGTGTCGTGAAGGCGGAGTTTGCCGATGTCGATTCTTTTAAGGGCATCGAGGCCTACTATGGAGATTCGATACTTTACCAATCTCAGCCTTCCAAGGATGACGGCAACGAAGCTGACAATGAAGCTGAAGCAAGTTCATCCTCCAATGATGGTCCCCTGATCATCCGAGTCAAAGGACGTACTACTCCAAAAAGTACTCCGAAGCCTCTCATAATCTGGATGAAAAAAAAGACCCCTGACAAGGTCAAACCATTGACCATCACTCTCAGCAAGACACCCCGGAAGGAACCTACTGATGCCCGTCATCCCAATCCTGAAGAATTACCCTACGTGGTGAACTCGACCAAGACTGTGGCTCCTCTTCTAGATGATGATCCTCTCAATGAGTATATCAATACTCATAATAATGTACCTTCAACGGATGATGTTATCCCTGAAGAAGAACTTGCGTATTTCCTTAGTAAAGGTTTATCTTTGAATTACTCCGATATCTATCAATCTGTAAACCACTACATAGATACGATTCTAGAGCACGACATAGGACTACACCTCTGTATACCGGTCATGACGCCTCACCTGCGGGAAAAAGTTTATCCAGAAGATATCCTCTACTTCATCGTTCCAGCCAGAAAGAAGGATGAAGAATTAATCATCTTCGGTCGTATAATCGGCGAGAGAAAGTTCGTAATGCTACTTTTTTTGGTATAGTTGGCAGGCCAAGAATATCATCCAGAACATGGAATATGACATCAAAAGTGACCAGGAGCTAAATTACAGCCTAGGACGATGGTTGCCAATACGACACTTTGCTCCTCCCGGAAAAACTCGAGAACTACTATCAACGAAGCGGTGTTGGTTTGGGTTATGTCACTCCTCCAAAACTCTCTAAAGATCAGATGATGAAGCAGATCGTTGTTCTCATTCTTCTGACTCCTCTCTCTGGGACTCAGATCCCAGCATTGACGACATGTTCAAGACAACTCTGTCCGTCAACATGGTTTCCGTTGACCAAATTGCGGACGATATCCAATCAATCGAGCTCGAACAATGGGCTCAAAAGATTGATACTAGGTGGGAGCTGCACTTCGAACAACGTGAACCACCTACCGAAGACGAAGTCATCCAAGTCAATTTAGGAGATGACTCATCTTTCAAACCAATCTTCATCAGTAAAAGTGTATATGGCAATGAATGCCAATCTCTTATACAGCTTATAAGAGAATACATTAACGTCTTTGCATGGAGCTATAAAGACATGCCAGGCTTAGACCCTAAAGTTGCCAAGCATCGCCTGAATATTTTGTCTAAAGATAAGCCAATGAAGCAGCAAAAACGATGATTCCGACCAGATGTCATGGAGGCCATCGAAAATGAAGTCAAGAAGCTCATTGCCAGTGGATTAATTAGCGAAGAACAACACCCAGACTGGGTTGCCAACATCATCCCAGTCATGAAAAAGAACGGTAAAGTTTGAGTCTGTATCGATTACCGTAATTTAAACTCTGCATGCCCGAAGGACGAGTTCCTTCTACCAATCACCGACGTAATGATCGACAATACTTGCGGCTTCGAGTGGATATCCTTCATGGATGTGTTCTCAGGCTACAACCAGATCAAGATGTTCCCCAACGATGAGAAGCACACATCTTTTCGAACACCGTTGGGGGTATACTGCTATACGGTGATGCCCTTCGGATTAAAAAATACAGGGGCGACATACCAGCGAGCCATGAACACAATTTTTATGATCATTTGCACAAAATAGTGGAGTGCTACGTAGACGATATCGCAGTTAAAAGTCGTCTCAAGGGCAACCACCTCCAAGACTTGAGAACGGTGTTCGAACTAATGCGTGCACACCAACTCAAGATGAATCCAACCAAGTCTTTTCTGGGAGTCTCCAGCGGCAAGTTCCTTGGTTTCGTCATCACTTCAAAGGGTACACATTTGGACCCAGAGAAAGTGAAGGCTATCCTCGATATGCATCCTCCAAGAAACCTCAAAGAGCTACGCGGACTACAAGTAAGGCTAGCCTACATCAGATAATTTATTTTGAACCTCTCTGGAAGGTGTCAACCATTCACTCAGCTCATGAAGAAAGGTGTATCTTTCGTCTGGACTGAACAATATCAACGCGTATTCGACGACATCAAGGCATATCTCACAAGCCCTCCAGTATTGGTAGCTCCAATAATGGGGAAGCCTTTCTTACTATATGTCCGCGCTATGGACTATTCTTTTGGCGCCCTATTATCTCAGAAGAACGAAGGCAGCCATAAACAGGCAATCTACTATCTCAGCCGCATAATGGTGGGTGCCGAGCATAGATACACACTTGTGGAGAAGGAATGCCTTGTACTAGTATTTGCCATCCAGAAGACACGCCACTTTGTGTCTGGGTAGACTATCCACATTATATCTAAAGTCAATCCTCTCAGAATACTCATGACTAAACTGGGTTCTCTCAATTCTCGTTTAGCTACATGGGCAATGTTATTGACTCCATATGATATGCTCTTCGTTCCTCAGAAGGCAGTAAAAGGCCAAGCGTTAGCTGATTTCCTAGCAGCTCATCCGGTGCCAGAATCGTCCAAACTCTACGACGAAACCTCGATGAAGTAGTGGAGTCTAACACTGCAACTGAAGAAATCCCTATTTGGCGAATGTTCTTTGATGGTGGATCAAGAACAAGACCCAAAGGAAATATTGTGGCTGGAGTAGGTGTCGTACTCGTATCACCTGATCAACTGGTTATACATCGCACATATTCTCTCGTGGAACCATGCACCAACAACGTGGCCGAATATAATACCCTATTAATCGGCCTGCAACTGGCAAAACAACTGGGAGTTGACTATCTAAAAGCGTATAATGATTTCAAGCTAATAGTTAGTCAGGTCCGAGGGGATTATGAAGTTCGTCACGAAGATCTCATCCCCTACTACAGAGTAACAATCGAGTTGGCGTCTACTTTCGCTGGATTCTTTATCGAGCACGTACCTCGACTACAAAATATAGAAGCAGATGCTTTAGCCGGTCTCGCTGCTTCCTTGACCGTTCCTACCAATACTCAGCAGTCGATCATAGTGTCTGGTCGAAAACTATTCTGTGTGAAAGATGCCTTGCATATTCATTACAGTTACACAACAGAAACAAACGTGGATATTAAAGACTGGAAATTTTCTTTCATAGACTACGTCGTCTATGGAATCCTTCCCGAGGACCCGAAGGAAGCAGTATCTATCCAAAGGTAATCCCTCAGATTTTACTACGACATAGCTACCAAGATGCTGTATCGACGCTCTTACGACGGGCTACTATTACGATGCTTATCAAACACAAAAGCCAAACATGCACTCCGGGAGGCTCACGATGGAGTTTGTGGTGCACATCAACCAGGCCCCAAATTATAAGATCGCCTCAAACGAATATGTTATTACTGGCCCACAATGATAGCAGATGCTGTTGAATATGCAAAGAAGTGTAGAGATTGTCAGTTCTACGCCGATTTTATTCATCAACCTTCGGAGTTTCTACACCCGACGGTAGCATCTTGGCCTTTTGAAGCCTGGGGCATGGACGTCATAGGACCAATCAGCCCGCTATCCTTCAAAGGACATCGGTTCATCCTAGCCATAATCGATTACTTCTCCAAATAGACGAAAGCTATACCGCTCACTGAAGTGAAGGCATCAAACGTGATCAGTTTCATCAAATATCACATCATCTACAGCTTCGACCTACCTCGCAGGATCATCTATGATAATGGTCCACAGTTCACAAGCCATGCATTCTATCAGTTCCGCGATAGAAATCGAATCTAGAATGTAGCCTCTACTGCCTACAATACAATGGCTAACGGGCTAGCAGAAGCCTTCAATAAAACTATCATAAAACTTCTCAAGAAGTTCGTGTCTTCAAACAAGCATGATTGGAATGAGAAGCTCGATGAGTGTCTATGGGCCTATCGTATAACGGTCCAGACTCTAACAGGCAGTACGCCATTCTCTCTAGTTTATGGAAGCGAAGCAGTTCTTTCCCTAAAAATTCAGATTCCTTCTCTTCGAGTAGCCTTAGCCAGCGAGTTGACTACCGAAGAAAGCTACCGTCTGTGACTCCAGGAGCTCGAAGCGCTAGGCAAAAAATGCTTATTAGCTCAACAGCGCATTGAGCTATACCAAGCACGCCTTTCCAGAGCCTTCAATAAAAAAATGAAGGAAAAAATCTTCCAAGTCGGCGATCTAGTCTTAGCAGTGAGAAGACCAATGGTTATGACGAACAAAACAAAAAAAATATTCTAGCCTAAATGGGAAGGTCCTTTCATCATAAAATCAGTGTATTCTAATGGTGCGTACCTACTAACCAAGCCCGATGGTGACTTGCTCATGATGCCTATCAACGACAAGTTCCTGAAGAAATACTATGTGTAACCTTTTTTCGTAATGTTCACATATGTTCTGTCATATAAATGTACAGTGCGATGTTTATATGATTCGAAAAATTATCTAACTATTATCCGTATTTCAAGAGTCTTGAATACGTCCTGGATAATAGGTCCTCTAAAAATTTCTCCAGTGGAATCATTCCCATTTTTGACTCTGTCCAAACTCGGTTTGACGAAAACAAGTCACATCCCAATTACCTCTGGATTGTTTTTCGATAATTAATTCTCCAGTGGAATGATTAAATGTTTTGCCATGTCCATATAACCTCTGAAGTAAAGCATTCATCAAGGATAATCACGTCCATATTACCTCTGAACTATCCACTCCCACCTAATGTTATATATCTTTCCATGTCCATATTACCTCTAGTCAGATATAGAACATCCTCTGCTATTACGTCCATATTACCTCTACTAGAAGCTTCGTTCAACTTATTATCTATATTCGAATAACTTGAATATAAAATGGATAATAGGTCCACATCAAAATTCTCTAGCGAAATATCCACCAAAAATATCCTTGCTACGTCCACATTACCTCTAGTTTCGATATTTCACAAAGCCACATTCACTTTGAAAAGACTTTTTATTCTTTACTCAAATGTCTATCAAGAGACATAAAAAAGGGTACAAGAGCCGTGACGGCTGAAAAAAGAAGAAGAAAATTACAAAAATCTACGGGATACATAGGCGGTTTATATTACCTCTTAGAGCCGCGACTTGGGCTTCAGACTTCGCGGTAGCTCGACGGCACGCCTCTTCTTGACGAGCAGCTTCATCCTCGAAAAGGATCAGACTCAGATGCTCTCCTTCCAACTTTGCCAGCTGTTCTTCTAAATAGGCGAAACTGGTGGCAGTCATGTCAGTTGAGCCAAATAATCCTTCTGTTCAGATGTTGCCGCCCTCAAGTCGACTTCCAGTTAGGCGATCTCGTTCTTGATCTGCACGACATGATTATACCTCTCGGTGATCTGCGCAGCCAGTTTGTTCTTCGAGGCGGCACGTACCTCACTTGCAGCGTTGAACTGACCATACTGGTCAGCCAATTCGCTGATCTCCCGAACGAGGGCGTCCTTCCTTGCCTGGAAAGTAGCCTTCTCTTTCGCAAGATCCGTCATCAAAGCCTCGTCCTCTGCATGGAATAGCGACGTCGGGCTCTACTCTTTGGTATCCCGGAACCTGGCCACCTGACCCTCCAGGTCATTCAGAACTTTCTTCAGAGTATTGGCCCGCTCTTCATAACCGACAATGCTCTCAAGGGCTGCCACTTGGCATTTGGCAATAGCCTTCACAGGGCCGAAGACAGCATTCCGATTCAAGTCTCCAGGAAGCTTCACTTTCAGCACAGAGTTGAAAGCTTTGATGACTTCCTGAGCCATCTCATCATCTTCCGTGGAGGTCATCGGAGAGGAGGCTTGGAAAGTTTCTTCCGTTCCAGGAAAGGATACCTGACAAGAAGCCAAACCCGACAAAGAAAAAATATATATACATATACATCAGTAACCAAAAAAGATGGAGAGAAATGCGAAAGAGTTGTAATTTCGTACCTTCGGCTTGCTCAACTCCAGCCTGGACTATGCCATCAGTCTTGGCTTTAGGGAAACCAAGAACAGGCCCAGACTGTTCAAAAAGAACAATATCAAGGCCCTGAGTGGCATCGGGCCTGATATCCTCCACAACCTCAGCCGGAACAGGAGCGGATTCAGCAACAGCCCCCTCAGCAGGCTGCTTAACTTCTTCTTTTGTAGCCGATACCGGCTCACTAACAGCTTTCCCCACACTAGAAAAATTGGAGGAACCGAAAACAATTTCTCTCCTTTACCCAATGGCGGGGACTATCTTCGCAAGGGGTTCTTTTCCCTTGTCTAAAAGGGAACATACAGTTATGGTCAGCCTCACGAGGAGCACGCAAAATCGAAGTCGAAAAATCTCATCCGAAGAGAGGCACAACGGCAATGTACCCGCAGGAGGATGAGCCGATTGGACTTGGTTCTCGTCCAGCTCTTTCATCGCAGTTCCTATTGTAGACATATCCTCCACAGATATGTCGTAGGAGAAACTGATCTTCTGATCGCCGTCATGGTCTGGGCCTTCGCCCTGATCTTCCCGCCGCTCAACTCTTACAACCGAAGAAGACCCTCCTCCATCCATCGGCTGAGGACGAGCAGGGGACACCATTGTCGCGTCCACCTCCTCAAATGAAGAGGCACCAGCCTCAGCTTCAAATTCAGGGTCCTGTGCAAAGGACAAACGCAAAGGTGAGAAAGCTTCTAAAGGCTTGACCAGAACGACTATGGAGTCCAGGAAGGGGTCTACCTCCCGAATAGTAATGGCCCGCGACGCCGTTCCTTCTCTTCCACTTTGCCGGGAGGACCTCCTCAAGGGAGGCGAGCCAGCCCCCACTTCCTTGGCTCTCCTCAGGGCGACAATTTTCTTCTTCCGTTTTAAAGTTGGCTCTTGGGCCAATTCAGTTGAAGCTTTCCTCTTCTGAGGAGGATTGAGAGGAGAAGAATCACTATCTTTCGTGTCCTCCTTCGGAGACACTGTTGGCACCCTAAAGATAGCTTTTGTCCGCGGTACTACGGCTTGCTTTACGGTAGGAACAACACTCTCCTTCCTACGGCCCTTCGGCACCCTTTTCGCAGGAAGGGGCCAAACCGAGTCCCCAATATCAAGCTTTGTTCACGATCATACCGGGGATGAAAAGTATTGATCTGAACATAAAATTTGGCAGCAGCATAGCACAAATGGGTCTCAGGCATATCCAAGGGCAGAGTGAAGACTGCCCCCGTGCACCCGACATTGTAGTACATCCAAACACGCGCCCCGTCAATTAAGCTGCCTATCGACTCCAAATACGAGCTAGCATTTCCCAAAAGGAGCTGGCTATAGCCGAACTATCACACAAAATGGCTTGGCAGATATGGCTCCATATAGGCATGATTCCTGTTCCGGAGCACCAGATGCGATGGCCTAATAGACTTGAGCCAGTGAAACGTCCCAGCAGTCAAACTAGTGGCATGAACTCCCTCATCCAATAAGATATCCCCTGCGTTACCACTGCCAGACGGAGGGATACTCTGAAGAACTCATAGTTCTGCAAGAAGCCTAAAGCCTTTCTGCAGGCAGGTACACTGGTGATGGTCCAATCTGCATTATAAAATCTACGAAGAAAGGTGTCTCCCGCCAAAGAGTCCGCCACCGGCCCAGTATTCATCAGGGTAGGGCAATGAAGTAGCAGCCACCCCATCAGGAAATGATACGGAAGTTTGGTCTGGACGAAGTTGGCCCTACTGTCAGGAGTCACCGCATTCCTAACAAAGTCCCGCAAACCTCGTCCAGTGGCACAGACCATCGCGGGAAGCAATGCAAGACGGTATCCGAATGCTAGCTTTACAGCCGAAAGTATCATACCCCGATTTATTCTCTTAATGGATTCTGAACCTCCAGGGACTATGCAGTCACGAAGCCAGATCATTAAGAAAGCTGCCAGCACAGCTTTCTCCGACAATGGATATTCGGCTTGACGGAAGTAGTGGCCAATCGGAGACTCAGGATCATCACTGTCCTCAGTATCCGTCGTATCATAATCCGTCATTCAGACTTCTATATCATACTTGATCATAGGATTTTATATCAAAAAGGAGGCCGGTTATTCCCCTTCTCCTTGAACGAAAATGTAGCCCATCCAAGCTCTCGTATGGGGATTGGCCTCCTCGGTCCTCCCTTTCTTATGAATCCTATGACAGATAAAGAGGTGGCAGAGCAATTCCTTGTATATATCAATCATCCCGGAGTTTCCACTCTCCAAATCTCGGAGCTCTTCATCACAAGGCACGTATTCTTTATAGGGCTCCGTGCCCCAGGGAAGCTTCGACACCTCCTGCATTTCGTAGAGAGCCAATCCCATCTCCTCGCCCGGAGTAAAGAAGGTACAAGTGTGAAGGTTATATAAGTCTACCAAATAGACAAACATTGGCCAGTTGACCCTTATACCATATTGAGTGGCCCTAATAGCGTAGTAAAGGCCAGCAGTCTTCAGAGTAGTTTTATATGTGGAAAGCACCCGGCCAGTGAGATTGCTCCAGAATGAAGACGGATACCTCCAGCCTTCCATCCGCAATTTCCCTGTGGGATACGACACATCTCCCGTCATCATAAAATTGCAAAGCATGTCAGCAGCATAAGGATGGACATTAGTCAGAATGTCGTTCACTACGGCACCAAGTTGCAATCCTCTCGTAGAATAAGATGCAGAGCCCCGAACACACTTGAAAGTGTCCTTCTTCCAATCGCCTGAGTCGGACTGTATCCTTCCAGAGATAACCTCGGGAAGCTCAGGAGTCAGCTCCCACTTCATTTGTCGCCGCACGGCCAAAACAGTAAAAGCAGACAAAGGATATTGTCACTCCATCCATGGTAGCCATATCCTCTAATTGTTCAGATAGACCACCATTGGGTTTCTCAAGCGTATGGTCTCGCCATCTTCAAACCCCACACTATCACCAAACAGAAAGTACGACTTCTTGAAACGACGTGCCCCTCCGTGCACGAACTTCTCATCATTAATCATCTGCCTCAAGAAGGTCGTATCCTGTTCAAGTATGGCGAGTGTCAGCTCCATTGGCTGGTTTTGACTAATCGTGGCTTGAACCTTACTGATCATATTCGTTATGAGACTAGTACCGAGGACTTGATAGGCAGAGCCGAAAGGGATTCCCTCAAGCTCTGGGACAAACATGTTTACTGCAAGGACATAAGAGAGAGTCAGACTCAGAAATCCACAGGAAAAGCTAAGTGCTGAAAGACTCTTATGCGCCCAAAGGGCTATACATCCAAAGGACTATGCGCCCAAAGGGATATGCGTCCAAAACAAACAAATGGGCGTATAACACACGAGCAGTACATGGGCGCATAACATCAAATAGCATGTTGGCGCATAACATGGCAACATGTGGGCGCATAGCACCCACAGTGTTTGCGCATGACTTCTGTGGGAGCATAATGATGCTCGCAGAAGTATGTTGCCTTAGGCGCATGCGCCCAGGCAGAAAAAAAGTCTGGGCGTCGCAAATTAACGCTTGAGACTTGTTTTTGAAGCGTGTTCTCACCCAGAACCGGGTCCGGGACTGGTGAAGATGCTGTCGTAGGAGGAGAGCCACTCGGTGCAGCCACCTTGCCCTTCGCGGATCTCTTGGCAATCTTGGGAGACATGGTTCTCAAAGAAAGAAGATGAAGAGTTTCTGAAAAATTCTAAGAGAGGAGAATAATGAGCTTTCTCTCTCCTTCAGAGCCTATTTATAGGCACATGCCACTTCCTATGCGCCCACTATCTTTATGCGCCTATGCGTCCATTGCGCAGTATACGTCCACAATAGCTTATGTGCCCATGTGAAGATCCAGTCACTTGCACACTATGAGACTGCCACTTGCTGACGTGGACGATGTATGGAGGATGGACCTCTTCAAATTCTACCCCGATGAATCTGTCAGTTCAGATTTTGAGAAAGATCTCAACAGTCGTATCTCTCTAACAGGCTGGCCAGACACTATGTGCCTAAAAAGAGAGTCGTGCTATGCGTCCATTACATCACGAGAAGACAGTCCATGCTTCTTTCAAAGTATTTCGAACTCATTCAAGTATCGAAAACTTTGAAGGGAGTCTTGTAGAAGCATGAAATTTTTTTAGCAATGAAGCCTTATGCGCCCAAGCTAGTAAAGCTCTATGCGCCCAGCCAGTGAAGCTCTATGCGCCCAGCCAGTGAAGCTCCATGCGCCCAGCCAGTGAAGCTCCATGCGCCCAAGACTAGCTCTCCCAAAAAGGAGGGTGTCTCAGGCTATGCGCCCAAGCCTGACTCGGTCAAAGCCATGATCAAAATATGCACCGAAGCGCACGACCACGTCTGTCTCTACGAGCAGTCGTGCACCGAAGCATGCGGCCACATCAACACAACGACCAATCCACGATCTCACAGCCTGCATGCGCCTACACCCTATGCGCCCAAGGCAGGACTATGCGCCCACATAAAAACTAGTATATTTTCCTTATATGGGCGCATAACATCATTCCAGCTCAAGAACGTCTATAAAAAGGGGCCTCATCCCTCTTCAAAAGACAGAACGGAGAGCATTTTCAAGAGCCAAATTGCTGCACTTCTTGCCAGTGAGTCGAGAGTTAGCAATTTTCTTAGGTTTTCTCCTACTTTTGTAATCGGAGTGTCAATGGAGTAAAGGAGCAACTACCGCTCGATCTCCATCGTCCCATTCTTCATAATTCTTTTTTGTACTCGAGGATCCTCAGCGCAGGATCTCTTAGGCGTACTCGATTTATGGTGCCTTAGGCCAATAAAAAAAGACAGCATTTTCTTCTTCTTTTTTGTGTATATCCACAAGGGTAAATTCGACACCCTGCACGTGTCGTGTGCAGCTGCTATTGTTCAAGAATAGACATTTTGGGGATGGAATGGGTAGTTCAGACGTCTACTAAGATATTTTTCCTCCCAGCTAGTACTCATGGAATCAATCGCAAGTGAGGTAAACATGTAAAAATAATCAAGATGTACAATAAATCCATGATACTAAATCTTTGTGTGACGAGCGTGTCAACAGGAAGCAAGACATATGTATAACATGTAAAGGAAACTATCAGAGACGATAACAATCAGTATATGCACTTGCCTATGGTCCTGAGCTGCGGGTACGGGCCGGGCACTGAGTCCAAGCCAATAGAGCCTATATCATAGATTTACTTAAATAAATAAACAAAATTGATAAATATTATCTCTATCTATTGTTTAATATTGTCTTTAAGCTACCATGTATAAACTTATCCATCACCATGGTTTCCCTTACCTCACAGGTATGGGCATACATCTTTGCACCCTAAATTCAATTTTCCTACCCAATGCCCCCAACTCAAGTATAGTTGTGGTTTAGTTCTGTACTTGACACACATTAGTATAATAGGCCTTCCCTGCTGTATTTGTCCTGCCTTATGGGTATCTTGAGCCAAAGGAGTACCTGCACTCTAACATACAGTCCTCATGTTCAGGGTACCCACATACCCAGGGGTGACCGAGCCCTGACTGCAAGCCCTCATTAAAGTTGGTACCATTCCTGCTAATCTGATACCAAGTAGGGATGGGTACACATGTAGCCACTGGTCAATGTATGAACTACCCTTACCTGGCCATCAAGGACTCATCAAGGCCAATGGCTTAACCTTAACCCAACAATGTAACATATGGATCTGTTTAGCAGATAAATGATATAACTGAGAATAATATAAATAGCCCAAACCCAACTCTTGCTAGCTCTCTAATAGACTTGGTCTTCCAGGCCTGATCTAAGGCCTCTAGTGTCCTGTCATCTCTTTACCATAGTTGTAGATTTAACAAAATTCCCTAACTCTATTGTTATCAATTAATAGTAGCTGGACTCACTGGAATTACATTAGCTTCAAGGTCCATCAGCAGACTACCACAATTCTCCTCTGCCAGAGTATCAGTACAACTGATACTCTCTAATATAATGCTTCACCATTACTCGGCCATATATATAAGCATAAAAATTAAAGAGATTTTAACCCCATTAATCTGTAAAACAGAGTAGAATTCTCCAATTTGAGGGTTCAGCAAATGAGTCCAACATCCTAGACTGTAATCAAGTACAGCCCTCACTCCCTGCCTATGTCACTCATAATCTTGTACCCTCTACCAGTCATGAATATATAGAACAATAGTTTTCACTCTTTGTGTCTGTGCTAGAAATAATGTGGATGGATAGGACTGGTGCCCCCTTCTAATACTTTTTGTGCACTGGGTCTAACTCACTTCTACTAACCTATGGGTGGTCCAAGACTTACCAACTGTACTTCTTATTACCAATGATACTCAGGTATCTGTGTGTGGATACAATATTTCTACTGACAACAATTTGTGCTACATTATTTAACAACCAATGTATCAGGAATTTCCATGGGGGCGGTCTGCTGCTGCTGCTCTCTCTAATCTATACAGTCTGACTGCAGCCACAGTTCATACGCCTAATTCTTGGCACACCTCGTCCCTCACACCTCTTGCCCTCTACTTACCTGCTCCATCTACAAATGTTTGAGTACTAAATACTGCACCCAAGAGCCCCCTAGTCACAGTTTTGAACTGCTGATGTAGGATACAACTTTGCACCTTCTAATTAACTTTAGCACATATCCTACTGACGTACACCTTTCCCTGGTATACCCAGGTTGTATTGATGCTATGTATATGACCATAGATAATCTACTATATTTAAAATTCCCATTTTCTAGATGCCCATTAATCCAACTGTAGTTGGCCACACAACTTTTCTCTACAGGATATCCATGGGCACACAGATTTCTCTAGTACATGGTATTACCTACTACTGCAACTACTTTAGTTTCCTATAGGAGACACAACCAAGAACCCATCATGTTGCTGGCAAAGGACCCTTCCTGCTACTGTAGGACATCTGTTGTCCACGCTCTGTTGTTACGCTTAGTAACTAGGATAGTAACTAGGAACTGGCCTAACCCCTTCATTTTTTGATACTCACCAGTATCAGAGAGGGTACATGGTAGATGGAGATACCACTGTCCCTAGCACAGTGGGGTATGAAGGTGTCTCCCTTTGACTTGGATACATGTCCTGCACATGTATCCCCTCAAAGTCTTGTACAAAGCCTACCCTTATTGCTCGATTGCATACCTATGTCTCATATGTAGGGTTGTGGGATACTTGCATATACCAACATGGCGTCACTATTCCCCTTTCCGATACTGACTTCTCTCTCTGCCACACATGTCTAGTCCGACCCAACTTGTCATCTAGGCTACTGATACTTAAATTACTAAACTCTGATTCACCCTTTCGTATGACCCTCTCATTTTGTACATGTCCTAACACGACTATCACACCCATTCTACCTATATGATTACCTACAGATGAACCCCATCTTTGTTTCCTCAACCCTGAGTTGATTACATCTATTCTTAGGCATTAATACAACTATTAGTGCCACAGGTTGACTGAAAATTAAGAATCGAACGCTCCAGTAACAGAGGTGAGGATTACCTATGAGTAAATTGAGTGTCTCTTGTTCGACGACCCTCCAAGAGTTGATTGAAATATGACGACAGATATTAGGGTTTGGGGAGAATATAGTTAAATGGATCGAGAGCCTCAGGGTCACATATATATACTCTTGGGAGATTTGAATTTGGATAGTCGATCTCTATCTGTTGCTAGCCATTTGGGAGATTTGAATTTGGATAGAGGCTGGGCTTTTGGGTGTCGGTTAGAGTAGGGGGTCTGGGTGAAATGAATTTGAATTAGGGATTTTTCACCTGACCCCCTTTTCAATTGGTTTTTGTCAAAAGGGGTCCTCCCTTTTAGATTATCTTATATAATAAATTTATATAATTACTAATATACCATTAGTGGCAGAAAATCATAGTAATAATTTTAAATGTTATTGCTATTTCTAATTTTTGGGTTCGAGGGTTCACAGTGAGGCAATGCAACATGTTGACACCTTCCTCAGCAAGGTCCAGCAACTTTAAGAAGATCCTGTAGTTTGCCCACATTGCCATAATGTGATCGAAACGATCCCTAACATCACCTTCCCTTAGCAAGACATGTTGCTGAAAAATAACAGGCACAATTGTAGCTCCCCTTCCCAGAAATTTAAATTTTTTTTATTATTATTATTTATTTTAATTAAATGATAATTTTTAGATTTTTATAAATAATTAATTAGTTAATTATTACGGTAGATGATTTTAATCATGATTAAATTGGGAGTACAAGGTGACTAGAAATCGTGGCACGGATAGTGCAGTGGCGTGCTTTGACTAGTGTATTAGCCTTGGTGGGGGAGGCCGAGTCATAGAGATGTCCTAACTAGGAAAACTAGCCCAAGTTGTGACATGAGCATTATAAATAGTTTAATTATTCATTATTAATATTATTTGACATCTAGGTGACTCGGTCGTACCAAACTAGTCAAACTGGACCCGAACTGAGCCCAAGCTCATGTAGTCATGCGGTACGTCCAATGACATTCGTATTGATGCATTTTGGTATGATTGTGTCGTATTCCATTTTCAGTGATCTAATGAATATTTCTAAGTATTCTTATTTAAATATTATAAACATCGTTATTAGTTGATATTCAATATTTGTACAAAATAGGCTCTGTACATTTTTGGGATTATTAGACGGTACAAATTTGTATACACACCATTATTGGTTTGTTGAATTTCGTTATTATCATTATTATTTTATTGAGGATATTATTACATAATATTATTTTATTATTATTAGCTATATTATTTTGTCAAATAAATATTATAGTATAAGTGTTCGTATTTATGTACGAAGGCCCTACACTAGTTGGTAAAAAGTATTTAGGTATTTAGATTTTATGCAGATTGTCAAATAAGTAAATATGTGAATATACATGTGTATGGATATATATAAATGTATAAATATTATACATGAGAGTATGTGTATGTATATATAAAATATATATATTATACAGTTGTGTATGTGTATATATATATAAATAGATAATATTGAGATTTGTATTTTTCTACTAAAAATATTTATTAGATTTTTGGAGATTTATTATATAAGTAATTATATATATATATATATATATATATATATATATATATATATATATATATATATATATATACATGTAAAAAAAAAAATACATGTATATATATATATATATATATAAATGTATAACAAAAGAAAAGGGAAATAAAAGGAAAATAATTATTCAGCCAACTCACCCACCTCGGCCAAGTCCTCACAGAACCCTTTCCGCAAGCCTTCCCAAACCGAACCTATCATATATACGTTAAGAACATATACATCGAGAACGCACGCGAGCAGAGGAGTTCGAAAACCTAAAACCCTAACCTCCAACCGCCGCCACCGACGCCACCACAACCACCCATGGTCCGGCGACCCACCCGCCGCCGGTGCCACCACCGCACGTGGCCGGAGCTGCCGTGCGCACAGCCGAGATAGCAGAGCGTGCGGACAGGAGAACGGCAGGGACAGCCCGGCGACCTCAACTTCGTCCTCAAAAATCATCCTCATCGCTCGATCATTTTTCGAGATACTTCTTCAGGTATGATGACAACATATACGTCTCCCAATCCCTTCAGTTAGTTTTTATTTAGACGGATTAGGTCATCCAGAAAGTCGACACAAACTTTGCCGAAAAACTGTTCTTGAACAGTTCACAGAGTAGTTCCAACCCCATACTTGGAAGGCGATTTCTCGCCAATCTGTAGATCGATTCGAAAATCTATTTGAACAGACTTGTAGGTTACATATACGGGATTAAAACCCTACTGCCACTTTTAATTCTAGTTAATTAAACAGTAGATTAAATCGGCTTAAAGTTTCAGAAAAACCCATTTTCTAAAACAGTAGAAATATTAAAAAAATCCTTCGATACCACGTGCGTCCCGCCAAACCGGGCGGCTTGGTCGCGAACCGAAAGCATCGAAAGGTGCGTAACGGCTTCGTGGACGTGTGGGCTTTGACGGAATTCAAATTGGTTGCGTGTACGCGACGAATTTGATGCGTATCTGTCGAAATTTACCGTATCGGCCTCTGTGCAAGTTTCCCAATTAATTCGTGCACGCTCATCAGATCGATACAAAACTTGTGCCAATAGGACCGTATCGTTTTTCTGGTCCTGCGTGCCAAGTTTGGTCCAATTCTGAGACAGTTGAATTGGACCGCCGTTTCGTGGGCCCCACGGTCCGACTCAACGGGCGATTTTGTGCACGGCCCGTCGGAATCCAACTTTGGACATACGGTTGGATTCGTATCGAAAAACCGGATCCGTAGACATATAGTTTGATGACTTTAGAGACCATTGACTCGGGCACACTTTTTGGTGCAAAGCTGGTCCAACGACGGACATCATTTTTATCCGAAATTATCGTTTTGCCCCTGTGTCCAGAATTGGACTTAAGGATAGGCAATCCTACCTAATTTGACTATTCTGAGAACGTTGGTACTATTTATTTCAACATCTGGAGACTTTTTGCATATGTTGACTTTAGTGACTCATCTGATGTGGTTGTACTATCGGTTTCTCCAGCTAAGGACCTCAGGCAAGTACACTTTCTGATTGCTTTTCGATTCATGGTAGTCTTTATATTTCATGTTTATACATATATCTTGCTGCTTGTTGACACGCTCGTCACACGGAGTAGTCGGGAGGGAAAATATCTTAGTAGACATGTGGACTACCCAGAACTATCCTCATGATGTCTATTCGTGAACAATAGCACCTGTACACGACACGTACAGGTGCCGGATTTACCCCCAAGCCGTTCACATGTCGAAACAGATATTTCACACCACATAGGTAGTTGTCTTTTATTTATTTCCCTTTTCATCTCCATCGTGCCATGTCATCAGTACTTTCCACTTTTTATATCTTATATGTTATTTTCATGTTTTATTAATTCTATTGTGTTTTCGCATTGCCGTCGGTTTGTGTACTTGTTCCATTTCTGACTGGAAACCATCATTTTTCAGGTTAGCTGTGGCTTCGCTTAGCTTGGGAGATACGGGTGTACATGCAGACAGAAACCTAGAAATAGATAGCAGTTGTTTCAATTTCATTAATTGTAAAATCTTGTATTTTCTTCAATTATAAATGTTGTAACAAATATAGAAATGTGAATGAACAACAAATGTTATATTTGAGCATTTATTTTCTTGTGGGCTTGACAACGTTCTACCGTCGACTCTGCGTCGTAGGCTGGCTTGGGCACGTCTCGTATCCGAAAAAGTGGGTGCGGGTCGTGATAAATTTTTGTAGTGGCCCACGCAGGTCCGTTTTCGCAAAATATTGCAAACTCATGATGGTACTTAAGTTAGTCGTACCATTGTGAGCCTGCGACTATAAAATGCTCATTCACAAATTTGGATTAAAATAATTTAGGAGAATAACTAGGATAAGGGTCCCTTATTAACTTGACTAATGGGGTAGTTAAGATTTTCTAATAGGCCATGAAATTTAGAATTATTCAATTTAGATAGCTTGCTAGATCCCTATAGGTATACTATTACTTTTGATACGACGATATGCTTCAATGTTAGTCTATTATTCACTTGATTAGTTAGGCTTTCCCAGAATTAAGGCTATAATCTTGATAACCTGTTCAGTTTTCTTTTGCTCTATTTAGATATAAATTTTATGTCATAAATTAGAATTGCCTATTTAAATCCTATTTTCCTGTAAGGAATTAATTTATGATCACTGATTCTTTTATTTGTATAAAACCTCGAGGTAGATTGATTCGAGATTTCCCTCAACCATATAAATGCATATAAAATAGATACTAGAATGTTTGTATCCCTTTTGTCTTTAGTTATTTCCTCCATATTAACTCTTTTATTTTAAGTGTTGTGACTGATAGGACAATTACCTACGCTTTATTTTAGTCAACCTGTTTGAATCTCTAGAAGCTCACGAATTTTTTACGGTTATAGTTAAAGGAATATTAGTTAACTTATAAGTGTTAGACAGCAGCGCACTGTTGTCAATTATCTGAGAGTGGAGAATGTGGGTTCACTGCAGCCAGCAGCGCACTGGCGAGGCACAACCCAAAGAATTGAAATCCTTTCGAAGAATTGTAGGTTATAGATCATTGCTAAAACTATATCCTTGTTGACCTCTTTTGACCTTGTGTCAATATAAGGTAGAGTACCGATAGCATATCACAGCTGAATCACGGAACCAAGGGTTTGCCACAGCCAGAGTATACGGGCGAGGCATAATTCTCAGTGAAATGACTTCAGACGTGATTACCAGTTCAGGATACTATAGAGAATATAAATGCCCTGTATGTTCCATAAGATCCAAAGCCAATACTAGTGGAAGTTCTGTAGCATGTCTCCCAACCTCGTATTATGTGGTCATTGTGACCTATCGACGAGGTAATTGACTGACACTAATAGGTTTACTTAGAATATATAATTCAGAAGTCCTTAACCCATTAGTCGACCAAGACCTTATGGATAGAAGATAGTAGGATGCCTATATAAGCAATGACACTATATATGGTTTTAATTCTCTCAAAACTCGAACTACTTGTATCTCTTTTCAAAAATCTCGTACACTTGTATTTTGACTATCTTAACCAACGCTGCTATTACAACCTAGTTTTGCAAGCTTACTCTTTTATTGAGCTTGATTCAAGACATATATTTATTGGGGACGCCCGCTAACATATTGTCTAATCAGAATCGATGTATAACGGTCTGATCAACCGTAGTGTACTCGGTTTGCTCTCTCTCTGATTAACCTACTTGGATTGAGATATAGATGTCTCTAGGATCTCATCCGCGACTGTATTGATAATTCCTCCTGAATTATACATAAGCCCTTGAATCACGTAATTCTATTCGATGACATCTTTCTTGAACTCCTTATTGCTTTTGTCTTTCACTAATTGGAAAGACGAACGATCGTATTTGATAAATAGAGAGTATCCCCATGGCTATGATAGTTGTATATACAAGTGCAGCTACCATCGGCCAGTCCTGTGACTAGAACCTTGCCTTAAGTTACTCGTCCTCTCTGTGGCCCTAAACCTACTATCATGATCTTCTGGTCATTGGAGTCCGAGAATGATTATGATCTTTCCCCTTGACCAAATGCCAACCTAGGAGACTGCCTATCCTCAAGAGACCAAATGTTGTGAGCCTCTAATCATTTGTTTGAAGTTTGGTTTAACTAGAACCCTTGTGACAATAGACTGGCAGGTTCGACACCAATAGAAGTTCACGACCCAATCGTTAGAAACCTTTTTGCCTTAGAGTTGGTTACCCCGTCGATAACTCTTGTATACTATAGATGTGTATGTTCCTCTATTTTATCGACCATGTGTCATTGTACACACTCATTTTTCATTTATTGAGGAACGATCCTTGACTAAACTTATATCTACTGTATTCTGTTCCACCGTGCCTTATTCTTTATTAATAAGAGTCGAGGTACAATATCCGGACTTTGGAATCCCTCTTCCTAGAACCATGTCCTAGCTTCTAAGGTGGGTAGACTGTAAGCCTTCTAAAATTTTTAGGATATACTAGGATTACCGATTGATTAGAATAATTTTTATTAGGATAAAAAAATTAGTGCCCTATTGACTCCCACTTTCCATTTAGATCATTTTGTGTCCCCGGCCGTACCATTAGTATTCGAGGCACGAGACCAGCTGTTATCTTCCAACAAATTTTATATGCAAGAACGAGACGAGTCCACCTTCACCTAGGTATATCATGTCCCGCTCAAAACCGTTCCCTTGTATTTTATTTGTGTGCTACTTAAACAGAAAAGTCACCGAAGGCGCATTTTAGACTTTAGAAACTTAGCTAACCAATCTGACTGGTAACTAGCTCAACCATTTGAGTTAAAGCCTATTCTAGGTTACCCTAACCTAGTAGACATAGTTTTACCTTGGGATCTTGTTCAATCCATATAGATTGAAATTCAAAGTTTACCCAACCAACGATTGATGTCCAACTAGGGAAACCATTAAGACCCAGTAAAATCCATCCATACATGCCACCATAGTTGGACTATAAAGCTGAACGATTTGAAATAGGTCCCTATACCTGTTATGTAGTCTCCATCTCTTAGGAGGTGGTGTCATTCGTAAACCTTATTCCATCTACCTGGAAGTCGCGACTGTAGAAGCATGGAAAATACTAAAGGAAATGATTCATGCGGCCAGGAAAGATCCATGCGGCTCAGAGAACTCATGCGGCTCAGGGAATCATGCGGCAAAAGGAGCTATGCGGCCCAAGGCATTCCATGCGGCTCAGAGGACACGTGGCCTGATAGTGCTTCCCTCCGACCCATGCTGCATTAATTGCTATGACGGCTGACCCCTCTGAAAAGTTGACAGCCCTGACACCAAAGCAGGTAATTATGGCTCTGCCATAATGATGAATCTCTAAGGAAGAGGAAAGAAATCTCTGACACAAATCTCCCGAGAGCCATAAAAATGCCACGTGGCTTTGCCACGTGGGCATTCTTATGCGGCTCGCTTCTCATGCTGTTCATAATAAATCCTATGCGGCTCAGGCCATAGGAGCCTCATGCGGTTCGGGCAAAGGACTTCCCATGCGGCTCAGAGTGAATCCATCCTATGCGGTTCAGGCCATGAAAGCCTCATGCGGCTCGAACGAGGACTTCTCATGCGGTTCAAGAGGATCATGTCCATGCGGCCCAGGCGGATATATACCTATGCGGCCCACAAGGATTACTCCTCTGTGGTTAGAAGACTCAAGTAAGGGCCACTGCCCACGCAGCCCTGACACGTGGGCTTATCCATGTGCGGCTCACATTCATATGCGGCTCACTAGTCATGCGGTCCAGATCCCCCCAGCAGCTCCTAGGACACGTGTCCTAAGCCGATTAATTCCTCAGATTTGTTGCCATTAAATATTGGGTCAAATCCCAATAAATCTGGGACACGTGGCAGAAAAATAGATCTGATTTATTCGCAGATATTAGAAGATCAATACAAGGAAGATTTATTCCAATCAGCATTAATTGCTCATAGGATTTGGTGTAATCTACACCTAATGGTCCAGATTCATCATAATTAAAATGAATGGCCAAGATGGACCAATCCTCAAGCCGCCGCTATCTCTAAAAAGCTAATCATTGGCAACCCTAATGATCAGATCCCACTATTATAAATAGCAAGGTGCCATTCCCTTGTAAGAGATACATTTTTTAGAGAGAAAAATACGTATATACAGAGAGACCCCTTCCCCATAGTCAGAGAAAAGAATACCCAGAGAGAGAGAGAGAAGCCAGAAGAGCAACAGAGGAGCAAGAAGAGCATTTCTTCGTCAACGCGAACCATCTTTTCACAAGGAGCCAACGCTGCATACCGATCATCCAAGGAGTAAGGCAGGGCTGCCGTCGCCTTCCTGAGCCTCTATCGTCACCCCCCCAGAATCTAAAATAAACAATTGTACTTAGACTGCTGTGCCTAGGTTTTCGTCCCTAGGCTTTCTTTGTACAAGCGAGTTTGTAACGTGAAGTAAAAGTCCGGTCCTCCGATAATTGTTCTGTTCTTTTATATTTCATGGCAAACACGATGGCGACTCTGCTGGGGACTAACTTCTCCACGGCTGAGGAGTTGATGACGCAATCGGATGCAGCCAAGCTTGGCTCCACTCAACAAAAGATGGTCGCCCGGTTCGACCAACAGGCGTTCGAAGAGATGCTCTCCGACAAGAGCACTGGCCCGGTCCAGAAGCAAGCCCGCACAAAGAAGGCCCGTAAGGAGTGGAGACCCCTATCCTTCGTTCCTACTGAAGCTCTTGCAGAGACACCCTCTGTTGTTCAAAACGGCGAGCAAGATTCCCCTGCGGCCCCACTTCAGATCGTAGACAACTCTGCTGTCCCCAAGTCCGGCAGAAAAAAACACTATGATGCTGGACTTGCAGGGGCAAAGAGAAACTCTATGACATCCGAGCCGCATAAGGTTATCAGCCGCAGAGAGAAAGCTCATGCGGCTACATCCTTCAGCCGCAGGGAGAAAGCTCATGCGGCTACATCCTCCAGCCGCATGAAGAAAACTCATGTGGCCATATCTGTCAGCCGCATAGCTTATGCGGCTACAGTTGCCAACCACACGAATGAAACTCATACGGCTGAAGGAGTCAACCGCTTGCAGAAAACCCATACGGCCACAATTGCCAACCGCATGCGGCCAGCCTGTACGGTCGTGACTCCTAGCCGCACGAAAACAATTCGTCCGACGGCAGAAGACAACCGCATGCAGACAGCCTGCACGGTGCCCAACTCTAGCCACATAGCGTCCGTTTCACGCTTCTCTCGATCAGTCTTCGACCGTCTCTCATGCGGTCCTGACCCTGATGATTCTCTGGATGATAAGCCAGACTCTGTGGCATTCAACTTGGACTCCTCTTATTATGCACCCGCAAGTGCTAAAAGAAGGAAGTCTAGGGCAGCGCGGGCTCATCGGGCCCAGTCAGCTGTCCCAACCTCTGACTATCGGGGTGTCCCGTTGACTATCACACGGGCCTCGGATGGGAAGTTGTATACAAACGCTCGAGTCCAGCCCTCGGCGGCAAACAGACAGAGTAGTTCCTCTGACCTGCGGGAGGCGATCCTCCACAAACGCAAGAAAAGAGAAGGAGTGTCGGCGTGCAAAGAGTCCTCGCTTGGACATCGCTGTACCCAAATCATCGTCAATTGCTGCTGCAACAACACGACAGTGACGGAAGATCGGCCGTCCGTCTTCCAAAGGCTACAGCACCCGAACTCAGAAGATGAGGCACCTCATGTTGTCTCCTGCAATTCCGCTCAAAAGGTCCCCGCTGAAAGGAGGAGGAAAAAGACGAGTATCTCCAGTCCCAAGATATCAACCACCACAGCCAAGAAACTATCGTCTAAACGGTTGTCCTCTACTGGTGTATTCCAACACACCCGTTCAAAGACGAAATCTACCGCGATAGGAAATTCGTCATCCACATCGCTAGGGGTTGAAGGAACTGGGGGTAGCACTCCTCCGAACATCCGTAATAATCCGATGTTCCAAGAAGCCGAGCCCGGGGAAACCACTCTCTCATCAGGGGCAACAGACGCCGATGTCCCCGAGGACATCCATAACTCTCAAGACGAAGCAAGCTCTGAGGCTGGGGGTACTGCTCCCTCCGAGTCCGAACCAGAAGACAATATTCCCATATATCTCGATGACTTCTCGGTACACGGGTACGACTCGGAGGGCACATCCTCCACCATTCCTTCCATCACTCCTCACATAAGGATGATGTTCATGACGGACAGCAATCAAGGTGGTTCCAGTGATCGCCAGCGCATTGACAGTCTCGAAGCCATATTACTTGCTTTGGACAAATCTGTAGACGAGATTAAAGCAGCCCTGCCAACTCTACAAGGAGGAACGCCCGGTCAAACAAGCACGGGCCCTGCGGTCAATGTGGATTCAAACTCAGCGGCACCAAACCCGGGCAATAATCCTTCCAAAGTAACAGCCCCTACCGCTACAGACGAGACCCGAGAAGTAAGGAGAGAGGTCCAGGAGCTCCGAGCCATGTTCCATGCCCGAGAGAACGCCCAAGATCTAAAAATACGGCAACCATACCCTGCTGAATGGAGGGATGTTCCATTCCCACCAAGATATAAGCCGTTCAATATCAACCCGTATGATGGCAAAACCTCAGCAAGTCGGTACATCACTTACTTTGAGGTCACCATCGACCATCTGCCCCATGATGATGCGATCCTTACACGGTTATTCATCGGGGCATTGGAAGGAGTCGCCTTCGATTGGTACCGCAATCTATCGGACAACTACATCCACTCCTTCGCCGGCTTCAAGCGCCTATTCTTAGAACGATTCTACGAAGTAGGACAGGACGTCACTATGTCCACTCTCATGGACGTCGTCCAAGGGGAGAAGGAGTTGACAAGGAACTACATCGAGCGATTCCGCCAGACCGCCATGAAGCTGCCTTCCGGAAATCCAGATTCCTCTTTGATTGAAATTTGCCAAAAGAGACTGCTTCCAACGATCAGTCTCTGGATGGGCGAAAGTCAATTCAAAGATTGGAAGGCGTTCATCATCAGCGCCACAAGCGCCGAAAAAACGACTGAAGAAAGCTCGCCAACTGGGATTGTACATCTCAGAAGGAGAAAATAAGGGCAAGCGTCCCAACAACGATAATAGGGGTAACCCCTCTAACAATCGGGACAGCAAGGGAAAGCAGGCTATGGTGGCCGACACGGCCCAGAAGCCCGAGCTACAACCAGTAGACAAACAATAGCCTCAGATCACTTACTCTTTCGAAGACGGCCACGTCAAGCCTATCTTGGACATGCTCATACAAGGAGGTAGAATTCAGCTTCCTCCACCGAGGCGGGAGCCTCGGCCGGCTGATTTGGAGAACCCAAAGTTCTGTCATTATCACCGTTATGTACACCACGCTATACACAACTGCTACCAACTGAAACGGTACATCCAAAGCCTCATCGATTCGAACGCTCTGGCCATCGACTTCGAAGAGGTAACCGTAGCAGCCAATATGGTGTCCGTACAATTCGACAGCTTCCCTCCGACGGAGACTCAAGACGGGATAATCCCCGTCCCTCTGGCAACGATGGAGATTACCAATCTTCCACCTCCCCGAGAACAAGCTGCTGGTCTGGTACCTCTCACCACCTCACGAGGGGAGGTCATGTGGGTCCATCCAGACTTGGTGTCAGAAGTAACTCGGCCTATACCATCTCCCACTAACAAAAAGAATAGAAAAATCAGGACCTGCCACACAATCTCAGCAGACAACGAGGAAGCTACAGCCGTCGTCACGCGGTCCGGAGCGCAATCCCAACCTGTGGTTGACAGCCCAGCTGAAAATCATCAACCTACTACAACTGATGCTCCGGGACCGGCTCAGCCTTCGACGACCGACAAGCCTAGGCCGAAGGAGACTCGCTTCGACAAATTCCTCCGAAAGGATGCAGCCCAAGGGCTAGAGAGGCCCTATAACTTTGACATCTTAGCACAATTGGCTAACACTCCGGCCAAATTGTCACTATACGAACTCCTAAGGCTCTCCAAGGACGTTCGTATTGCATTGAGCGAAGCACTCCAAAATGCCGATGCCTATCTCGCTCGATCCAACCTCACCGGGGAGGACTCACCCGTGGATCTCCAAGACAGTGCCTGCACGGGAGTAATGCCCAATATCGTCTTCACTCCGTAGGATATGCTCATCAAAACCAACATACATGATCGCTCGCTATACTACACGGGATATATCGGCGACGTGAAGGTGGATCGGATGCACATTGATCCTGGCTCTTCCATAAGCATCATCCCGAAGGGTCTGCTACATCATTTCCGCATCCCAATGCATCGCCTGACACCTACAAGCACCGCCATCAGCGGTTTCAATTCGGGCAGGAGCTACCCTATTGGGAAGATTCGTCTGAAGTGTCAAATTGGCGACCTCCAATCCGAAGTCACCTGCTACGTCATAGATACAGACACTTCTTACAACATCCTCTTGGGGCACCCATGGATACACGATTATATGATCGTGCCTTCCACGCTACACCAGTGCTTCAAATATGTCGACAAACACGGCTTCGTGAAGACAAAATTTGCTGATATCGATCCCTTCAAAGGGGTCGAATCCTACTACTCAGATTCCTGCCTATACGAAAAGTCGAAGAGGCACCTTAATGAAGGAGACGCACAAACTCATACTGAGACAGCCACAGGATCAGAAGGACCCCTGACGATCCACCTCCAAGCTCGCAAACCGGGCAAGTCTGTACCCCTTACCGCCACTCTGCGGAAGGACGCAATCAGCCTCTCAGTGCAGGAGGAGCAAATGATAATCCGGCTGCCAAGGTCCGGCCAAATGCCGAGGCCCACAACGGAGCCACTGACAATCAGGCTATCAAGAGTCAGCCAACCACAAGCAGGAAAGCTCAACCCCTCGGATAGGCCCATGACGATACGCCTTTCCAGGAAGGGTCGACACCCCGATGCAAGGTCTGACATATCTAGCGAACCAGCCACTCCTCGCCCCACATCAAATGCCAAACTGGGGGTTGCTAGTCTGCCAACAACACCACGCTCAACTCCATCAACTGAACCACTGACAATCAAGCTTCCCAGGTTGTCCTCTCAGTCTTCGATCACACAGGGGGTAGCCGAAGAGGAACCGGAGCTAGCCAAGTATATGGCTACCCACACCAATGTCCCCTCCGCTGATGATGTAATCCCCCTAGAAAAGATACCTTACTTTATCAATAAAAGGCTATCTTTGAACTACACCGAGCTCAATAAGCTATGTACAATGTATGCTATGGAACACGGTATAGGCGCTCACCTACACACACAGGTGACAAATGTGTACACGGCGATCCAGCTTACTCCAGTAGAAGACGCTTACCGAGGGAGGAGATCATCCGATCATCTTCGGCCGGACGAACAACCCGCATCCCCTCACCATAGAAGAAGTCGACCTCGGGTCAGATGCCGGAAGACTGCCTCTGTATCTCTATAGCCCTCAATCCAAATATCTCATGCAAAAACAGGGGTATGATCTAGAGACGATGCCAGGATTGAACTACGGCACTGGGCGACGATTACCTTTGAAGCCGCCAGTTCCGGCGGGCAAACCACAGAACTACTATAACAAAACTCGATGTAGGCTAGGGTATGTAACGCCTACTACGACCCCTAAAAGTTCAGACGAAGAATGCGACTGGCAGTCACATTCAACCGGATCACCAACTTTCTACTCAGATACCAGCATCGGAGATGTGTTCAGACAAGTCATGTCAGTCAACATGGCATTCGCCGACGCTTACGAGAAAGACGAAGACATCTCCGAAATCCTCGAGCTAGAGCCATGGGCCCAGCAATTAGACGCACAATGGAAAAAGCGGTTTGAACTGAGAGAACCTCCTACTGAAGATGAGGTCATACAAGTGGATCTCGGCAGCGAATCTTCTCCAAAACTGATTTTCATCAGTAAAAGCCTAACTAACGAAGAACGGGATTCACTGTTAGAAATTGTCAGAGAGTACATTGATGTGTTCGCCTGGAGCTGTGAAGACATGCCAGGGTTAAATCCTGACATCGCTCTTCACAAACTCAATATTCGACCAGATGCGAAGCCGGTCAAGCAACAGCAGCAACGCTTCCGTCCAGGCATCATGGACGCAATCAAAGCTGAAGTCAACAAACTGATAGCTAGCGGTTTCATTCGTGAGGAGCAACATCCTGATTGGGTAGCCAATATAGTACCCGTCCTCAAGAAGAATGGGAAGATTCGAATCTGCATCGACTTCCGCAACCTGAACGAGGTATGCCCCAAAGATGAATTCCCCCTTCCTATCACAGACATCATGATCGATAATTCCTGCGGCTTCGAACGTATGTCATTCATGGATGGCTTCTCGGGGTACAACCAAATCAAAATATCTCCTGACGACGAAAAGCATACATCATTCCGTACACCGATTGGCACGTACTGCTACACAGTCATGCCTTTCGGTTTAAAGAATGCCGGCGCCACATACCAAAGAGCCATGAGCATCATCTTCAGAGACCACTTATGCAAGACGGTGGAGTGCTATGTTGACGATATAGCCGTCAAGAGCCGTAGCAGGGGAGACCATCTGCAGGATCTAAGGACGGTATTCGACCTAATGCGAACGCACAACTTGAAAATGAACCCTACGAAGTCCTTCCTGGGCGTATCCAGCGGGAAGTTCTTAGGCTTCATCATCACTGCAAAGGGTATCCATGTAGACCCTGAGAAGACAAAAGCAATCATGGAGATGGATCCCCCGAGAAATCTCTGCGAACTCAGAGGCCTTCAAGGGAGGCTGGCTTACATCAGAAGGTTCATTTCCAACCTCTCCGGGCGATGCCGACCATTCACACACCTCATGAAGAAAGGAGTCTCATTCGTATGGGACGAGGAATATCAGCTTGCTTTCGACAGCATCAAAGAATATTTGTTAAATCCTCCGGTCTTGGTAGCCCCGGTTCCTGGAAAACTATTCCTGCTCTATGTACGAGCAATGGAACACTCCCTCGGGGCTCTATTGGCACAAAACAACGATGCAGGCCACGAACAAGCCATATACTATCTCAGCCGAATGATGGTTGGGCCAGAGCACCGATACACCGCGGTAGAGAAGGAATGCCCCGCCTTGGTGTTCGCCATTCAGAAAACACGACACTATGTCACCGGACAAACGATACATGTGATCTCACGGGTCAACCCTCTTAGAGTCCTCATGACCAAACCAGGGGCACTTAGCTCTCGACTCGCCACATGGGCAATACTGCTGTCCCCCTATCATATGATCTTCGTCCCCCAAAAGGCAGTCAAAGGTCAAGCCCTGGCCGACTTCTTAGCAGCCCACCCGGGCTCGGAGTCCTCCAGGATATATGAAGAGATCCCAGATGAGGTCGCCGACTCGCATGCAACCGCTCACGAGAATGTATGGTGAATGTTCTTCGACGGTGCTTCGAGGACCGGACCTAAAGGCAATATAGTCGTCGGAGTCGGGGTAGTGCTGGTCTCCCCTTCCGGATTGGTGATTAACCGTGCCTATTCCCTCACAGAACCCTGCTCTAACAATGTGGCCGAGTATAACGCTCTGGTCATTGGCCTCCAACTTGCAAGAGAGCTGGGGGTAGAATACCTTGAAGCATACGGCGATTCCCAACTAATCGTCAATCAGATCCGGGGCTCGTACGAAGTCCGCCACGAAGACATGATCCCTTACCACCAAATAGCGATCGACATCATCTCGTCATTCGAGGGGTTCTTCATCGAGCACGTCCCCAGACTCCAAAATATTAAAGCCGATGCCCTAGCTGGTCTTGCCGCTTCCCTAGCAGTTCCGAATTATGATCGCCAATCAGTGGAAGTGATAGGCCATGAACTGGTCTGTTCCAAAAACAATGTGCAATTCGTGGCAAGTTATTCCGCACAGACGATCGATGACGCCCCAGATTGGAGACAACCATTCATCGACTTCGTCGTCTACAACATCCTGCCCGAGAACCCAAAGGAAGCCACTTCCATCAGAAGGCGTTCTCTCAGATTCTTTTACGATACAGAGACGAAGATGCTGTATCGCCGCTCCTACGACGGATTATTACTTCGGTGTCTGTCAAACGCAGAAGCCAAAGAAGCAGTACGAGAAGCTCACGACGGTGTCTGCGGGGCCCACCAGCCTGGCCCAAAACTATAAGATCATCTTTGCCGAATGGGCTACTATTGGCCCACAATGGTGGCAGATGCGATAGATTATGCTAGAAAATGCAAAGCCTGCCAAGTCCACGCAGACTTCATTTACCAACCATCCGAATTTCTACATCCGACAGTGGCGTCCTGGCCATTCGAAGCATGGGGAATGGATATCATTGGTCCAATCACCCCACCTTCCTCCCGAGGATATTGCTTCATACTTGCGATTACTGATTACTTCTCCAAGTGGGCGGAAGCTGTCCCACTCGCAGAAGTTAAGACTTCAAACGTGATTAGCTTCCTTAAGCATCACGTCATCTACCGCTTTGGACTACCACGAAGGATCATCCATGATAATGGTCCGTAGTTTGTAAGCCACCCATTCTATCGATTTTACGATAAACACCGTATTCAGAATATCGCTTCGACGCCGTACAACCCGGCAGTGAATGGGTTAGCAGAGGCGTTCAACAAAACGATCATCAAACTCCTCAAGAAGTTCGTCTCCTCCAACAAGCGCGACTGGAACGAGAAGCTCGGCGAGTGCTTATGGGCTTATCGCACCACAATTCGGACAGCCACCAGGAATACGCCATTCTCCCTAGTATACGGGAGCGAGGCAGTCCTCCCCTTGGAGACCCAGATCCCCTCACTACGTGTCGCAAACGACGACAACCACCAGCGTCGCCTACAAGAGTTAGAGGCCTTAGATGAAAAGCGCCTCATAGCTCAGCAAAGAATCGAGCTGTACCAAGCACGCATATCAGGAGCCTTCAATAAGAAGGTCAAAATTAGAATATTCCAAGTGGGCGATCTTGTTCTGGCAGTCTGGAGGCCAATGGTCATGACTCACAAGACCGCCGGTAAGTTCCAGCCAAAATGGGAAGGCCCATTTATCATAGAGACAGTATTCTCCAACGGCGCTTACCGCCTCGTTAAGCAGAACGGAGATTTGCTCATGTTGCCCGTCAACAGCAAGTTCCTGAAGAAATACTATGTTTAAACAACATTCTCCAGATCATCGAGTCACGTACCCGTTGGTACTACTGAACTCGCTCCATGAATTTCCAGATTATTGAGTCACGTATCCGCTGATACCACTGAACTCACCCTCATAGTTTTCCAGATTCTCGAGTCACGTACCCGCTGGTACCACTGAACTCACTCCATATATTGTCAGCTTTTCGAGTCATGTATTCGCTGATACCACTGAACTCACCCTTATAGTTTGCAAGATCATTGAGTCACGTACCCGCTGGAACCACTGAACTCACACTCACTATATTCCAGATTTCCGAGTCACGTACCCGCGTGTACCGCTGAACTCATGCCCTTCTTCCACAAAAATATCCCAAATTTCCAAGTCATGTACTTGCTGGTACCTCTGAACTTACACTTTGATTCCAACATTTATGGATTGTCGAGTTACGTACCCGCTGGTACCCCTGAACTTACACCCTAGTCACTCTTTTGAAAGAAAGTTATGTATAACCATACCGCTGAACTTTCTTCCTAAAAGAGATCATCCCTCATGATCTAATACCTGCACTCCCAGTGCACAACAAAGGTAACGGGTCCACAAACTTCCAAGACGGCCATGTCCTCATTACCTCTGAGCCGTTCCACTTCCGCCAAAAACAAAACACCCCCTACGTAGAACTTCCATGTCCTCATTACCTCTGAGTCGTTCTATGTGCCCTCCTTCATTGAGCCCACTCCTGTCATGTCCCCATTACCTCTGAATGGGAAGGCTCCGTCGAAGAAACCTTCATACTTGCCATGTCCTTATTACCTCTGAGTAAGTATGATGATTCCCTTGAAACCTATTATCTGTACCCACAACCGGAGTACGCCAAGGGTAATAGGTCCACAAATGTCCTCTGTTGACCATCAATATCCTCCGTCGAGTTCACTCCTGCCATGTCCTTATTACCTCTGAGTAGGAAGACTCTACGTTTAAAAAACCTTCTCACTTGCCATGTCCTCATCACCTCTGAGCAAGTATGTCGGTTCCCCTTCATCCTATTATCCGTGCCCTAAACCAGGGTACGCCAAGGATAATAGGCCCACAAATATCCTCAGCTAAATTTCTCAACACAAATCTATCATCTCATCAGGCCCCAGGAGCCCAGCTGCTCTACGGCATTCCTTTTTTTTTAATACCAAGAGCACCCATAACCACTTCGCTATGGCTGCTTCAAGTACCCTGATCAAAACTTATTACCTCTGCCTAAAACCAAGGTACGCCATGGGTAACAGGTCCACAAATATATCTCCTATATAGGGAAAAACATCACCACAATATCACAGGCGCAGCAAGCAATACAAATGAAGGGTAGAATTGAAAGTACTCTTTATTTGAAGGAAGAAAAAGCATTACATGTTTCGGGACCATGTCCCCTCCAGAAAGAAAGAAAACGGAAACAAAACAAGAAGAAAAAGCCGACTACATTTCAGCATCACTCAATTCTAGGAGACGATTTCTTACTGAAGTGGTCCTCCGTTCGATCCGTTGCCGAACGCGACGCTCGGCCTCCTGGAATAAATGCTCCTCCTTATCCAAGCCCAAGAACGCTTGACAGTCATCTTCCAATTTCTTCAAGGCAGTCTCCAGGTCAGTCGAAGCTTGGGTAATGCTGTCAGCATCCTGAACAATTAGTCCCCTGTCATTGCGGGTAATCTCGAGTTCAGACTCCAAGAAAGTCAACTTCTTCTGAAGAGCAAGGATCTGCTCCCGCGTCTCAGTAATCTCACGAGAGACAGACTCCTCCCGAGCCACAACGTTCTCGGTCGCATAACTCAATTTATCATACCGATCAGCTAAGTCGTTGAGATCCTTCAGCGCGGCCGGTCTAGTCTTATCTCGAGCCGCTCTGGTCCTCTCTATAACAGCAATAAGGGAATTTCGCTCCTCGTTTATAACAGCAGGCAGATCAGCCTGCCGTAATACTCGAAGCTCGGACACCAGCTGATCAGCCTCCAACAATTTCGCCTCTAGAAGCGAAGCCATCCCAGCATCATCAGGAAGATCCCTAAGGATGTTTATTTGACCATGGGCACATTGTCGGGCCAAGGTAAAAGAGGTCCCTCTGTTTACAGCGGCCTCGATTCTCCTCTTCAAATGACGATGAAAATTGGCGACCACGTCCTGCAATGCGTCGTCCAAAACCTCAGCAGAGGAGGGCGTCAGGGGAAGCCGGAGCGGCAATATCGGAGGAGTAACGCTAGAGTTCGTCATCAGGGGAGCGGATTCCGAGAAGAACGATGCATGGATAGCGGCCAACTCGTCTTCCGCCGCCCGGAGAGCTTGGATGCTCGGCAGGGAAGAAAGGTCGACTCTCGAAGCCATCGGAGCAGAGGATGATGCAAGGACCATCGTTCCCTGCCCCGACTGCCCCGAGAATTGGCATGCTAAACTCGGGCCCCCAGAAGGCTCATCAAGATGAGTCGGACAGTGAGGAGGTACACCTCTTTCTACCGATGCCCCTTCGATTGGGATTGTCTCAGCAACGTCTATCCTCGGCACTGGAGGGACAGGACCTGAATGTCCAGAATAATAATCAATCGACGTAACCCGAAGGACATAATGGTAGAGCAGATAGGCTTCCTCACGGGTTAAGATTTGGCTAATCTTACCAGGGGAGGGACATAAAGGCCGTGGCTCATCCACAACTGGCATGGTCCCCTCACCCGCAATCCCCGAGTTAAACTCAATCACGTCCCCTACCCCAGTCACCTCGAAGGAGAGTACGGGTTGATCTGCAGTCTCTTGAATAGGAGCGGGCTCATGGGAGTCCCCGTCATTCGGGGTCACCGCCTCGATATCCTGAAACTCTTCTTCTTCTCCCGACACCTAAAAGAGGGGACGAAGATAGTCAGGATTAAAACTCAAAGAAAAGGAGGGAGAAGGGATCAAGAGCAGTTTTGTTACCTCTAATGCAGGGTTGACTTCTTCGCCACCCTCTTTTATGGCTAGCGGACGATGCCTAGTCGCAACCAGCTTTCGGGATCGAGAAACACTGCCTATAGGAGAAACTTGCCTGCTACGCTTCGGAATAGGACCAGGCGCAACAAGAGACTGATCCCTCAGCACCTCATCTGACAAAACATGCGACTGACCTACCTCTGCGCCTACCACTGGAAGGATAGAGTCATCTTCATCACACTGGTTGCCTTCGCCACCCTCAGCAGCGAAACCCAAATCTGGCACTTCGGCTATAACCTTTCTTTTCTTGGCCCCTTGAGAGCCTTCCTCCAGACTGGTGCCAACAATAAAACTGGTACCCGGGTTAAAACCAACTGGGGGCTTGTTCGCCATGACATGATACAGAGCTGCCATATACAAGATCTCCATTGACTCCTTAATGGTAGGGACCGAGAAAATGGTACGGGTGTGGAACGAATCATAATATTGCCAAGCTCTGATACCATCAAGAAGACTACCCTCATAACCCAAGCAAGGACTGGGGCTGTCTAGACAAAGTTGGCTGTATCCAAACTGCCGGGCAAACCTGCTAGGCAGATAAGGCTCCAAAAAATAGCATTGCGGTTACGGTACACCAGATGTGCGGGACGGATGTTACGCAACCATAAGAGCATCTGGCCATCCAGAAGATGAGGGGGGGCGATACCGTCAATATGTACAGCCTCTATGTCCCTGGCAGTAAAGTGAGGGACGGATACGAAGATATGATACTTATCTGCCCTCGCCAATGCCATCCGACAAGTCCGCATGGTTTCACATTCCCAAGGCTTTTCACGATAGCGGAAGATAAATACGTCATCATCAGTCACACCGTCTCTGGAGCCCGGCCTCATCAAAGATGGGTAATGTATCAGCAGCCACCCCATCAAATAGTGATAGGGCAACTCAGTTCGTTCAAAATCCTTGGTCACGTCGCGAGCAATGATTTTGGATGTGAAAGTACGTAGGCTACGGTGTATGCTGCACACCATGGCCGGGAGGAGAGCTAGCCTGATTCGTAAAACTAACTTCACAGCCTGAAGGATGAAGTTACAACTAACTCTCTCAATAGAACCGGCTCCTCCTGAGACTACACAGTTTCATAGCCAGATCATCAAAAATCCCACCAGAAGCGCTTTCTCGGACAGCTCTTGAGTATCCTGGTAAAAATAGTCAAAAGTATCAGTCTGGCTCCCGAATCTGTCGCTGGTAGTAGCCACTCCCTTAGCCGACGACACCGAGTCCTCAACCGCTTCCCGAGGCCGAGGGCGACGAAAGGTGACTCTACCTAAGGCATCTACCGAGAAGAGATAGTACACCCAATCTTTGGTGTAGAGAGCATCCCCTTCCAGGTTACTATCCTTTTGGGTCATCTGATAACATATGTTATAATGGCACAATATCTCCTGGTAAAGGGCCGCAAAGCCAGGATACCGTCGTTCCAGATCTTCGAGTTCCTCGCTAGTGGGAGTATACGCTTCGAACGCTTCGTCCCCCCAAGGAAGCTTGGAGACCGCGTGCATCTCATGAAACGCGAGTCCCATCTCCCCTACAGGTGTGTAAAAGGTCCCCGTACGACAATTATACATTTCCAGCAGAGACATGAACAACTTCTTGTTTATGGACAAGCCATGACTGGTACCTCGGATAGCGTGGTACAGGCCAATCTCACACAAAAATACCTCATACTTCTGCAAGATCCAAGTAGACAAATTGATCCACGAAGCAATAGAGTGTACCCAACCAGGGAACGTCAACCGACCGACAGGATAGGAGCCTTTCCGAGCAAGCTGATTTATAAAAGTGTCGGCGATAGAAAAGGAGAAATTAGGGCCTGCCACATTCAGGAAAGAACCTGGGACCAATCCCGTCACAGAACAACTAGTGTGCACTTTACCGGCAATCACAGACTTCAGATTGTTATTATAATGGATGTTCCCCACAAATATCCCACCCCTGGTAGGGGTTAAAGTCTCCCCCATCTTCCGATCTAACGGGAGCATATTAAACCAAGATAGCGGGAAGTGTCGCTCCATTTGGGGGATACGAATCGCCATCCCATTAGAAACAAAGCTCCAATCCTCCGACACCTTCAGGACATGATCGTTCTCCACAGACAAGGCGTCTCCAAAAAAGAATACAGGCTTCAAATACTCCCCTTCAAATTTCTCGGAGTTCATCATAGCATTAAGGAAGTGGAAAGACTGATTCTTGATGGAATTTAATCTAACCATAGGCTCATCGCTCGAAAACTGGTCAGCCATATACTGAACAATATGGTCATACCTATAGCCGAGAGCGGCTTGAGCATTACCCACCAAGAGTTCTCCAGCAGCGTTAAACGGCAGATTCACTGAAGAACAAACAGAGAAAAGTAAGTTAAACGGAGGGATAAAACAAGAGAGAGCCGATTGGGTGTTCTCAAACTCCATGCGGCTCAAGAAGACATCCATGCGGCCCCATGAAGCTCTCAAAAATCTTATGCGGCTCCGTACAATAAAAAGTCTATGCGGTTTAGCATCACTTATGCGGCTTCGCCAGCAAGGCACGCATACAGACGCGGTAGTTCTCTTATGCGGCTCGCAGCTCAGCCGTAGGGTGAACATGCGATTTACAAAGGCTTGTGCATAAAGTATACGACGTAGCCATGGCGGTCGGGGTTCTTTAACTCATGCATTGTCCTTACCAGTAATGGGGGGGTAAACGTCAGGATGAACATCAGGTACGGCGACGGGCGGAATAGCAGCCGCAGCCGAGGTAGAAGTGGAAGTCGCCTTCTTGCCCTTTACTGCCACGGTCTTCTTGGGAGCCATTAATCACCAAAAGAGGAGAAGGGCAATCGAGATAGGGAAGGTCTGAGGAAGAAGAAGGAAAATAAAGAAGTCTTCTCTCTCTTCAAACTCTTCTTATTTATAGGAAGACGGGAGAAGGAGGACACGTGGGCCAATGACCGACTCATGAAGAGCGCAACCGACTCCTTGGGTTCCGTCTCCAAGATTCACCTAAGGCGTCAAATCCGAAAGATTTAATAAGCTGACCCTTGGGATTCCCTCCTACAAAGACGGCGCTGAAACGAATTTGAGGCAATTAAAGACCCACACGCGTGGCAAGAAGCTATGCGGCTGAACAGTCTCCTGCGGTCGAGTCACTTATGCGACTGAATAATTCATGCGGCCGGGACTTCTATGCGGTCAGAATTCCATATACGGCTAGAAGAACACGGCCATGCTTCTTATTCAAAGTATTTTAATTTTACAAATTGAAAACTTTGAAGGGGGTCCTGTAGAAGCATGGAAAATACTAAAGGAAATGATTCATGCGGCCAGGAAAGATCCATGCGGCTCAGAGAACTCATGCGGCTCAGGGAATCATGCGGCAAAAGGAGCTATGCGGCCCAAGGCATTCCATGCGGCTCAGAGGACACGTGGCCTGATAGTGCTTCCCTCCGACCCATGCTGCATTAATTGCTATGACGGCTGACCCCTCTGAAAAGTTGACAGCCCTGACACCAAAGCAGGTAATTATGGCTCTGCCATAATGATGAATCTCTAAGGAAGAGGAAAGAAATCTCTGACACAAATCTCCCGAGAGCCATAAAAATGCCACGTGGCTTTGCCACGTGGGCATTCTTATGCGGCTCGCTTCTCATGCTGTTCATAATAAATCCTATGCGGCTCAGGCCATAGGAGCCTCATGCGGTTCGGGCAAAGGACTTCCCATGCGGCTCAGAGTGAATCCATCCTATGCGGTTCAGGCCATGAAAGCCTCATGCGGCTCGAACGAGGACTTCTCATGCGGTTCAAGAGGATCATGTCCATGCGGCCCAGGCGGATATATACCTATGCGGCCCACAAGGATTACTCCTCTGTGGTTAGAAGACTCAAGTAAGGGCCACTGCCCACGCAGCCCTGACACGTGGGCTTATCCATGTGCGGCTCACATTCATATGCGGCTCACTAGTCATGCGGTCCAGATCCCCCCAGCAGCTCCTAGGACACGTGTCCTAAGCCGATTAATTCCTCAGATTTGTTGCCATTAAATATTGGGTCAAATCCCAATAAATCTGGGACACGTGGCAGAAAAATAGATCTGATTTATTCGCAGATATTAGAAGATCAATACAAGGAAGATTTATTCCAATCAGCATTAATTGCTCATAGGATTTGGTGTAATCTACACCTAATGGTCCAGATTCATCATAATTAAAATGAATGGCCAAGATGGACCAATCCTCAAGCCGCCGCTATCTCTAAAAAGCTAATCATTGGCAACCCTAATGATCAGATCCCACTATTATAAATAGCAAGGTGCCATTCCCTTGTAAGAGATACATTTTTTAGAGAGAAAAATACGTATATACAGAGAGACCCCTCCTCCATAGTCAGAGAAAAGAATACCCAGAGAGAGAGAAGCCAGAAGAGCAACAGAGGAGCAAGAAGAGCATTTCTTCATCAACGCCAACCATCTTTTCACAAGGAGCCAATGCTGCATACCGATCGTCCAAGGAGTAAGGCAGGGCTGCCGTCGCCTTTCCGAGCCTCTATCGTCACCCCCTAGAATCTAAAATAAATAATTGTACTTAGACTGCTGTACCTAGATTTTCGTCCCTAGGCTTTCTTTGTACAAGCGAGTTTGTAACGTGAAGTAAAAGTCCGATCCTCCGATAATTGTTCTGTTATTTTATATTTCATGGCAAACAGCGACACGATCTTGTGTTGCATTATATCCCTTGCTCGTGTGTTTAAATAACCACGGGGAAGATCACAATCTTGATTTCTGAAATTTCGCTCTATTGTGAAACCTTGTTTAGAATTTCGAGAACGGAATTTCCGTATTGCATGGATTATAGTCCTTCGATTTAGTAAGTGACTAGACTAGAGTAAACCCAATCTAGCAAATAAGTCAATGGTTCGTAAATATTTTTTTAGCTGTATCGTTGGATACTCTCTACCGCTCTTGAAACTTCATAGTTGCTCTCGATTATTCTCCCTTATCTTCCTGTCCTGTCTATTTCAGAACGACGAATGGTCATGCTTAATAGAAGTTATCAATATTTCTTAGCCACTTGTGTAAATTTGATTGCTTGTTAAATTTTGGGTTGCTTGATAAATGGGGGGGATTTTAGATGTCATATGCCTAGATATATGTTGGTAGGATTGTGAGCAACTAGTTAGAAGATTATAAGATTTTAGTTTGAGGAAGTAGTGTGACCAAAGGTGGGTAGAAGTCCTATAGGCTATGCAGTTACAAAATGGCTAGAGAGGGTATAAGATATTTTGATTAATTAAATTTGAGAGGACTAAAGGAATAGTAGATTTATTTATTTTCTTTTATTTTGAAGTTTAGGCATGTTTATGAGTTAGAATTTCGAGGACAAAATTATTTTTAAGGTGGGTAGATTTGTATCTCCCCTTCCCAGAAATTTTAAAATATTTTTTTTATTATTATTTATTTTAATTAAATGATGATTTTTAGATTTTTATAAATAATTAATTAGTTAATTATTACGGTAGATGATTTTAATCATGATTAAATTGGGAGTACAAGGTGACTAGAAATTGTGGCACGGATAGTGCAGTGGCGTGCTTTAACTATTAGCCTTGTGGCGGAGGCCGAGCCATAGAGATGTCCTAACTAGGAAAACTAAGCCAAGTTGTGACATGACCATTATAAATAATTTAATTATTCATTATTAATATTATTTGACATCCAGGTGACCCGGTCGTACCAAACTAGTCAAACTGGACCTGAAGTGAGCCCAAGCTCATGTAGTCATGCGGTACGTCCAATGACATTCGTGTTGATGCATTTTGGTATGATTGTGTCGTATTCCATTTTTAGTGATCTAATGAATATTTCTAAGTATTCTTATTTAAATATTATAAACATCGTTATTAGTTGATATTCAATATTTGTATAAAATAGGCTCTGTACATTTTTGGGATTATTAGATGGTGCAAATTGGTATACACACCATTATTGGTTTGTTGAATTTCATTATTGTCATTATTATTTTATTGAGGATATTATTACATAATATTATTTTATTATTATTAGCTATATTATTTTGTCAAATAAATATTATAGTATAAGTGTTCGTATTTATGTAGGAAGGCCCTACACTAGTTGGTAAAAAGTATTTAGGTATTTGGATTTTATGCAGATTGTCAAATAAGTAAATATGTAAATATATATGTGTATGGATATATATAAATGTATAAATATTATACATGAGAGTATGTGTATGTATATATAAAATATATATATTATACAGTTGTGTATGTGTATATATATATATATATATATATATATATATATATATATATATATATATATATATAAATAGATAATATTGAGATTTGTATTTTTCTACTAAAAATATTATTAGATTTTTGGAGATTTATTATATAAGTAATTAAATATATATATATATATATATATATATATATATATATATATATATATATATATATATATATATATATATATATATATATATATATATATTAAAAAATATATATATATATATATATATATATATATATATATATATATATTAATATATAATATATATATATATATATATATATATATATATATATATATATATATATATATATATATCTATATATATATATATATATATATATATTTTAATATATATATATATATATATATATATATATATATATATATATATATATATATATATATATATATGTATATATATATAAAAAAAAAAATATATATATATATATAAATATATATTAAAAAATATATATATATATATATTTTATATATTAAGATTTGTATATATATATATATTTTAATATATATATATTTTTTTTATATATATATATATATTTTTTTTTTAATATATATATATATATATATATATATATATATATATATATATATTTTAATATATATATATATATATATATATATATATATATATATATATATATATATATATATATATATATATATAACAAAAATAAAAGGAAAGGATAACAAAAGGAAAGGAAAGGAAAATAACAAAAATATATATATATATAACAAAAAAATAAAAATAAATAAATATATATATATAACAAAAAAAAATATAACAAAAGGAAAGGAAAATAAAAGGAAAACAATTATTCAGCCAACTCACCCATCCATACTCGAACCCACCTCGGCCAAGTCCTCATAGAACCCTTTCCGCAAGCCTTCCCAAACCGAACCTATCATATATACGTTAAGTATATATACATCGAGAATGCACGCGAGCAGAGGAGTTCGAAAACCTAAAATCCTAACCTCCAACCGCCGCCACCGACGCCACCACGACCACCCGTGGTCCAGCGAACCACCCGCCGCCGGTGCAGCCACTGTGCGCGGCCGGAGCTGCCGTGCGCACAGCCGAGATAGCAGAGCGTGCAGATAGGGGAACGGCAGGGACAACCCGGCGACCTCAACTTCGTCGTCAAAAATCATCCTCATCGCTCGATCATTTTCCGAGATACTTCTTCAGGTATGATGACAACATATACGTCTCCCAATCCCTTCAGTTAGTTTTTATTTAGACGGATTAGGTCGTCTAGAAAGTCGACACGAACTTTGCCGAAAAAACTGTTCTTGAATAGTTCACAGAGCAGTCCCAACCCCATACTTGGAAGGCGATTTCTCGCCAATCCGTAGATCGATTCAAAAATCTATTTGAACAGACTTGTAGGTTACATATACGGGATTAAAACCCTACTACCACTTTTAATTCTAGTTAATTAAACCGTAGATTAAATCGGCTTTAATGTTTCAGAAAAACCCCTTTTCTAAAACAGTAGAAATATTGAAAAATCCTCCGATACCACGTGCGTCCCGCCAAATCGGGCGACTTGGTGGCGAACCGAAAGCATCGAAAGGTGCGTAACGGCTTCGTGGATGTGTGGGCTTTGACGGAATTCAAATTGGTTGCGTATATGCGACGAATTTGATGCGTATCCGTCGAAATTTACCGTATCGGCCTCTGTGCAAGTTTCCCAATTAATTCGTGCACGCTCGTCAGATCGAGACGAAACTTACGCCAATAAGACCGTATCATTTTTCTGGTCCTGCGTGCCAAGTTTGGTCCAATTCTGAGATAGTTGAAACGGACCGCCGTTTCGCGGGCCCCACGGTCCGACTCAACGGGCGATTTTGTGTACGGTCCGTCGGAATCTAACTTTGGACATACGGTGAAAAACCTAATCCATAGACATGTTGTTTGACGACTTTAGAGATAGTTGACTCTGGCACGCTTTTTGGTGCAAAGCGGATTCAACGACGGACATCATTTTTACCCGAATTACCGTTTTGCCCCTGTATCCAGAATTGGACTTAAGGACAGGCAATCCTAGCTAATTTGACTATTCTGAGAACGTTGGTACTATTTATTTCAGCATATGGAGACTTTTTGCATATGTTGACTTTAGTGACTCATCTGATATGGTTGTACTATCGGTTTCTCCAGCTAAGGACCTCAGGCAAGTACACTTTCTGATTGCTTTTCGATTCATGGTAGTCTTTACATTTCATGTTTATACATATATCTTGCTGCTTGTTGACACGCTCATCACACGGAGTAGTCGGGAGGGGAAATATCTTAGTAGACATGTGGACTACCCAGAACTATCCCCATGATGTCTATTCGTGAACAATAGCACCTGTATACGACACGTGCAGGTGCCGGATTTATCCCCTAGCCGTTCACATGTCGAAACAGATATTTCACACCATATAGGGGAAATATCTTTTGTTAATTCTATTATGTTTTCGTATTACCGTCGGTTTGTGTACTTGTTCCATTCCTGACTGGAAACCATTAATTTTCAGGTTAGCTGTGGCTTCGCTTAGCTTGGGAGATACGGGTGTACATGCAGACAGAAATCCAGAAATAGATAGAAGTTGTTTCAATTTCATTAATTGTAAAATCTTGTATTTTCTTTAATTATAAATGTTGTAACAAATTTAGAAATGTGAATGAGCAGCAAATGTTATATTTGAGCATTTATTTTTTTGCGGGCTTGACAGCGTTCTACCGCTGACTCTGCGGCGTAGGCTGGCTTGGACACGTCTCGTATCCGAAAAAGCGGGTACGGGTCGTGACAACAATAGACCTCTGTACTATACAGGGGATGTTGGCGCCATTATGGTAGATTGCATGCATATCGATCCAAGGTCTTCTCTCAATATCATCTTCTCGGAGTCTGCTCTAGACTCTGGGCATACCGATGCATCATTTGTCTGCTTCTAGCACAACGATCAATGGCTTCAATGTCGGCAGAAGCATCCCCTGGGCAAGATCTGCCTGTCATGTCAAATAGGCAACTTGCAGACGGAGGTGACATGTTATGTCATCGACTTCGATGTATCCTAAAACCACTACTAAAATCTGTCAAATCAACAACGCCGGTGGACGTCGCTAAATAGGGCAAATACGTCGCTAAATCTAATTGGCGACGTATTTAGCGACGTTTCGACGTAGTCACGATTTACCTAGTCGCTAAACACCAGGACGTTGCAATACGTCGCTATAGCGACGACAATTAGCGATGCAGATGCGTCACTAATTTAGCAACTACAACCGACGTACAGCGACTGCATTTACCGACGTCGGCTAGCGACGTTTTAGCGACGTTCCATACATCTATGCTGACCTGGCATGTCAGGAAATTGGCGACGTTCTGCGACGTTGATACGTCGCTATATTACTGACACATAGCGATGTTTTAGCGACGTCTTAGTTAGCAACGTTTAGTGACGATCAGCGAGGTGGTGACACTTATTTAGCGACATTCCGATACTTAATTAGCGACGTGTATATTCGTCCCTGGACGTCGCTAAACGTCGCTGAAATTCGCTAAATTTGGTAAAAAATTTTAAAAAATATATAGCATTTGCGGTAGCACCTATTGCAGCATTTACAGCAGCACCTACAACAGCATTTACAGCATTTACAAATAGAGCTTACAAGAGTTATAAAGAGCTTACAAGAGCTTACAAGAGTAGAACATCCAAAACACAACTTTACTTATTACAGCTTTGATCTCCTCCTTTTTGTGCGTCAGTTCATGTCGGTCTGCACTCTCTGCAGTAACGACCACAAGCTTTATGTTCTTTAACGATATATTTCACATGTTTAATTGCCAAGTATGGGGACGAATGGCTCAGAACACAACCCAAAATTCATTCTAGCATACATTAGTCTGAATCATCTATGTTCTGTACATATGGTATAGTATATGTTCTTATCGAATTTAGTATCTGAAGGATGTAACAGAATCAAGATGAACCCACATAATGTAATACTAAGACATCATCTACTACTAAAAGATATAGTGATAGGTTGTCGTATTATTATTGTCGAGGGATGGATGTCGGAGGACAGTCAACTTTATCTACGGCTATATAGTTTCTGCCTCGCCAGTCGAATGGCTGCAGGGACTATGTCCTGATCACGATGTCGTACCGTAGATTAATACAAATTCCTTATAGCAAATGTCGTATATAGATTTCTGCCTCGCCAGTCGAATGGCAGATAAAAAGTTTATATTCGATTTTTTGACAAGTGTGAGAACGGATGGCTCAGAACACAACCCAAAATTCATTCTAGCATACATTAGTATGAATCATCGATGTTCTGTACATATGGTGTAGTATATGTTCTTATCGAATCTAGTATCTGAAGGATGTAACAGAATCAATAAGATGAACCGACAAAATATAATACTAAGACATTATCTACTACTAAAAGATGTAGTGATAGGTTGTCGTATCATCATTGCCAAGGGATGGGGGTTGGAGGACAGTCAACTTTATCTACGGCTACATAGTTTCTGCCTCGCCATTCAAATGGCTGCAGGGACTATGTCCTGATCACGATGTTGTACCGTAGATTAATACAAATTCCTTATAGCAAATGTCGTACATAGATTTCTGCCTCGCCAGTCGAATGGCTGCAGGGACAGTGTCTGGCTGGTACATGTAATTCAAAATCAGACTAATGGGACAGGTACTTCCAAACCCAGACGCACCCCTCACATTAGAAATATGTAATTCAAAATCAGACCCCAATGGAGATGGCCTACTGTCCTCACACAGCTTATGACACACTCAAACTCACTGGACTGAATAATTCTATTGGTTTGTCGACTGAACAATATGTTAGTATAGCATTTCTATGACTGATACATATATAAATACACTATGGCTGCTGTTTATTATCTATAAAAAAATATTTTAGGCTCAGAGTAACTACCATATTCCAGCTCGTCCATGTGTTTGAAAGTTGTATTATAAAACACATTGTACATATATTGATCGTTTTCTTAATATTGTCATTCATGCTAGTTTTCCGTAGTACTACTATATTCTAGATATGCATATTATCATTATAGTAAAGTTCATATTCTTTCTACGCCCACTCCTTCCCTTCTTTACTTAATGTTACCACCAGACCACCGACTTTTGGTGATACACGCGGACTTAACAGTATAACTTCCAGGGGATGTCTATCCATCTCCTTGTTTTCTTCTGATAGTTTAAACCGATCCATAATACTTGAACCGGAAATTGGGATCTCATTCTCATAAGTACTAGAGTTTGGAAGTAAAAATAGTTGAATAAAGTCCCCTAAAACATTTGAAGTAATCTTGTTGGTAATAACATGTTGATTGACAACCAACTCCATATAACATTCAATATATGTACTACATTTTTTTACATGCCAGCCGGCAAATCACAATTAACAAACAATATCTTCTAAAATCACCAACACTACCAATGATTCAAAACAAGTCTAAAAGAAAAATGAAATCAATAATATAGTTCCAGCTCTAATTTTCAACTGAGCCAAGAGAGGAATCAAATACATAGGATCATTTAAGCCAATAATAATATAGAGAATCCATGAATGAACAACAATCCAAATATATAGAAAGCCAATACTCAACAAACCGATACAATAAACAGGAGAAGAAAAGAGGCCATAAATTAGAGGGAAACCTGATAAGGAGCTACCGGAAGAGAAGGGGGGCTACCTGAGGAGGGTGCAAGGAGGAGGAGAGAGAGGGGGGGAATATAAAGCAGTGCCCTAGAGAAAGAGAGAGGGAGAGAGAGGGGGGGCTACCTGAGAAGAAGGCCGGAGGAGGGTGCGAGGAGGAGGAGGCCGAAGGAGGGTGCGAGCCCCGGAGGAGGGAGAGTAGGAAATTTGGGGGGGAAAAAAATTTTGGCCGAGGAATAATAGAAAAGAAACGCTCTTGCACCCTATATGAAACATTTAGCAACGTCCCCATGCGACTTCGCTAAACGTCGCTGATTATTAATATACGGTGACATACTATAATAGTCGTCGCTATGCGTCGCTATATTAAAATAATTAGCGACGTGTAGCGACGAAATTGTGACACAAATTCCCATTTAATAATTAATGTCGCTATTCGTCGCTAGTAGTCGCCACCAGCGACGAATAGCGACGTCACATTGCCACGTCATTAAATTTCTAATAATTAGCGACGTCCTCTCCTGGAGTCGCTAAATTCGTCACAATTTTACCATATTTTGGTAGTGAACGTCTTGCTATGATGTCCTTGGATACATAAGTATATGATAGTCTGATCCACGCTTCACCAATACATGAAGTACGTTGATAGCAACGGACGGGTCAAAATGGAGTTTGTCGATGCCGATCCTTTCAAAGGGATCGAAGTCTATTATGCTGATGCATATATCTACCAGTCGGCCCGACAGGAGGAACATGATGCTGAAGCCGACGATGAGTTAGAGGTAAAGGTTACTTCTGATAAGCCCGTAATGGTTCATCTCAAGGGACACACTCCCCAAACATTAGCTCCTCTGGTAGTGAAACTCCAAAGAGGACTCAAGAGCCTCTCATGGCTAAGCTTCATAGAAAACCACAAGAGCCACTTGTGGTTAAACTCCTAAGGAGAGCCCCACGACCACCATTAAGAGAGAACCGGCCAGCTACAGGGACCCAGGCACCCCTAGTCGTCAAACTACGGGGAAAAGCCTCCAAACCTCCACTTGTAGCAGTTGTAGCTATTGAGTCAAATGAGTGTATTGCTACTCATGTTGATGTACCATCACTGGACGGTATAAACCCCAGTGACAAAATTCTTTATTTTATCAATAAAGGGTTATCTTTGAATTAGCCTGATATTGCACATTGGAATGTCATGTACACTTCAGATAATGCTTTAGGCTCTTTGCAAACACAGATAGCACTCCTTAATGTGATAAATTGGGTCCTTCCATCCCGAAGAGCTTGCTTTGTGATTCCAGCCAGAAAGAAAGAGGAGAAGTCCATTATCTTTTGTCGAGTGGAACGCCACCAAAAATTACCCCAGTTGAACCTGAGCCCGACAAGATGCAAATTCACCGTTATATCTCTCAAGCTAAACACCTCATCCAAAAGATGGATTACGACTTGAACAATAGCAAAGGCTTAAACTATGGCAAAGGTCAACGCCTACCCGTATGCCTTTCCGCCACAAAAGGGAAGCCTCAAGATTATTATAATCGCATTCGTCGAGGATTTAGCTATGTAACGCCCCCAACAACTCCGGAGAGTTCAAAAACCGAAGTCGGGGTGCACCCCTACTCGTCTGGATCCTCTACTTGGGACTCCGATACTAGCATTGGCCAAGTCTTTAGAAAGGTATTGTATGTCAATAAGACTTTCGTATACCCTCCAACAGAGGACAAAGACCAGACGTTGGAATTCTTCGAAGAAGAACCTTGGGCCGAACGCCTAGGATCTCAGTGGAAGTTGCGTTTCGAACAACGAGAACTCCCACCGAAGACAAGGTCGTGGAAATCGACTTAGAGGATGAATCTTCACCCAAACCTATTTTATCAGCTAAAGTCTATCCCGGGATGACTGTAAATCCTAGATACAACTTGTCCATGATTATATCGACATTTTCGCCTTAAGCTACGAAGATATACCGGGTTTAGACCCATAGATCGTGAGGCAAAAACTTAACATTCGGCCAGATGCCAAGCATGTCAAACAACAGCAACGATAATTTCACCCTGATGTCATGAATGCAATTGAAATCGAGGTGAATAAACTCATAGCCAGAGGTTTCATCCACAAGAAACAACATCCAAATTGGGTAGCCAACATTGTTCCCGTCACCAAAAAGAATGGGATGATTCGGGTCTGCATATACTTCAGGGATCTCAATTCGGCTTATCTGAAAGATGAATTTTCCCTCCAGATCACCGACTTGATGATCGACAATACCTGTGGCTTCAAATGTATGTCTTTCTTGGACAAATTTTTGAGCTACAACCAGATCAAAATATTTTTCGATGACAAAAAGCATACGTTGTTCGAACTCCAAATGGAATCTTCTGTAATACAGTAATGCCTTTTGGTCTAAAGAACAATGGGGCAACAAATCAACGGGCTATGCACAACATATTCTGTAAACACCTCTAAAAATAGTGAAATATTATATTGATGACATCAATATTAAAGTTGAATTAAAGGCGAAGATCTGAAGGACCTAAAGACTGGCTTCGATGTAAGCACATCAGCTGAAGATGAACCCAACCAAGTCTTTCTTGGGGGTTTCCACTGGTAAGTTCTTGGGCTTCATCGTAACAGGAAAGGGCATTCATATTGATCCTGAGAAGACCAAAGCCATCATTGACATGGCTTCGTCGAAGAATCTTAGAGAACTTCGTGGCCTGCAAGGACATTTGGCATATATCTGGTGATTCATAACAAATCTTTTCAGACGATGCAAACCTTCACCAAGCTAATGAAGAAGGGAGTTTCTTATTTCTGGACCAAGGAATGCCAGTAATCATTTGACGTCATCAAGAAATATCTCTCGAATGCCCCTGTTTTAGTGGCCCCGATTACGGAAAGACCCTTTCTGCTTTATGTCTCCGCAATGAACCATTCTCTTGGCGTACTGCTAGCTCAGAAAAGTGATACAAGTCATGAATAAACCATCTACTACCTAAGTAGGATGACGATTGTTGTCGAACACCGGTACAATTCTGTTGAGAAGGAATGCTTGGCTATGGTATTTGCCATACAAAAAATTTGCCATTATGTGGTGGGACAAACAATCCACGTCATCTCTCAGGTCAATCCTCTCAGAGTTCTCATGACTAAGCCAGGAGCGCTGAACTAACGGCTAGCTACATGGGTGTATTAACCAAACTTTTGGTGCCATTACAGGCGGACGCGTGACTGAAGGCTAATCGCACAAGTGTTCCTCTTCCTTTCGACAATTCTCTAATTGGTGATTGGTGAATTTTCTGTGGTGGTTTGACCCTTCTTCGCTACTTTTCATGCAAATCTAATAAATTCTCTTGTTGGCTTGCTACATCCGTTGATCGATAACATGATGCTTGTAATGCCACAAGTCAATACCACTAAAAAGCTAGTAAAATAAACTTTGAATGAATTGATTATGTTGTAACACCAATAAATGAGTGAAATGCCACATGACCATATGATAACTGAAATGATGTAATGATTGTTACAATGTAATGAATTGATACAATATAAATCGTTGAAACAAATGTTGGGAATGGAATAATCACTATATGATGATGCGATGAATGTGAATGAATATGCTGCCTATTTACTTTCAAGAAAATTTTACTATGCGCACTATGGTTATCGAGTTGGACACACATTCATATGATCATGGACAACTTGTTCACAAGGGGTGATTTGTTTTCTCGAACGGTACCTGGGGCGCTAGGAACGATTAGGCATAGAAGAAAATATAAACGTAGTTTATGGGTATGTGGTATCGGAACATTCATTCAGGCTCGCAACCTATTTTTAATGGCACGTCGAATGCTGTACGAAGTCGAATATGGCAAAGTCCAAAATGATGGAATGACAACAGTGGTCATGTTGTAAGGATACATGCTAATCAATGTCTTGTGAAGGGCGGTAAGTAGTGTTATTATTATTATCATGTGCCTTATAAAGGAAAGCTGGAATCGGCCGATGGTAAATTAAACAATTATTTTCATAATTATCATGTTGCCTCATATATATTACTATGAATTGCTAGAACCTAATAAAGATGCTTTTAAAATGCTTGCCATTAATTTCACCAGTATTGGTTTAACTGAGTGGGTCAAAAGGGACTCACCAACGTAATTTTATAATGTGCTGACCCCCTCCTCCACAGGTACTGGAGAAGGAGTAGGCCCACGTGAGAGATAAGACTTTTGGTTGCTACTATTTTCGAGTTATTTTCAAATAAAGATGCATAAAGTATTATGGAGTTTTCAAGAATTTCTACTTAGTTTTCATTCTAATAAAGAACAGAAAGTTATTTCATGACAGCCTATCAGTTGTTTTCTTTCATGAATCAATGTAAGCCAGAACGACATTTAAAGAGTACTAAAAAAAGTTGTACTTGCTGCTATTATCAATAAAATGAGTTATTTCTTCCTATAATGTCTTTTCAATATTTTGCAATGTGGTTGTGTTTTAAATATTTCAAAACGAAACAAATGTGCACGTTCTTGCCTTGTACAAGTGCAACACAAGACTTTTACGACATCATACCCAGCGAGGACGATCGATTTAGTAGAATCAAAGTGAGGACGAACTACTTACATAATCGGGACATGATAGATTGGTATCAGAGAATGGTTTCAACTCCTCGAATTTCAATTTTTTTCAAATGGAAGTTTCGACATAAATTTTCTCGATTGATGGTGTTGATAGTGGTGGGATAAAATAATGGTCTATAGAATAAGCCCACAAATATTTTATGAGTACGGATGGAACTATTTTTTGTTGTAGAATGACTAAAGATGATAGTTCAAATACGACCCTCATCGTCTGACCAAATAAAAATTTTATGAAACTAACAGAAGCTCAAAGGAAGTAGAGCAAAGCACAACATCGCCAGCTTCAAGAGCAACTTTAACACCAGTTCAAGGAGCAACTGGATGCTCAGCAAAAGCAGCTGGACAATTTGACTCAGATTGTCACCATGCTGTCGGCCGAACACAAAGTTTCTGTAACGGTCACAGCAATTGAGACTGTAGCAGTGACGGTAGAACAACCTGAAATGCCGATACGAAAGAGGTCAAGCTTCAAATTCTGTCATGCTCCAGAACCAGAATACTGGAGAGTAGAGGACATACATAGCCAGCTACATACATTGAAGTGGAACTCACCTCGTAATATGGTCATGACTGTCTAGATGCATGGGGGTTTATCTACAATCTATCAGTCTCTTATGGTCAAGAACAAGCCTAGTGTTTTGTCACGACCCACACCCATTTTTTTCGAATACGAGACGTGTCCAAGCTAGCCTACGTCGCAGTGTCGGTAGTAGAATGCTGTATAGTCACAATGCTCAAAATCACAAATAATGCTCATTCATAAAATTAATTTAATTTATAATATTCACAAGTTTTATATTTTACAGAAATATATAAACTCTTACAAATATTGAAATGATAAAACTCATCTATCTAGCTAATCTCTAGGTTACTATCTGCAAGTAACCCGTAACTCCCCATGCTAAGTGAATCCACGGCTAACCTGAAAAATATTGGTTTCCAGTCAGGAATAGAATGAGTATAATTCACTGAATATAGTTTCAATATATGAAAATGACTATACAACAGAGATTAGCCTTTAGACATATGATTTAAAAAATAAACACAGAAAGACAAATAAAACTAAACAAAGAAAAATAGTAAATAAATCTAAAAACAATACTCACCGACTGACTGAAGTACCTTTGATATGTGTTCGGTCTCGGGACAATTACACGACACGGTCTACACTGTATAAAGTTACACGGTCTACACTGTATAAAGTTATACGGTCTATACTGTATAAAATCACACGATCTATACTGTATAATGTACACGGTCTACACTATATAAAGCAATAATGAAACACTGTCTACACTGTATAAAGTAATAATAATTACGGTCTATACAGTATACACGGTATAAGGTCAGATCACACATCGTTGGTACTTTACCTCCCCCGACACCACAAAGAATAAAATCAACATAAAGACTAAAATCACATCTCTATCGACTAACAATGATGCATAGTAAAGATCAATACTGAAAACAAATAATAAACTGTACTCGCCTGTGGTCCTTTGCTGGTGAAACCGATAATCCAAACCACTCAGTGTGCCACAATAGTCAAAACTCGTACAACAGCCTCCGGATGCTGAAATAGACATTTCCAATGTTCTCAGAATAGTTAAATTAGCTAGAATTGTCTATCCTTAAGTCCAATTCTGGACACAGGGCAAAAAGGTAATTTCGGGTTAAAATGGTGTCCGCCGTTGGACCCGCTTTGCACCGAAAAGTGTGCCAGAGTCAATGGTCTCTAAAGTTATCAAACTACATGCCTATATGTCTGGTTTTCCGATATGAACCCAACCGTATGTCCAAAGTTGGATTCTGGAGGGCCGTGCACAAAATCGCCTGTTGAATCGGACCGTGGAACCCGCAGAACGGCGATCCGATCAACTGTCTCAGAATTGGACCAAACATGCCATATTGGACCACAAAAATGATACGGTCCTGTTGGCACAATTTTTGTCTCGATTTGACGAACGTGCACAAAGTAATTAGGAAATTTGCACAGAGGCCGATACGGTAAATTTTGACGGATACGTATCAAATTTGTCGCGCACGCACAACCAATTTGAATTTCGTCAAAGCCCACACGTCCGTAATATCCGTATGCACCTTTTGATGCTTACGGTGCGTGACCACGTCGCCCGGATTGGCGGGACGCATGTCGTATCGAAGGTTTTTCGTAAATTTTTAATATTTTTGAAAAAAGTTTTTCTTGATTTTTGGATTCGAATAACTCTGCAAATACTTGACGAAGTCAGGAAATACAAAAAGGGGTTTAATCTTGTATATGTCGTCTAGGTCTGTCTTGAATTAGATTTTGAAAACTGTTAATAGGTTGGCCACGAATTTCCTTCTAAGTTAGGGTTTTAGGCTATCACTGTGTTCTGTTTTTGAACATAATTCTCGGCAACTTCATATTGATTTCTTGAACGAAACAATGGGCCATAAATAAATCCTTTTGAAAGGATAGGAAGACGGTCAGGTTGTCTATATATAGGAATTTACGGTTCATGATTTTGTCAACCAGGGAGGAAGAAAAGCGAGTTCGAAGTCGTCACCTGTGGGGGTGTCACTGCCGCGGCTCTGTCCTGTGCGCGCGAGGCTTCTTAGCAGATTTCGGCCGCGTGTGGTGGCGGCGCCCACGGCGAGCGGCCGCCCAGGGTGGCTGGGGGTGCGCGTAGCTGAGGATAAGGGTTTTGAGTTTTTGCGCCTTCTCTCTCTCGTGCTCTCGTATAATATATATACAGTTGTTTGGAAAATTCAAGCGTGCTCTCGATTCTGCGAGGGGTTGAGAGTTCAGGTCGGGTTATAGCTGCTGTCGGGTAGGCTGAAGCTTAGGTCCGGTTTTGCTCTGCTGGTGGGCTTCTACTATTCTTTATTATTATTAGTTATATATATATATATATATATATATATATATATATATATATATATATATATATATATATAATATATATATATGTATTATATATATATTTTTATTTTTTATATACACATTGATTCATATATATAATAAATATATATATATATATTATATATATATATATATATATATATATATATACATATATTTACTATATATGAATAAATTCTCCAGTAGTCCAAAAAAATAATAAGTTTGGAATATATTCCCATGGTGTTGGGCTTATACTAAAACTTATACATACAATAATATTTATTTCATAAATAATTTAGAATATTAAATGATATATTTTTATTATTATAAAACTAATAACAATATAAATAACAATAATAGTGATAACTAATAAAGAAAATCTATAATAAGTGTACGTCCAAAATATGTGTTCTTGATATCCCAACATTGATGTATACACCATTATGCATAGTCTAATAATCCCAAAATTGTACAAGGACCTATTTTATACCAATAATGATATTTGTAATATTTAATTAACAAATATTTAGATAATATTCAATACAACACACTTTTGCCAAAATACATCAACACGAATGTCGTTGAACGTGCCGCATGACTACATGGGCTTGGGCTTGCTTTGGGTCTAATCTGGACTAGTTCGGTACAACCGGGTTCCCTAAAACTCAATAATATAAATAATAAATAAATAAATTTTTGGTAAGGGTTAAGTCGCAACTTGGCCTGGTTATCCTAATTTGGACATCACTATGGCTCGGTCTTCCCTACCGCGGCTAATAAACTAGCCAAAGCACGCCATGGCACTATCCGTGCTACGATTTCTAGTCAACGTGTACTCCAAAACTCAACTATGGCTAAAGTCATCTACCGTAATAATTAACTAAGTAATTATTTATAAAATTCTAAAAGTCACCATTTAATCCAAATAAATAAATAAAAATATATTATCAAAATTTTGGGAAGAGGGGTTACATGTCTACCCACCTTAAAAATAATTTCGTCCTCGAAATTCTAATTCGTAACTATTCCTTAAATTCAAAAAGGAAATCTTTTAATTCCTCAAAAATAGTTTATATCCTCCTCCTAGCCATTTTGTAACTACGAAACTTCGAGGACTTCTACCCACCTTTGGACACACTACTCCCTCAATTCTCATGTCGCTAAAACTTTATAACTTCCAACTAATTGCTAAAAATTTCTACCGATAGCCATCTACTATATATGGCATTTATAATTCTCTCTTATCTATCAAGCAATCCAAAATTTAATAAGCAACAAATTTATACAAGTAGCTAAGAAATATGGACAAATTCTAATAAGCATGACTATTCGTCGCTCTGAAATAGGAAGGACAAGGAGATAAGGAAGAATAATCGAGAGCAATATGAAGTTTCGAGAGCGGTAGAGAGTATCCAATGATGCAGATGGAAAGAAAATCTATGAACCATTGACTTATTTGCTAGAGTGGGCTACTCTAGACCAGTCATTTGCTAAATCGAAGAACCCTTCGTTTCTTAGAGGGGCTTGCGATCCGTGCAATACAGAAGTTCTGTTCTCAAAGTTTACTCTAAACAAGATCCCATAATAGAATGGAATTTGGGAAATCAAGACTGTGATCTTTTTCGTGGTTATTTAAAAATACGAGCAAGGGATAAAAATGCAATACAAGATCATATTGTGACTTCCAGGTATATAGAATGAGGGTTGCGAATGACCTTACATTATAAGAGGTGGAGACCACATGATAGGTACAGGGACCTAAATAATTCGATTTTATAGTCCAAATATGGTGGTATGTATGAATGGGTTTTACTGGGTCTTAATGGGTTCCCTGATTGGACATCAATCGTTGGTTGGATGAACCTTGGATTTCAACCTATATGGACTGGACAAGATCCCAATGGTAAAACTATTACTGCTAGGTTAGGGTAATCCTAGAATAGTTTTTCACCCAAGTGGTTGAGCTAGTTGCCAGTCAGATTGGTTGGCTAGGTCCCTAAAGCCCAAATATGCGTCTTTCGTGACTTTTGTGTTTTAGTAGCACGAGAAGGCACAATTGAGTGGTATACTAGTGACATGTGCGTAGTGGGCTTCGAGTGAATCGCAACCATATATTGGGTCGAAAGATTCGAGTCGAAGTTGAGTCTCTAATTGTAGTCGGGAAGCATACGGTTATTATGGTAAGGGTTATAGCTAGTCCTTTTGACCTAAAAGTCGTACCATAAAAATAGAGTACAAGGGGACGGGTTTGAGTGGGACATGATATACCTAGATGAAGGTGGACTCGTCTAGATCTTGCATATAAAATTTGTTGGAAGGTAACCACTGGTCTCGCGCTCCGAATATTAATGACACGGTCGGGGACCCAAAATAATCTAAATAGAAAGTGGGAGTCCATGGGGCATTAATTATCATCATAATGGAATCATTCAAATCAATCGGTAATCCTCGTATATCCTAAAATTTAGTAGACTTACAGTCTACTCACCTTATAAGCTAGGACATGATTTTAGGAATAATGAGGTTAGGAGAATTCCAAAGTCCGAGTATTGTACCTCGACTCTTGTTAATAAAGAATCAGGCTGTCAGACTATTGTCACAAGAGTTATAGTGATCATGCATTGCTGTTGGCAACTGGTAGATCATAATATGATAGGGTATTTAAGCTATGGTATTGGCTAAGCTAGTGACTGTGGGGTTCCCATACTAGTTAGGCCTTAATAATAAAATTTACATGACTAGGATAATATTTGTTGGAAACTAATCTCGGGATGGGTGTCTACCATAGTCACGGTAAATAATTATCCTTACCATTGTCTATTCATCTCATGTCTAAACTATGGGCTTTGGTCGAGAAAAGGTTGGGTTAAGGCTTAAGGCTGCTAGTTAAAGCAAGCTTCAAGCAAATAATTTGAGACTCACAACATTTGGTTTCTTGAGATTAGATAGTCTCCTGGGTTGGCATTTTGACTAAGGGTAAACCCTAATCATTCTCAATGTCAGATGGCTATAAGGTCCCAATAGTAGTTTGAGGGTCGAGAGAAGAACGAGTAACTCATGGCAAGGTTCTAGTCACAGGGCTGGCTGATGGTAGCTACACTTGTGTATACAACTACCATAGCCATGGAGGATACTCCGTATCTATTTACCAATTATGAGCTTTCATCTTTCCAAATTAGTGAAAGACAAAAATAATAAAGAGTTCAAGAAAGATGTCACCGAATACAATTACATGATTCAAAGGCGAATGTATAATTCTAGAGGAATTGTCAATGCAGTCGTGGATGAGATCTTAGATACATTTACATCTCAATCCACGTAGGTTAATCAGAGGAAGAGTGAACCGGGTGCACTACGGTTGATCAGACCGTAATACACCGACTCTGATTAGACAATATATTAGTAGGCGTCCCCAGTAAATATATGTCTTGAATCAAGCTCGAGAACAGAGTGAGCTTGCAAAACTAGGTTGTAATAGCAGCATTGGTTAAGATAGTCAAAATACAAGTATGCGAGATTTTTGAAAGAAGGCACAAGTAGTTCGAGTTCTGTGAGAATCAAAACCTTACCCAGTGTTCTAGCTTATACAGTCTTCCCACTATCTTCTTATCCATAAAGCCTTGGTCGACTAATGGGTTATGGACCTCTAAATTCTATATTCTAGGTAATCCTATTAGCGTTAGTTAATTACCTCGTCAATAGATCGCAAGGACCATAGAATGCTAGATTGGGATACTTGCTACCCAACTTACAGAACTTCTACTAGTATTGGATCTGGATCTTGTGGGTCACACATGGCATTTTCCTATCCTCTATGGTATCCTAAACTTGTAATCATGTTTGAAGTTATTTCACCGAGGATTATGCCTCGCCCGTATACTCTGGCTGTGGTAAACTCTTGGTTTCGTAACTAAAATATGATACAAAATCGAACACTTCTTAACTCTATCCAATAATGACTCAAGGGTAACTACGATCAAAGAGGACCACTAGCCATGGTTTTAGCAATATTCTATAACCTATATTTTCTTAAACTAATTTCAACTCTAGGGGTCGTGCTTCGCCAGTGCGCTGCTGGCTGCAGTGTATCCATAGTCTCCATAATTCAAAATGGAAACAGTGTACTGTTGTCCTGCCATTATGAGTCAACTAATATTTCTTTAACTATATCTATAAAAATTCATGAGCTTCTAGGGATTCAAACACGTTGACTATGAAATAAAGCGTAAGTATTTGTCCTATCAGTCACAACCCTTAGAATAAAAGATTGAACATAGAGGAAAATAACTGAAGACAAAAGAAATACAAACATTCTATTGTCTATTTCATGTGTATTCAACCATGGAGGAAAAACTTTGAATCGAAATTAACTAGAGGTTCATATATAGATAACATAACCAGGAATTATATAAAAATAATAATCCTTAGGGCAACTAGGAACTAAATAGGCAATTCGGACTAAGATATGAGGATGATAGCTAAAGAGGCAAGAGAAGGAATTGAATAATTTATCAAGGTTACATCATAAATTCTAGGAAGCCCTGTCTCACCAAGTGAATAATCTATCCACATTGGATCATATCGTCATATCAAGAGGTAATAGTGTACCTATGGGGATCTGAAAAAACTATCAAAATTAATAACTCCCCATCCAAATTCTATGGCCTATACTACCCATCGGTAAATTTATATAAGGGACTCCTATCCTAGTCATTCTCTTAAGTTAAATTAATCCCTAACTCGTGAATGAGCATTTTCTAGTCGCAGGCTCGCAATAGTACGACTAACTTAATTACTATCACGAGTTCGCATGATTTGTGAAAATAGACCTGCATGGTGTAGTGCCCCGCTCCTCGCGGTCCACTATGTAATACCTACGGCTTGTTGACTCAGTCATGAACTGAGTATTTGGTAAAACCTTTGCCGGTATCGATTGATCATGGATGAAATACAATGAACCTTTCCAATTGATGGATTGACTTCTACTGAAATGAATCCAAGAGTTTTGTTGGATGTTTTCTTTCGCTGCTTGGTTTTGATGAATGTATTTTCGTGTTGGTTTTCGATGATTGGTTTTCATTGTTCGCTTTCATCGTATTTCGCATTCATTCCGAATCTTGAGAGAAAGAGACGAAGTATGCTAATCAACCATTGGTGCCAATATAGGCCGCGTGAATTGTTCGTGAATGGCGCGTGAAGTACCTCCTTCTGTCAACTAAGATTCATCTCGGTGAGTTGCTTTAACCGGGCTTGCATTTATTTGTACGCCCTAATAAAAATGATCTCTAGTCCACTCTGTTGCCTTGTCCATGTGATCAACGATACCTCAATAACGAAAGATAAGAAAAAGAATGAATGCTAACGAATGACTGCAAAGGAAATAAAATGTTATTGAATGCTATCGAATGACCAAATGAGAACTGAATGCAAATGAATGACCGAACGATTAAGGCTAGTTATGAACTAGTCGCTATCTGTCGCACTGCTAGGTTTTATCTGATAGAAAGAACAAGTCATGCATTGGTCTCGGACAACTTGTTAGCAAGGTAATAGTCTCTCGACGATTCTGGGGGCACCTGGGATCGATCGACCTAGGAGAGATTGTAATAGCACCTCAGGGTAAATGCTACACCTCGGGAATGTTGTGTCCTTAGCGACGAGCAGAACCATTGAGTCACAGCGGATAATCATGGGGGACGGGCCCATGGACCACCATGTAGTTAGGACATGTATGTGAACAAATCTTTATTTCAAAACCTAACAATGAATGATGATGGCAAAGTATGCTTCCTATATTCATATGCAAATTGTGCTAACCTGTTTTGTGCAGGGATGACTGTCGACGTTGGTAAGTTGGTTATGAATATTTCTACTGTTATGTTTCTTATGAATTGTTAAAAAGAACCTAGACAAGTAGAAAGATCACTAGTAAATATGTACCTTCACATATTGAATTAGTGCAAATATTTGTGAGTTTCGGCGAAGTGCCGCTCGCCAGTACATGATGTGTGCTGACCCACGTTGTGGGCATCCTTTTCAGAAAGCAAAGGAGACAGAGGGATTTCAGGAGAGGCACTAAAGCTCGTCTAGCCCAGTAAAGCTGTTTGCTGCCTCGAAGCTTCATTTTCTTTCCAGTCAAGTTTCAAGTTTTCATTTTCTTTGAAGGTGTCTTTCAATTCCAGCTTGTAATAAAGGGATATCATGTATGGACATTGTGGCTATTTTCAAAAGAGAGTTTCAAAGAGAATCATGTAGCCAATATAAGTCACTTTGAGTTCGCAAAGCTTTGTACTTGTATTCCTATAAAGTTATCAATAAAAGAAGTATTTCTATTTCAAATCTCTGTGTCCAACATTTGGTTTTCTGCAATAAATGGGTGCATACGTGTGTTTTGCTTAACTAATGGGTGCGTGCGTGTGTTTTTGCTTGACTAGTTGTTTTGTGCAGGTACATGGCCTTGTGCAAGTGCAACTTAGGCTTGCACGGCATCACGCCTTAGCGAGGACGATCGATCCCGCAGGGATCCAGGCAAGACGGACGACCCTAGCGGGATCGGGACGTGACAAAGTGGTATCAGAGCACGACTTTACGTCCTTGGCCTTTTACAAATATCATTTTTGAAAAAGTATATAAAGTATTTTGATGGCTTTCAAAAGAGTCCCGGTTTTGAGTTATGAAAACCAATGCCCCATACAATAAGTCCATAATATTTTATGAGACTGACAGAAGTTATACTCTTTTTGTAAAGAAATAGCCCCTCCTCGCCCATCTGCCTCGACAGATCCGATAGAACGGATCATGACATTGTTGGAACTACAGAGGCAGGACAGTAAGGAACACAATCAAATACAACAGGCCCAAATAGAGGCCCAGCAGAAACAGTTGGAGTCATTGTCCCAAATTGTAACTGCGCTTGTGGCAAATCGTATACCACCGCAGTGACCAAACCAACGGGAACGCCTGAGATTGAGCCCGTGGAGGGTGACGAACCCCAACCAACGCAAAGGCACACTTCCTTTAGGCCAAAGGACATCCTAGATGCGAAACCTCCGGAGTTTGAAGGTAGGACATCTCCCGACAAGGTGATGGACTGGATTGATAAAATGGAGAGTCTGTTCGCATTCATAGGAGTTCCAAGTAGCAAGAAGGTAGTTTGTGCCATTCTGCTCCTACGCCTACTGGCAAAGGATTGGTGGAAGGCAAAGAAGCCGGCACTACTTGCAACGGCTAGAAATAGGAAGATCTCATGGACCTCGTTCAAGAAGGCATTTCTGGATCAATATCTGCCTCCAGCCATGAGCAAGAAGATGGAGGATGACTTCATCATATTGAAACAGGAAGATATGTCTGTGGAGGACTATGAGTCTGAATTTGCTAAGCTGGCAAATTTTACTGCTGTGATGCTACCCACCGAACAGACTCGTATAAATCGATTCGTTGGAGGTCTGAATGACGACATCCAGTTATGTGTGCTGAATCGAGAATGTGGGTCGTATTCTCAGGTCTTTGAGGCGGCACTACAGGTAGAACAGTTCTGCCTAAAAAAGGCATCTAATAAAACGTAGTACAGTCAGAATCAGCCTGCTAAGAGATATCATGACAGAGAGAAAAAGACTGAAGAAGAAAATAAGACAGACAATGTTCAGCACAGGAGAACTGAATGTACCTACTGCGGCCGCCACGGGCACACCAAAGAAGTCTGTCAGTTCGTAAACAAGTTGTAACGCCCCAGTCCCAAAATACGTAGAACTAGGAACGTAGACATGCCAGCTGTATTCATACGAAGTATACTCCAATATATGGAAGCCTCGTATAAATACATAAGCTGAAAAATGCAGTAGAACTATAACTAATCTCATCCACACAAAATAAATGAATAGAAGATCTCATATAATCAACTATGAAATTGTCATTTGGTACATGTATTTGGGCGGAAACAAATCCACTACCAACTTATGAAAAAAAATACATAACAAAGAAAGATTCTGGCGAGCGAAGCGAAGACGATCCAAATGTAATCATCCTCGACAAAATAACGACGATAACGGCTAGAGCTAGAACACCTGCGAAAGACAATAGCACACACCTGGAGAGATAACCAGGTCCTCAGAGGGACGTAACAAGACACATAATATCATGCCATATAAACTGAATAAATATTGCTCAAATAAATAAGTCAATTGAATTATAACATTATCCAATACACACCTATTGAACGAGCATACCATCCCCCCAACCAAACAAGGACAGAAGATGGTAAACTAATTCACGGTGACGTATCTTTCCATACTATGAATCCAATATGGTATCCGGACCCCAACAAGGTTCAATACCTTCTCATCGAAGTAGTAAGTCACACCTACAACCAAACAAGGACAAGATGTGACGAACTAATCCGTGACAAGTTATTGTTCCAAGCCACGGTCAGATACAAGTACCCAAACCAAAGGTACTCATACCTAACTGATAAGGATGCCTAACCAAATCTAGGTGAATACAGTTTAAAGAATAGTTCATGGTCGCATGACTACCCGGTCAAGTCAAGAAAATACCGATACAGTACCTTAGTAGCAAGTCACAACACCATATACTATTCCTCAGTATCGAGCGAGTCTATAGCATATAGTCTACCTATCGTTCCTCAGTAGCGAGCGAGTCTACGATAGATAGGGTGGTAGTCAACTTCCAATCATGTTTCTTCCCGCCCAATGCTAACTCTATAACCGCTAAGTCAAACTAGCATGCAACCTCTATTAGCGGTTATTCCTATCGCACGGCTTGTACGTACTGGTGGCCAGCCAATCACGCACTTTCGTGTTCTACATGTGACACACAACTTTTTGGTACAACGTGTCAAGGCCATGTATGCAACACACAAAGGTGGTCCCTTAAATCTAGGTTTAATTTGTAAGAAAAATAATACACAGCAGGTAATATAAATGAACAGTAAGTTCTAACAGGTTATGCCATGTATCACAGTTTATTTTGTATAAAGAAAATAAGTAATGCATGAAATATGAGCTAAAATAATTAAACAACGAATGGCAAGGTGTCTTGCCTGGTAGGACGCCTGGTGTGCTGCGATGATCAATGTGGCACAAACTGTGACTTTGGTACAATAGTTGTACAAGGGGACCTCGGATAGTGGCACGGACAGTTCCATTGGGTCTAGAATGGTCAAATTGGTTAGGGTGGACATAAGGTAGGCTTGAATTTGAGAGAGAACATGAATAATGGGATTGGTTATGGGCATGAGGAGATTCAAAAGAAAAGAATAATAATTATATGACTTTAGAAAAATAATTTATAATACTTGAAATATAATATTTATTAGTCAAAATATGCTTACAAATAAATATCTAAAAATCAAAAGTCGATTTAAAGCAAACTGTAAGTTTTGTCAAATAATATTTTAGACAAAAATATTTTAAGCGAAACTAAATAATATTAGAAAATTTATTTAAGGCTAAGAAACATGTTTTGTAAAAATAATATCTTGATAAAATCTATACTTTTATTGACTATTTAAAAATTGAAATATATTTATAGCTATTTAAACTATACCTTTTACTAATAAAATAGAAAATAATTTCGGTAGAAAAACTCATTCTCTATATCCTAGGAAACTAGATTTTGTAACCATTTGGATATTTGTAACCCAATATGGAAGCAAAATATATCTATAAAATTATGCCTAAAATAATAATAATAATAATAATAATAATAATACTACTATTAATAATAAAAACAATAATGATAATAATAATAATAATAATAATAATAATAATAATAATAATGATAATGATAATAATAAAAACAACAACAACAAAAACAAAAAATATAATAATAAAAAATCAATGGTCCATTTACCAGAGTTCTCCTTTTCGAGGAGAACTCCTTTCCAATAAAGAAAGTAAAAAAAAACAAAGATAGAAGTGACAGAAGAGAGGGGAGCAAGAGAGTGAGAGAGAGGAGAAGAGGAAGGGAGAGAGAACGGGGGCTTCGTCGGGCGCTGCTGTGGGCGAAAGGCGCGCTCGCGCTGGCGCGGCGGAGAAGTGAGAGAGAGAGGGCTGGGAGAACAGAGAGCCGACGGCGGGAGAAAGTTGGCCGGAGGGGGGCGCACGGCCGCTGGTCGCAGGCGACGCCGGAGTGGTGCACGCAGAGGATGAACGCGGGAGGTGCTGCGGAGTCTCGGGGCGGTCGTCGACCACGCGGTGATGCGACGGCCGGAGGAGGAGGATGGGCGCTAGGCTCGGCGGGGTTTGGTGAGCTCGGCCAGTCGGCGTCGGCGCTCGAGGGTGGAGGAGGCGCAGGAAGGCGGCGGGAAGAGCGGCCACGGGGGGTCGATGGTCCAGCGGCGGATGGTCGGGTTTGATCGGTCGGCTGCTGGAAAAGGGATCTGGGGCGTGGTTCGGCTGGGGCGAGGCGGAGCTCACCGCGGAGCACAGCTCCGGCGACGGAGCGGCTGGGCGGCGCGACGAGGGTGAGTGTTTTCTACTTCGTTTTCCTTTGCTTTGTGGTTTTGGCGATTTGGCGGTGGTGGTTATGGCCGGAGTGGCCGGAGTAATTGGACGCCGGTGGTGATGTGACGATATGGAGGCGGTTTTATCGTAGCCAGGGGCAGGGCCGAGGTCGGTGTGTCGGGGACAGGATGGTAGGGCAGTGGTGACCGTGGTGGTGGTTGCGCTGGATGGATTGGAGAGATCGACGGAGGAGTATGGTGGGGCGAGGGGCTGCTGGGTCGGTGGTTGGTTGTGGCAGTATTTGGGAGTTGGCCGGAATCGGGACTGGACGGTGTTGGCGTAGTGGTGGTCAGGAATCCGGGAAGTCGACCGTAGGCATTGGCGGCAATGGTCGGAGGCAGGGAGTAGTAACTAGGTTTAGGATTTGTGACGTACCGTGTTGGGGCTGTCGACACGACGAGGAATATGTATTTGTAATGAAAAATAGTGGAAGAAAAAGATGGACAAGGACATGATGCACTCACGGTTGATTTTGTGGAGAATTTGGAGAATAAAAATACATGGATGAGTACTTGCCTATTTATAGGATGTGGGAATTCCCAATTAGAATAGGTTTAGGATTAGTTCAAACCCATTTTAGATGAAAATCAATCAATCAAATCAAATCTAAATCCAAATCCAAATCCAATTAAATCTAATTTAATTCCCTTAGTTTAAAATCAAATCAATAAATCAAATTTCAATTATTTAACTATTTAAATAAATACATAAATTCAAATCAAGATTTAAATGGCCACAATAACTTCCAAATATATTTTTCAAAATACCAATAATAATAATTTTGAAAATAATAAATATTTTTAAATATCTTTTTGAACAATAAAATATTAATATTAATAAATCTCGAAAATTATACTTTTATTTAAAATAGACCAATAAATAATTACGAAAAATATGTATGCAAAAATATTCTTTACATAATTAGACTTTCTAGTATACAAAAATATTATTTATTATTAATAACTTTTAGAAACAAAAGGCTTTTTATAGCAAGAGTATTTACATAATATTTTGAAAGTGTATAAAAATAGAGAAAAATGTTTTTATAAAATATGTACGCTCGCACATATTCGTATCGACGAGCAACTACGAAAAAATAAAATTTCGTGCGCGACGTACAATACGACTATGCGACGTACAATACAAAAATTTTAAATCAGTACCAAATTTAATAAAAAAATATAGTAAAAATTTAGGAGTTTTACATCCTACCCAACTTAAAAGAATTTTGTCCTCGAAATTAAGAATTAGGAGGGGGTGAAAGGCACAAGGGGGTATCGGTGAAGAATAATCGTTCACAACGTCCAACGCAATTATGCATTAGGAAATCGTGATCAATAACGGCGAGAGTAATCATGGGATAGCTCAAGAAGAAAAATCTGTAAGGTTTAAAGATAAACACGCGATAAAGGCTAGTGTGTTATCAAGAGAAGAATAGATTAGAGACCTTAAAGATATGGTTTCTTAGGAGTTAGTTGCTGGCACGATTGAGAGAGCGATTTGGGTCACTCCTAACTTAAGTGATTAGAAGGTCATGAGAGTAAATATAGGGCCGAGATAAGAACGAGCAGTTTAGGATGAGGATATAACAACCTTGAGTGATAACGGTCATAATTGGTAGGAAGGCTAGAGGGAGTTTTAGTACTACGCCTTCGTCTTTCTAAAATAGGTGAAGGCGAACGCAATAAGGAGTTTCAAGACGATATTATCGAATATGAGTTCGTGATTCAAGGACGACCGAAAATTTCAAAGAAATTGCCAAGGCAGTCGTGGATGGGACTCTAAAGGTCAAGTTTAGCTATGTCCCCATCCACGTAGAATAATAGACAAAAGCGAACCAAAGTGCACTTGGTTGATCAGACCATTATGTACCGGTTCTGATTAGACAATAGGCTAGTGAGCGCGCTCAATAGCATAAGTCATGAACAAACTCAATAAATGGATGAGTTTACAAAACTAGATCAACATTAGTCAAGGTGGTAAAAATATAGGCACGAGATTAAGATTGAAATAAGGAACAAATATGAATAGTCTAAGAGTCATAGGAATCTAAGTCCTGTTTATTCCTATACCGTCATTCTACGGTCTTATTGACCAAGGCTTGGTTGACCAAATGGGTTAAATTTTTCTAGTCTCTATGGTCTAGATAGTACTATTGGTATTTCCTTAATGGTCAAGGGTGTGTCAAGTCGTGGGGTGTTCTACCCAACTTAAAGAATTAAGCTAAGGGTGTTTGGGACATCTAACTAGTAAGGTCAATCTCTAGCAAGCACGAAGGGAAGATAAGGATAATGATAGAAGGAATCAAACAAGATACAATCAATGAGTCGGTCGAATATAGAATCGAGGAAAAAGGTCAAGTATGTGGATGAGATCCTAGACTTCTAATCCTATACGCAGGCTTGCTTGGTACGATAAAGTAACCAAACAATTTATCTAGACCTGCATGGGCCACCACAAAAACATGTAACGCCCCAGTCCCAAAATACGTAGGACTAGGAACGTAGACATGCCATCTGTATTCATACGAAGTATACTCCAATATATGGAAGCCTCGTATAAATACATAAGCTGAAAAATGCAGTAGAACCATAACTAATCTCATCCACACAAAATAAATGAATAGAAGATCTCATATAATCAACTATGAAATTGTCATTTGGTACATGTAGTTGGGCGGAGACAAATCTACTACTAACTTATGAAAAGAAATACATAACAAAGAAAGATTCTGGCGAGCGAAGCGAAGACGATCCAAATACAATCATCCTCGAAGAAATAGCGACGATAACGGCTAGAGCTAGAACACCTGCGAAAGACAATAGCACACACCTGGAAAGATAACCAGGTCCTCAGAGGGACGTAACAAGACACATAATATCATGCCATATAAACTGAATAAATATTGCTCAAATAAATAAGTCAATTGAATTATAACATTGTCCAATACACACCTATTGAACGAGCGTACCATCCCTCTAACCAAACAAGGACAGAAGATGGTAAACTAATTTATGGTGACGTATCTTTCCATGCTATGAATCCAATATGGTATCCGGACCCCAACAAGGTTCAATACCTTCTCATCGAAGTAGTAAGTCACACCTACAACCAAACAAGGACAAGATGTGACAAACTAATCCGTGACAAGTTATTGTTCCAAGCCACGGTCAGATACAAGTACCCAAACCAAAGGTACTCATACCTAACGGATAAGGGTACCTAACCAAATCTAGGCGAATGCAGTTTTAAGAACAGTTCATGGTCGCATGACTACCCGGTCAAGTGAAGAAAATACCGATACAATACCTCAGTAGCGAGTCACAACACCATATACTATTCCTCAGTATCGAGCGAGTCTATAGCATATAGTCTACCTATCGTTCCTCAGTAGCGAGCGAGTCTACGATAGATAGGGTGGTAGTCAACTTCCAATCATGTTCTTTCCGCCCAATGCTAACTCTATAACCGCTAAGTCAAACTAGCATGCAACCTCTATTAGCGGTTATTCCTATCGCACGGCTTGTACGTACTGGTGGCCAGCCAATCACGCACTTTCGTATTCTACATGCGACACACAACTTTGTGGTACAACGTGTCAATGCCATGTATGCAACACACAAAGGTGGTCCCTTAAATCTAGGTTTAAATTGTAAGAAAAATAATACACATCAGGTAATATAAATGAACAGTAAGTTCTAACAGGTTATGCCATGTATCATAATTTATTTTGCATAAAGAAAATAAGTAATGCATGAAATATGAGCTAAAATAATTAAACAGCGAATGGCAAGGTGTCTTGCCTGGTAGGACGCCTGGTGTGCTACGATGATCAATGTGGCACAAACTGTGACTTTGGTGCAATAGTTATACAAGGGGACCTCGAATAGTGGCACGGACAGTTCCATTGTGTCCAGAATGGTCAAATTGGTTAGGGTGGACATAAGGTAGGCTTGAATTTGAGAGAGAACATGAATAATGGGATTGGTTATGGGCATGAGGAGATTCAAAAGAAAAGAATAATAATTATATGAATTTAGAAAAATAATTTATAATACTTGAAATATAATATTTATTAGTCAAAATATGCTTACTAATAAATATCCAAAAATCAAAAGTCGATTTAAGGCAAACTGTAAGTTTTGTCAAATAATATTTTAGACAAAAATATTTTTGGCGAAACTAAATAATATTAGAAAATTTATTTAAGGCTAAGAAACATGTTTTGTGAAAATAATATCTTGATAAAATCTATACTTTTATTGACTATTTAAAAATCGAAATATATTTATAGCTATTTAAACTATACCTTTTACTAATAAAATAGAAAATAATTTAGGTAGAAAAACTCATTCTCCATATCCTAGGAAACTAGATTTTGTAACCATTTGGATATTTGTAACCCAATATGGAAGCAAAATATATCTATAAAATTATGCCTAAAATAATAATAATAAAAATAATAATAACAATAATAATAATAATACTAATAATAATAATAAAAACAACAATAATAATAATAATAATAATAATAATAATAATGATAATGATAATAATAAAAACAACAACAACAAAAACGAAAACAAAAAATATAATAATAAAAAATCAATGGTTCATTCACCAGAGTTCTCCTTTTCGAGGAAAACTCCTTTCCAATAAATAAAGTAAAAAAAAAAACAAAGATAGAAGTGACAGAAGAGAGGAGAGCGAGAGAGTGAGAGAGAGGAGAAGAGAAATGGGGAGAGAACGGGGGCTTCGCTGGGCGCTGCTGTGGCCGAGTGGCGCGCTCGCGCTTACGCGGCGGAGAAGTGAGAGAGAGAGGGATGGTGTAAATCCCCTAAATTTCTACTATTTTTTTTATTAATTTGCATGGATTTAAAATTTTTTGTACTATATGTCACGTAGTCGTATTGTACGTCGTATGCAAAATTTTCGTTTGCTTGACGAGTACGATTATGTGCGAGCGTACATATTTTAAAAAAATATTTTATTTATTATTTTATAGTTTCTAAATAATATATGCAATAATTATTTTACTATCTTACCAAGTTGTTATTTTATTTACCGAAGCCTTCATTTATGTAATTATTAAAAATAATTAATATTTTTATTATACTAGAAAAACATAGTTACGAAAATATTATTTGTATACATATATATTGATAATTATTTATTGGTTTATTTTAAATAATGTAATTTTTGAAATTAATTATTATTGTATTTTTGGAAAGCATATTTTTTATTGTGGAGATTTAAATATTGATTTGAATGTATGTATTTATTTAAATAGTTAATATTGAAATTTGATTTATTGAAAACACACGCACACACCCTCACATCCGCCGGCCGTTTCCCTCGCCCACCGCGCGCCGGAGACAGCTTCTCGCCGCCGCCCCCATGATCGGAGGCCTCGACCAAATTCGTGGCCCGCGCCGCCGTCCGTTGATTCCTCCGTCACCGAAGCCTCCGCCGCTCCTTTTTCTTCCGCCACGAGTCAGCCTCCACCGTCCGCCGCGTTTCCGTGAGCCGGCGTCCGCTCCACCCCCATCCTTTCCTCCTTCGACCAAGATCCGGTGTTCGCCGCGTGCGCCACCGCCATCCGCGCTCGCCGTCCCGAGCTTACCCTTCGCCGGCCGACGCACCTCTCGTCCGCACCCGCGCGCGCAACCCCCGACCGCCCCCTCTTTCTTCCTCCGTCTACGCCTCCGCTTCCCGAGCCCCTTCTCCGTTCACCTCCGCCTCGTCGCACTCCTCTCCTTCCCACTCTCACTCTCTCCCTCTCTCCACCGCTCTGTGCTCTCTCTCTCTCCCTCCACTTTCCTTGCTCTCTCTCTTTCTCTTGATGCTTGCGTTTCTTTCTTTCTTTTTTTGGTTTTAAGTGTTCTCCTCGAAAGAGGAGAACATCCTGCTAATTTTTGTTGTTGTTGTTGTTTTAGTTGCTGAGAGAAACAACTAAATTAGTTGTTGTTGTTTTTTTATATTTTTTTTGTATTTGTATTATTTGTTACTTTGTGTTTCATTAGAGCAGCACTTCAGCTGTCTGTCCAGTATTCTTTTAGATTTTTTTATTATTATTTTATTTATTACTTTATCTAGATATCAGTATGTGGTAAAGTATGTATATGTATATTTTGGTATATATACATGTATATACATACAACACTTTTAATACTACTAATAAAATTATTATTTCATAATATTATCTGATATTAATCTGTATATATATAAATAGATACGTACTGTTATAAGTTTGTTATTAAATAAATAAGTATATAATAATTTCCTGAAAAACTTATTTGTAATAAAATATATGTTATATGGGCTCTAGCCATATATCTATCTTTTTGAATTTTGAAACCTAAAATATATTATTTTATGGTATTTTATATATGATTTTTGACTTACAAATATTATTGTCGTATTTTTTGACCTAAAAATATGATTCTCAAACATCTACCTATAAATTATTTTTGAAATAGTTTTTTTTTAAAAATATAATATTTTCTACAAATAGTTATATATATATATATATATATATATATATATATATATATATATATATATATATATATATATATGTATATATATATATAATTTTTTTTTTACTTTTTTACGATTTCCTTGAAAATCAATACTTGATCATGACTATCCAATTATTCCATAATTCCTAGTGATCGAATTCGAACTTCTTATATCGTCCCTAACTAAATTGACCCTTCTGGACTCAATAACACGATCCGTGCCCCCATCAGAGGTCCCCTTGTGTAGTTGTTGCCCCGAAGTCGCAGTTCATGCCACATTGATCTTTGCAGCACACCAGGCGTAATACCAGGCAAGACACCTTGCCATTAGCTGTTTAATTATTTTTAGCTCATATTTTATGTATTACTTATTTTCTTTATGTAAATAAACTGTGATACATGACATAACTGTTCATTTATATTCCTGCTGTGTATTATTTTTTTTACAAATTAATCCTAGATTTAAGGGACCACCTTGTGTGTCGCATTCATTGGCCTTGACACGTTGTAAACACGAAGTTGTGTGTCGCATGTAGAACACGGAAGTGCATGATTGGCTGGCCACCAGTACGTACAAGCCGTGCGATAGGAATAACCGCTAATAGAAGTTGCATGCTAGTTTGACTTAGCGGTTATAGTGGTTTGTATTGTGGATACAACACAGTAGGCATTGGGCGGGGAGGACAATTCCTTAGCGTATGGGCTTCGATGCACTTTCCTTGTGACCCGGACTCTCCGCTGGAGATACGGGGTTGATGACCCATGATTACTGACGGCCACTGACGATTCTGCGGAACGTCATGCTCTTCCTGCTGGGGCCTCTGGTGTCCAAGGGGGACTACGCCGATCCTATTTAGCCAGGGCCCATGCGTAGGAAGGATTGTTCTTAACAACATTTCACTTAGAAAGGTAGGCTACCCTATCCGTTAGGTACGAGTACTTTTGGTTTGGGTACTTGTATCTGACCGTGACTTGGAACAATAACTTGTCGCGGATTAGTTCGTTACATCTTGTCCTTGTTTGGTTGTAGGTGTGACTTACTACTTCGATGAGAAGGTATTGAACCTTGTTGGGGTCCGGATACCATATCGGATTCTTAGCATGGGAAGATACGTCGCCGTGAATTAGTTTACCATCTCCTGTCCTTGTTTGGTTGGGGGGATGGTACGCTCGTCAGTAGGCGCATATTGGAACATGTTATAATTCGATTTACTTATTTATTTGAGCAACATTTATTCAGTTTATATGGCATGCTATTATGTGTCTTGTTACGTCCCTCTGAGGACCTGGTTGTCTTGCCAGGTGTGTGCTATTGTCTTTCGCAGGTGTTCTAGCTTTAGCCGTGATCTTCGCTAGTTCTTCGAGGATGATTGCATTTGGATCGTCTTCGCTTCGCTCGCCACTCATTTTATTTTCTATGTATTTTTCCTTATTTTGTTGGTAGTGGATTTGTCTCCGTCCAACATATTGTATCAAGACAAATTCATTATCTTTATATGATCTTTTATTCATTTATTCTGTGTGGATGAGATTAGTATGGTTCTACTGCATTTTACAGCTTATGTATTTATACGAGGCTTCCATATATTGGAGTATACTTCGTATGAATACAGCTGGCATGTCTACGTTCCTAGTCCTACGTATTTTGGGACTGGGGCGTTACATGTTTTTGTGGTGGCCCATGTTGGTCAAGATAAATTGTTTGGTTACTTTACCGTACCAAGCAAGCCTGCGTATAGGATTAGAAGTCTAGGATCTCATCCACATACTTGACCTCTTTTCTTGATTTTATCTACCGTTTGACTCATCAATTGCATCTTGCTGGCTTCCTTCCATCCCTATTCTTATCTTCCCTTCGTGCTTGCTAGAGATTGACCCTACTAATTAGTTGTCCCAAAACACCATTAGTTTAATTCTTTAAGTTGGGTAGAATACCCTATGAACTAGCAACCTCTTTAACCTAGTGACCTACATTAGCAAGCTTACTTAGATCCTAGAATCTAGAGGAAAGTTAACCCATTTGGTCAACCAAGCCTTGGTCAATAAAACCGTAGAAGGTTGGAATAGGAATAAACAAGACTTAAGATCCTTATGACACTTAGACTATTCATATTAATTCTTATTTCATCTACCCTCGTGCCTATGTTTTACTATCTAGACTAATGATGCTAATGTAGCCTAGTTTTTGCAAGCTTAGCCTTTTACCAAGCTTGATCGTGGCTTATATGTTAATGGAGGTACCCCACTAACATATTGTCTATCAGAACCGGTGCATAATGGTCTGATCAACCGAGTGCACTTTGGTTCGCTTTTATCGATTATTCTACGTGGATGGAACTTAATTAAATTGGCCTTTAGAATCCCATCCACGACTGCCTTGACAATTCTTTTTGAAATTCTTCGATCGCCTTTGAATCACGTATTCGTATTAGATAACGCCTCCTTCGAACTCTATATTGCTTTCGCCTTCACCAATTTTCGAAGGACGAAGGCGTTATACTTGAAATCCCTCTAGCTGTCCTATCAATTAGGACCACTCTCACTCGATGTTGCTATAACTTCATCCTAAACTCCTCGTCCTTCTCCTCGACCCTACCATGACCCTCATTCAATGATCTAGATCACAACTTCTTATGACATGATCTTGTTGAGCCTTATTGATTGTTCCCCATTGATACCCACTTGTCCTCTCACCCCCCTACTAATTCTTAATTTCGAGGACGAAATTTCTTTTAAGTTGGGTAGGATGTAAAACCCCTAAATTTCTACTTTTTTTTTTATTAATTTGCATGGATTTAAAATTTTTTGTACTATATGTCACGTTGTCGTATTGTACGTCGTATGCGAAATTTTCGTTTGCTTGACGAGTACGAATATGTGCGAGCGTACATATTTTAGAAAAATATTTTATTTATTATTTTATAGTTTCTAAATAATATATGCAATAATTATTTTATTATCTTACCAAGTTGTTATTTTATTTACCGAAGCCTTCATTTATGCAATTATTAAAAATAATTAATATTTTTATTATACTAGAAAAACATAGTTACGAAAATATTATTTGTATACATTATATATATTGATAATTATTTATTGGTTTATTTTAAATAATGTAATTTTCGAAATTAATTATTATTGTATTTTTGGAAAGCATATTTTTTATTGTGGAGATTTAAATATTGATTTAAATGTATGTATTTATTTAAATAGTTAATATTGAAATTTGATTTATTGATTTGATTTTAAACTAAGGTAATTAAATTGGATTTGGATTTAGATTAGATTTGATTGATTTAATTTAATAGATTGATTTATCTAATTTGGGTTTTAAATTCTCCTAATCCTATCCAAAGTGGGAATTCCCACATCCTATAAATATAGGCAGGTACTCCTCCACATTATTCATCTCCCACAAAATTCCTCCAAATTCCACAACCATAGTATGCGTGCATCGTGTCCGTGTTCCCCGGCCAATTCTTATTCTATATTTTACAAATACAGTTCACCTTCTTCGTGTCCACATGTCGGACACGATTTCGACACAACATCTATTCTAGATCCAATCCTTTATACCAAAACCCTAAACCTAGTTTGTCCCGACCACAGCCGCCTTCCCATCCCGGCCAGACCCCCGTCCAGATTCCGTCAACACCACCGCCATAGCCTTCACCCACCTGCCAAAACCAGCCCCGCCTACACCACCATCACCCCTACCAAACCCGGCCAGCCCACCCATCACCACCATCACCGGCGTTCGACGCCGGCGACCCCGCGAGAAACCCTCCTGCCACCGCCACACCAGTCATCACCACCACCGCCAGACATCTCCGCCACCCGGACCACCGCTGCCAACCTCAACCGCCGTCACCGCAGTCGGCCACCCCCGTCGGTCGGCAGATCCCAAAACCCACAGCCAAATAACAAGAAATAAAACCCTAAAATAAAAACACACGCACACACCCTCACATCCGCCGGCCGTTTCCCTCGCCCACCGCGCGCCGGAGACAGCTTCTCGCCGCCGCCCCCATGATCGGAGGCCTCGACCAAATTCGTGGCCCGTGCCGCCGTCCGTTGATTCCTCCGTCACCGAAGCCTCCGCCGCTCCTTTTTCTTCCGCCACGAGTCAGCCTCCACCGTCCGCCGCGTCTCCGTGAGCCGGCGTCCGCTCCACCCCCATCCTTTCCTCCTCCGACCAAGATCCGGTGTTCGCCGCGTGCGCCACCGCCATCCGCGCTCGCCGTTCCGAGCTCACCCTTCGCCGGCCGACGCACCTCTCGTCCGCACCCGTGCGCGCAACCCCCGACCGCCCCCTCTTTCTTCCTCCGCCTACGCCTCCGCTTCCCGAGCCCCTTCTCCGTTCACCTTCGCCTCGTCGCACTCCTCTCCTTCCCACTCTCACTCTCTCCCTCTCTCCACCGCTCTGTGCTCTCTCTCTCTCCCTCCTCTTCCCTTGCTCTCTCTCTTTCTCTTGATGCTTGCGTTTCTTTCTTTCTTTTTTTGGTTTTAAGTGTTCTCCTCGAAAGAGGAGAACATCCTACTAATTTTTGTTGTTGTTGTTGTTTTAGTTGCTGGGAGAAACAACTAAATTAGTTGTTGTTGTTTTTTTTATATTTTTTTTTGTATTTGTATTATTTGTTACTTTGTGTTTCATTAGAGCAGTACTTCAGCTGTCTGTCCAGTATTCTTTTAGATTTTTTTATTATTATTTTATTTATTACTTTATCTAGATATCAGTATATGGTAAAGTATGTATATGTATATTTTGGTATATATACATGTATATACATACAACACTTTTAATACTACTAATAAAATTATTATTTCATAATATTATCTGATATTAATCTGTATATATATAAATAGATACGTACTGTTATAAGTTTGTTATTAAATAAATAAGTATATAATAATTTCCTGAAAAACTTATTTGTAATAAAATATATGTTATATGGGCTCTGGCCATATATCTATCTTTTTGAATTTCGAAACCTAAAATATATTATTTTATGGTATTTTATATATGATTTTTGACTTACAAATATTATTGTCGTATTTTTTGACCTAAAAACATGATTCTCAAACATCTACCTATAAATTATTTTTGAAATAGTTTTTTTTTTAAAAAATATAATATTTTCTACAAATAGTTATATATATATATATATATATATATATATATATATATATATATATATATATATATATATATATATATATATATATATATATATATATATATATATTACTTTTTTACGATTTCCTTGAAAATCAATACTTGATCATGACTATCCAATTATTCCATAATTCCTAGTGATCGAATTCGAACTTCTTATATCGTCCCTAACTAAATCGACCCTTCTGGACTCAATGACACGATCCGTGCCCCCATCAGAGGTCCCCTTGTGTAGTTGTTGCCCCGAAGTGGCAGTTCATGCCACATTGATCTTCGCAGCACACCAGGCGTAATACCAGGCAAGACACCTTGTCATTAGCTGTTTAATTATTTTTAGCTCATATTTCATGCATTACTTATTTTCTTTATGCAAATAAACTGTGATACATGGCATAACTGTTCATTTATATTCCTGCTGTGTATTATTTTTTTTATAAATTAATCCTAGATTTAAGGGACCACCTTGTGTGTCGCATTCATTGGCCTTGACACGTTGTAAACACGAAGTTGTGTGTCACATGTAGAACATGGAAGTGCGTGATTGGCTGGCCACCAGTACGTACAAGACGTGCGATAGGAATAACCGCTAATAGAAGTTGCATGCTAGTTTGACTTAGCGGTTATAGTGGTTTGTGTTGTGGATACAACACAGTAGGCATTGGGCGGGGAGGACAATTCCTTAGCGTATGGGCTTCGATGCACTTTCCTTGTGACCCGAACTCTCCGCTGGAGATACGGGGTTGATGACCCATGATTACTGACGGCCACTGACAATTCTGCGGAACGTCATGCTCTTCCTGCTGGGGCCTCTGGTGCCCAAGGGGGACTACGTCGATCCTATTTAGCCAGGGCCCATGCGTAGGAAGGATTGTTCTTAACAACATTTTACTTAGAAAGGTAGGCTACCCTATCCGTTAGGTACGAGTACTTTTGGTTTGGGTACTTGTATCTGACCGTGACTTGGAACAATAATTTGTCGCGGATTAGTTCGTCACATCTTGTCCTTGTTTGGTTGTAGGTGTGACTTACTACTTCGATGAGAAGGTATTGAACCTTGTTGGGGTCCGGATACCATATCGGATTCTTAGCATGGGAAGATACGTCGCCGTGAATTAGTTTACCATCTCCTGTCCTTGTTTGGTTGGGGGGATGGTACGCTCGTTCAGTAGGCGCGTATTGGAACATGTTATAATTCGATTTACTTATTTGTTTGAGCAACATTTATTCAGTTTATATGGCATGCTATTATGTGTCTTGTTACGTCCCTCTGAGGACCTGGTTGTCTTGCCAGGTGTGTGCTATTGTCTTTCGTAGGTGTTCTAGCTTTAGCCGTGATCTTCGCTAGTTCTTCGAGGATGATTGCATTTGGATCGTCTTCGCTTCGCTCGCCACTCATTTCATTTTCTATGTATTTTTCCTTATTTTGTTGGTAGTGGATTTGTCTCCGCCTAACATATTGTATCAAGACAAATTCATTATCTTTATATGATCTTTTATTCATTTATTCTGTGTGGATGAGATTAGTATGGTTCTACTGCATTTTACAGCTTATATATTTATACGAGGCTTCCATATATTGGAGTATACTTCGTATGAATACAGCTGGCATGTCTACGTTCCTAGTCCTACGTATTTTAGGAATGGGGCATTACAAATAGGAGAACAGAGAGCCGGCGGCGGAAGGAAGTAGGCTGGAGGGGGGCACGCGGCCGCTGGTCGCGGGCGGCGCCGGAGTGGTGCACGCGGAGGATGAGCGCGGGCGGTGCTGCGGAGTCTCGGGGCGGTCGTCGACCACGCGGTGATGTGACGGCCGGAGGAGGAGGATAGGCGCTAGGCTCGGCGGGGTTTGGCGAGCTCGGTCGGTCGGCGTCGGCGCTCGAGGGTGGAGGAGGCACAGGAAGGCGGCGAAAAGAGCGGCCACGGGGGGTCGATGGTCCGGCGGCGGATGGTCGGGTTTGATCGGTCGACTGCTGGGAAAGGGATCTGGGGCGTGGTTCGGCTGGGGCGAGGCGGGTGCTCACCGCGGAGCACAGCTCCGGCGACGGAGTGGCTGGGCGGCGTGACGAGGGTGAGTGTTTTCTACTTCGTTTTCCTTTGGCTTTGTGGTTTTGGAGATTTGGCGGTGGTGGTCATTGTAGGAGCGTAAAAATTGTTTCAATGAGGGAGTCATCTCAGTCATAAGTGGCCCGCTTTACGCCTAATAGAGCAGGGAATTTCTTTACGCCCAAGACAAGGCTAATTGTATTACGCCTAAGCAGAGTGATCTTTTTACGCTTGGGTCTAGACCGGTGATTTTACGCCAAGGACTGAAACAGCCTCTTTCACGCTGGACAAAAGCCATCAAATCTCGCATTTAAAGCTGACCTTGACATGAAGATATCAATGATGGCATTTACCACAGAATTCAATGGAATTTGTCTCATACAAAGACCATTGTTGCCGTTTATAGAGATCGAGCTACTTTACGCTCACTGAATGGTTTCTTTTACGCACGGGGTTTTACCTGAGTCTTTACGCTCATAAAAAACAATGTGTGCGTGAAGTCTATTTGAGCCATTTTACGCTCAAGGTTATTCGATAACCGCTTTACGCTGGAAACCCATGACAGAGCTAGTTTACGCTCATCTTTTTACGCCTGATTCGTTCTGGCCAGTCTGGAACGTGGTGTGCCTACGTGGTCTTCATGCCACCTATGTATAAAAAAAAACACGCTGATTCATCCTCTGTTTCCAAGAAACACGCTGAAACCTCCACCACCTTGACATTTACGCTCATAACACCCGCCTTCCTAATCCCTAGCTACCAATGTTTGGTTAACCTGACTCCTCATTTCTAGGGAAAGGAATTCTACACCTTCTATGTATAAAAAAAAACATGCTGATTCATCCTCTGTTTCCAAGAAACACGCTGAAACCTCCACCACCTTGACATTTACGCTCATAATACCCGCCTTCCTAATCCCTAGCTACCAATGTTTCGTACTCGACGAGCAACTACGAAAAAATAAAATTTCGTACGCGACATACAATACGACCATGCGACGTACAAAACAAAAATTTTAAATTAGTACCAAATTTAATAAAAAAATATAGTAGAAATTTAGGGGTTTTACACAAGTCATGCTTCAGCTGTGGAAGCCCGGACCATACCGTCAGGAATTGCCCGAAAAAGAATAGAACGGCTCAGAATCGTAATGACACTGAAGAGCGTGGGCAGCTGCCAGGCCCACCGCCACTCCGAGACCATCCGTACAATCAGCAGTTGCAGAATGCCAACACCGCGATAGCGCGCGTCAATAATCTCTCCACGTTGCTTGATCCAAAATGCAACAATAGTGGAGGTGAGTTTGTTTCTTAAGTTTTGAGGACAAAACTTTTTCTCAGTGGGTTATTATGTAGTGCCCCGCTCCTCGCGGTCCATTATGTAATACCTACGGCTTGTTGACTCAGTCATTAACTGAGTATTTGGTAAAACCTTTGCCGGTATCAATTGATTACGGATGAAATGCAATGAACCTTTCCAATTGATGGATTGGCTTCTATTGAAATGAATCCAAGAGTTTTGTTGGATATTTTCTTTCGCTGCTTGGTTTTGATGAATACGTTTTTGTGTTGGTTTTCGATGATTGGTTTTCATTGTTCGCTTTCATGGCATTTCGCATTCATTCTGAATCTTGAGAGAAAAAGACGAAGTATGCTAATCAACTGTTGGTGCCAATGTAGGCCACGTGAATTGTTTATGAATGGTGCATGAAGTTCCTCCTTCTCTCAACTAAGATTTATCTCGGTGAGTTGCTTTAACCGGGCTTGCATTTATTTGTATGCCCTAATAAAAATGATCTCTAGTCCACTCTGTTGCCTTGTCCCTGTGATCAACGATACCTCAATAACAAAAGATAAGAAAAAGAATGAATGCTAACGAATGACTGCAAAGGAAATGAAATGTTATTGAATGCTATCGAATGACCGAATGAGAACTGAATGCAAATGAATGACCGAACGTTAAGGCTAGTTATGAACTGGTCGCTATCTGTCGTACTGCTAGGTTTTATCTGATAGAAAGAACAAGTCATGCATTGGTCTCGGACAACTTGTTAACAAGGTAATAGTCTCTCGACGATTTTGGGGGCACCTGGGTCGATCGGCCTATGAGAGATTGTAATAGCACCTCAGGGTAAATGCTACACCTCGAAAATGTTGTGTCCTTAGCGACAAGCTGAACCATTGAGTCACAGCGAATAATCGTGGAGGACGGGCCCATGGACCACCATGTAGTTAGGACATGCATGTGAACAAATCTTTATTGCAAAACCTAACAATGAACGATGATGGTAAAGTATGCTTTCTATATTCATATGCAAATTGTGCTAACCTGTTTTGTGCAGGGATGACTGTCGGCATTGGTAAGTTGGTTATGAATATTTCTACTGTTATGTTTCTTATGAATTGTTAAAAAGAACCTAGACAAGTAGAAAGATCACTAGTAAATATGTAGCTTCACATATTGAATTAGTGCAGATATTTGTGAGTTTCGGCGAAGAGCCGCTCGCCAGTACATGATGTGTGCTGACCCACATTGTGGGCATCCTTTTCAGAAATCAAAGGAGACAGAGGGATTTCAGGAGAGGCACTAAAGCTCGTCTAGCCCAGTAGAGCTGTGGACTGCCTCGAAGCTTCATTTTCTTTCCAGTCAACTTTCAAGTTTTTATTTCCTTTGAAGGTGTCTTTTAATTCCAGCTTTTAATAAAGGGATATCATGTATGGGCATTGTGGCTATTTTCAAAAGAGAGTTTCAAAGAGAATCATGTAGCCAATATAAGGCACTCTGAGTTCGCAAAGCTTTGTACTTGTATTCCTATCAAGTTATCAATAAAGGAAGTATTTCCATTTCAAATATCTGTGTCCAATATTTGGTTTTCTACAATAAATGGGTGCGTGCGTGTGTTTTGCTTAACTAATGGGTGCGTGTGTGTGTTTTTGCTTGACTAGTTGTTTTGTGCAGGTACATGGCCTTGTGCAACCGCAACTTAGGCTTGCACAGCATCACGCCTTAGCGAGGACGATCGATCCCGCAGGGATCCAGGCAAGACGGACGACCCTAGCGGGATCGGGGCGTGACACATGGGCTACCACAAAAACTTGTCACGACCCGCACCCATTTTTTTCTGGATACGAGACATGTCCAAGCCAGCCTACGCCGCAGTATCGACGGTAGAACGCTGTATAGCCACAATGCTCAAAATCACAAATAATGCTCATTCATAAAATTAATTTAATTTATAATATTCATAAGTTTTATATTTTGCAGAAATATATAAACTCTTACAAATATTGAAATGATACAACTAATCTATCTAGCTAATCTCTAGGTTTCCGTCTGCAAGTAACCAGTAACTTCCCATGCTAAGTGAATCCACGGCTAACCGAAAAAATATTGGTTTCCAGTCAGGAATGAAACGAGTACAATTCACTGAATGCAGTTTCAATATATGAAAATGACTATACAACAGAGATTAGCCTTTAGACATGATTTGAAAAATAAACACAGAAAGACAAATAAAACTAAATAAAGGAAAACAGTAAATAAATACAAAATAATACTCACCGACTGACTGAAGTACCTTTGATATGTGATCGGTCTCGGGACAATTACACGACACGGTCTACACTGTATAAAGTTACACGGTCTACACTATATAAAGTTACACGGTCTACACTGTATAAAGTTACACGGTCTACACTGTATAATGTACACGGTCTACACTGTATAAAGTAATAATGAAATACTGTCTACACTGTATAAAACAATAATAATCACGGTCGACACGGTATACACGGTATAAGGTCAGATCACACATCGTTGGTACTTCACCTTTCTCGACACCACAAAGAATAAAATCAACATGAAGACTGAAATCACATCTCTATCGACTAATAATGATGTATAGTAATGATTAATACTGAGAACAAATAATAAACTGTACTCGCCGGTGGTCCTTTGCTGGTGAAACCGATAATCCAGACCACTCAGTGTACCACAATAGTCAAAAATCGTACAACAGTCTCCGGATGCTGAAATAGACATTACCAATGTTCTCAGAATAGTTAAATTAGCTAGAATTGCCTGTCTTTAAGTCCAATTCTGGACACAGGGGCAAAATGGTAATTTCGGATCAAAACGGTGTCTGTCGTTGGACCTGCTTTGTACCGAAAAGCGTGCCAGAGTTAATGGTCTCTCAAGAAATACTATGTATAAAAAAAACACGCTGATTCATCCTCTGTTTCCAAGAAACACGCTGAAACCTCCACCACCTTGACATTTACGCTCATAACACCCGCCTTCCTAATCCCTAGCTACCAATGTTTGGTTAAGCTGACTCCTCATTTCCAGGGAAAGGAATTCTACACCTTCTATTTTATCGATTGATTAGAAGTTGGGATTTGCTATTTATCATGTTTCCTCGACCTCTGAATAAATATTAAACCTACTTCCTTTTTCTTATCTATCACTTCTATTTTGGACCTCTGCATAGATATTAATCTAATTTTCTTTTGAGTTCATATATGCTATTATGTCCATATTACCTCTGATAGTATCATATACTCTAAAACAGAAAATAAGATTTTATTTATCTATCATGCCCATATTACATCCAGATAGATATAAATCATTGATCATAGAAGAATCATCATTTCCCACACCATCATAAAAGTCTATTACATTTCTTAGACTTTTCTTTACAATGGAAATCTATTATATATTGGATTTTCATTCTATACACCAAACAATAAACCTAATAGAGATCTATTTCCTCTTTGATCTTCTTTGCACTACAAAAAAATGCACATTGATAGCATAACGTAATAGCACGTTTTGCTGAACTGCTATAAAAAATAAGTTTGATATTTTGGTTACTTTATAATAGCATTTGATAAACGCTAAGATAGAGTTTCATTAAGCGGGAACCTAAAAACACTTATACCGCCAAACACTTGACCAAAAAACTCTAAAACTCACCACACTTACGTTAGGTTTATTTCATTTCCTCTTTTATTTTAGGTTTCTTTTATTTCCTCTTTCAGTTTCCCTCTTTTTCCAAAAACCCTAAAACTCACCACACTTACGAATTCGCCGTGAAGGTCGCTGACACCGCCGATTAGAGTCGCCGACGCCGCCGTGAAGGTCGCCGAGACCACTGACACTGTCGTCGGCCCTGTCGAAGGCATATTTTTCTTCCTTCCTTCGATTTTGGTATCATGCATTTGATTTTGTTTAGGGTTTGTAGGTTGATAAGTTTAGGTTTTGTATGTTGATAAGTTTCAATTGTAGAGTTTTGTATCATGCATTTGATTTTGTTTCGATTTCATAGTTTTGTTTCGATTTCATAGCTTTCAATTTCATAGTTCTCGATTTTATAGCTTTCATGCATGTGATTTTTGTTTCAATTTTGGTATCATGCATTTGATTTTTGTTTCATTTGATTTTTGTTTCAATTTTCATAGTTCTCGATTTCATAGCTTTCATGCATTTGATTTTTAAAATGCTAATTAGATCCTGTATATGTTTTCTAATCTCTGATTAGTTGATATTACATATTAGAATAGGTTTTGATGTGAAATGGAATATTTGATTTGAGTTTTGGGTTCAATGTTCGATTGATACATGGTTATTTCCCATTTCCTAACTGTTAATCCTAATTAAATTGATTTCTAATTATTGTTTCAATTGTCAATGATTCCCACATATTTGTCGTTCATGTTTATTTCATGTTTACTTTCGAATTTGACTTGTTGGGTGTGTTTTCACTTAACTGATTAAGACCTGAGATTTTGGGGGTTTGTTTTGATAAGAGTTGGCTCATAATACTGTTAATTCATGGTGGGACTGTTTTTAACTAAGTTTGAAACTGGTTATTACATTGTTTTGTGTGATGTTAGTTCACTCCTTTATGATGCAACTGCTAATGCTTTCAATATAAATCTGTGAGTGTAATGGGCTGTAAACTGATGGTGTGTTTTACTATTAATCTGAAACTGAGCTCTGTGATATACCTGAGAGGTTTTCCCTCTGATTTCCCTTCACTTAATTCTGAATCCTGTCCTTGCCATTCCTGAAATCACAGTGATGACACACCCTCTACACACATGTCATATTGCAAGGCTTGAGGGTTGGAGAACATGGTGTGTTTTACTGTTAATCTGAAACTGAGCTCTGTGATATACCTGAGAGGTTTCCCCTCTAATTGTTGTTTCAATTTTATAGTTCTCGATTTTAGTATTGATTCGAAATTAATTTTTTTCTTTTTTGCATGTGTATGTTATTTGCGAAGAATGTTCTATTTTGACATTAAAGTTTTTGGGAATTGATTTAGCTGTAGCCATAGATAAATAGAATGAACAATCTGTTGTCTGATACTTGCGATGCATATTCATTTTGTTGTGTTGTTAAATTCAAACAATTGGATATTATGAAAGTTGGATTTGAGTAAACTGTGGTTTGATACCAATAATATAATATATTAAAATAATATTATGTTTTCTTAGTTGGATTTTGGTTTTGATGTGAAAGTTGGATTTGAGTTCTTATGTGAGAGAGTTTCAATCTGTTGTTCTCCAAACCGCTGCATTATCTACCTTCACTATATCTACCCAAACTCGAGCTGCATTAGGCCCCAAGCGAACAAAGTGTACCTTTTGCTCTGGGTCGGTTGAATGCACACGCCCTTCAGCAACATGTTATTAACATGTTATTGTTATTCGAAATTGAATTTCCCATGAGGGACTGATACGCTGTGTTCAGTTCTATTTACCAGTGATTAAATTCCAGTTTTATTGTTTAAATTATGATTTAAAATGCTAATTAGATCCTGTATATGTTTTCTAATCTCTGATTAGTTGATATTACATATTAGAATAGGTTTTGATGTGAAATGGAATATTTGATTTGAGTTTTGGGTTCAATGTTCGACTGATACATGGTTATTTCCCATTTCCTAACTGTTAATCCTAATTAAATTGATTTCTAATTGTTGTTTCAATTGTCAATGATTCCCACATATTTGTCGTTCATGTTTATTTCATGTTTACTTTCGAATTTGACTTGTTGGGTGTGTTTTCACTTAACTGATTAAGACCTGAGATTTTGGGGGTTTGTTTTGATAAGAGTTGGCTCATAATACTGTTAATTCATGGTGGGACTGTTTTTAACTAAGTTTGAAACTGGTTATTACATTGTTTTGTATGATGTTAGTTCACTCCTTTATGATGCAACTGCTAATGCTTTCAATATAAATCTGTGAGTGTAATGGGCTGTAAACTGATGGTGTGTTTTACTGTTAATCTGAAACTGAGCTCTGTGATATACCTGAGAGGTTTCCCCTCTGATTTCCCTTCACTTAATTCTGAACCCTGTCCTTGCCATTCCTGAAATCACAGTGATGACACACCCTCTACACACATGTCACATTGCAAGGCTTGAGGGTTGGAGAACATGGTGTGTTTTACTGTTAATCTGAAACTGAGCTCTGTGATATACCTGAGAGGTTTCCCCTCTAATTGTTGTTTCAATTTCATAGTTCTCGATTTTAGTATTGATTCGAAAATAATTTTTTTCTTTTTTGCATGCGTATGTTATTTGCGAAGAATGTTCTATTTTGACATTAAAGTTTTTGGGAATTGATTTAGCTGTAGCCATAGATAAATAGAATGAACAATCTGTTGTCTGATACTTGCGATGCATATTCATTTTGTTGTGTTGTTAAATTCAAACAATTGGATATTATGAAAGTTGGATTTGAGTAAACTGTGGTTTGATACCAATAATATAATATATTAAAATAATATTATGTTTTCTTAGTTGGATTTTGGTTTTGATGTGAAAGTTGGATTTGAGTTCTTATGTGAGAGAGTTTCAATCTGAACTCAGTTTTCAGAGTTGATGGTATCATGTGTTGTTTCGATTTCATATTAAAATAATATTATGTTTTCTTAGTTGGATTTTGGTTTTGATGTGAAAGTTGGATTTTGGTTTTGACATTGTCGTCGTCCCTAATTTCGCCCATCCCTGTCGAAGGCATGTTTTTCTTCCTTCCTTCGAGCTTTCGTGAATCTAAATAACAATTGTTTAGGTTTTGTAGGTTGATAAGTTTCAATTGTAGAGTTTTGTATCATGCATTTGATTTTGTTTCGATTTCATAGTTTTGTTTCGATTTCATAGCTTTCAATTTCATAGTTCTCGATTTCATAGCTTTCATGCATTTGATTTTTGTTTCAATTTCATAGTTCTCGATTTTAGTATTGATTCGAAATTAATTTTCTTCTTTTTTGCATGCGTATGTTATTTGCGAAGAATGTTCTATTTTGACATTAAAGTTTTTGGGAATTGATTTAGCTGTAGCCATAGATAAATAGAATGAACAATCTGTTGTCTGATACTTGCGATGCATATTCATTTTGTTATGTTGTTAAATTCAAACAATTGGATACACCAATACTTATGTTACTGTCTGATTAGAGATGAACTTGTTTGGTTTAGGAAATTCAGATTTTTTGACTATAGCTTAATCTGTTATATGAAACGTGCGATGCATCTGTTCTGTATTTTGGATTCTAGCTTCATTTGTTCTTCACGTTTGCATAACCTTAGACTCATTATGTATTTTTCTTTTGCAAGTACTGCTAAGTGCAATTATGGGAATTTGAAGCTTTTCTTTGGTATCACACGACAGGTTAGTACCATCTTTCTACATTACTTAGGCTGTTAATTGATGTCTTGAATTTTTGTATATTGTTGTTGTTGTTGTTTATTAGGTTTCGTGCTTTTAGTTTTATTGGTTTTAAACATGGTGAGATATGTTTGATATATTAAACAGATCTGGACTGAGTTTGAATTTTTTTTGCTTGAGTAATTATAAGCAGTTGAGTTATTTGTTAAATGGTCTGAATATTGAATAATTTTGTGTTGTGGAATACTCTATCATTATATCTGATATGGCGCTTATGGTACTAAAGGTTTAGATTAAAGTTATATCATATAATGGTGGACAAGGCATGGGTGCATCTTTGCAGGTAAAACTTGAATTATATAGGTTAGGTTTCAGTAGGGGTTTGGAGACTTTATTTCTTTTTTTTTAACTTAAATTCTGAAATGAAGAGCTGATCCTGGTTATGAGAGAGGTGCTACAAATTTTGTGCGAGCTGTGGCTGCGGCTTTGGGAGACGCTGATATGATTGTATGCCCTTGTATTGACTGTCGTAATATAGATCGACACTCAGGTAGAGTTGTAGTTGATCATCTTGTTACTAGGGGAATGGATGAGGCTTATAAGATGCGGTCTGATTGGTACCATCATGGAGAACTGAACTCAGGCGTTGAAGGTGAAAGTAAATTAAGTCATTGGAATGATGAGATTCTTGGTTTATATCAAGCTGCTGAATTTTTGGATGAAGAGTTAGCTAGTAAGGGTCAATTGGGTGAAATTGCAGAGGGTGAGGACAAGAAAGAAGATGAGTTTCTTGCAAAGATTGCAGATGCTGAAACACCATTATATCCAAGTTGTGTAAACCATAGCAAGCTTTCGGCTATTGTATCACTTTTCAGACTTAAGACGCAGAATGGCTGGTCTGACAAGAGCTTCAATGATCTGTTAGAGACATTGCCGGATATGTTGCCAGATGATAATGTGTTGCACACATCACTGTACGAGGTGAAGAAATTTCTGAAATCATTTGATATGGGATATGAGAAGATTCATGCATGTGTCAACGACTGCTGCCTATTCAGAAAGAAGTACAAGAAGCTCGATAATTGTCCAAAATGCAAGGCTTCAAGATGGAAGACTAACATGCACACTGGTCAAGTAAAGAAAGGTGTACCACAGAAAGTATTACGGTACTTTCTAATAGTCCCACGGCTGAAAAGAATGTTTAGGTCTGAGGAAATGGCTAAGAATTTAAGGTGGCATTTTTGTAACAAAAGTAGCGATGGAAAACTTCGGCACCCTGTGGATTCGGTCACATGGGATCAGATGAATGACAAATACCCTTCCTTTGCAGCTGAAGAAAGGAACGTGAGGCTTGGCCTCTCCACAGATGGTTTTAATCCATTCAACATGAAGAATACAAGGTATAGTTGCTGGCCTGTTTTGCTAGTAAACTATAATCTGCCACCTGATTTATGCATGAAGAAGGAGAACATCATGCTAACATTGTTGATTCCTGGTCCACAACAGCCGGGTAATAGTATTGATGTGTACTTAGAACCCCTCATAGAAGATCTCAACCATCTGTGGAACAATGGAGAGTTAGCATATGACGCCTTTAGTAAATCGACTTTTACTCTTAAGGCAATGCTGCTTTGGACGATTAGTGATTTTCCTGCGTATGGGAATCTTGCAGACTGCAAAGTAAAGGGTAAAATGGGTTGTCCTATCGGTGGAAAAAATACAGATAGTATGTGGTTGAAGTTCAGCAGAAAACATGTCTACATGTGTCATAGAAAGGGTCTGCCACCAACGCATAGTTATAGGGGAAAGAAATCTTGGTTTGATGGAAAAGCAGAACAAGGGAGAAAGGGAAGAATTCTATCTGGTCGTGAAATTTTTCAAAACCTGAAAAATTTCAAAAACGACTTTAGAAATTTTAAACAATCTGTAAGTAAGAGAAAAAGGACAGATTGTTCTGGGTTAGGCTCTGATAGTGAGGATTTATCCAGCGAATCAGAGGAGGAAGAAGAGGAAGAAGAAAACGTAGATGAAGAAGAGTTATCAAGATGGAAGAAAAGGTCCATCTTTTTCAAGCTACCTTATTGGGAGGTATGTTATTCTGTCATTTGTTTCTTTTAGTTTTTTTTTCAGATTCCATCAATTAAGCGTTGTTTAACTTTGTTTTATTTATTGTATATGTGTTGGTTAGGAACTACCGGTTAGGCATAACTTAGATGTAATGCATGTGGAGAGAAATGTTGCTGCAAGTATTGTATGTACATTGTTGCATTGTGGGAAATCGAAGGATGGCCTTCAAGCTCGTAAAGATCTGGAAGATCTTGGTATTAGGAAAGATTTGCACCCTAACACCCAAGGAAAAAGAACATACCTTCCCGCAGCACCTTGGAATTTGTCCAAGGCAGAGAAGAAAATCTTTTGTAGGCGTCTATTTGACTTTAAGGGACCTGATGGGTATTGTTCTAACATATCCAGAGGCGTATCATTAGATGACTGTAAGGTCACAGGTTTGAAATCACACGATTATCACGTGTTAATGCAGCAACTTCTTCCAATAGCACTTAGAGGTTTACTACCTAAAGGTCCTAGGGTAGCAATTGTTCGCTTATGTGCATTCTTCAACCACTTGTGTCAGCGAGTTATTGACCGAGAGCAGATTTTGGTTATGGAAGCTGAGATTGTTGAAACTCTCTGCATGTTTGAAAGATTTTTTCCTCCAAGTTTCTTTGATATCATGGTGCATTTAATGGTACATCTAGGAAGGGAAGCTCGTCTTGGTGGACCAGTCCATTTTAGATGGATGTATCCATTTGAGAGGTAATACTTGTATTTTATATGATTTTTACAAAAATTTTGCATTTGACAGTTTTGTTGATCTTTCAGTTTTCACAATTGTCAGGTATATGAAAGTTCTAAAAGATTTTGTGAGAAATCCTGCAAGACCAGAAGGTTGTATTGCTGAGTCTTATCTTGCTGAAGAGTGCATCCAGTTTTGTAGTGAATTTTTGAAGAAGACAACAAATGTTCAAGAAAAACAAGATAGAAACACTGAGTATGATAACAACTCAATCCTAGAGGGTCGGCCAATATCCGCAGGCATTTCAATTACTCTTACTGAAGTAGAGAAGAGAATAGCCCATCTTGCTGTCATCCAAAACATGGCTGTCGTCGACCCTTATGTAGAGTAAGTTCCACAGTTTTCTAGTTGATTACTTATTTCTTTTAATGATCAACAAACTGATACCTTTTTATTTCAAAATCTTGTACAAGTGAGCATCTACAGTTTTTGCAAGACTCAAATGGAAGATGTAGACGTGATGCATCTACGTTATGTAGTATGCATACTCAGAATTTTGCAAATTGGCTAAAAGAAAAGGCTAGTTTTATCTTCTCTGTTTTTTATGTTATAATGGTATGTATATGTCTATTGGTGTCTGACTTGTTGTTTTTATTTGTTAGATACCTCTTGATTCAAAAGAACATGGAGAAACACTTAAGTGGTTGGCATATGGTCCACGTACTTCTGCACGGTCGTATTCAGGTTATATAGTGAATGGTCAACGGTTTCACACAAGATCAGTAGATAGAAAAAGTCAGAATAGTGGGGTTTTGTATGAGGCTACTGCAATCTGCAGATCTAGTGCGAAAGACACTTTACAAGTGGTTGATTTGGTGTCATACTATGGCAGAGTAACTGACATTATCTTGTTGGATTATAATGTTTTTTACGTTCCTCTATTCCGATGTCAATGGGCAATAATGGGTAATGGAGTGAAGATAGAAGATGGTTTCACACTTGTCAACCTAAATCATAGTCAAGTCTCTTTTTTAAGGGATCTTTATATCTTAGCCTCTCAAGCAAAGCAAGTGTTTTATTCAAGGGAAGACGAATCATCAAGTTGGTATGTTGTTATGAGAGGTCCAGCAAGAAGATACAGTAAGAAAGATTTTCAAGAAGGAAATGCTGATATTGGGCCACTGCCATCAAGTGTTCACATGGATGTTGACATGGATGATACTGAAAATGCCCGAACTGATTGTGAAGGCATATATGTGTGAAATTTAGGTTTTTGATTATTTTCAGTTTCTTCCTTGTTTGTTTGTTGTGTCTGATGTGTGATTGGTCATTGTGTGCTTACTTGATGTTTTCTTGTTTTGCTTCCATAAATGTGAATTAACTCGTTTCTGTCATTTGTTTCAGGTGAATTAAAATGGGAGGTGGAAAGAAGAAGCAAGGAAGAGACCCGCAACCTTTGGCTGAGGAAGAGACTGAAGCTGAGAATGTAAGGACATCTACAACTGAAGATGGTAAAAAAGGTGTAGATGAAGAAGAGCCTGAAGGTGAGTTTGAGTTATCTGAAGAGCATGAACATGAGGTTGAACCTAAGCGTATGAGACAGCGAGGACCGACAAGGATGAAAGACATCGCCAAGGACCCAAATACCAGAGTGCGAGTTGACTTCACTTTCATGGGAGAACCTTATGGTCCTGGGTCAGTTAAGTTGTCTTCATACTTAGGTCCACTGGTACGGGAACACGTTCCTGTTACACTTGAAAGTTGGAAAAAACTCGGTGAAGAAGTCAAGACACTTCTTTGGAAATCTGTTCAGGTTACATCTTTAAACTGACTTAGAAAGTGCCATAATCAGATTATTTCTGTAATTTACTGTTTTGTTTTGCATATGAGTTCAGGCAAGATTTGAATTAGATGAAGATTACCAAAAGAGTGCAGTGCTTAAGCAGATGGGATGTTTGTGGAGGTCATCTAAATCGCGCCTAGTTTCCCAGATTAATGAAGCAAAGAACAACCAAAAGAGGATGTATCTGAGACCTAAGAATGTTTCTCCAATTGATTGGCGTAAATTTGTGAAGCTCAAAACAAGCCAAACATTTAAGGTATTCATTTGGAATTAATTGGTAAGTGTTTTAGTAGATAGAAGATTACATAGTAACATTCATCTATTAGGCTCTGAGTGATAGCTATAAGGAAAGAAGGCGCAAACAGATTCCGCACACTTGTAGTCGTAAAGGAATGGTTAGACTAACAGAAGAGATGGTAAGCCTAAAGTTATGTTCTTTTATTATGATCAGCATATTCAAAGTCCTTTTTATACACCTCTTATATTTTCTCTCCTCAGAAAATTGGTAGTGAAAACCCAGCTGAAGTGACAAGGCTAAGGGTTTGGGTCAAGTCGCGTACCAAAAAAGATGGTACACCAGTGAATACAAATGCGGCTGAGAAAATTGTAAGTTCTTAATTGGACTTGAAATGATTTTGATTTGAGTTTTTAAGATGTCATGTTCTGTTACATTTTAGCCTTTAGAATCTGCATTTTATGATTTGTAGAAAAAGGCAGCTGAGATGGTTAGTAGTGATGGTCCATCTTCTGCAACGAATGAAGGACGAGATACACTTAGCCAACTTTTAGGACCCGACAATCCTGGTCGAATGAGGGCAATGGGTAGGAACATGAGTAAGACCAAATTAGCTTGTTTCCAAGTGAAGCACAAGTGTATGACTGAAATGGAAGAGAAACAAGTTCATCTCCAACAAAAAGTCAATGAGTTACAAGCTGAAATTGCCAAAATAAAAAACCAGGTAAGACAATTCTCAATAAATACGTTGAGCCACTGAATTGATATATAATTTTGACATTTGTCCTTGTTTAAAACAGAGACAAGAACCTGAAGTTGGTGAAAACTCGGCTGCAAGAGTAAGGCTTTCATATCATATCAATGCTTTCGTTCTTACTTTACGATCTGATAATTTATATTCTAAACATTTTCTAGAGTGTGAACAAAAGATCACAACCTAAGTGTGTCTTGATTGATTGGGGTGGTACTGATGCAAACGTTGCTGAGGGGCGTATTATTTCTTCTGATCCGGAAGACTTGGTGAATGAGAGTCGCTTAGGCCCTATGGATGTTAAAGTCTTGGTTGAAACTGCTACTGTACCAGAAGCATTCCTTTGGAGACCTGCGACTAACATGTTCACAATTGAGGAAGCTGTTGGACAGATGATTGCGTGGCCTGCCTCTAAGTGTGTTAACCTAGAACAGGGGCTCCAACAAGAAGACATTGCACCACTGGTAAGGTTTATTTGTCAGACTAATAGCAAACTGAATTGGTCATTGATGAGTAGGATTATGTGATTGTTACCTGAATGTGTTTGACAGGGCCCAAGGACAAATTCTGCAAACAAGTGCAAACTATTGGATTTGTCTGCAGATGATTTGGTTGTTGCTGAAGGACGTTGGCAAACACAAGAACCAAAAGCATTAGTTAATGGGCTTCCACTCGGACCAAAGGCAGTTAAAGTATTTGTGGACGTCATACATCAACCTGAAACATTCATATGGAGGCCTACGATGGACAAGACATATCTTGAGGACTGTTTAATGTCTTTCGTGGCATGGCCTGCCATCAAAGTTGTATTTGAGAACACAACAGATGCAACAGGTCAGAAATCTTCTCTTCACAATCCTGCATCATCTGATAAAACATCAGGAGGAAAATCAGCATCAACAGGTCAAAAATCTGCTGGAACAAGTTCTACATCTCATATAGAGACATCTCGAGCAACAGGTACAAAATCTGCAACAACTTTTCAAAACCTCCTGCTGAGAAGGTTCCGACAACAGGTCCAAAATCTCCTGTAAGGAAATCTCAACTAGCCTCACAATCCCCTATCCGAAGATCACCGGTAAATTTTTGTAAATATGATCTGAAGTTGGTTCTGCTTATTACTGTGTGTATTAATTGGTTTATGTTAACTGGCAGTGTAAACATGGAGCTGAAGTTATCAAGGAAAATCAAAAGTGCAAGTTGATGGACATTAGCGGAAGGAAGCGGGTTGTTGCTGAAGGGCGTGTGCATTCAACCGACCCAGAGCAAAAGGTACACTTTGTTCGCTTGGGGCCTAATGCAGCTAGAGTTTGGGTAGATATAGTGAAGGTAGATGATGCAGCGGTTTGGAGAACAACAGATGAGATCGAGTTTATGGGAGATGCACTTGGTTCGTCTATCGCATGGCCAATAGATAAATTGGTCATCTTTTGATTTTAAGAAACTTGGTAAGTGTTTTAATTAGTGTAATGCTTGTGTTTTGGTTTTCAATCTGATGTTTCATTGCTTAACTGATATAAGACCTTGTTGCTTTTTTTGCAGGGGAATGAACAAACTTTGGTCCGAGTTGCAGTTTAAATTAGATTTAGACTAGCTAGGCTTATGAACTTATGACTTGTCTTATGTATTTTGGATTCAAACCTATGTTATGTATGTTGAATGAAAATGTTGAATGAAACTCTAGACTTGTGTTATGTATGTTGAATGAAACTCTAGACTTGTGTTATGTATGTTGGATTGGTTTTAGACTTGTGTTATGAATGATCTTATTTGTGTAAAACAGGTTCTTATTTATATCATGTGAAACAGGTTCTCTAATATTACAATAGATACGTAAAACAGGTTCTTATTGAATGAAAATACGTTTAATAGCAAAAAAAAAATGTTATAATCATATATTATAGCACGAAACGTTAGCCGTGAAATAATTAATTAACGCTATAACAAAATATTTTAAAACAATAAAAAATTGCTATTGTAGAACGTCCTATCATAGCACAAAATATGAATTGTCATCAAGTTTTTAACATAAAACGGATGTGCCATAATAAAGAAAATTAAGGCATTCAGATATTGCTATTGTATCTGAACCTGTCGTAGCATTTTAGAAAAACGCTATCGTATGGGTGGAACCTAAGATAGCTGCCGATGACATAGCATTTATGAAAACGCTATGTAATACGTACGATAGCAGATTTTTCGCGCTAAAAATGTACATATTTCTTGTAGTGTTGGCGGGTTCATTGTTGGTGGCAGTTCCTGACTGTCTGAGCCCCAGTGGTAATCGGAACAGCAGGAAACAAACTCTGGTCTTATCTCTCAGACGAGAGGAGAACCCCAGAGTAGGGCAGCCCGAAGGCGTGTTGCTGCCAATACAACTGGTGGATTAGGGGCAGCACCTCAAAGGAGATAGGAACGTATCCAGCATTGGGATACGATTGCTAGTTCTGCCGTGAAAGGAACTCTACTACCCGATTTCTCGGGGTAGAGTTGACTCCACCGTCCAACTCTCCGTGTATAAAGGCTCTTCCTACCAACGGAGGAAGACCCTTCTATCTCACGAAGAGTTCTGAGTTGTTTGATTTGCGTGTCAAAAGCGCATGAGCTCCCTAATGTTGATGTCAGAAGAACGCTCTCCACATCGTCGAAGTCACCAATGCCAGTTCTGAAAAAGCTCTTCAGCCAGGCTTCTGCAGAAAACAAAGAAGAAAAAGTGTCATCAAATGCGTATTGAACGCTAACTAAAGACAGATGGCAAGGCTTTTACGCCAGTGCTTCACAAAGGCTTTCACGCCAGTGATATAACAAGGCTTTTACGCCGGCACTTCACAAAGGCTTTTACGCCAGTGATATGACAAGGCTTTTTACGCCAGTGCTTCAGCACGGCTTTTACACCAGTGCTTCAAACAAGGCTTTTACGCCAGTACTTCAGCAAGGCCTTACGCTCGTAAAATAGCTGTTTTCAAAAATAAGAAATTCGAAGACAGATATTTACTTACGGTCGAACTTGCCATTTGAGTCGAAAGGTTTGGCTCTAATGATGGTTGAATCTACGCCTAATGATCGGCCATGCAAAGGAACAACGTTGAAAAGCTCCGCCATCTCTTATTTGAAGAACAACATCGCAGAAAGCTATCTTCAGGAGGATGAGTACGAGAATACATGAAACATTCTCGGCTATTTATAAAGACTGAAGAAGTTATTAAGATGAGTCTATTTCGGGAGAAGATCTTATTTAAAGGATCTTGTAACCATAAGATAGACACCACGTGTTGGTTCGTTTCTCGGGAATCAACAATCACGGAAGCAGTCAACAGAAGTGCATAAACAAATGCGCGTTCATAAATGGGATTAAAACACCAAATATTTTATTTATAAAAGATGGGGGCGGATCCCTACATATAAAAGTCGCAGTACATAGAATATTATTATTCTTTGGGTTGACAAAGGGATGCACCCAACTCACGCATACTGCGAATCCCAGAGCGACGCATCAGACAAAGGAATGCTTCTGCGTCACCCGGTCCCTCGTATGCAGTTGAAGGACCACCATCAATACGACTGAAGACTGCTGGGGTCAGCCCAAAGCACTTTAGAAGATTTTGCGCTCGCTCGTGCTCTATCTCGAGGTTAAGCCTGGTGACCGAGGCATTCTCCACAACTGGCTCTTTCTTTGGCGCCATATCAACTATGAGGATGAATATTCAGAGTAAAGAGTTTGTCCTTATTTATACAAATTAAAAAGACTCTTCACATTCCTCATTGGAAACCGCTCACTCGGGAAGATGAAGATACATTTGAAAGTTACGAAGAAGAAAATTTATTGTGATGGTTAAAGTATTGACCAACATTATTTTTCTCTCTTGAACTTTACGCTGACTGTTGGATATCCCCGCTCTTACGCGGTCGACTGTTGCGTATCCCGAATTTTGCGCTCAGCAAATCTCAACTTTTACGCTTCTGTTCAAAGTATTTCAAATTTTGGGACATTTGAAAACTTTGAAGGGGGTCTTGTAGGAGCGTAAAAAGTGTTTCAATGAGGGAGTCATCTCAGTCATAAGTGGCCCGCTTTACGCCTAACAGAGCAGGGAATTTCTTTACGCCCAAGACAAGGCTAATTGTGTTACGCCTAAGCAGATTGATCTTTCTACACTTGGGTCTACACAGGTGATTTTATGCCAAGGACTGAAGCAGCCTCTTTCACGCTGGACAAAAGCCATCAAATCTCGCATTTAAAGCTGACCTTGACATGAAGATATCAATGATGGCATTTACCACAGAATTCAATGGAATTTGTCTCATACAAAGACCATTGTTGCCATTTATAGAGATCGAGCTACTTTACGCTCACTGAATGGATTCTTTTACGCACGGGGTTTTACATGAGTCTTTACGCTCATAAAAAACAATGTGTTCGTGAAGTCTATTTGAGCCATTTTATGCTCAAGGTTATTCGATAACCGCTTTACGCTGGAAACCCATGACAGAGCTAGTTTACGCTCATCTTTTTACGACCGATTCGTTCTGGCCAGTCTGGAACGTGGTGTGCCTACGTGGTCTTCATGCCACCTATTTCGAAGAACGTGTGTACATGTATCCTATTCTTACTGAAATAATGGGACACGTGTCAGCACATACAGAGGATGATTCTGATCGTGGAGGGCAGTTGTTAGCGTAAAGACAGATGTTGATACTCTTTTACGCACGAAAGTCCCAGTCTATAAATAGACTCATTTTTCTCATACAACGGGGACAGAGAGAGAGAGACAGGAGAGAATACAGAGATCAGAGCTTCGAGATTTTGATCCTCTAGAGCATTCTTCTTCAACTTTTCTTCCAGAACAAAGTGAAGCAAAGCAGGAAAGCATTCGGCCTCGCCATCAGTACCCAAGTGCGTCGATACCTTTCTGGTGCATTAGTTCTTCCAAATTGTTCTACTTCAAGCAGTGATCTTTATCATCATCATATGGTCCAAGGAACAAAGTGATCGTTTACGAATCAGACTTCCATAGCAATACTTTCCCAGAATCAAATTAGTACTCCTTGTACTTTTCTTTTCTTCTTGTTTTTGTTTTCAAAAGCCAATTCCTCCAAGGCATTTTGTTAATCGAAACAAAAATGGCAACTCTGCTGGGGACGACCTTCTCCTCTGACGAGGAGGCGATTGCTCAATATGATGATGTTTCGGTCGGTTCGACCAAGAAGACTCTGGTGGTACACTTCGACCAGACTGCCTATGAAGAGATGCTCCGAACTGGGGGTTGTTCTCGCCATTCCAATGTTCAAAAGTCTCGCAAAGCACAAAAAGTTTGGATTCCCAAATCCAAAGTGATTTCTGATCTCTCTGCTACTTCTGTTGACAAGGGGGTTCTTCCCACTCCTGTCGTAGGGGCTCCCGTTCATAACGAGGCAGTCCCTATTTCAAAGTTACACTCGAAGTGTGACGATTTGTCTCCCGTTTGTAACGGTAAAGATAACCAGGTTTCACACCCACCGCGTAAAAATCAAGTTTTATACTCAGTGGGTAAGAACCAAATTTTACGCTCAGTTCATAAGAATGAGACTCCCATTCGTAATGGGGCAGACTCTAAAGCTTGTGCTTCTGGGTGTAAGAATCAGTCTCCCGTCGGTGACGTGGTAGGCCCAAATAAATTATGCTCCTCGCGTAAAACAAAATCTCCCGTTGGTAACGTGGCAGATAACAAGATTTTACGTTCCATGCGTAAAGATAAATCTCCTGTCTATGACAGTGTAGATGAAATTCACAAAGATGCTCACATGTCGAATGTGAATGTATCTAAACGTGTGCAGCGTAAAAATATTGTTGGTAAAACTTCTGTTCTACACCAACAACCTTCTTATACTGCTTTACGCAAGGTACCAAATTTACAAATCACACGCCAGGAAAACGGAGTCCTGCGTGCTAAATCTCAAGATTTACGCACACAATTCCAAACGCGTAGAAATGTACAATTTGGTTCTGCGAATGCAGCCAGTAATCTTCTTTATACACAAGGGACTAAACGTTTTTCCACCCCCAATGTAATAAAGAAGAATACTTCATCCACTCCTTCTGACTTACGCGAATTGCTAATGCAAAAGCGTAAGAATAGACAATCTCCGGTGACATTCCCCCAAGAAAAACATCTTTGTGAATACCACCAGGTTGTGATCAACTGTTGTTGTTTGGCTTCAAGACGATCAGTTTTTGATCGATTGAGTTTCAATGTACCTCCACATCAAGCTGAACACCAAGAACATGAGTCGCCATATGTGTCAGTCTACATGGCATCTCATACTAACAGAGGACGACGTCCAAGACGGAACACGTCCCAAACTCCAAGTCAACAACAGTTCAACAGGCTTCTTGATTCCTTTGAAGGAGTATATCAGAATACTCGATCAAGAAGACGAAGACAATTGCAGACTTCTAATTCAGAGGCTGGGGGTACTCAATCTTTTGAGTCTGATACCGATAGCGTGGATTCGTACTTCTATACAAACCCTTCTGTATCTTCAAGAGAGGTTGAATCCTACGCTGTTGGAGATGAGCCAGAGACGTCATCTGCCAATACAGAACAACGTCTCACTGCTGTTGAACAATCACTGAAGGATATGCTTAACATGGTGCAAAACATGCATCAAATAATTTTGAATCAGCAAACTACTCAACCGACAGCAGTGACACCGGCACCAGTAGCAGCACAAACTCAAGATAGTCAGGGGGCTGAAATACCTTTGAATATTCAAGAGCCCGCTGCTAATCAAAATTCTGTATCTCTGGATCCCATTCTTTCAGAAGATGTACCACCTCCAGTGGGGGTCATGGTGCATCCAACGACTACTCAGTCAAATTTGCTTCCTCAAACCAGTGAAGCCATTCAAGCAGTGCGTGAACTTAAAGCACAGTTTAAAGTTTTGAGGCACAAAGATCAACTCCAGAGGCTAGGGATTAAGCAACCTTATCCTCCTCATTGGAATGACGTACCCTTTCCACCGAAGTTTAAGCCACAATCCATAGTTTTGTTCGATGGAAAAGCATCCCCCAGTCAATATATCAATTACTTTGATATTATGACTGTACACTTGCAGAAAAATGATGCTCTTCTCACCCGAGTGTTCACCGGATGTCTGACGGGTTCAGCTTACGACTGGTATCGCAGCTTACCTGATAACTCTATTTCGTCTTTTGACGAATTCAAAACAATGTTCCTCTCCCGCTTCTATAAAGGAGGTATGGACATGAACATGTCCTCCTTGATAGAAATCAAACAAAAGGAGAAAGAAGATACTCGGACATTCATTGAACGCTTCCGACAGGCTACTCTAAAGATGCCTCCTGGTATGCCAGATTCAGCGTTGATTGACACATGCAAGATGAATATGCGACCATCCATCGCTGTCTTCACGGGTTCCCAATTCACAGATTGGGCTTCGTTCATTATAGCAGCAGTTTCTGCCGAGACCAATGGTAGGTTGGCTCACGAACATGGGATGATTTTCGCTTCAGAAGATAAAGGGAAGAAAAATAATCCTGGCAATAATCCCGGCAATCGTAATGTAAAAGGAAAAGATACTCTTATGGTCAATCTTTCCAAGAGCAAGATGACATCAAGCAATCAAGAATCTTCCAGGCCAAAGGAAGAATACTCCTTTGACGAAAGCGATATCCCAGGGATATTCCAATGTCTGGTCAAAAGTGGTAAACTTCAGATTCCAGAGCCAAAAAGGCCTAATGAGGTGAATTTGACTGACAATCCCAAGTATTGTATCTATCATAGATACATTAATCATCCTACCAGTGCTTGCTATGTCTTGAAAAAGAAGATCCAAGAGCTGATAAATGGTGGCGCCATCGCTTTAACCAATGATGACCATACGGTGACAACCAATATGGTTTCTCTTCAGTTTGGGGATTTTCCTCCACAGCAAGTCCCAGATAGAATTATACCGATTCCGAAGGCGACGATGAAGATTGTGAATATCCCGCCTGCCAGAGAAGAAAATACAGGATTGCTGCCTCTCACATTGAAGAATGGTGAAATCATGTGGGTACATCCTGACTTAGTGCCTGAACTAGAAAATGAAGGTAAAACTTCAGAATCCAAGAAAGGCAAGAAAGTCAAAACTTGCAACATGATTTCTCATATTATTCCAGATCCTGATGATCTGGATCATCTATGGAAAGGCCTCCCTCTGGAAGATAGACTGAAAGGACTAAACATCTGTCCTCCAAGTCTAGCTCCTCCTACCAAGCTCAAGCTTACTAATCAGTAGTGGCTAGCCATGAATAGTATTCTTTTATACCGGGCACAACGAGTCTTTGCTGCTTATGAAAAGGCTCCAACAGGGATTTCTCCTCGTTTCCCGAATCCTTCTTCTCCCTTAACTACAGAGACATCTGTACTTCATTCTCTGGTAGTTGCAGAGATTCATTCCTCGTCTTGTGCTGAAACGCCTGTTCAAAGTCCACTGCCTATCCATTTGTATAGTCAGCAATCTGTCATTCTCATGAAGAAGATGGGTTACGACTTTCAAAAGGCCGAAGGTTTGAACTATGATAAAGGAATCCGTCTTCCTTTACAAACTCAAAATCAGAATTCTACCGCTGGATTGGGTTCTGAAATTCCTCGTAACAATCCTCACAAAAAGAAGGCTAAAGGAAGAAAGACTAAATCCTGTAATATGGTACTTTCTTCTCTTGAGCCTGAAGAAGAAACTTTTGCTGGTACGAACATCTAGAATCACCATTGATCGTCAATTCTATGCAGAAGATGGATAATGGTCTACCGTTGACTAATCCGAAGCGTAGTAATCAGACTATAAATGATGTAAATATTGCTCATCTCTTTGATATCAATGAAGATTTCTTTTTCGAGTATATGGCTGTCAAGTTTATTGAGAAAATGACTTTATCTTCTGATAATCAAAGTCATCAATATAAAGACAACATAGATTCCTCATATGATGAATCCAGACAGATATTCTCAGTCAATATGGTTCAAACCGATGATGAATCCGAGCCATTTGAGAATGATCCTTGGGCTCAACAGATGGATACTCAATGGGAACTTTGTTTTGAACAGCGACAGCCACCTACAGAGGATGAGGTTATCCAGATCGATGTTGGAAATGGAATTACGCCCAAACCAATATTCATCAGTAAGAATCTTTCTGAAGATGAAAAGGAAGAATTGACAAAACTTATCAAAGATTATATTGACATCTTTACATGGAGTTATGAGGATATGCCAGGACTAGATCCTAAAGTTAATACTCATAAACTTAATATTTTGCCTAATGTCAAACCGGTAAAACAATAGCAACGGCGCTTTAGACCAGATATGATGGATGCAATTGAAGCAGAAGTCAAAAAGCTGATCACTTGTGGTTTCGTTCGTGAAGAACAACACCCTGATTGGGTGGCCAATATCGTTCCTGTTATGAAGAAGAACGGAAAAGTCCGAGTTTGTATAGATTACCGAGATCTTAATACAGCTTGTCCAAAGGACGAATTTCTACTTCCCATTACTGATGTTATGATAGACAATACATGCGGTTTTGAACGTATGTCTTTCATGGATGGATTCTCAGGATACAACCAGATCAAGATGCATCCAGAAGATGAGAAGCATACATCTTTTTGAACACCTCTTGGGGTTTTCTGCTATACGGTTATGCCGTTTGGTCTTAAAAACGTCGGTGCCACATATCAACGGGCTATGAGCAATATCTTTCAAGAACATCTACGGAAAATAGTTGAATGCTACGTAGATGACATTGCTGTTAAAAGTCGGTCAAAGAATGATCACATTCAAGACTTGAAGACAGTATTTGAATTGATGTGCCAACATCAATTGAAAATGAACCCTACTAAATCTTTCTTAGGGGTTTCCAGTGGCAAGTTTTTAGGATTTGTCATTACCTCTCAGGGTATCCATGTTGATCCTGATAAGGTTAAAGCAATTCTTGAAATGCGCCCTCCTCGTAATCTGAAAGAGCTCCGTGGCTTCCAGGGCCGTATTGCTTATATCAGAAGATTTATATCTAATCTTTCTGGGAGATGTCAACCTTTCTCCCGTCTATTAAAGAAAGGAGTATCTTTCGTCTGGGATGAAGCATGTCAAAATGCCTTCAATGACATTAAACAATATCTTACAAACCCACCTGTTTTGGTACCTCCGATAATAGGAAGACCATTTTTGCTGTACGTTCGAGCCTTGGATCATTCACTTGGCGCTCTTCTGGCACAAAAAAGCGACATGGGTCATGAACAAGCAATATATTATCTGAGCAGAACGATGGTAGGAGCTGAACACAGATATACTCCTGTAGAAAATGAATGTCTAGCTTTGGTTTTTGCTGTCCAAAAGACAAGGCACTATGTCACTGGACAGACTATTCATGTCATCTCCAAAATAAATCCCATTCAGATATTGATGAGGAAATCGAGCATTCTTAATTCCAGGTTAGCTACCTGGGCGATGTTGCTCACTCCTTATGACATGGTCTATGTGCCTCAAAAATCAGTAAAGGGCCAAGCATTAGCTGATTTCTTAGCTGCTCATCCTGTACCCGAAACTTCGAAGTTATATGAAGACATTCCAGATGAAGTAGTGGATTGCAACATGGCTTTGAAAAATGACATATGGCAATTATATTTTGATGGAGCATTACGAGTGGGACCTAAAGGCAATATTGTCTCTGGGGTAAGAATTGTCCTGGTTTCTCCTGACAAAATGGTTATATACCGTGCCTATTCTCTTAATGAGCCGTGCTCTAACAATGTAGCAGAATATAATGTTCTATTGATTGGTCTCCAAGTAGCAAAACAATTGGATATCGGATTCCTAGAAGCTTATGGAGATTCACAATTGATTGTCAATTAAGTTAGAGGGACGTATGAAGTCAGAAATCCTGATCTCATCCCTTATCATCAAGTGGTAGTCGAGTTGGTCCTTTCATTCAAAGGATTCTTCATTGAATTTGTACCACGTTCTCAGAATGTAGAAGCTGATGCTCTTGCCAGTTTAGCTGCAGATTTGGCTGTCCCGATCCGAAGGCAAAATACAATTACTTTGTTAGATCGAGATTTATTCTGTGTGAAGAACAATCTGCATATCGAACAAAGTTATGTTACAGAGGCAAGTTCCCAACGGAAAGATTGGAGAACACCATTTATTGATTATGCAGTTCATGGAATTTTGCCTGAAGATCCTAAAGAAGCTGCATCAATTAAAAGACGATCATTTCGATTCTATTACGATCCATCTTTACATATGCTATATCGGCATTCATATGACGGACTCTTGCTGCATTGTCTTTCAGAAAGCGAAGCCAAACAAATACTGCGTGAGGCTCATGATGGTGTCTGTGGTGCCCATCAACCGGGTCCAAAATTGCAAGATCGTATTCGAAGAATGGGGTATTATTGGCCCTCCATGATAGCAGATGCTGTAGACTATGCCAGAAGATGTAAAGCATGCCAGATTCACGCAGATTTTATTCATCAACCTTCTGAATTTCTACATCCTACAGCAGCCTCTTGGCCTTTCGAAGCTTGGGGTATGGACATTATTGGTCCTATTAACCCTCCTTCTGTCAAAGGACATCGGTTTATACTGGCTATAACCGATTACTTTTCAAAGTGGGCAGAAGAAGTTCCACTTGTTGAAGTAAAGACATCTAATGTAGTCAGCTTCATTAAACATCATGTCTTTATCGTTTCGTGATTCCTCGACGAATAATTCATGACAATGGACCACAGTTTGCCAGCCAGGCATTTTATCGGTTCTGTGACAAGAATCGAATTCAAAATTTGGCTTCTACGGCTTATAATCCGGCTGCTAATGGTTTAGCTGAAGCCTTCAACAAAACGATCATCAAACTTCTCAAAAAGTTTGTCTCTTCTAATAAAAGAGATTGGAATGAGAAGCTTGGAGAATGTTTATGGGCATACCGAACGACAATCCGGACTCCTACTGGCTTTATACCATTTTTACTGGTTTATGGCTGTGAAGCTGTCCTCCCATTGGAAATCCAGATCCCTTCTCTCCGAATCGCTATTGCTAATAAGCTAACTACAGAGAATAATGATCGCTAACGCCTCCAAGAACTTGAAGGATTGGACGAGAAGCGTCTTCAAGCACAACAGCATATTGAGCTATATCAAGCCCGTATATCTCGAACTTTCAATCGTAAAGTCAAGGAGAGGGTATTCAAAATTGGCGAACTTGTGTTGGCTGTCTGAAGGCCAATGGTGATGACTCACAAGAGCAAAGGGAAGTTCCAAGCAAAATGGGAAGGCCCGTACGTGATTGAGTCCGTGTTCTCTAATGGTGCTTACCGGTTGTCAAAACCCAATGGAGATCTACTCATGCTGCCGATCAATGGCAAATTTCTCAAGAAATACTATGTATAAAAAAAACACGCTAATTCATCCTCTGTTTCCAAGAAACACGCTGAAACCTCCACCACCTTGACATTTACGCTCATAACACCCGCCTTCCTAATCCCTAGCTACCAATGTTTGGTTAAGCTGACTCCTCATTTCCAGGGAAAGGAATTCTATACCTTCTATTTTATCGATTGATTAGAAGTTAGGATTTGCTATTTATCATGTTTCCTCGACCTCTGAATAAATATTAAACCTACTTCCTTTTTCTTATCTATCACTTCTATTTTGGACCTCTGCATAGATATTAATCTAATTTTCTTTTGAGTTCATATATGCTATTATGTCCATATTACCTCTGATAGTATCATATACTCTAAAACAGAAAATAAGATTTTATTTATCTATCATACCCATATTACATCCAGATAGATACAAATCATTGATCATAAAAGAATCATCATTTCCCACACCATCATAAAAGTCTATTACATTTCTTAGACTTTTCTTTACAATGGAAATCTATTATATCTTGGATTTTCATTCTATACACCAAACAATAAACCTAATAGAGATCTATTTCCTCTTTGATCTTCTTTGGCGGGTTCGTTGTTGGTGCCAGTTCCTGACTGTCTGAGCCCCAGTGGTAACCGGAACAGCAGAAAACAAACTCTGGTCTTATCTCTCAGACGAGAGGAGAACCCCAGAGTAGGGTAGCCCGAAGGTGTGTTGTTGCCAATACAACTGGTGGATTAGGGGCAGCACCTCAAAGGAGATAGGAACGTATCCAGCATTGGGATACGATTCCTAGTTCTGCCGTGAAAGGAACTCTACTACCCGATTTCTCGGGGTAGAGTTGACTCCACCGTCCAACTCTCCGTGTATAAAGGCTCTTCCTACCAACGGAGGAAGACCCTTCTATCTCACGAAGAGTTCTGAGTTGTTTGATTTGCGTGTCAAAAGCGCATGAGCTCCCTAATGTTGATGTCAGAAGAACGCTCTCCACAGCGTCGAAGTCACCAATGCCTGTTCTGAAAAAGCTCTTCAGCCAGGCTTCTGCAGAAAACAAAGAAGAAGAAGTGTCATCAAATGCGTATTGAACGCTAACTAAAGACAGATGGCAAGGCTTTTACGCCAGTACTTCACAAAGGCTTTCACGCCAGTGATATAACAAGGCTTTTACGCCGGCACTTCACGAAGGCTTTTACGCCAGTGATATGACAAGGCTTTTTACGCCTGTGCTTCAGCACGGCTTTTACACCAGTGCTTCAAACAAGGCTTTTACGCCAGTACTTCAGCAAGGCCTTACGCTCGTAAAATAGCTGTTTTCAAAAACAAGAAATTCGAAGACAGATATTTACTTACGGTCGAACTTGCCATTTGAGTCGAAAGGTTTGGCTCTAATGATGGTTGAATCTATGCCTAATGATCGACCATGCAAAGGAACAACGTTAAAAAGCTCCGCCATCTCTTATTTGAAGAACAACATCGCAGAAAGCTATCTTCAGGAGGATGAGTACGAGAATACATGAAACATTCTCGGCTATTTATAAAGACTGAAGAAGTTATTAAGATGAGTCTATTTCGGGAGAAGATCTTATTTAAAGGATCTTGTAACCATAAGATAGACACTACGTGTTGGTTCGTTTCTCGGGAATCAACAATCACGAAAGCAGTCAACAGAAGTGCATAAACAAATGCGCATTCATAAATGGGATTAAAACACCAAATATTTTATTTATAAAAGATGGGGGCGGATCCCTACATATAAAAGTCGCTGTACATAGAATATTATTATTCTTTGGGTTGACAAAGGGATGCACCCAACTCACGCATACTGCGAATCCCAGAGCGACGCATCAGACAAAGGAATGCTTCTGCGTCACCCGGTCCCTCGTATGCAGTTGAAGGACCACCATCAATACGACTGAAGACTGCTGGGGTCAGCCCAAAGCACTTTAGAAGATTTTGCGCTCGCTCGTGCTCTATCTCGAGGTTAAGCCTGGTGACCGAGGCATTCTCCACAACTGGCTCTTTCTTTGGCGCCATATCAACTATGAGGATGAATATTCAGAGTAAAGAGTTTGTCCTTATTTATACAAATTAAAAAGACTCTTCACATTCCTCATTGGAAACCGCTCACTCGGGAAGATGAAGATACATTTGAAAGTTACGAAGAAAAAAATTTATTGTGATGGTTAAAGTATTGACCAACATTATTTTTCTCTCTTGAACTTTACGCTGACTGTTGGATATCCCCGCTCTTACGCGGTCGACTGTTGCGTATCCCGAATTTTGCGCTCAGCAAATCTCAACTTTTACGCTTCTGTTCAAAGTATTTCAAATTTTGGGACATTTGAAAACTTTGAAGGGGGTCTTGTAGGAGCGTAAAAAGTGTTTCAATGAGGGAGTCATCTCAGTCATTAGTGGCCCGCTTTACGCCTAACAGAGAAGGGAATTTCTTTACGCCCAAGACAAGGCTAATTGTGTTACGCCTAAGCAGATTGATCTTTTTACGCTTGGGTCTACACCGGTGATTTTACGCCAAGGACTGAAGCAGCCTCTTTCACGCTGGACAAAAGCCATCAAATCTCGCATTTAAAGCTGACCTTGACATGAAGATATCAATGATGGCATTTACCACAGAATTCAATGGAATTTGTCTCATACAAAGACCATTGTTGCCGTTTATAGAGATCGAGCTACTTTACGCTCACTGAATGGTTTCTTTTATGCACGGGGTTTTACATGAGTCTTTACGCTCATAAAAAACAATGTGTGCGTGAAGTCTATTGGAGCCATTTTATGCTCAAGGTTATTCGATAACCGCTTTACGCTGGAAACCCATGACAGAGCTAGTTTACGCTCATCTTTTTACGCCCGATTCGTTCTGGCCAGTCTGGAACGTGGTGTGCCTACGTGGTCTTCATGCCACCTATTTCGAAGAACGTGTGTACATGTATCCTATTCTTACTGAAATGATGGGACACGTGTCAGCACATACAGAGGATGATTCTGATCGTGGAGGGCAGTTGTTAGCGTAAAGATAGATGTTGATACTCTTTTACGCACGAAAGTCCCAGTCTATAAATAGACTCATTTTTCTCATACAACGGGGACAGAGAGAGACAGGAGAGAATACAGAGATCAGAGCTTCAAGATTTTGATCCTCTAGAGCATTCTTCTTCAACTTTTCTTCCAGAACAAAGTGAAGCAAAGCAGGAAAGCATTCGGCCTCGCCATCAGTGCCCAAGTGCGTCGATACCTTTCTGGTGCATTAGTTCTTCCAAATTGTTCTACTTCAAGCAGTGATCTTCATCATCATCATATGGTCCAAGGAACAAAGTGATCGTTTACGAATCAGACTTTCATCGCAATACTTTCCCAGAATCAAATTAGTACTCCTTGTACTTTTCTTTTCTTCTTGTTTTTGTTTTCAAAAGCCAATTCCTTCAAGGCATTTTGTTAATCGAAACAGTCATGGCCGGAGTGGCCGGAGTAATTGGACGCCGTTGGTGATGTGACGATGTGGAGGCAGTTTTATCGTGGCCAGGGGCAGGGCCGAGGTCGGTGTGTCGGGGACAGGATGGTAGGGCAGTGGTGACCGTGGTGGTGGTTGCGCTGGGTGGATTGGGAAGGTCGACGGAGGAGTATGGTCGGGCGAGGGGCTGCTATGTCGGTGGTTGGTTGTGGAAGTATTTGGGAGTTGGCCGGAATCGGGACTGGACGGTGTTGGCGTAGTGGTGGTCAGGAATCCGGGAAGTCGACCGTAGGCATTGGCGGCAAGGGTCGGAGGCAGGGAGTAGTAACTAGGTTTAGGATTTGTGACGTACCGTGTCGGGGCTGTCGACACGACGAGGAATATGTATTTGTAATAAAAAATAGTGAAAGAAAAGATGGACAAGGACACGATGCACTCACGGTTGATTTTGTGGAGAATTTGGAGAATAGAAATACATGGATGAGTACCTGCCTATTTATAGGATGTGGGAATTCCCAATTAGAATCGGTTTAGGATTAGTTCAAACCCATTTTAGATAAAAATCAATCAAATCAAATCCAAATCCAATTAAATCTAATTTAATTCCCTTAGTTTAAAATCAAATCAATAAATCAAATTTCAATTATTTAACTATTTAAATAAATACATAAATTTAAATCAAGATTTAAATGGCCACAATAACTTTCAAATATATTTTTCAAAATACCAATAATAATAATTTCGAAAATAATAAATATTTTTAAATATCTTTTTGAACAATAAAATATTAATATTAATAAATCTCGAAAATTATACTTTTATTTAAAATAGACCAATAAATAATTATGAAATATATGTTTGCAAAAATATTCTTTACATAATTAGGCTTTCTAGTATACAAAAATATTATTTATTATTAATAACTTTTAGAAACAAAAGGCTTTTTATAGCAAGAGTATTTACATAATATTTTGAAAGTGTATAAAAATAGAGAAAAATGTTTTTATAAAATATGTACGCTCGCACATATTCGTACTCGACGAGCAACTACGAAAAAATAAAATTTCGTGCGCGACGTACAATACGCCCATGCGACGTACAAAACAAAATTTTTAAATCAGTACCAAATTTAATAAAAAAATATAGTAGAAATTTAGGGGTTTTACACAAGTCATGCTTCAGCTGTGGAAGCCCGGACCATACCGTCAGGAATTGCCCGAAAAAGAATAGAACGGCTCAGAATCGTAATGACACTGAAGAGCGTGGGCAGCTGCCAGGCCCACCGCCGCTCCGAGACCATCCGTACAATCAGCAGTTGCAGAATGCCAACACCGCGATAGCGCGCGTCTATAATCTCTCCACGTTGCTTGATCCAGAATGCAACAATAGTGGAGGTGAGTTTGTTTCTTAAGTTTTGAGGACAAAACTTTTTCTCAGTGGGTTATTATGTAGTGCCCCGCTCCTCGCGGTCCACTATGTAATACCTACGGCTTGTTGACTCAGTCATTAACTGAGTATTTGGTAAAACCTTTGCCGGTATCAATTGATCACGGATGAAATGCAATGAACCTTTCCAATTGATGGATTGGCTTCTATTGAAATGAATCCAAGAGTTTTGTTGGATATTTTCTTTCGCTGCTTGGTTTTGATGAATACGTTTTCGTGTTGGTTTTCGATGATTGGTTTTCATTGTTCGCTTTCATCGCATTTCGCATTCCTTCCGAATCTTGAGAGAAAGAGACGAAGTATGCTAATCAACTGTTGGTGCCAATGTAGGCCGAGTGAATTGTTCATGAATGGTGCATGAAGTTCCTCCTTCTCTCAACTAAGATTTATCTCGGTGAGTTGCTTTAACCGGGCTTGCATTTATTTGTATGCCCTAATAAAAATGATCTCTAGTCCACTCTGTTGTCTTGTCCCTATGATCAACGATACCTCAATAACAAAAGAGAAGAAAAAGAATGAATGCTAACGAATGACTGCAAAGGAAATGAAATGTTATTGAATGCTATCGAATGACCAAATGAGAACTGAATGCAAATGAATGACCGAACGTTAAGGCTAGTTATGAACTGGTCGCTATCTTTCGTACTGCTATGTTTTATCTGATAGAAAGAACAAGTCATGCATTGGTCTCGGACAACTTGTTAACAAGGTAATAGTCTTTCGACGATTTTGGGGGCACCTGGGTCGATCGGCCTATGAGAGATTGTAATAGCACCTCAGGGTAAATGCTACACCTCGAAAATGTTGTGTCCTTAGCGACAAGCTGAACCATTGAGTCACAGCGAATAATCGTGGAGGACGGGCCCATAGACCACCATGTAGTTAGGACATGCATGTGAACAAATCTTTATTGCAAAACCTAACAATGAACGATGATGGTAAAGTATGCTTCCTATATTCATATGCAAATTGTGCTAACCTGTTTTGTGCAGGGATGACTGTCGGCATTGGTAAGTTGGTTATGAATATTTCTACTGTTATATTTCTTATGAATTGTTAAAAAGAACCTAGACAAGTAGAAAGATCACTAGTAAATATGTAGCTTCACATATTGAATTAGTGCAGATATTTGTGAGTTTCGGCGAAGAGCCGCTCGCCAGTACATGATGTGTGCTGACCCACATTGTGGGCATCCTTTTCAGAAAGCAAATGAGACAGAGGGATTTCAGGAGAGGCACTAAAGCTCGTCTAGCCCAGTAGAGCTGTGGACTGCCTCAAAGCTTCATTTTCTTTCCAGTCAACTTTCAAGTTTTCATTTCCTTTGAAGGTGTCTTTTAATTCCAGCTTTTAATAAAGGGATATCATGTATGGGCATTGTGGCTATTTTCAAAAGAGAGTTTCAAAGAGAATCATGTAGCCAATATAAGGCACTCTGAGTTTGCAAAGCTTTGTACTTGTATTCCTATCAAGTTATCAATAAAGGAAGTATTTCCATTTCAAATATCTGTGTCCAATATTTGGTTTTCTACAATAAATGGGTGCGTGCGTGTGTTTTGCTTAACTAATGGGTGCGTGCGTGTGTTTTTGCTTGACTAGTTGTTTTGTGCAGGTACATGGCCTTGTGCAACCGCAACTTAGGCTTGCACAGCATCACGCCTTAGCGAGGACGATCGATCCCGCAGGGATCCAGGCAAGACGGACGACCCTAGCGGGATCGGGGCGTGACACATGGGCCACCACAAAAACTTGTCACGACCCGCACCCATTTTTTTCTGTATACGAGACATGTCCAAGCCAGCCTACGCCGCAGTATCGACGGTAGAACGCTGTATAGCCACAATGCTCAAAATCACAAATAATGCTCATTCACAAAATTAATTTAATTTATAATATTCACAAGTTTTATATTTTACAGAAATATATAAACTCTTACAAATATTGAAATGATACAACTAATCTATCTAGCTAATCTCTAGGTTTCCGTCTGCAAGTAACCAGTAACTTCCCATGCTAAGTGAATCCACGGCTAACCTGAAAAATATTGGTTTCCAGTCAGGAATGAAACGAGTACAATTCACTGAATGCAGTTTCAATATATGAAAATGACTATACAACAGAGATTAGCCTTTAGACATGATTTGAAAAATAAACACAGAAAGACAAATAAAACTAAATAAAGGAAAACAGTAAATAAATACAAAATAATACTCACCGACTGACTGAAGTACCTTTGATATGTGATCGGTCTCGGGACAATTACACGACACGGTCTACACTGTATAAAGTTACACGGTCTACACTATATAAAGTTACACGGTCTACACTGTATAAAGTTACACGGTCTACACTGTATAATGTACACGGTCTATACTGTATAAAGTAATAATGAAATACTGTCTACACTGTATAAAACAATAATAATCACGGTCGACACGGTATACACGGTATAAGGTCAGATCACACATCGTTGGTACTTCACCTTTCTCGACACCACAAAGAATAAAATCAACATGAAGACTGAAATCACATCTCTATCGACTAATAATGATGTATAGTAATAATTAATACTGAAAACAAATAATAAACTGTACTCGCCGGTGGTCCTTTGCTGGTGAAACCGATAATCCAGACCACTCAGTGTACCACAATAGTCAAAACTCGTACAACAGTCTCCGGATGCTGAAATAGACATTACCAATGTTCTCAGAATAGTTAAATTAGCTAGAGTCAATGGTCTGCTTTGCACCGAAAAGCGTGCCAGAGTCAATGGTCTCTAAAGTTATCAAACTATATGTCTACATGTCCGGTTTTTCGATACAAACCCAACCGTATATCCAAAGTTGGATTCCGGAGGGCCGTGCACAAAATCGCCCGTTAAATCGGACCGTCGGGCCCGCAAAACGATGATACGATCAACTGTCTCAAAATCGGTCCAAACTTACCATACAGGACCAAAAAAATGATACGGTCCTGTTGGCGCAAGTTTTGTCTCGATCTGACGAACGTGCACAAAGTAATTGGGAAATTTGCACAGAGGCCGATACGATGAATTTCGACGGATACGCATCAAATTCGTCGCGCACGCGCAACCAATTTAAATTTCATCAAAGCCCACACGTCCGCAATATCCGTACGCACCTTTCGATGTATATATATATATATATATATATATATATATATATATACATATATATACATATATATATATACAAAAATATATATATATACAAAATATATATATATATATATATATATATATATATATATATATATATTTTTATATATATATATATATATTTTATATATATATATATATATATATATATATATATATAAATATATATATATATATATATATATATATATATAAATATATACATATATATATATATACACATTGATTCATATATATATACGTATATTTACAATAGAGTTTGAGAGCAAAATAAGAAACCCACTCATTGCCACGGTTACTTATAGTGTTCACCATCTGGCCGGAAGGCAGGTAGATCCTCGGGTGCTACTCTAAAATCTTGCCACACAAAACCAGGTGGGTTAGAACCCAGAAAGAGCAAGTGGCACAAGGGAGGCTCCACTTAAGAACTAAAACCAGCATAAAATAAATAGAAGAACTGATAAATGAATATAATTAAATGGCATAAGACGTGCTTTAAAGAACATACTAGCTTGCATTGAGAAAACAAGAGATGGAATATAATTTCCATGTTATTCATGAGACAATCATTCAGGCACGACCAATCAAGTCCTACGTCTTGCTATCATTAGCTAACTAGGGTTATCATAGGCCTAGTTACTAACAAGATGTAGTTGAGATATTCCCGCAGTCACAAGCCCTGCAGACTATCCAGTTTATCCAGACGAGGGTTACAAGAGTTTATTAAGATTTAAGAGTACTTTTAGTTTACAAGGAGTGGAACACATGAAAGTGTGCTGGAAATGCACCCTACTCGACGGTATGCTACAAGTCCACAGCTGTGGTCGGGATAACGGGATCGCCTATAGCTAGAAAATCTCTCTATATGAACTACTTGATCAATCTAATCGTTAACCTAGTCAAATTTATTATGAATTCCTGACCGTGGTAACCAGGAATCCAAGTCCTAGACATGATGCACGACGAGACAGTTAGCTTTTACAGTCACAATCAAGGAAAATCAACCACAGATTCAAGATAAGGGTTACACTTAGCAAGACAGGAATACTTGTCACAACAACAATCAAGATTTCATAGGTCATGTCAGGTTTACTTGTCATGTCAAGAGTGTACTTCGACGGGCCACTATCAAGATTATCAAGATGGAATCACGTTGTCATGTTCAAGTTCAAGTTACTAGCTCAAGATTATCAAGTCGGGTCGTCGCAAGTTAGGCCAAGTACAGAAAATATGCAAAGAAGATCAAGAATAATGATTGAAACTATTAGTCATATATGAACTCCAGTTAAGGTGAAACAAGAATATTCTTGAAGCCAAGACGAGGATCTAGAACTTTTATGTTTTAAGTTTTACAAGATTTCAGCTACAAAACAGCTTAAACAGGCAAAAATAGTCATTTAGATGTATTCGAACGCGGGCGCGCACGGGCGCACATGGGCATGCACGGGCAAAACTGGCCACGATGTGCGGAGCACGAGAGCACGGCATGCAGGCGCACAGGAAACAAGTTATATGGGCGCACGACGCGCGAAACATGCAGCATCTGCGAACCAAATTGGCTACGGTGCGCGGAGCACAAGAGCACGGCGTGCAGGCGCATGACAGAGAATCACGAGGGCGTACAGGCGCACAAAACTTGCAGTGTGCATGAACAAAATTGGCTACGGCGCATGGAGTGCGAGAGCACAACGTATAGGCACGCGACAGAGAAACGCACGGGCGCACGGCACACAAAATACGCAATGCCTGCAGAACAAATTAGCTACGGCGCACGGAGCGCGAGAGCACGACATGCAGACGTGCGGTAATAACTAGTTTTTAGAGATCAAAACCAAGAAAAAAAAGAAAAAGTTAAAACTTAGATGTACAAAAAACTATCCATCAAAATCAAAAATTTTAAGTTCTAAAGATGCTTAGAATCAAGCAAGAAAGAGAATAGAATAATAAAAATGAAGATCCTTTATGGTGCAAGTTACACTTGCCTAGGGTTTGGTAGGTGGGAGGAGTAAATAAAGAATAAGGAGAAGTAAATGAAATTAATGATAGGAGAGAGAGAGATGTAGGTTATTATACAGAGCTCATTCACGAACCAACTCAAACTAAACCAAGCCAAGCCAAGGTGAACCAAATCAAAACTAATCCAAGTCAAGATTAAACCAAGACATGGCATAAGCAAGACAAGTCAAATATGGGTCAAGTGACAAATGTCAAAAATTCGTACGCGTATACTTGTCACGCCCCAGTCCGAAAATACGCAGGACCGAGACACGTGGCATTAGCCAGCTACGTATTCAACCAGACTATAGTCTGACTAGAATACGTATAAGCTTTTCAAAATGGTGTAAATATCACTACAATCAACTCTATATCTCAATCCAAGTAACAGAAACATAGGAAGGAAAAATATGAATACTAGTCTGCAGTCCAATAATCATACTTGTCCGAATAGACTCGGAAAGATAATGTGAGTCTATAAATACTAGGCTACTAAGCAAATACAAATAACATTAAATGAAATATATAACTCTGAAAGAATGAATACCTGTAATGAAATGAATACCATCAACAATCCAGCAAGGTGCTCAACAAAACCTACTCAACCAACCTGGAAGAAAACTAGGTCCTTAGAGGGATGCAACAAGGTACATAATATATAGGCCAAGTGTACGATAGTAAAGTAAATAAATAAGTATAGTAAGACTGATATAGTGGGTGAATCTAACATAACTAACTAGAATGAAATGTAATTTAAGAAACATCACTCAAGCATGCGGGCTGTCACGGTGTACCCTGGAGACCTGATAGGCACTCCAGCAAACTATGAATACCCCACAGTCCAATAAGGAAGCTATGACAAACTATGAAATCCTTGAAACTCTGGAATGAGACAACGATATACTATAAGGAAAAGTAGCCCAAGCGCACGGTGTATGTTCTCACCGCCCATGTGACTTCATGAATCGTATCCACGAGTCGCTCGGCCAGAACCTCTAACTAGGACAATGAGTCATAATAGAAAAGTAACAGTACATGTAATCATTGTCATCGTCCTAGAATCTGACTCAGATTTTCCATATATCAAGATTTAATCAAGTACGAGAATCCATCAGTAATGTAGTGTCACATGAAAATGTTCTAAGGTCAGAGTGTACCCCGCAACGAATTATCGCGGTAACGCGAATGTGAATATCTAGTATCGATACCCGATGGCGCTAACGTCCATCGGCACCTGAATATGATTCGAACGCGAAGTACCGAACACGGCCCTAGGTGTTACAATAATATACACATAAATAAATATTTAAGAATTTTAAATATTGTAACTGAAGTACAAGAATGGAAAATCTAACATGAATAGGAATTAATTATAATTAATTGTCATACATAAAAAAAATCTACAGACATCGCCGGATGATAAAACAAACATCACAAATGTGTCCTGAATGGTCAAATTAGTTAGGATAGCCTATCCATATGTCCAATTTGGACACAGAGGCAAAACGGTAATTTTAGGTCAAAACAATATCCGCTGTTGGACCCGCTTTGCACTAAAAAATATGCCATGATAAAAGTCATCTAAACCTATCAAATTATGTCCACGAGTCCAGAATGATGATACAAATCCAACTGTATATCCAGAATTGGATTCCGTTAAGCCGATTTCAAAATAACTCGTTGACCTGGACGTTGGGACCCGGTTTGCACAAAAATGCGTGCCGAAGCTAAAGTCATCTAAATCGAACAAATTATATGTCAATGAGTCTAGAATGAAGATATAAACCCAATGGTATATCCAGAATTGGATTCTGATAAGCCGATCTCAAAATGACCCGTTGACTCGGACAATAGGATCTAATTTTGTACGGAAAAGCGTGTCGGAGCAACCTTGCTCCAAACTCAACAAACTATGTATGAATTTATGCCAGAACGATGCCACGAGTCCACTGGTGGCATTGAAACTGGAATCCAGAGTCGTGCATCCAAAAATTGGAATTAGACAAATTAGAAATTATGGTTTCGAGAGGCCAACTTTGGCGTCGATATCAACCAACCAAACGACATCCTATGAAACTGAAATTTTTATGGCATGAAGTTGGTTATACCTGCTATGCACAAGAACTGGTGGCACATAAAATGGAGCTACGATGGTAGAGAAACAAATCCACGAAGTTGGCTCCACAAAATTGTTAAAATAAATACAATTTAAACGGTCAACTTGGTGACCAATTTTGATCTATCAAGCGATCGAACTAACGGTTGAAAATTTAGGTGAGATAAGAGGTATATACCGAGACTGAACGGTGAAAAGAGATCGACGATCCAATGGTCGGATATCTCAAAAAACATGCACAAAGTTGATGTCCGGAGACAAAATTTTGTCTTTTAAAAAATGTGCGTCACGACGGGATTTTAACGAAAATGCTAAATTCGACTCACTGTTTGCATGAGCTACTGTCGAGGTGGCACGTGGTGGTGCGTGGGGAGTTTACTGGTGGCCAGGGTGTGCTACGGCGACGCGACGGTCGGAGGCATGGCCGTACGTCACCGGATGCGGCAGTGGTTGCACGTACGGGATGCTCACAGTGGTTGTTGTACTGCAGGGGACCGCACGTGCAAGTAGGCACACGGCTAGTCGTCGATGCTGTCGTGCCCACACGACGGTAGCAACGTAGGTTGCTGCAGTAGCGGCTGTAGCAGCTGTCGCGAGAAAGAACAGTTGTGCATAGCCGCGCGAGGGCACGGTCGTGAGCATCGTACGGTTGGCACGACTCCTCCTATAGTGGAAAGCAACAGAAGTAGCCTCTTATAGTTCATACAGTAGCTGCGGTTGCCGTAATGGCAGTAGTATACCGCAATGTAGAAGAAAAATAGGAAAAAGTGTGGAAGGTGGGGTGAGAAGGAATAAGAAGATGGAGGAGGGTAGGTTTAGGTTCTTGGTGGAGTGAGGAAGAAAAGGAAGAAGAAGTAAGCAGGAGAAGAAAGTTGGGGACTGTCGGCCAGAAGGAGGAAAGTGTGTAATGAATATTGAGTTAGGTTTCCTTCTTCTTTCTATGTGTGTATGATATGTGTGGTGGTGATAAAAAGTTGGTAGAATCATGTGGTTGAGGGTTAGCATGGGTTGGGATTAGACAAGAGGAGGGGGAGTAGCTGTGCTATAGCTGCACATACCCACTTTGGGTAGAAAAGACCAAGGAAAAAGGAAAGGATGGTTTGTGACTAGCCAAAAATATTCGTGGAAGAATTCAAAATTTAAAAAAAATGGAAAATAGGATTTGGTGTGCCAAATTTGATGTTTGGTGTATTGTATAGGGAAAAATTCGTGTGTGGTATTTGGTTGTGTCATGAGGGGGTCACATGCACTTGGGTTGGGTGGTTTGAGTTAGATTGGGTTATGGTTAGGCTTGGAACATCCATGACTATAATTTAAGTCATTTATGATCATTGATGAAATAATAGCATGTGTGAGCTCAATTGCATGGCACACAAGTGGCATATGCGTAGTAGGCTCGAAATAGGTCAAAACTATATATTGGGTCGATAAGGTTTGATCGATGTCGATCCTCAAAATTAAATTGGAAGTTTGGTCAAATTTTACGGTAGGTGGTCAAATGGCCTAAATTGACTAGTAAGTTGTGCGATGTAAATAGAATACAAGAAAACAAGTTTGAGTGAGACATGATATATCAAAATGAAGATAATCTTATCTTCTGCAAAACTCATAAAGGAAGTTTTGAGAGATCGACATCCCTGGCGCTCCAAAAAATCAATGTCACGGAAGGCTACATTTAATGATCAAAACTAATTTTAATAAAATTATTTACGGAAAACAATTCATTTAAAATATTTTTAAATGAGTCCAAAATTTAGGGGGCTCACATCCTACCCACCTTAGAAAATTTTGTCCTCGAAATTACACTTAGACATAGTATAAAAAGGATAGAAAACTTATATCTAAGGAGTTAAATACGACTAGTCGTACATGGTTCATGTAGGATGCCACTAGTATCTAGGGTGTATATCCTACCATGTGCTAAAATACATCTCCACCTTGTAATGCAACCACAACAAATTATGGTCATGAGTTTACTAGTAGGGTTTGTGGGTTTTGCATATTCCCAAAAGGAAATACGATAATTTAGGTATTACAGACTGCAAAAATCTAAGGGGACTTAGGTAATATCACAGTACTCTTGGTCAATATCTCTATAAGGGATTTACTATTAATTTGTTGCTACTCCTATATGGGTCAAGGTTTCATCAAGTTAGAAGAAATTGTCTCGGTTGGAGCGAAGTGGCTTAAAGGGGTTTATAAATGCATAATCAGGAGACAAGTTTGAGAGAATCGTAAAAAGAGACATTACAGTAAGGAAGGTTTTGATAAGGTTATAGAGTAATTTTCTACGAGAATATGGTACAACCAAATAGGCCCTTGGTCATGAAATTTGGAAGAAACGATGACTACGGTGATACGAATAATATGCACAAGGGGTATAGAAGTCAAGAAGTTGATTTTGAGATTATGACATGATTAGGGAAGGGATGAGATCATTCTCAATTTTCATAGTTGAATTGATCTCGAAGTTGTGATTGATAACCACATGGTAAGAGGTTAAGGAATAAAAGGATGGTGATACGGTCTGAAGTTACAACTACAGGTCACTTAAAATAATCTGATAGTCAAACAAACTATAGGGATTGCACACTAATTCATACTACGGTTTAGCCTATCTATCAAGTTTCTATGATAACACATGATTCCTTAAGCACGGCTAGCCTAAACTTAATCCAGAATCTAACTAATAGTATTTGAAGGTCTTCTGTCTTATCTCTATTCTACTAGTACTCTCCATGGTCTAGACTTCTTAATTGTAACTTCCATTAACATAATATCAAGGTCCTTGTAATATAATCTGTCAAGGTCTTCAATTGTCCTAGATTTTCAAAAATTTGGTACAGCCTTTAACTCTTAACATTTTCCCTACATCCACGAAACATCTCCATCTTCTAAAATTTTCCATCCACTATGTGCAACTCAACTCCAGATTCTATTTATCAACCTACTTTAGGATAATCTACTTTTCTATCTTAAAATTCTTGTTTTCTTCTCATCTCATGCTATTTCATTTCTTGTCCTTGTTTTATGAACGACTTAATCTTGTTGATATGCCTCCCTACAACCTATGCTGTTGGTTTCCTAACATATTTGTACATCATAATCATTTTTTTTTCCTAACCTCATTTTGATCTGTCATAAAATTTGTATCATTCATTTTCTCGAAATAATCTCCTCTCCCTTTATTCGAATCTCAACTTCATGGGTCTTGCTTAAGACATAATTCTCTCTATAGTCCTTGTAAGCCATCATAGATAATCACGGTCGTAACCCTCGCCTCAACTGATACTTCATAATTTACTTATGTACCGGTTTCTGTATTTCACACCAAACACAACTATTCCAGTTGCAATACCTCAAATTATTTTTCCTAACCTGTATTGCCGAAGGGTTTACTAATCTTCCTCTTGAGGTACGACTTCTCTAACTCTACTCCCAGATACTTGGCTATGACTAACCATCGAAGAAAGGATATAATCAATCCTCAACTCAATCAATCCCTTCAAATTCTATACCATATTCTTACAAGCTATAGGTCAATCTCTTAGCAACATAACATATGATCTACCCTTTCTAACCATAAGAAACCCATACATTTCTTACAAGCATGCATATCGTACTCCTATTTGCTAGGAAAGATTAATGGCAGGGTCGAATAAATACTTATTTCTAAGACCTCTATCATAGTATAACCATATTGGTCAATCTTCTAATTCCAGTTTCTAATAGGTCGTTCAAGGTTTGACTCACCAATATGGAGATGGTTGACTAGTCTATCTCAGACTTATCTACTCCTAAATCCTTTATCACTCTGACCCCCTAATCTTCCTAGGATAGTTTCTTGTCATCCAAGAAAATTTCCTTTCCACTCCATCATAGTCTTGATTTCTATATCCTCTACGTGAAAATTTCCTCAAATTTCAGTTCAGTATATCTCTAAGGGTTTATATCTAGTCATGATCATCACGCTTCATAATTTTTTACCATGACGGTGCCTTTGGGCTCTATTTGCTATTGTTCATGTTGCCACTCTAAAATCCAACATCTTCCTTCAGGTTGAACTCTCACTCATCTCATCCTTTATGATCGAGGATTTTTTTTCTAATTTTTCAAACTCTGTCTAGCCCAGACAATGGTAGCATGGTTTAGTCTAATAACCCTCATATCTCATGTTAGGGCTAAGCCTTAAACTATACCCTATTCCATATCCTATATTAATGGTGTGTCCATAAAAGTCTACCCACCTTAGTTAATCACCTTGTCCAGTCTAGCATGGGTTATTATACCCTTCAAGTAAAACCTCCTAGATAATTTATAGGATGAAGTCAAATCACCAATTCACGATTCGTTAATTTCTTCTCTCCAGGTCATATCATTTAAAAATTCTATCGTAGGGGTACCTCTATTCTTATCCTTATCTAGTCTCAAGTCAGCCTATGCAATCTTCTAATCGTATTCGTAGTCATCCCAATCATCACTGAAATTTTTCCCCACAGATCTATAAATATGTAAACCCCTAATTCAATTCCATAGGTTCTTGTCAAGGGTCTTTCCTTTAATCAAGGGATTTTCCTATAGAAGCTAAATCATCATAGAAATGCCATACATTTCCTATCAGTCCATCTAGTAGAGTCGTCTATCAAAACTCCTATATACCCTAAATAATCACCTACGAAATACTATATCCTTCTCAGTCACAATCTGTAATAAAATATAATCAACATGGAGATCAATCACAAAGATTCGTCATTCCGAGATAGGGAAGGTCGAGAGTTCATAAATGGGAACTCGAGGAAGGTATGATTTATACATAAATACGGAATCCAAAGGCGATAGAAGAAGTCAAAGGAATTTCCAATAGTAGTGGATTGAGATTCTAATATATTGTCCTATCACAGGTCTGCCCGGTACTGTAACATAATCGAAACGGCTAACTCGACCTGCATGGGCCACCACAAAAACCATGTCACGCCGTAGTCCTAAAATATGCGGGACCGAGCCACATGACATTATCCAGCTACGTATTCAACCAGACTCTAGTCTGACTAGAATACGTATAAGCTGTTTGAAATGGTGTAAATATCACTACAATCAACTCTATATCTCAATCCAAGTAACAGAAACATAAAAAAGGGAAAAAATATGAATACTAGTCTGCAACCAAATAATCATACTTGCCTGAATAGACTCGAAAAGATAATATAAGTCTATAAATACTAGGCTACTAAGCAGATACAAATAACAGTAAATAAAATATATAACTCTGAAAGAATGAATACCTATAATGAAATGAATACCATCAACAATCCAGCAAGGCGCTCAAAAACACCTACTCAGCCAACCTGGAAGGAAACTAAATCCTCAGAGGGATGCAACAAGGTACATAATATACATGCTAAGGGTACGATAGTAATAAAGTGAATAAATAAGTATAGTTAGAATGATAGAGTGGGTGAATCTAACATAACCAACTAGAATGAAATGCAATTTAAGAAACATCACTCGAACATACGGGTTGTCATAGTGTACCTCGAAGACCTGATAGGCACTCCAGCAAACTATGAATACCCCACAGTCCAATAAGGAAGCTATGGAAAACTATGAAATCCCCGATGTTCTAGAAAGAGACAACGGCATACTATGAGGAAAACGGTGTATGTTCTCCCCGCCCATGTGACTTTACAAATCGTATCTATGCCTCGCTCGGCCAGATCATCTAACTAGGACAACGAGTCATAATAGAAAAGTAACAGTATGTGTAATCAATGTCATCATCCTAGAATTAGACTCGGATTTTCGTATATCAAGATGTAATCAAGTACGGGAATCCATCTGTAATCTAGTGTCACATGAAAATATCCTAAGGTTAGAGTGTACCCCGCAATAAATTATCGTGGTAACACATATGTGAATATCTAGTATCGATACCCGATGGCGCTAACGTCCATCGGCACCCGAATGTGATTCAGATGTGAAGTACCGAACACGACCCTAGGTGTTGCAATAATATACACATAAATAAGTATTTAAGAATTTTAAATATTGTAATTGAAGTACAAGAATGGCAAGGTACACTTGACTGGAGTTGTCCGAACTGTGCTGAGACTTCAGTACCAAAGTCTATCCCAAAATCTATGAGAACCATACTCCATGCAATATCTATCAATCCAAACCACAACAAATATATATCACCCACTATAGTACATGTATGACTAATAACTCCTACCTAGGGAGCTTGGGTCATTCTAGTCGCATATTATCTCATGTTATCTAAGACACTTGTAATTATTATTTCACCTAGAACTAGGTCACACTAGTCTCTATAGTCATTATTGGCAATAATATGAATTGTAGATTCAAAACATCAAGTTTGTACCTCGTTATTCGTACAGCAAAACCTACGACCCGTAAATCGAGACAAGATGATCAACTATAAGGTAAAAAATCTTATCTTGGTGATCCACTTGGTCATCTAGTCAATTTCAGCGATGTGAGAACACTAGAATCGACTAATCTCAGTTTCGATGTACGAATTCCGAAACACTAACATGAATGGGAATTAATTATAATTAATTATGATACATAAAGGAAAAATCTAAAGATATCGTCGAATGATGAAACAAACATCACCAACATGTCCACAATGGTCAAATTAGCTCGAATAGCCTATTCATGTGTCCAATTTGAACACAGGGGTAAAACGGTAATTTTTGGTCAAAACAATATCCGTCGTAGGACCCGCTTTGCACCGAAAAATATGCCAGCATAAAAGTCATCTAAACCAGGTAAATTATATGTCCATGAGTCCAGAACGACGATACGAACCCAACGGTATACCAAGAATTGGATTCTGATAAGCCGATCTTAAAATGACTCATTGACCCGGACGTTGGGACCTAGTTTGCACGGAAGTGCGTGCCGAAGCCAAAGTCTCCTAAATCTAGCAAATTATATGTCAACGAGTCCAGAAAGATAATATAAATCCAACGGTATATCCAAATTTGGATTTCGATGAGCCGATCTCAAAATGACCCGTTGACTCAGATAATAGGACCAGATTTTGCACGAAAAAGCATATCGGGACACATTGCTCCAAACTCAGAAAACTATATATGAATTTATGCTAGAACGATGCCACGAGCTGACTGGTGGCATCAGAATTGAAATTTGGAGTCCTATATCCAAAAATTGGAATTGGACAAATTAGAAATTACGGTTTGGAGAGGCCAACTTTGGCGTCGATTTCAACCAACCAAACGACATCCTATAAAACTAAAATTTTTATGGAATGAAGGTGGTTATACCTGCTATGCGCAGAAACTAGTGGCACATCAAATGGAGCTACGAGAGCGGAGAAACAAATCCACGAAGTTGGCTCCACAAACTGTCAAAATAAATATAATTTAAACGGTCAACATGGTGGCCAGTTTTGATCTATCAAACGATCGAATTAACGTTTGAAAATTAAGGTGAGCGAAGAGGTATACACCAAAATTGCAATGGTGAAAATAGATCAACAATCCAACGATCGAATATCTCGAAAAACATGCACGAAGTTGCAGTCCCGAGACAAAATTTTGTATTTTCGAAAATGTACGTCACTGCGAGATTTCGATTAAAACATCGAAATCGACTCACTATTTGCACAGCAGTTATCGGGGTGGTGCATGGTGGCGCATGGTGGTGCACGGGTAGTTTGTCGGTAACCAAGGGATGCTGTTGTACGGTAGTCGGAGGCATGGCCGTGCGTCGTCGGGTGCAGCAGTGGTTGCGCGCACATGACGCATACAGTGGTTGTTGTACTGAAGGGGACCGTACGATAGCACGTGCAGGAAGGCATACGGCTATTCGTCGATGCTATGGTGCCCATACAACAGTGGCGACGTCGATTGCTGTAGTAGCGACTGTAGCAGCAGCTATCGCAAGGAAGAACAATTGCACACAGCCGTACGTGGGCACGGCCGTGAGCAGCGCTCGATTGTCGCGGCTCCTCCTGCTGTGGAAAGCAAAAGTAGTAGCCTACTGTAGTTCACACAGTAGCTGCGGTTGCCGTAATGGCAGCATTGTGCCGCTATGTAGAAAAGAAAGAGGAAGAAGTGTGGAAGATGGAGTGAGGAGGAAGAAGAAGATGGAGGAGGGTAGGTTTAGGTTCTTGGTGGAGTGAGGAAGAAAAGGAAGAAGAAGAAGAAGTAAGCAGGAGAAGGAAGTTGGGGGACTGTCGGCCAGAGGGAGGAAAGTGTGTAGTGAATATAGAGTTAGGTTTCCTTCTTCTTTCTATGTGTGTGTGAAATATGTAGTGGTGATAAAAAGTTGGTAGAATCATGTGGTTGAGGGTTAGCATGGGTTGGGATTGGACAACGGTAGGGGGTAGCTGTGCTCTAGCTGCACACACCCACTTTGGGTGGGAAAGACCAAGGAAAAATGAAAGGATGGGTTGTGACTAGCCAAAAAATCCATGGATGAATTCAAAAATTTTAAAAAAAGGAAAATAGTATTTGGTGTGCCAAATTTGATATTTGGTGTGTTGTAGAGGGAAAAATTGGTGTATGGTATTTGGCTGTGTCATGAGAGGATCACATGCACTTGGGTTGGGTGGTTTGAGTTAGATTGGGTTATGGTTAGGCTTGGAACATCCATGACTACAATTCAAGTTATTTATGATCACTAATGAAATAATAGCATGTGTGAGCTTAATTGTATGGCACACAAGTGGCATATGCGTAGTATGCTCAAAATAGGTCAAAACTATATATTGGGTCGATTAGGTTGGATCGATGTCGATCTCCGAAATTAAATTGGAAGTTTGGTCAAATTTTACGGTAGATTGTCAAATGGCCTATTGACCAGAAAGTTGTGCGATATAAATATAATACAAGGGAACAAGTTTGAGTAGGACATGAAATATCAAAATGAAGATAATCTTGTCTTCTGCAAAACACATGAAGGAAATTTCGAGAGATTGACATCCCTGGTGCTCCAAAAATCAAAGTCATGGAAGGGTACATTTAATGATCAAAACTAATGTTAATAAAATTATTTACGGAAAATAATTCATTTAAAAAAATTAAATGAGTCCAAAATTTAGGGGGCTCACAATACTAAAAATACGTATAACAGAAAATGTGAGTAATAACTCTACCCACTTTAAAAGAATTTCGTCCTCAGAATCTAATCAAGAGGCTAGAGGTATCGGGGCAAGTTATACTAACTACAGGCAATCTATGTCTAGCAGTCAATCAAGCAATCATTCATGCAAACAAGAAATTTAGAGCATAAGGCAGAAGAAAGATATTATACCTTACGTGTCAAACAAGTGTGAAAATCGTGATCGGATATCATCCTCACGTTCCCAGGTTGACTCCCCCAAAGAGTGATGATCCCAAGCAACACAGACTAAACTAATAGTCTTGTTCTTGAGTACTTTCTCTCTTCGGTCCAATATGGATACGGGCCTTTCCTCATATGAAACATTGGCACCAACCACCAATTCGGAATGATCAAGGATATGGCTCGGATCCGGGATATACTATCGCAATTGGGATATATGGAATATGTCATGTACCTCACGTAACGACGGCAGAAGAGCGAGACGATAAGACACATTACCTACTCGCTCGAGAAATCAAACGACCATATATACCTAGGACTAAGCCTTCCCCGTACGCTGAATCGAATGACGCCATGGGTAAGCGAGATCCTAAGGAATACGTCGTCATCGATAGAAAACTCAAGAGGACGCTGATGAGAATCGGCCCAATGGTGCTGACGATCTTATGTAACCCGAAGATGATCTCTAACTTGTGTGACCACCTCGATAGTCTGAGTAACTATTTCTGGACCAAGCATCTGTCTCTCACCTATATCATCCCAGGCTAAAGGTGATACGTACTTTCTGCCATACAGTGCCTCAAATGGTACCATCTGGATACTAGCCTAGAAACTGTTATTATAGGAGAACTCCACTAGATGTAGGTGGTCTTCCCATGAAGCAGCGAAGTCATGTGTATAGGATCGTAACATATCCTCAAGAGTTTGAATCGTGTGTTCCGACTGACCATCTGTCTGCGGATGATAGGCTGAACTAATCTTGAGACGAATTTCCAAACTCTCTTGGAGACTCCATGAAAAGTGCAATATAAATCTTGAATTCTTTCGGATACGATACTGACTAGCACTCCATGCAATCCGACTATCTGCCTGAAGTATATCTCTGCTAGCTGATCCTTCGATTGACCAATTCTGAAAGGAAGAAAATGAGCTACCTTTGTGAGCTGGTCAACTATAACCCATATTATCTCTTCTAGCTGGAGATTTTGGTAACCCAGACACAAAATCCATGGTAATGTGTTCCCATTTCTATTTTGGGATCGGTAAAGGTTGAAGAAGTCCAGCTGGCCTCTGATGTTCAACTTTAACTTATTGGCAAACTAAACAACGAGAGATAAACCAAGCTATCCCCCTCTTCATGCCATTCCACCAGAAATGCTGACGAATATCACGATACATCTTCGTGCTACCGGGATGGATTGAATAATGTGAACTGTGAGTCTCCGTCATGATCTCTTGCCTGATGTCACCACTGGGTATACAAAGAAGCCTTCCATGTCAGAGCATGTTATCTTCGTGAATGCATAACTCTGCTCTTCGTCCTGCTTCATATTTTGCCCTAAGCCGTTAAAGCTTGGAATCCGTTGATTGAGCTATCTTAATTATCTCAACTATACTGGACTAAACTTGCATACTGGCTATCAATTCCACGTTGGTACGTAGCAAGAACTATCTCTATTCCCATCTTCTGAAGATCCGCTAATGACTCTGGCTGTGCTTTTAGGAAATAAGCTCCTGCTCTTCTACTCAACGCATCTGCAACTACGTTGACCTTTCTAGGATAATACTGCAGGTTGATATCATAATCCACTAGTAATTCTAGCCATCTTCTCTGACGCATGTTGAGATCCTTCTGGGTAAACAAATACTTGAGACTCTTGTGGTCGGTAAAATTTTTTACCTGATCCCCATACTAGTAAAGCCTCCAAAGCTTGAGTGTGAAAACTACCGCTGCTAACTCCAAGTCATGTGTTGGATAATTCTTCTCATGATCATGAAGCTGATATGTTGCATAAGCTACTAACTTACCACGTTGTATTAGGACACATCCAAATCCTCTGCCCGAAGTATCACAATACACTAAAAATCCTTATGTCCCATCTGGAAGTGTGAGAATGGGTGCCGTCATCAATCCTTGCTTCAACTTTTCGAATGAAATCTGACATTCCACTGTCCAAGCATACTGCACATCCTTGCAGTTCAACTGCGTCAATGGCGCTAAAAACCGAGCAAAGTCTGACACAAATCGCCAGTAATAGCCTACCAATCCTAAAAACTGTGAACTTCTGCGACAGTGTTGGATACTAGACATGTCCCTATAGCTACTATCTTCTGGGAATCCACTTCCACTCCACCTCTGATAACGATATGACCTAAGTACGAAATGCGATCAAGCCAAAATTCATACTTGCTAAACTTCGCATACAACTGGTGCTCTTTGAGAATTTGAAGGAGTACCCGAAAATGTTGCTCATGTTTTGCTTCATTCTTGCTATATGTAGGACCGTTGAGCACCTCTAGAGGGGGGTGAACAGAGTGAGTGCGAGTGCAGCGGAAAATAATCACCAATTTAAAAAAATTAAATAGATAACTATGGCAGTAAATAAGAGACAGTAAATAAATAAAACAAGAGATAGAGAGATCAAACTCAGTGACACAGCGATGTATACTGGTATCCCTCTGAGAGGACTAATTGAGGGCTTGCAGTCTCTTACAACACCGTGCTTGGTGACAAGTGCACGACCAACTTCACAACACCGTGCTTGGTGACGAGCGCACGACCGGCTCCACAACAGAGATAATTTCTGTACTTTGAACAACCTTTTTACAACTCTTGAGAACCAAAAGACTCTAGATCGAAATAGATATTACTGGCTTTTGGCTAAGAGGAGTGTAGGTGTGATATAAAAACTTTTGATCGGATGAAAACATTTATTGAATAGAGAAGAGAAGATAAAGAGTGAATGAGTGATTTAAAATAAAAAATTTTCTTCTATTTATAGATGTTTTCTGGGACCGAACTCGGGCAGAGTTCTGATGCAAAGATTTTGCATATGAACGTTGCATACAGATTTGGAGGCAACAAATATTTGAATTTAAACAGACCGAACTCGGTTTGAGTTATGTCTAGGAAAATATTGAACATTTGTTAAATTCTGTTGCAAAAATAAAATTAAACTTTTTGGTGGATGAACTATGAATAGGTAGGCTTTATAGAAAGGTGGACTAAGATTAACCTAAGCCAGTATTACCTAGTCGATCTTACAATTTATATCCTAGACTCAATAAAGATAAAATACATAATAAATTGTAAAATGACTCGGACTAGATTCCAATGAAAGTAAGCTTCAGACTGATGATTTACGTGCTTGATGATGCAATAGTACGCTTGTTGATATTGATTTCACAAGTCCTGGAATAATTAGCAGCAGTTCATATATTTTGTGTATTGACTTAAGTTCATGTCGATTATTAAAATTGGGTGTGACCATGGAATGGGCCAACAATCTCCCCCATTTTGATAATTGACAAACTTGAGTCTATATCAAAATATATCTAAAATAGAACAAATAAAATTACCTGAAAAAAATGATTTTGGTTGTCTTTCTTTGATTGTCGATTGTTGATCTTTGGTATTGTACACTTTCTCCTCCTTTGTCAATAAAAAAATTATTTTGGCTCCCCCGTAATGTGTGAAGCCAACAATGTTCATCAAATAGACATCAAACAGACAAAGTGATACTAAGGAGATAACCAAATAACAACAATTCCATAAAGTGCATAGAAATAACTAGTACTGAAAAGACTGAAAATGTCATGCATAAAAAGAAAGATACAATCATCATCATCAAAAAGTGCTAATAAAATGTCTAACTGAAAAGTTTAGACATAAAAGAAAACTACATCAAAGATCATCATCTAACAGTCCTATCCATAATCTACCAGCTCAAGTCCTCATCACATAGTAGTGTCGTCACCGCCAGGAGCATCCGGAGGAAAATATGTAGCAGTAGGATCGAAGTAAGAGAAAGTCGCCTCATCTTCGAACCTGGGTCCTGGGAAGCCGGGGTGAGAAAGTATGGTCACTGGATGTGATGGGTCATGGGAGGGACTCCAGTAGAGATCAGCAATGCCATTCTGCAACACCTGCGCCTGGGTGATGTGGCGGAACTCTGAGTCAAGATAGCTCTGATGATGTTGCGCAGATATAGCAACAAAGTCATCAAACCGCTGATAAAATGCAGGGTCAAAACCCGGGGCAGGGGCTGGAGCAGCAGCATCAGGAGGAGGAGCCTCAGGATCAACATCTGGAACTGGCTCAGCACTAGGAGGCAGAGGAGGAGTAGGGTATAGCCTAGACCTACTGAGCTCTATGGCTGTGGAGGAATAAGCACAGGTTTGAAGATCGATTTCAAACCTTCGAAAGATAGAGGCCAAATGCATGGGATAGACTAGGTTGCGTCCTGCATTTCTGCAGTTCAGCATCCAAGCCATCATGGTCTTGGGAAAAGAAAATGTAATGACAAAGTGGATATGATACATGGCGGATAACTCCAAAAAAGTAATCTCATCAGATGATCCTTTCTTCGGAAGAAGAACAGAAAAAATAAACCTATGTAGTTCATAGAAGTTTTGGTTAAGATTTTTAGAATAGACTCTTCTAGGAACAGGTCTGGGATGGCAAAGAAGTTCTTTAAAGGAATCGAGAGTGACACCTTCAGGGAATTGAATGTGATGGATATCCACTAATACTTCACCCACATCAGGAACATGGAAATATTCGCTGATGTCGGTGGCGCTGAATTCTAATTCTTGCCCAGCAACGCAAGAATAGAAATTTTCGTTAGGTTTTACTTGCAAGTTGCAGTAAAACATACGGACAGCGTTGTCATAGATATTCTCGGCTACTTCGAAAAAGTCACGAAAGCCGAGACGGTCGAATGTGGGAGCATATTTAGAAAATATAGTAAAGTTCACACGTGCTCTAGCATATATTCTACGACCAGAAAAGGAATCAAACCAAAGGTCCAAAAATTTCTTATCAAAAAAAAGACCGAAATCAAAATCATCGGAACCTATGGGTCTAGCTGGACTGAATACATTAGTGGGGACGTAATCAGAAGAGAAAATCCTGCATATGAGGAATCAACCTTTCTTTTCTGACTCTTGGGTGCCATAGATGAGAGGAAAGGAAAAATGGAGTACCTTAGAAAGGAGGAAGAAGATGGAGAGGAACAACCCACTTAAACTCCTGAGAAGCTTGAAAGGAAGGAAGAAGAAGTGATCTTGGGAGTAATAGAGGGTAATTCTCGGTTTGGATGAGTGAAAAAGGTGGGAAGAAGGATTATAAATAGGGCAAGGGCCTGCTATTCGGTTGTGGAAACTGAACAGCGCCGACCGAACTCAGTCCAAACTCGGTCCGAACTTGGTCAGAGTTCGGTCCGAGTTCAGCTGCTTGTATTTCCAATGCCATAAATACAGTATTGGTGTTAAATATTGAATTTATAAGTGTTGACTTCTTCATTTAATAACTTTTATTACTTTGGGTTAACTGTAGGGGCCGGATCCCAGCTAGCGGTAGTCCGAAGACTAGTGCATCGTGTCGCTTCAAGCTATTTACATATGTATGACAGAAGGGCCCTTTCGACATGTACCCAAAATAATTTTTGTTAAATAAATTATGAAGTTTCGAGTCATAAAAATAAATTTAATTACCATGCTACACTATGAATCTAAAAATTCAAGTATGCCGAGCTCTCGTCTCATTATGTTAAATCGGTCTTCAGCCAGTGGTTTTGTAAAAATATTTGCTAGTTGATGATCTGTGTCAATGAACTCTAGAAAGATATCCCCGTGTTGTTGGTAATCACGTAAAAAGTGATGATGAATATCAATGTGTTTTGTGCGTGTGTGACATACAGGGTTCTTAGTCAGGTTAATAGTGCTAGTGTAATCACAATAAATAGGAATCTTAGTGTAGTACAGATTGTAGTCTTCTAGGGTTTGCTTCATCCATAAAATTTGAGCACAGCAACATCCTGCGGCGATATACTCAGCTTCAGTAGTTGATAATGCTATAAAATTTTGCTTCTTGCTAAACCAAGAGACTAAGGCCTTTTCTAGAAAATGACACGTACCACTGGTACTTTTACGATCTACTTTGCATCCTGCAAAATCCGCATCCGAGTAACCTATCAGGTCAAAGGATTTGGTTTTAGGATCCCATAAGCCGACTGTAGAAGTTCCCTTAGAATTTGCCTAGTATCGTGCACAGATGCAAATACTGAACATAATATCAGGACGACTAGCAGTTAAATATAATAAGCTACCAATCATACCTCGATACTTATGCTGGTCGACAGGTTTACCACTTTCATCAGTATCAAGCTTTGTGGATGTAGCCATTGGAGTTCCGATAGGCTTTACATTACCAAAGTCGTACATTTTTAGTATGTCCTTTGTATACTTGGCTTGATTGATGAATGTTTCCTTTGAGTGTTGTTTGATCTGGAGTCCTAGGAAGAAGTTCAGCTCTCCCATCATACTCATCTCAAATTTACTCTGCATACACTTAGCAAACTCTTGACAAAGTTTTTCATTAGTAGAACCGAATATAATGTCATCAACGTATATTTGCACAAGAAGAATGTCATCATTTAAAGATTTGATAAACAAAGTTGTATCAACTCTTCCTTTTGAAAAACCATTATCAAGTAAGAAGGCACTTAGGCGTTCATACCAAGCACGAGGTGCCTGTTTGAGTCCATAGAGTGCTTTCTCAAGCTTGAAGACGTGATAAGATTTTTGAAAAGTTTCAAAACTAGGGGGTTGTTTCACAAAAACTTCTTCTTTTTGAAATTCGTTCAAAAATGCACTTTTTACGTCCATTTGAAATAATTTAAAATCATTAAAATATGCAAATGCACAAAACATGCGGATAGCTTCTAGTCTAGCAACAGGAGCATATGTCTCGTCATAATCAATACTTTCTTCTTGATTATAACCTTGTGCCACTAGACGTGCTTTGTTGCGTAGAACTTGACCATCTTCACTAAGTTTATTTCGGAACACCCATTTGGTACCAATTATCGATTGCCAATAGATTTAGAAACGAGTTCCCAAACTTGGTTTCTCTCAAATTAATTTAGTTTCTCTTGCATGGCATTAATCCAAAACTCATCAGAAAAGGCATCTTCTATATTCTTAGGTTCTATTTGAGAAACGAAAGCTACATTTGCTGCTATTTCAGAATCTCTAAGAGAGGAGCGTGTACTTACACCTTTTGATACATCACCTATGATGAGTGTCTGTAGATGATCTGGTAAGAACTTTAAAAATTCAAATTTATGAGCCAGATCTTCCACATGACTCTTATCGGTTTTTGCTTGTACACCTTCATCATCACTGTCGCTAGATCTGTGACTATTGAGCTAATCAAAAGTAACGTTAATAGATTCTTCAACAATCATAGACCTTTTATTGAAAATTCTATATCCCTTACTCTTAGCAGCATATCCGAAAAATATTCCTTCGTCTGCTTTAGAGTCGAACTTACCCAAGTTGTCCTTGGTGTTCAGGATAAAACAACGACATCCAAAAACTTTGAAATAAGAAATGTTTGGAATCCTTCCAAATCAAAGTTCATATGGTATTTTCTTCGAGATAGGTTGAATTAACACCCTATTTAAAATATGACAGGCTGTGCTAACAGCTTCTACCCAAAAATATTTAGGAAGATTATGCTGATTCAGCATGACACTAGCCATTTCGCTTAGAGTACGGTTCTTCCGCTCTATAACACCATTTTGTTGAGGAGTTCTAGGACAAAAAAATTCGTGGTAGTATCCACTATCATCATAAAACTTTTTGAAATTAGTATTTACGAATTCGCCACCATGATCACTTTGGATACGAGTAATCACCTTTTTCGTTTTGTACCTTTTTGCAAAATATCTAAAATTCAAAAATAGCATCACTTTTGTTTGATAAAAAGTAAACCCAAGTAAAACGAGAGAAATCATCAACAATAACAAAAGCGTAGAGCTTACCGCCAAGACTAGCGACTCTACTAGGACCAAATAAATCCATATGTATCAACTGCAAATGTCTAGAAGTACTTACAGCGTTGATGGATTTAAATGTAGACCTATGTGCTTTGTTCTTTTCACAATCAACACATACCATATCTCTCTTGAATGGAATCTCGGGGAATTCTTTTACCAACTTCTTAGTGCTCAGTCGTGAGATAGTGTCCATATTTGCGTGCCCTAGTCTCATGTGCCATAGCTAGCTTTCATCTAAATTAGCTACTAGGCATCTTCCTGCATTATTAGTACTCTCCAAAAAGAAAACATAAATATTGTCTTCTCTAATCCCTTCATATACGGGATTACCAGATGACATATCATATATGGTACATTTATCTTTTACAAAGTTGATACCATAATAATTATCGGCCAAATGACTTATGCTTAGTAGGTTATGTTTCAATTCTGTAACTAGAAAAACATCTTTTATTTCAGGATAAGGAGACATACCAACAGTGCTATTGCCAATTATATCACCTCTCATATTATTTCTAAAGAAGATGTATCCTTCTTTCTTCATCGATAGCGTAGCGAACAAAGATGCATCACCAATCATGTGCCGCGAATATCTGCTATCGAGGATCTACTTGTTTTTAGTATGAGAGGGTTGAGGGTCCACCTACAAAACAAGTAGATGAATCCTTTGGTATCCATTTACTGAAGGGTCCATATTGATTAGTCTTAGGTCTCCAAAATAAAGTACGATTGTCAACAAGTTTCCTTGCTAGGCAATACTGTGATATGTGTCCATGAGTACCACAATATGTGCAAGTGAGTTTAGAACCAGTGGTAGTTGAAACTGTGTTGACATGCTTATTTGGTTTCTTGGAAAACATATAAGTGAAAGCATGGTGATAGTCGTATTTCTTTCGTGCTTTCTGATTTTTAGTCCTCTTAGGTGTATGCTTAGCATTAGGACTAAACTTAGGCTGTGTCACAGGTATTGCCTGTTTGTCTAACTTGATTTCTAACTTTTAGAAACCGCAACAGACTCTTCATATTTAGCAGTCATGTCTGAGAGTTTTTGTTCTGTGACTAAGTGCTTCTTCTTCTCTATGTCATATAACTCTTGTACTTTGATATAGTCTCTTTCTTTCTTATCAACTTTGAGGATAGCCTCATGATAGTCTACTTTGAGTTTGGCTATCTTTTTCATGTTACCGGTAGTAGACGTCTCTTTAATATCTTCAATAAGACTGGACAGTCTAGCTATCTCGGTTGTGTATGCCTTAATCTCTTTTTGAGATTGCTTATACTTGTCAAGCACAGTTTTTTGTTCTTCAAGTAATTCGCTAAAGGTATTTTCTAATTCATCGAAAGTAAAGTCATCATACAAAGGGTTTGAGGATACCTTATCAAAAACCATAAGACAGATATTGGCATTTCCACAGGGTCTGTCATGTTCCTTTGTGTCACTGGCATCACTTTCATGCCAGATACTTGTGTTAGCATACTTTCGACTTGTTGTTACTTTTCTGCTTGATCTTGATCTATCGTATGGACTGCTTTTCTTCGAAATTAGACAATCCTTTTTCATGTGCCCTGACTTCTTGCATCCAAAGCATATTGTTTCATCTTTATTGCTTTCTTGGATATCCCTCTTCCTTCTGTTTAATTTCTCAAACTTTGGGAATTTTCTGAAGTTCTTCACTAGTAGGGCTTGTTCATCACTACTTGATGATTCTTCCTCAGAATCATTGCATGTAGATTTTCTGGCTTGAGCTTTGAAGGCAATAGACTTTTCTTTTGGGGTTGCTTCTTTAAACTCTTGCAGATCAAGCTCATGGGTCATGAGCTTTCCCATCAGTATTTCCAGAGATATGGTGGTGAGATCGTTTCTTTCAATGATTGCTGTTGCCTTCAGGTTCTAGTTCTTGGTTAGAGCCCGTAGCACTTTTCTAATCTTCTCATAATTACTGTAATCCTTACCAAGAGATTGCAAAAGATTATTAATATCAAGAAAACGTGTGAACATCTGTGTAATTGACTCACCGGATTTCTTCTTGAAAGATTCATACTCCTGTGTTAGTCTACTGATTTTGGATTCCTTTACTTGGGAAGTACCTTCATGAGTTACCTCAAGAAGTTTCTAAATCTCGTGAGACATTTTACAGGTTGAAACTCTGTTGAATTCTATTTTGTCAATTGCACAGAACAGTGCGTTAATGTCACGATCATCTAGACTAGCCTTTGCTTTTTCAGCCTCTGTATATTTGTCATGAGGTTTGTCTACAAGCTGGCCATCAACTACTGTAGGTGGCGGTTTCTTATAACTGTCAATAACTATAGACCAAAGATCAAAGTCAAGAGACTTTAAGAAGAAAGTCATTTGTGTTTTCCAGTAGGTATAATTTGTACCATCAAATAGTGGGGGTCTATTTGTGGATTGTCCATCACCGTTGAATATTTATTTCAGGGCTGCCATATATACTATCTGAGGTTTATTATATTAGAATATAACCAGCTCTGATACCAATTGTAGGACAATTGAGCACCTCTAGAAGGGAGGGAGTGAATAGAGTGAGTGCGAGTGCGGCAAAAAATAATCACCAATTTAAAAAAAATAAACAGATAACTATGGCAGTAAATAAGAGACAGCAAATAAATAAAGCAAGAGATAGAGAGATCAAACTCAGTGACACAGTGATCTATACTGGTATCCCTCTGAGAGGACTAATCCAGTCTCGAGTACTCTTGCTCGATTTTAATCCACTAAGGCACAAGCTAATTGAGAGCTTGCAGTCTCTTACAACACCGTGCTTGGTGACAAGTACACGACCAACTTCACAATACCGTGCTTGGTGACGAGCGCACGACCGGCTCCACAACAGAGATAATTTATGTACTTTGAACAACCTCTTTACAACTCTTGAGAACCAAAAGACTCTAGATCGAAATAGATATTACTGGCTTTTGGCTAAGAGGAGTGTAGGTGTGATATAAAAACTTTTGATCGGATGAAAACACTTATTGAATAGAGAAGAGAAGATGAAGAATGAATGAGTGATTTGAAATAAAAAAACTCTCTTCTATTTATAGGTGTTTTCTGGGACCGAACTCGGGCAGAGTTCTGGCAGAGTTCTGATGCAAAGATTTCACATGTGAACGTTGTATGCAGATTTGGAGGCAATAAATATTTGAATTTAAACAAAACGAACTCGGGCAGAGTTCGGACCGAACTCTGGTCGAACTCGATTTGAGTTCTGTCTAGGAAAATATTGAACATTTGTCAAATTCTGTTACAAAAATGAAATTAAACTTTTTTGTGGATGGAATATGAATATGTAGGCTTTATAGAAAGGTGGACTAAGATTAACCTAAGCCAGTATTACCTAGTCGATCTTACAATTTATATCCTAGACTCAATGAAGATAAAATACATAATAAATTATAAAATGACTCGAACTGGATTCCAATGAAAGTAAGCTTCAGACTGATGATTTACGTGTTTGATGATACAGTAGTACACTTGTTGATATTAATTTCACAAGTCCTGAAATGATTAGCAGCAGTTCGTATATATTGTGTATTGACTTAAGTTCATGTCGATTATTAAAATCGGGTGTGACCATGGAATGGACCAACACTATAGACAAGATGTCATCTATAAACACTATTATGAACTGATCCAAATAGGACATGAATATGAGATTCATGAGATCAAAAAATACTGCTAGCGCATTGGTCGCTACGAATGGCATAACTAGAAACTCATAATGCCCATACGTTGATCTGAATACCATCTTTGGGATGTCTTGCTCTCTTACTCTGATTTGATGGTTCTTCGACCGCAAGGAAATCTTCGAGAATACTGTTACCCCACTAAGTTGATCGAATAAATCATTTATGTCACGACCCGCACCCACCGTGAGGGTACGAGTACGTAACAGCGGCCAGCCTATACCGCAGTATCGACGGTAGAACGCTGTCCTAGTTCACATACATCTAACAGTAAGGTAAAATATATTTATACTCTCCGAATGGAGGTGACATAACAGAATATATCTCAATCACAACTAAGGTAGAATACGATAAGATAGATGGATATGCAAACCAGAAATCCACGCAAGAAGTACAACAGAGAGAGAGATAATGCTAAGTGTCTAAGATAAAACTCAACAACATCCAGAATATACAAGATCCCAATATACAACTCAAATCTCCAATAACATGAAATAAGAGAAACCTAAACTAAGGAACATCAGCCTCTACAGCTAGTTGATCCGAATGGAAGTCCAGGTCACAAGAGTCATCTATAGCTGCCCCATAGTAGGTGTCTATGCAGACCTCATCCTCATCCTCTGTAATATTTTCAACGGGTCCAGTCAGGGCAGAAGCGAGCACAAAATATCTCACGCAGTTCATATCAAGTTAGGAAATATAAAGCATGCAATAGAGTAAGATACAGAAAACGCTGAAAGAAGAATATATGTGAAAAATAGCAGAGATTTGATAAAAGGAAATATCTATATATGATAAGTAAGAACTGTAAGCAATATGTGATTTAGAGTACAATATGGTTATGTAAATGGTTTAGGACAATACAATGGTAACTCCATTGTACATGAGTGCACAATGGACATATACAATAGTTATACAATATTGTACAATAGGATTTGATTACATAACCAATTCTACTCCCCCTTCCCAATTAATACACAAGGATCCACTCCAGTTACGTTATCTTATACAATAGTATACAATATTATACAATAGATGTACAATATTATACAATAGTTGTATAATGGTCTATCCATGGGACTCATATGATAATGAGAGTACAATATGCACAATGAGTATACAAGGATAAGGGTATTAAATAAATACAATATGTAAGTGAAGCGCACATCACAATATATATTTAGTGAATACAAGGGGATAACATCTCAAAAGAAGATCCATATAGTACCAATCCATGATAATAATCGTGTCAGCATCAAGTAAAATAATCTAGAGCAAGAAAATACTCCTAGCAAGTATGAAACGATTAGAGAATGTACTCGCCTGATATCCTGAGTGTCTGAAGAGAATATACTGTCCGAGGAGTGGTGTCTGCCTCCTATCAGAACAGTACAAGTCACTACATGTCTAAAATAATGAAATAGATTGCTACAATGCATCTACATGATGTTTGGGGTCAATCTATGCAAAGATCAACCTTTGGTTAACTCTAGTCAACCCTAGCAGTCAAACTAGGTCAACTCTAGTCTAGTTAGGTCAACCAAGGTCAAACAGGGTTAAACTAGGTCAAACTAGTCTAGATTGGTCAAACTTAGGCTTAACAAGTCAATCTAGGTCAACTAACTAAATACCACACAAGTCTCACTAGCCTAGTGATACACAAGTGTATCACACCCGATGCCAAAGGCTATTCCACCAAGGCCATGGGCCAAATACATATAGGCTAATGAATTCTCTAATACATACTACACTATCACACTACACATTTATATATTACATTACACATAAGCTAGATAATATATTTATATATATATATATATATATATATATATATATATATATATATATATATATATATATATATATTTATTATATATATATATATATATTTTTTTTTATATATATATATATATATATATATATATATATATATATATATATATATATATAGACACACACACACAAACATAGGCATAGAGGGATAGATATGTAATAAGGCAATGTGTCACATAGGTGTGTGAATCATAGCAATGTGTGTGTGTACATGTAGTAGAGTGTGTGTGTGTGTGTCAATTTGTAGGCATGTGTGTGTTTAAATGTGACAGAGATTTGCAAAACAGTGAGTGAAATGGAAACCAGTTTTCAGTGTCCAAATTTTAGTGTGTGTGTGTATGCTAATGAATGCGTGTGACAAAGCTTAGCTTGTGTGTGTGAGTGAACTGTGAGTTAAATCTGGGAGTGTGTGTAGTGTTGAATTTGCAACATAAATACAGTTTAGGAAAATAGTCCCAAAACCTGGGAATGACAGTTCAAACAACAAGGAGTTGGCAACCTAAATTCGAATTTCCAAGCCCATTGTGCACATAACTCATAACTGATCATGAACATTACTCATTAAACATGTAGGTGAACCAAACAACTACTTAGCATGATTAAAATAGTAGGAAAATAATCACAACTCAGGAAACACAACCCAGCCAATGTGTTCTCAGGTTTTGCAAAACACTTGACAGTTCAAATAAGAAAATCAGTAGCAACTCAATATGAAACCAAGAATCTATCTGGCAACACCAAACCTAAACCAATATCCTATAGTCTATTACATATGCAGGTAGTCTAAATAAATCATTAATTCAACACAAAATCAGAAATGAAATTAAACTCAGGGAATAATACATCTCAGCCCAAATAACAGTCGGGTATTAGCCAAAATAGGGATTCAAGGATTCGACCCCAAAATCCATCATAAAACTCACTAACAGTGGTTGGTTATTAATATAGCATGTGTACACATGTCTTAAGTATCCTCACGTGTCCAGAAAACATGACACAGGTGTGTCCAATATGTTGCAAACACGTGGGGTGCTCCCAGTGTTGCACAGTATCGTGCACACGTGCACGTGTCTGTAGGACACGACACACGACACGTGGGGTCTCGTAGTCATACCCACGTGTAGCCCACGTGTAGCCCACGTGTCAGGCTACACATAGGACCCAACACGACACGACCACGTCGTGTCCAGAGTGGACACGACTCGTATATCAGAATGCGTTTTGGCTGAACACGGCAGGCGCGTGTGACCAGTGCGCATGACTCCGTGTATCCGACACGACTCAGTTGGATAAGAGGCTTGGGGGACAGGTTCGCAGATACTGCCCCTCCTCTTAGTCCAACCACAGCTCTCCAAGTGGCCTATGCACTGAGCACGAGGCCTCGAGCAGCAGGGGAAGCCCTGGACACACGCGGGGCTATATCCACGAGTCCAGTACGACTCGGACACGGCTCAAAATCACCTCAGTCGTGTAAAATCATACAAGCAACATGAAGAACTAATTTCCTATTCAAAAATATTTTGAAAATAACAAGAATCAACCCATTGAGACATAGGTCGAACACCTTATTAGCCTACTGATACGTGTCCGATACGGACACGTATCCGACACAGGTTGGGTTCAGATCCTACCCGAAGCTAGAGGGGACCTAGGTCTATGCATCTATGATAATAAATCAATAGTTTAGATAGGGTTTGAGAGATTACCAATGGGTTTCTCCTAGCTCAAAAACTGTACTGAACAATCCTCTTCAACTGTAGCCCGAGCACAAATAGATCCCCAAAACAGTCCTCTACCTCCATGGACAGCAAGAGGGTGATGGTTAGGTTACAATGCAAGAAGTTTGGTTCAAAAAGGATGAGAAATAGAGAAGTTAAGAATGAATGTAGTTGGAGCTCACCTTGTTCTTGAGAAATGAGAAAATGAATAAAGGAGGCAAGGGTTTTTGGGAGAGATTAAATAGGGGGAATCCCAAGGATAGCTGCCCTAAAATCTAGGGCTAGGGTTGATCCAAGGGTTCTCCATCAATTCAGACAAATCAATTGCTAGATGAAACCTAGGTAGCCTATCACTAGTCTTAACTAAATCAATATGACTAATGACTAGCCAAAATCACAAATCATGACTAGCCATGACTAACCATGACTAATCCTAAATCTAACTTAGTCTAACCATGACTAACTAGGACTAACCTAGGTTAGGTCAATTCTAGGTTAGGGCTAAACACAACACAAGGCAATTGATTAATCAATATTTAAATCACACCATCCCATTAATTATATTAAATTCCAAATAAATATATATTAAATTCAAACAATTCAAAATGACCAAAATACCCTCAAGCTAAAAATGATGAATGAAATACCCTAATCACATGGCTAGGCTCTAGGTCAAACTGTCTCTAGGGTTACACTAGCAATCACCAAAATCACAAGTCATAATATTTAAATAGTTTTTAAATGATTAAAAATCACCAAAAATAATATTATTATTTAAATATCATAATTAAATAAATTAAAACACAAAATTACAAAATTACCCTTATTTAGAAAACTGGATGTTACAAGTCTACCCACCTTAGAAAAATTTTGTCTTCGAAATTTAAGATGGTAGTACTACTTCTAGGTCAAATACCCCCACAATCATAGTCTCAAAATCACACCGTTCGATAATCATATGCGTCTGTCCAAAATCATGATACTCAGAATCTTCATCATGCTAGTGAGAAAGGTTACGATAATCACAGAGTCCTTGACTAAGGCACATTCCTCTAGAATCATGGTATTTAAAATTTTCGTATTGCCGCATGCTTGGCAGCGAAAACCTTAAATTCCTACACCCGAGAAATACGTCCTAAATCCGACTATATGTCCTCACTATGCCAGCTAACACGACTATCGAAGATTCTAGATCCCATAACTGAGGTGACCTAGCCCATATGATTCATCTCAAAAGAAAATCAAACGTAACACAAGAACAATAGGACAAAATTGATCAATTAAGAAGGAAAAAAAGGAATCAAATTTTTAAGGCAGTTATAAGAGATAATTGCAGAATTAGAATCAAAAGAACGGAACCTGCAACTAGATCTCCAATGGCCTGAGCATCCTCGACTGTCCTGGCGAAAGCTCGCCCCTGTTGGCCTCCCCTGGCCTGCTGCTGATGCTGTACGAACCTCTGCTGCTGAGTCTGCAATGGTGGTCCCCTCTGTTGTCCTGCCGGAGTCCTAGCTCCTAGTGCTACCTAAGCCAATGGTGTCGGGTTCATGGGACACTCTCTACACTGATGCTCCGCTGAAACGTAAAGTAAACACATGCCCAGCCTCTTTCTACAGTCGTCCCACCCATGGCCTTGCTCCTTGCAGAAGTTGCACACAGTATTCTGCTGCTGCCTAGGTGCCTGCTGATATAGTACCTGTCTCTGTCCCTGATGCTGAACAGGCCTCTACTACAGCTGCTGGAAGTGGACCATCGGCTGCTGATACTACTGCTGAATCTGTATGTGAGGCCTCTTGGCCTGGCCTCCGCTGCTATTGGCTCCGACAGTGTCTCGCCCCCTCCTGAGCTTCAGCTCAAGATCATCCTCTGCTTCTAAAGTGCCCACCAAGATCTCCTCATAAGTGGCGCCACGGGCACTCTTGGTATAGGACTTCACCTCCTTTACCAATCCCTTTCTGAACCTCCGGGCCTTCGTCGCCTCGGACAACCCCTCGACAAATCTGTCCAGACGACAGAACTCTCCTGTATACTGCTCCACAGACTGACTGCCCTGGACTAGGGCCTCAAACTGGGTCTCGAGGGCTCCTAGCGCTGCATCAGGGAAAAACTTCTCCTAGAACAGCTTCTTGAATGCTGTCCAAGTCTGCCCTGTAGTACCAACCCTCGGGTCGGTCTGGTACCATATGCGGGCCAGATCTTGCATCATGCTGGCCGCCGCCTCTATCTGGAGCCTTGCCAGAATCTCAGCCAATCTGAATATCTCCTCCATATGCTATATCCACTCATCGGCATTGTCACGACCCGCACCCGTTTTTATTTTTTTTTAAACGGATACGAGATGTGTCCAAGCCAGCCTACGCCGCAGTGTCGACGGTAGAACGCTGTCACGGCCATGAAGATCAAAATCACAAATAATGCTCATTCATAAAATTAATTTAATTTACAATGATCACAAGTTTTACATTTTGCAGGAAAATATAAAATTGTACAAATATTTGAATGGCTACAACTCCACTATCTAGCTAATCTCTAGGTTTTCCGTCTGCAAGTATACCCGTCACTCCCCAAGCTAAGTGAATCTACGGCTAACTTGAAAATGTTGGTTTACAGTCAGGAATGGAACGAGCACAATTCACTGAATGTAATTTTAAATAAAAAAATGACTATAAAATAAATGTTAGACCCCAATCACGAGTTTTGAAAATAAACAGGAAATACAGAAAACCAATAGCAAATAAATAGACACAAAATACTTTCCCCAACTGTTAGAAGTACCTTTGATATGTGATCGGTCTGGGCCACTACACCACACGGTCTACGATGTCTACTTGCAGAAAAGTAAGCACTGTCTACGATGTCTACTTGCAGAAAAATAAACACGGTCTACGATGTCTACTTGCAAAAAATAAGCACTGTCTACGATGTCTACTGCAGAAAAATAAACACTGTCTACGATGTCTACTGCATGAAAATAAACATTGTCTACGATGTCTACTGCATGAAAATAAACACCGTCTACGATGTCTACTGTAGAAAAATAAACACTGTCTACGATGTCTACTGCATGAAAATAAACACTGTCTACGATGTCTACTGCATAAAAATAAACATTGTCTACGGTCGGATCACACATCCTTGGTACTTCTCATTCCCGACTCAACAATTTATAATAGAAAATAATCACATAACCAATGCCCAATTAATAAAATATAGTGAAAATCAATATCGAAATGTAGACAATAAACTGTACTCGCCTGTTGTCCTGTACTGGCGTAACCGACAGTCTGAACTACTCAATGTGTCACAATAGTCAAAACCCGTACAACAGTCCTCGAAAACTGAAATAAATATTACCAATGTTCTTAGAATAGTCAAAATAGCTAGGATCGCCTGTCCTTAAGTCCAATTTTGGACACAGGGGCAAAACGATAATTTCGGGTCAAAACGGTGTCCGCCGTTGGACCCGTTTTGCACCGAAAAGTGTGCCAGAGTCAACGGTCTCTAAAGTCATCAAACTACATGTCTACGGATCCGGTTTTTCAATACGAATCCAACCGTATGTCCAAAGTTGGATTTCGGCGGGCCTTGCACAAAATTGCCCGTTGAGTGGGACCGTGGGGCCCGCAAAACGACGTACGATTCAACTGTCTCAGAATTGGACCAAACTTGGCATACAGGACCAGAAAAATGATACAATCCTGCTGGTGCAAGTTTGTCTCGATCTGACCAGCGTGCACAAAGTAATTGAGAAATTTGTAAAGTGCACGATACGGTAAATTTCGACGGATACGCATCAAATTCGTCGCGCACACGCGACCAATTTGAATTTCGTCAAAGCCCACACGACCATGAAGCCGTTACGCAGCTTTTAATGCTTTTGGTTCACGACCACGTTGCCCGGAATGGCGGGACGCACGTCGTATGGATGGTTTTCAAGATTTCAAAACAATTTTTATCAGTTTTTTTTCCTGATTTTCCAATCGGTTTTAAACAGATATAATCAACTAGAAAATAAACTAAAAGTAGGGTCTCAATCTCGGTTATGTTGTCTACAGGCTGTTCAACGTTTTTAAAGTTTCACAATATCCTGGTCGTAAATCGACCGCCAACTTTGGGTTTCGGAACAGTTTTTATAATAATCCAAATTCGAGATTTTTCTCGATTTTGGAATCGATTTACGACGCGCACACCGCGATTATATAAAACTATTTGAAGGGGATTGAAGGCATATATATCGGGATCAAACCTGTTCAAATAGTTTGTGAAATCACTGCACGACGACGGGGAAACGCAGCACGCGAAGTTGGCGTTCGGCTGGTTGCTGTCACT